>JAWWES010000001.1:17892642-17906249 GCA_035583135.1 Lophotriccus pileatus
ACAGCAACCATCAGCCTAGCACAAGCCAGATGGATTGCAGAAGAAGCAGATCTGAGGCTGCTTCCCACAACAGCTTCCGAAGCTGAGATTACAAGTGTACCCATCAGCTGTTAAGAAGAATCATGGTTTCTTCTGCTAGTTTACCAGTGACAAACTGGCTTAAAAGAGTCACTATAAGTAGATAACGTATGGTAGCCTGTGCAAAATGTGTTTATTAGGTTAAAATGAGAGCATTAACCTTAAATGTAACGTGAGTTCTTGCCCATATACAAAGTCCCTGGTGTGAATGGTGCTTACTGTTACAACTGGGGTAGCTCTTGGAGACCTCTGCATTCTGTACCATCTAAGACTTGCAGGCACTATACTCTGCCCATGGTCAATCAAACCCTTAAAGATCAAAAGGGCATGGAAAGGTTAATCATTACCTATCTGTCACTATTTTGCAAAGAAGGTAGGAAACTCAGGTGGTAAGAGAAGCATGCACAGTGAAAAGCTGAAGGAATAAATAAATTAAATATTTCTAGCAGAAAGTAAATCCCTCTGTGCATGTTGAGGAGCATTGCAGCAGAGGAAAAGGCCTTGGTGTATGTCCCCAGGTTGAACAGAATAAGGTGTCCTCCCTGAGGAGCCTCTCCATCTAGAAAGTGTCAGATTAAGAAGTCCTGTGCCTCCTTCCACCTTCCTGTGCAGGTACATGCCATGCATGGTCTGGAAGATATGGCCTAGCACACCACAAATTAGGTGTCTATTGGAAACAACAACTAAATCAGTCTGAAAGGAGCCATCATATCAAGATAGGACTGAATGAATACTTGTCTTGAGTTGACCAAAATTTACTGACATTGACTATAATGTCTGGAAAGGAGACACGCAGTCGGAAATTTCACACATTCTTCTTCTCCTTGACAATGGAATTTCCCACCTATATTGTGGATGTACTAGTGATACAGTATGATTTACATGTCCTGTGTTCTCCTTAAGACTTCAGTTTGTCATACCACGGTGCCTACAGATCAAGCATACACAGGATGCAGAGTGAGAGCAGGGTTAAGGGTGAAAATAAGAAAGAAATAGTCATTTGTCTGAGCTTTGTCTTCAGCAGGACTTACACTGATGCTATGGTTGGCAAAGGAGACTCTAGAAGAACTTTGGTTATGATTTGTAGGGTGAGTGGCTCAGAATAGTAGGAGATGTGAGTGCCTTCTAGCTCACATGTGACTCAGGGTAAAGAAATAAAGTGGGACTGGAAAAAACCCACACTGGCTCTCTGTCTGGTAAATAAGGGTTGCTGAAATAGCTGAACATTCCCTTTTACTCAGGATGGAATGAAAAAAGTCAGACAAGCTCAGTTTGGTCTCACATTCAGCAGATGGAGGCTCGTGAAGTTTCCTACTTGCTGAGCTACTGCCCCCTTAAAACAATCCAGTGCAAGTAAATGCTATTTAAATCGATAGCCTGCATCCACAGACAAAATTGGTTTAAAATTTATTATATGTTGTGGCTCAGCAGGTCAAGAAAGAACAGATCACACATTTTAAAAAACAAGCAGATTTTCTTAAAATAATCAAACATTCAATAAAAGAGGTTTATTGTTGCCATCTTTACTTGTTAGGATGGGGAGTGGATTTTTTTACTCTTCCTCTTGCAAGCTAAGCAGTGTTGAATAACCATGAGGATACAGAAATTCACCTTTTAAACTTTAGTAATAGTTTGAGTTGTCTTTGAATTTATTTTAATCTTGATTTAAATGTGTAATGCAGTGTATTTGTCTCTGCAGTTCTTGAATTTCCCACTTGCACAAGAAAATACACTCCAGAATATACTTATTAAAGAACATAATGGCTTTGAGGGATTTTTAAAAGCAAAGAGACATTCTAATCTTCTTTCACTGCATACTTCAAATGTGGACAACGTTTGCTTTACCATTAGTAATTATTATGGCTGCCAGATACAATTAAAGAGCAGTTTATGCTCTTCCTATGGTTTACTTCGTGCATTCACCACGTCAGTCGTTACCGAAATAGCTAAATTAAGAAACACTAACGACTACCACTTGTATGATCCTTCCTCTCCAAACCCCTAAAACAGCTTGAAAAAGAGGGGCAAGAAGTGAAGGGCAGAGACATTCAGGCAGAAGCATCTGCCCATTTGAGGTGGTTCCACTTGTAGGAGTTGTGCATGGGGAGTACAAACCTTTTCAAAGGCTTTTCACCACACAGCAAAAGGGCTTTCAAAAAATGTAATTATTATTTTGTATAAACCCATGGCGTGCCCATAGCTCAACGCTGCATGCAGTTCTGAACTTCTGGTCAGAAAGGCTGTACTGAGGTGAGAAAGCACAGAGATAAAGGTATCACACAGAAAAGAATAGCATCCAAAGTAGAAATAATTAGTTTAAGACTCTTTTGCAGAGGAAAGAGACAACCAAAGGTAGATGTGACCAAAAATAATAGAAACATCGATAACACTGAGAAGATCATTATGAAATTATTTGATTTTTCACAGTGCAAGAAATAGGGACAACAGATGACATTATTTTGACAGGCTGAAAACAAACAAATGAAGGCACTTTTTCAAGCAACACAATTAAACTGAGAAATTCCTTGCCTGAGATTATTGTAAATTATGTTAATTCTTAGCAGTTCAAAAAGCAACAGGGCCAATTCATGGAAGCAAGTCTACCAAGACTGTTAAAACCAGAAATAATGTTTATAACCAAGGAATTTGTTAAACTATATTGCTAGAAGCAGGGAAAATATGGCAGGGAAGCATCACTGTTCACTTGCTGTATTATTATGCATTATTATGCATTCAGTACCTGCCTACTGCTGAAAACCAGGCTAGGTGGATGTTAAACCACGACACGTGCTCTTCATGTGAGAGAAAGAGTTTAAGAACTACAGGACTCTCTACTAAAACTGCACACAAAAACCTACTGACACGGTGACCGTGGAATTGGTCTGCCACAGTCAGCCTTATCAACACATCGACCCTGTTTGAACATTCAGATGGCTGAGGTTGGAAAGCAAACCTGATTTTGCATCCTAAACAGAGGCATGTAAAATGTTTTATAGCCTTTCACGCTTTATTTGAAGATTATCATAAAAGTGAGATTTTTTCATACTGCAAAGAGTCTAAACCATAAAGCTTTTACGACTGCTGACAGCTATCACAATTTTTTTTTCAGAGAATGATCTGGGTCTGTATTTTCATCAGAATTGAAAGTATCAGAACTTGAGTAAAAAGTCCACAGTTTAAAATGAACTGTCCCTAATTGAACAAAGCCTCACTGAAAAAAATTGCATTTATATGGATCCTGTAAGCACATTTTCTTTGGCCTTTTAAAAAACATTTGATTCAAAAGATTATTTGATTTTTTAAAAATGAACATGTTAGCAGATTTCAAAAAACATTTGATATAGTATTACTCAGGGACTGAAACATGGGAGTTATGAACTAGATAATGAGTAATCAGCCCCATGCAGCAATGTACATGTACTTTATCAATATTTTCTTGATCCATACCAATACAATAAAAGAATGAAAACAGAATCACTGCTTGTTAGGAAAACTCTATAAGGCAGTGTTTTCTGCACATGCCTGACATGGCTCCATTTTTCAGTGAGAGTCTTTTCAGTGTTTCTCTAGGAACAGCAATTTGCTTAATTGTGGCTGAGCAAGATGGTTGGAAGCTGCTGAGACACAGAGAGATTTTTAACCATGACAATTCATGAAGTAAACTAATCTCTCCTTGACAGATGAATCAAATTTTTGGATTTTAAGTCTAAATCCAACAGATGAAGCTAGTCCACTGAGGGTTTTAATAACAAGAAAAGGAAAATTACATGAATTATATAGCTAAATCATTGTAACTAGACAATTGGAAAGGCAGAGACAGCTTACGCTTGTAACAAGTTAGATCTCATGAAACCATATAATGGAATAAAAACCTTAACAAAGGATTAAAACAAAGATGGAGGGCTTTAATTGAAAACTTGATCAATTAGCACAGAGGCCATAAGAAGGAGGCAACAGAGCATGAAATTTGATTAAACTGAACCATACGTCCTACTTCATTTTCAGCGATGTTGCAAAACTGATGACCTTGAAATGAGAAGACATTAGAGGAGTGTAAAATAGCAGTTATCTCAATGCTGGCTAAAACAGAGAACTGATAATAAATATTGTACTGTAAGAAAGCCCTAAATTAAAATCACATACATATTCAGAATGGAGAGATGGGCAGTCATAAATTGCAGTAATTGATGTGCAATCCAAATTTATTACAATGGATCCAGGCAGAGGGAAGGCAAGGAAGTGCCCCTAACTTCACAGATTTGACAAACAGAGCAGATCATATCCTAGCCCGCTGACTACTCAGATTACTTTTTGCCAGTTGACATGCTTCTACTGCATTAAATGATCTTTTGTAGTTGGTAAAGTAGATTAAATTCTAAAGATGTACTCAGCATACACACAGCACTGGAGTCACAGTTCGGTTTTGACCCAAAATTAACTCACAAAAAAAGACACTCCTTCCCCCACGTCACACTGCCATAAACCTAACCAAACCCTCCCACTCTTTGATAGGTAACATGACAGGTAGGGTGATACAGTGCTTGGAACACAAGGATGTCTTTGCTCCCTACTTGCAACGAGGTGTGGCTCTGCTGTCATTCTTACAGATCACTGCAGCGATGAGCCCATGTTCTCCCAGGACTAGATGTAAGGACTCAGACATGTTTCTCCCACTATACAGAACCTCCAACAGAAGCCCCAGCAACACAGGGCTTACACCTGGAGCTGCATTTCAGCTTATCCCAGCTGTGAACCGACAAATTATGCCTTTCATCAGAAAAGCCTGCTGCAACAAAGGCTCTCCTTTAGTAGTTTTTAACAGCTTGGAGTGACAAGGAGACATTGCACAGGTTCAGTGTTTTATGTCATGTAACTGTGGTGTTTTGCTTCTCCGCAGTGCTCTTTAAAATTAGATTTACTTTCATGTGAAAATAAAGCTTAAGTGATTCCGAGATGGATTTTTTCCAGTGTAATGCCAATAAGATTTGAATGAGATCATCAGATTGCTTTTGAGAGTCCCACTTATTACGAATTCCAAAATAAAACAATAGCAAATGTATGCATTTAGTGTGATGCTTTTGCCATCAGTGTTCTTCTGAGGCAAAGTGCTGTGGGTAGAAGTCCCTTATAAGAAATTTGCAAAAGATTTTATTACCCCGAAGAGGATTTACAGCTAGTTCATGCACACTACTTATCCCCTCAGTGTAAAATAAACTGATTGCAGGAGGATAATGTCAGTATCATGTCACTTTCTGCTACACTGTCAAAAAAGAAAAAAAAAAAAGAATTTCCACATGCCATGTAACAGTAAATATTGCACTGCACTGCCTTGAAAAGAACTAAATCACTTAAACACAATGAAATAGGTTGTCCGCTAATAATCCACATCGGTGCTTCTTGCTTTACTGGTCTACCTTCCTCTGCAAATTAAAAGAAAGAGACAAGCACTGGTGTAATTCTGATTTGCAGTGGTCAGGGTTCCAGTAGAGCCTGTCCTGGGATACCAGTGCAAAGTACATGGAACACTTACAAGTGCTAAGAATATTTAATTATTTCCAAATTGTTCATATGTAGTTTTGCTTTCAATCTCTTCCCTTATTTTTAGTTCCCTGTTGAAGAATCCACCAAATATTTTTACCTGCAAATTTCACAGTCTGACTTTCTTAGATCCTTCGTAACTCATTGTTCTATAATTCTGTGAGAAATGGAGAAGGAAAGCTTGCAAACATTGGGCACTCGTTCTCATATATTTGCTTACAGTTTCCTTGGGCTAAGAGAGTGCTAACAGAGGCCCTGAGATTCCATTAAGGCTGTGTTATTTGTTTTTATGTTCTATTTTTCTTCAGCTTGTGTACAAACCTCCCTTTCCAAAGAAGTGAAAGACACCAGCATCCAATTACATAAACACTCATCTAAACAATATCAACATGCAAGGAGAAGGGGTATTATTTATGCAAACTGATCTTCTTTCCCTTTTTTTTCCAGTGAAGCTCACAGCAATTTGTGTCAATCTGGCTTCTGGGTGTCCATGGCTATTGCTTGCTTTCTTCTTTTCTTTTTTTTCCTTTCTTTCATTTCTTTAGAGTATCTGATTCCTTTCTAAATTTTTTATTGTGCATGAGAGGCAAAATGTATTTATTCTGAGAGGGTTTTACTTTAATACATTGCACTAAATGAAGTGTACTGCTAAATACTACATTTCTGAAAGTCAAGTGGGATACGAGAATAAATATGAAAATATCAACATTCATGGGCTGCTAGGAGGAGGTGCAGTCTGTTAATGCAACACCTTACAGAAGAAAAACACAGGGAAACAAAAGTAAAAATAACAACAACAACAACAAAAATAACCAAAGTAGATCAGTAATTCACCTTCCTTACAATTCACAGGCACCAGAAAGAGACCACCATCATGTTTTAAAGTTTTTATTAAAAGAAAACAGAGTGCTCCAGCCCTTTTGGGGCAACAAAAGCCCTGTGAGTCAACAGAAAACACTTTTTCAGAGAAGAAGACAGAAAAGGAAAAAAGCTGGGCTTGGGAAAGAGAAGAGCAGGGAGAATAACTCTAGGAAGGTCCCTTCCAACCCTAATGACTGATTCCAGAAAGTCCTTCCCCCCTGAATTCCATGTTTTTGTGCATCCTGTGAAAGACACTTGTGATGAACAGTCTTATTACGGTTTATTACTGCTTTTGTGATTTGTACTAGCCAACCACTGATCATTCTTTTGCTTTAGCTTCAGTGGACATGCAGGTCCTAAAAACTCAGTGCAAGACCACCTGGAGCCAGATCAGAGACCCTCAGCCTTGAGTCGACTGCCTTTTGAACTCCAGCTTGCCTTGCTCAAGGGAAGGCTGTTGCAAAGCTCATTTTATCCTCTGCAAGCCCCATACAGGCAAACAAGTCTTAGGAGGGCCTTGATGTTGCATTTAGCCAGGCTTCACAGGAATTATAGGTAGCCTGGCTCACAGGCAGCCTCCAGGCAGCAATGCAGATAATCAGCCAAGCTGTGTCTACGTTACCAAGGAACGCAGGCCAATAAGGGAAGATTTGTAGACCCAAACAGATGGTGCTTAGGAACTGGTATCTGCACTAGTTGCACTTCAGAGAGCTTTTACTTCAAACTACTTCTAGTCTGGCCCTCTGCATTGAGCCCATTGCATTTGAAGCATTACTGGAGCACGTCTCCTTGTTTAGTTTCATCCAGAAAAATCCACTTTGGATACTCTCAGCCTTGTTCATGATGTGGAAATTTGCTAGGTGTGGACAATGAGGAGATTTACTCCAAAACCAGTCCAAAGTAAAACACTAATGTGGTTGCATACATGAAATTTTTAGGAGAAAAGTCAGGGATCTTTCAGACATCTCTGTGGCATGAACTTGTTTGGGTGTTACCTCACTGACTCTGGCAGCTTAAGTACTTGTTATTTATAAAGCTTGATTGGAGGAAAGAGGGTTTCCTAGACCTGGAGGCTTTGTTTTACAATTTGCATGGCATAGTTTGGGATATGCAGTATGACTTTAGCAATACTCTTACACCAAAACAAGTGTGATCTCTGACACCAAAACAAGTACCAATATAAATTTGGAAATGGGGTTATGTCTCACTATTTGTTTAAACTGTGTTATTGAATAGAATCACATATCTTGGCTGCAAAATGTGTGACAAGCCTGTAGGATCTTGGGTAACAAAGGACAAGGTGAAATAAGGTAAATGAGGCATTTCAGTTCTTAGTTGTTTGCATTGAGTTTTTTATCTCAGCTACTTCCATCCTAATTTACCTTCTACTGATGCTCAGCCTTACTTGCAAACCCCCCAGTAGGTTTATCAACCAACTATTGGTTGTTTTAACCAAGAAATTTGTTCATTTTACTGTTCAGTGTGGTGCCACGCTAGCTGTTGACCTTGCACTGTGGTTTCACTTAACCAATAATTTACTAATCTTCTTATTATTTCAAAATTATCAACATTGCTTTTAAGATGTTACTTGAAACAATTAGAGTGAGTATCATTCATATGAATCCTTTTCAAGTGGGTACAGCAAGCCTTTTGATTTTTCTTGCTTATTTTTATCCTCTGTAAGGCTTTAATTCTAGCAGTAGTTCTTATGAAAAATTCAAGAACTACAGATACGTTTGCAACTGCAGCTTCTAATTTATGATTCTCTGCTTTTGGAATACCAGACCTAAGATACCTTGCAACTAATTTTTAGAGTTGCTGAATGTCCACAGCTGCTGGATGCTAGTCTGTCTTGGGATTGGCAGAGGGATGGCATGTTAAGCATTAATGTACATGTAGCCACAAGATAACATTGCCAGTGGTTCTGTGTCAACCCTGAACTGAGGGAATTAGTCCTTAAGAGCAGGCTGCACAAGTTAGGAAGCTAGTGTGGGTTTGTACACATGCCATTCCACAATCATTCTCCCTGAGAGTTTATTAATGCCACAGATATGAATGAAGCACTTCAACCTGTCTTCAAAGACATTAAGCTTTCGAAATAGCTTTGAGAGCCAAACAGTTTAGAAAGCGCATTTCTAAGTAAGCTACCTCTCTCATTGCTATAAAAGTGTCTGCTCAAGGAGGCAGTTTGGAGCACCTGGATGGTGCTGGATTTACTGGCAAGAAAGTGTCTCTGTGCTCTCACTCGTTATTTTGTACTCTTGTTCTACTAATAGCACTCAGTGAGGTACTTGCACTTAAAATAAGACGCTGCCAATTTTCATCCCAAAATTGAGAGAAAAGTGTAGCATTGAATCTTGTTTCACCTTTTGCTTTGATTCAGTTTTATTGAAACCTTGTGCTTTGAGAAGTTTGGAGGCATTTAATTTCATTTTGTTATTACCATTAATTTATAAGGTTTCATATTATTTGTATCATATTCTGCTTCAGCATGATTATAATAAATTTGTTCAGAGTTTCAACACACATCAACATTTCTAGTCCGAGATTTTCATTGTAATTGAGCAAAAAAGCACATTTTGAAACTCCAGAATATCTTGTGGGATACTACTTTCTCACTTGCACTGCTCCTGGGTCCTTATTAATGGTAAATGTAAATAAGAAACACAAGCTAGCACCTCTAGAGGATGAAAATGAAATCTTCTAAATCTTAAGTCAGATACTATTTCTGTACTTTCACATATGAAAAAGAAGCTGTGCTCGTTACCAAAGATCATCACATCACATAATCATGTCAGTAGTCATCATATAGCTTTTCTTTTTTCTTTATTCTGTTGCTCTAAGAGACGTGCTGGATGACAATCCTAACTGCAGTTCACAATTGCTTTTCATCCCAGAAGATCCTAATATGCTTCAGACACCTTTACAGTGATGTGGTTTGCAGGGATTATTCAATCTGCCACTACCATTTAGGTAACTCTGGCATGAAATTTGGCAAATGTTCAACAAGCTTATTGCAGAGAAAACTAGAACTGAACAGGCAATTCACACAGCAAAACAGAATCATCTATCAGAGATGACACCAGGATTTCAAGGTGAATAATAATAACATAACCAGAACACAGCAAGTTAACAGGTGTGTCTGAGTCATTAATTTCTTTGAAATTAGTCTTTCTCCACACCTTGCCAGTGCTTCTGGAGAAGGTGGAAAAGTGACAGGGCCGTGGGATGCCTCTTCTCTATTACATGACAGTTCCACTCTTCAAGAAGGACTGGTAAGGACATGTCTTACATCACTCTTGTGAATCACTTCTACATGATCCATAAGTTAGAGGCTTCCCCACACAGTCTGACCTTTAATGAACAACAGTTATCAAGACAGTGTCTTTTTAATATCATTCCATTTCATTAAAGTTTCATGCTCCACTCACTGTCCACCACCTGCAGTTATTTATAGTTTATTCCTTTTCAAAGGAATGGTAAAACACCCCCTTGAACACTTATTCCTAAATTTTCCAGGCTGTGATCCCTGAACGTGGTCCTCCATGTCTGGAAATGGAAGTTGGTCATCCCCAGGACTTCAGAAAACAAGCAGAACTTCAGGATCTAAAGCCTTGCTGCAATCTTCCACCTCCCACCCCCTTGCATTCTGGCTTTGCTGGAACAGAGTTGAAGGTATTTAGCACAAAGGAAAACAGCAACTGCCTGTCCATTGCACCCTCCCTGCGAGCAGAGCATGAAGATTCTTAACCAAGAACCTGGCAGAGTTTATGGTGATGCTACAACAGACTCACAGTAGCAAATGAGATACAATTCTAGCTAAAACACCATTACTGCACTGAAAGTTAATGAGCCACAGGTATTGTCATTTTGACACCTTGTTTTTCACATGCTCATAAATTTCCAAGAAATCATGTTTTGAACTAGATTTTTGCAGATTTGGTGACCTTTCACATGCTCATTTTGGTTTTGCACTCTGCTTTTTGACAACATGAACAGGAATGTTTCAAACACTGCTTTTTTAAAGGGAGAGTGGGCAGAAAGAGAAAATTAACTCATGTGGCTTATTGGGAAAAAAAAAGAAAAAAGAAAACTATTTGTACCATTTTTATCAGTTCTGGCACCAGAAAGACTTAAGGCTGGAAAAATTACAAATGCCTTCATTGCATGGTTCCATTTTTAGCCTCAAAAATATGACATTTTTTTTTGTACTTACTGTTTCTCAGAGGTGATCTGCTAATATGTTGTACATTCCCCAATATTATTTATTAAAGTTAACAGTGCACTTTGCTGTGTCACAGGTTATTGTTGCAATGGGTTATGTAGATTAGCACCATTCTTACTGTGACACTTGATAAGGCATCTGATTTAACAAGTGTTACCACTCTTCTGTTTGCATGCAGCCACTGGGATACACATATCTTTCCCTGAAATGATTGATTTTCTGTTGATGAAAGTTTATTGGAAAACCTAAGACTCCAGAGGCTGTTCAGCTGATGGCTCTGAGTCCTGAATATGGATTTACAAATACATTATTTCTTTCTTTCAGTTTGGAAAACAGGTGCAGAGAATCAGATCTCCTTTTAAATTGACACACTAAAAACGAGATACAAACTTCAGAGTGGTTGATTATGAGGAGTAATTCCATTTGAGACTTTGCATATGATTGACATAGTCTGTGCTTTGATAAGATTAAAAAAATCTCCAGAGATAATCGCTCGTAATGAATCATTTATTATGTATATCTCTTAATTCTAGAGGGGCTAAGGATGAGTGAGCGTGAAAGCCAGGGACAGAGCTTTCTGCATCCCACAAACACTCCTTGCAGATATTGATATGTGTCCTCCAGCACCTCTGCATGAAATACAGGAGCAAGGACAATCACTGCTCTTCTTAAAAGATCTCTGCTGCACAGAAAGTGTTGGTTCTTCTCATTATATGCACACTTGGAGGAATATTTCTGCTCTGTAGGGTTTGACTGGGGGCTCAAAGCGCCAAAAGGTTGTTTATATCTAAATACAGCATGAGCTTTTCAAGAATATGGGCCTAAAAACTTCTGTCCTTGAACAAATTATGCATTGGGCAAAGGTTTTCTTTTCCTTGCACACATTCAGAAAAGGAAAGGCTCTTTAACTACTCCTTCCAGGATCACAGATCAAAGTTCATTTTTTTTTTCACCAAACATAAAAGTAAGATTTCGTGGCTAAGTTGTCTGCATACCTTTTTTACAAGCTGGCATATGAACAGTCAGCAGGTGCCTCTCCAGAGCAACAGGCATGATATACAGCACTGAGAGCCATATAATATTAACCACCATAAACACAGCATGTTTTACAGGCTGCCTGATGACTTAGACAAAGATCCATCACAATGCCTTCCCTGTCCCTGTAATAGCTCCATTTACAATTAGTGTTGGGAGGCAGCAGAGCTCACTTTTGTGTACAGAGCTGATACAGGTTCAGATAGGACACTGTGGTAACAAAACACGCTTGGGTGGCTGCAGAAATTCATGCCCTTGTTTTACAGTCCTGCCTACTTGGATTGTTGCAAAAGACCTGCCTGGGTATTTTTGTACCTACGCATTTTGTTTGTAAAACACCTCCTAAAATTCCTGACTGTGGCTGTTGATTTTAATATTCACCTTTTGCTATCTGAGTGGCACAGATGAGACTTAAGAGTGGATTGTTTCACCTTCATTAGGGGGAAAAATGACAGTTCTTAGTGAAGAAATTAGGTAAAATTGGAGCAAAGGTTTGCAGGGAACTTGGCAGGCTGGGATACAGGGAGATGTCACAGCTCACTCCTGGCCATAAGCCCATGACTGGGTTTTCACTATTTGGAGTAAACCCTGGAGTAAACTATTTGGATAAACCCTGTTTATCTTTTGCTCCATTTTATTTATTTGTTTGTTTACTTGCTTGCTTTACAAACAGTATAAGATTCTCTTAAAATGATCCTATCAACCTGCTCATTATTTAAACCAAGCCATAGATCACTGTTAATGTCATTTAAAATAGAGTATGCAGAATTGTTCTAATATGGTGGTTAAAATGTATTATCTACTACAAAAAAACAGTGGAAAGATGCATGTTGAATACTGTAGGGAGGTCATCAAACTAAAAGAAATCTACTTTTCTTCTAAAAAAAAACAAAATAAGAAAACAAAAGAGAACTATTTACAAAATAAATACACTAAGCACACAACTGCACAACAAATCCAGATCGTTCCTAGTAACACAATGGAAGACATTAAAAATAGATAGAAGCAATAATGGGAACACTTTTATATGTATTACATGAGATTACAATCTGTCTGTGTGTGTGTATATTACAGGATATTTCAGGTATCTTAAGCCAAGCATTTAATTATGTGAAAAGCACAAAGAGCATATTTCAAAATAACTTCTGGAAAGGCAAGATACCTGTGTACTAAGAAATGTTTTTGAATCCCTCTTTCTCACTCTGGTAGAACTGAAAAATGGTAAGCATAACACAGAACTGGAGCAATCTGTGTCAAATTGGCATTAAAATGTGGTATCTGGTTATTTCACAAGTCTGGGGAGCCACAGTCTGGTACTCTGTGTGAGCTTGGGGTACATTTGTTTTATGCAAACTGCTCTGGTAAGTTAAAGGGGTCTTTAAGCAGAGCTCAGGAAAGAAATTACTTTTAGGCACATTGAGTCATGACCTACTGTTGTTGTGTGTGGGGCTACAAAAAGTTTGAGACTCCAGGACTGAGAGCTCTTGTGCAGGAAGGAAAATACAGTGCACACACACACAGGCATTGAAGCTTTGCATAAAATTATTCAGATGCAGAAACCCTAGATCCTTTCCCTAAAATAGCTCCCAACATACTTATCTTCAGGGACTTTTCACCTTCTGGATGTAATTCCTTAATTAATTACTTCATCTTCTGTCTACAGGCCTGCAAACCTCTTGGCAGATCTGTTATAATACAGTTACATATTCATATGATCCAAGCTTTGTCTCAGTCAAATGTGGTTTTTATTAATAACAACATGGATAATAATCACAGTCCTTTTGAAGTATTAGTTCAACACACCTAGACAACATAGATAGCTGCTTAATAAAAAAAGGTAGGCTGAAGCTTCAAAGAAAGACACATTTAA
>JAWWES010000001.1:17906349-17916962 GCA_035583135.1 Lophotriccus pileatus
TAAAATAATGTTGTCCCACATGATCTTCTTTATTAATCTAGTTGTGCATATTACCTTTAACTCTGTGCTGTTCAGATGTGGGGTGATTTTTAAGGATATAATGATTTCCCCTGCATCTTTCTTCTTCTTAGGCTTGGGATTGGGGCAGATCTGTTGCTGTAGGAAAGCTAAATCAAAGGAACAAGCATGTCTGACAGATCTCCCTGGGCTGATATTCTAATTGCTTGCTAAAGCAAGTTTTGCAGCTGACATAGAAGAGTGTGCTGCTTCACGTCCTGAGATTAGAAACGTCACTATTATGCTAGAAATTCTTATAAAAGATGGTATTTGTGGAGAAAGACGTGCCTCCTTGGGTAGCTTTGGCAGCCAGTGTGATTTGGCTGCTGTGAAACTCGTGTGGATGTCACAGACTTGGCTCCATTCCCGGCTTGTTTTGTGAACCTGCCCAAAAGTTATCACTCAATCTAGTCCTCTTGTTTTGTTTCCTCATTGGTGCCAAGGTAGGGACCGTCCACATGTGACTTTGCAAACTACCTAATACATAATTACAGCCAAAGGGGAAAAAAAAAGGCAAATCCTCTGTAGGGTTTTGAACATAAGGTAGAAATCTTTAAGTTCATTCTGTATTCAGTGGGGAAGCGATGGAGAAAAGAACACTAGGGAAATAAACTTAGAGTTGCCTGTGTTTCTAAAGAGACAAGTTGCTGCATTCTATTATCTTGGGCTGTTTTTGGTCTGAGTAGCTGTATTTCCATATAATGAGGTGCAATTTCTTCAAAGCAGCTTTGAAGAAATTGCTGCATATGAAGACATGTTGTAATGTTTTTCATTTTCTTGTTTGTGGTCTGCAAAAAAAACCAGGAGAACAATAAAAGAGAGTTGATTGGAAAAATATTGAGGACTATCAGATGCTCCAGAAAAAAAATCTCAAATCCTAAATATGCTAATACCTACAGTTTCCTAAAATAACTAATTTTGAGGCATTTACTTTAGTGCACTCTCTTAATTAAACTTTATAGGAGTTAAACTTTAATGCTTTTTTTTTGTCTGTGTTGACAATTTGAATGGGTCTTGGGATTTCTTTGTGTGTTTGTTTATTTATTTCCTCTTAATTGGATTATAAATGGTCACAGAGCCAATTTAGTCTCTAGAGTTTATGATTTAACGATGTTCTGAATCTGTTTCTGAAAGTTGCCCACAGGGGAGCAGTACTGAGAAAGATGCCACCTCCTCTTTTCATAGTGTAATTAAACTTTACATAGCTACCAATAAATTAATTTATAAGGTCTTCCTATCATTTAAATGAAATATGAAATTTATCCCTTCTTTGACATACTTTCAGGAAGCTGGACTTATTGCCTTCAGACAGCTGACCTTAAAACCAGATCCAATTCCTCGCTTTCTTTCCTTTCCTACCAAAATTGTTATACTTTGCATAACTGAAAAGCCACTCATATTTTGCCATTACAAAATATCAGATATACCACCACAAATACAACAAACACAGATCAAAATCTCTTATTGGTGAGTTCTCAGGTATTAGTCTTCCTTCTTCCATTTATTCATATATAGAGGAAAGGTTTACAGCCCTGTGTTATTTGCAAACCATCTCTTTGTTAGTGTCTTATATATATTCTATGCCTCAGGATTGGCAAAAGTATTCCATTCATCTGCTTGTATTACTTCAAGAGGAACAGAATTATCCCACAGCACACCTAGTTTTATTCACTGAACAAATTCCCCAGACTGCAGATACCATGGTTCAACCCACAGTCATGTTTTGGACTGCTCCTGTAAGAAAAGTTTCAGGGGTGGGTGAACTTTAAAAGCAAACTGCCAAAGCCACAAGGCTGTGTTGCTGTGGTTTAACTGAACTTACATATTAGAGAGGAGATTTCAAAAGACTAAAGGATTTAGGGTCTCATTACACTGAAAATAGCTGTGACTTTTATGCTCTTGAGTTTCTGAGAAGCTTTGGAAAGTTTTCTCCTCAAACTTGGGGCTTCTATGCAGTATAACCAAAGATGAATCAAAGAAAGGAGTGTCTGGGTCAAGACAAAGCCATAATTCCCAAGATGTCGGAGGGAAAAGAGATGAAGACAGAACTGGGTCAGAAACCCAGTGTTCCAGCTCTGCTGTATGGTTTTGGTATCCAGGGAACAGGGAGTAGAAGCCTCGTGCTCACCTCCAACAACAGGCTCTGCCCCAGCCTATCAACCACCCATCTTCAGCTTCACTCAAAGCTGCAGCTGCTCTGATTTTGCAGTGCTCTGGCACAGGCAAAGCTATCAGGTCACCACCACACGACTGCTCAGAGCAATCTGCTCTCTCAGGCAACTATTTTTACCTACACCTGCAGGCACTCCAGCATTCAGGTGTTAGTGAGAAATGGTTTGCAGAAACAGAAATGCTGAACTGGTGGCCACCAAAGCCACTGGAATGAACAACTCAATTTGCTGCAAGTGATAATGCACTACCTTGCCATTCTTAACTGATCTCATTATTTTAATTCAACATCAGACAGCTTTGAAGCAAAATAAAAATGAAGACAGAACACAATAGAAGATAACGATCAACATAAAGTAAATGGTCAAATCAAATTGCAATCATATGGTAAAAAATATGAGTTTTACATAAGACCAAGAAAGAGGAGAACAAGGGAGTAAAGATTCTTATTGTGTAGGTTATTAAGGGTACCTGAAACAATGACATAGGTAAAGGACAAAAAGATTAGTATCTACCTCAGATGACTTATATTTCAAACTGAACAGAAAACCCTAAAGAACTTTCAGAAAAGGAGAAGCAAGTTCTCTATTTAAAAAATAATGCAGGTAACCCTAATGAGTTATATGACTATAAAAGACGGGCATCCAAAGCTCTTCTCAGAACTTAAAGCCTTGCCAGGTCTGTTGGCTGCATATAACAAGTGTTTAGGAGTTTAAAAATCAAACAAGTGGAAAAACCCCACAGAATATTACAGATTCTGTGGACTCAGGGTTTCAGAACTTCTAGGTTAAACTATGACTTTTCTTGGAACCATTCATATTTTTAATTACTCTTTTGGTCTTATAGATGAGATCAAGCTCAGTGGAATTATGGAAGTATTTACAGAGGTACAGTCACTGGGAACCAGACTTGAGGCTATTGGGAGAGTGACAGAAGTTAAGCCATAGAAAGTCACTCCTTTATATTCAGAGTATTTATTTATGCACACCATAACAAAGCAGACTCCAATAGATGGCTGAACTGAACAAAGGCAACAGGAATGTTTGTCTACACTGAAATTTCCAGCAGCCAACAGCAGTACTTGAGACAAATATTTCAAACGAGGTGGCCTGAAGTTAAGCACCCACGTTCGTATGTAGGCAGTGATGTGAGTGATTTGAGTCAGGAAGCTTTCAGACAACCACTGCTTACAGTGGAATCACTCATCAAAAATCAGGCCACACAATTCTCAGCCTACGAATAGATTTAATGCCTAAATTAGGAAATAGATTCAAAAGTCTTGACTTTAGGGTTCTGAATCTTAAAAATACTAGAAAACTTTAACATAAATATGGTGACAAGTCCTCATATATGGTAAATCAGCACAGCCCTGCTGGCATAATGACAAAGCATTGATTTTTTAATGAACTGAAGACCTGGCTTAGCAGTGCACTATGGCATTTTTGTGTCCATGTATGGATAATAACTCTCTATTGGCAGCAAGAGCTGGAAAGAAACAAGGGAACAGTCCCAGAGAGCAGGAGTGGCAGGTGCATGCCAAGATCTGCATCCAATCTGCCATGATATCTTGCACACATCACTTTGTTATTCTGTGCATTTTCCCAAATAAACATTCCCCTCTGGATGCATGTTCAGACACTAAAACTCTTGTTACCACATAGTCACACAATGCTGAGCAGAAACAGATTCTTAACTCAGTTTGTACCCTCACCTATTATCCCAAACACTATCAATATTAAATATACCTGAATTTGTAAAAACAACCCAGACTCTCTGGTTTGGCTCTGTAAAATCTACCCCTGACTTAGCAAATTAAAAATACACCTGACAAGCCTTGGATCTGCTTCGGCCTAGGTTTGCACAGACTCCATGTAATGGATGTAACTGCACATAAAATGTTACAATGACAATAAATACACATAAATCTACTAAATTGATGAGCACTCTGTCAGACCTGATTAATGATGCCCTCAAGAGCAGCACCGAGCCGCATTTTCATCCTTAAAAGTGAAAAGAAACAGTTTTAAAGGACATGAAGCGATACAGAGAACAATTTCTCTTCTGAGCCCTTGAGAAATATTTCCAGTGTGATACAGCCCATCAATACAAAAGCACTGAATGGCACCTAGAACTTCTGGATGTACAAAACCCCATGAGCTACTCCACCACAGGAGGGACAGCAATAATCTCTGCTCCATGGTAGTAAAGGTCCCATCCAGAACCTGAACAGAGACTTTCAGGAGAACTCCACGTGCCCCTACAAGAACCCTGGAGCAGCTCTGCTTAGCCAGAGGCGCCTCCTTCCACCTTTCAGACTAACACAGCCAGGCAGGACATTTCTCAAGATCTGAACCAGAGCTGCTTTTCATCCCAGCAATGCAAAGCACCACCAGCTCTGATCTGCCTGTGCCCATTCGTGTAGGCACGACTAAAGTGAGGTGATGAGACCTGCAGTTAGCTTGGAAATGAGACTTTTAGGACTCCTGTAACCTACCCTGAGCTCAGACCAGCAGCTCTCTCTGCTAATCACACACAAGTTTGTGCTGCCAGTGTTATTTAAATCGCCTGAGTTATTTTTCAGAGTATTTAATAAATATTGCCTGCTGGCATAAACGGGATTAAAGAGCTGGAGATCTGAAAGAGCCAAACATCCCTTTTGGCACCTTTGCTCTAATGATGCAACTGTGTCTCTGCCAGTCTCAGCAGACTGGCATTAATGGGATGCTTTGCATGGGAAAAAGTAAATAAACAGATTATGCTCCATCTGATCCGTAAAAAGTGGGATCCTATTAAAAGCCACCAAATTCAACTTCAAACAGCGATGCATTGTGTCCTGTGATTCATTTGCAAACCATTGGCCGAGCCAATAAAATCTGTCTTTGTGAAGCATTTTTATTTTAACTAATATGTGGAAATGGATTTCTAATTGTTTTCTTCTGGGAGGACAAAGTAGTTTGGATAATTAGGCTACCTAGTTAATTACTAATCCTCTTCAAACATGGCCAATAGTCTGGTTTGTCAACACAGCTTAATAAAGATGGAAATGAAACGTGTCTAATTTTCCAAGCCACAGTACTTTCAGAAATGGCAGAAGTGTTTATCCTCCCTTTTCCTACTGAGGAGCAGATGTACAGTAGGTCATGGCAAGACCCTGGGCACAAGCACAACTAAGTTTTGATGCTGAGCACCATTAGCCTTCCTGGCTTCTCCCTGCCCTGGTCTGTGCCCCTGTGAGGTGACTGTAAAAC
This sequence comes from Lophotriccus pileatus, assembly GCA_035583135.1. Classification (NCBI taxonomy): domain Eukaryota; kingdom Metazoa; phylum Chordata; class Aves; order Passeriformes; family Tyrannidae; genus Lophotriccus; species Lophotriccus pileatus. The sequence continues at coordinate 17,911,824 of JAWWES010000001.1, forward strand.
TACTTCCAGGAATAAATATCAATTAATTTCAGTTTGTGAATTCCTCATTGTTTCATAATCTCATAAAATAAAAACAAGCAAAAGGAACCCCTAATAGGATGGAAGCTACTTGTCATAAAAGGGACTTCATAACATGGCAGACTTTTAGCCTTTGTTCTAAAGAGCCAGCTTTGGAGATTTTCAGCATGACAAATAACTCAATTTTTTCAAAGCAGTGCCCAGTGTTTTTGACATAAGACTGACCCTTAAGTCATGTCTCTTTTCTGGTCTAAAGGACAGTGCAATGGGCTGGGACACAGGTGATTTTTGTTCTATTTTCCCCATTCTATTGTAATCCTTAAGGTGTATCACTTTCTTTCTGCATGCTGCGGTCACCAGCTGCAAAATTCAGGTAAAGCTAAAAGATTCCTTTGTGAAGGAATGACATTGCCACACCCTGCCCCCTCCAAATTACTACAGAAAAGTTAGGCACTATTAGCCACATTAAAAAAAAATGGAGTCAACATTTTTGTTCTGACCATATCATGGAAACACTGACTGCTCTTCAACTCATACACATACAGATCTTTAATCTGACCTTTGAAGAGACTACCAACTCCCTTTTGATCATCTTTAATTTAAAATTACTTGTGAGGGAGCTTTTGCTGAATCTGTCTTTATGCTTATTAATGTGACCATTTTGAATTGCATCGTAGAAATATTCAAGAAACAAGAGCTGTCAGTACAAAGCACATAATTCAGGTGCACTTGTTGCAAGCCAGCAGAGGATCCTCCTCTGAAGAGCTTAAAGTCCAAACAGACAAACCAGGCAAGGGCTGAGCTCAACACAAGTGTAAGGATGTGACATGTCACCAAGATGGAAGGTAGTCCCAAGTTTTATTCCAGTATTGCATCTAGAGAACTCTTCTCACCTTCCCATTTTGTAACTTAGCACAAAATCAAGCATCAAGTATAAAGACAAGTAAGGAACCTTTAATGAACCAGAAGGAAGATAAAATAAAATACCTTCTAATGAATAGTCTTCTTTCATCATCATTAGATTCTCAGAAATATCACCCTAACTTTCTCTTCTTTTTTACATTCTTCTAACTCTGTACCTTTAATAGGTTTTAAGGATAACATTTCACAGACCTAACTTTCAGTCTGCAATGGATGAGGCTGAGTACTTTTATTACAGTTTAATAAATTGTTAATGTTGAATATGAATAATAAAATAACTACTGTCATATAACCTCCTAATAACCATTACACAAATATGCTTTCTGACAAAATTTAAACTTATTACTAAAATATATAGACTTGACCCTATGCATGTAAAAGTAATAGTTCTGACATTCTTATTTCTAATAATAATTTTATTTAAAATAAAACCTTATTTTTTTTCTGAGAAATGTCAGCTTTCATTCAAATAGAACATTTACACTCAAAATAGCAGCTTCTGCTTTAAGTGTAGCTCTGAAACTGTATCCACCTGTGTGCTGATTGGATGCCCAAGTATATACCTCAAGTACATACAGGTTCATAAGATTTGAAGAATTTTGCCTTGATATTCTGGAAGTGTGCAAGTCACACCTGCAATTTTAGGAGGTGTTTTTTTGGGGGGCTTTTTTAAATTGTTTTTCCTTTTGTAAGTTAGCTCACTAGCAGCTTTTGACCTGATTTAAAACTATATCAAACCAAAAATGCCTTTAATTAGTCAAGACATTCAAATGACTGTAAAATGTGTTTAAAATACTATGCCAGGAACTAGCAGGATCTGGGCTGACACAATGATTTCTGAAAAATTCCACATTTCACTTGATTAAGAATGTTTGGGGAAATAGCCTCGTAGTTTTACAAAGGATACATTAAAACTGGAAAATAAGGCCCACTCAGCTACAGCTCTGTTTCTATTGCTGAGCCACCTTTTCTTCAGCCAGAACCTGATTTGGAACTCCTTTGGGGGGCTGCAAGAGCCCAGATAGAACCTGGGGAATCCTCACTTCTCAGATTTGTCGTTTTCTGTAGAGCTGAGCAGAAACTATTGAAGTGCCATATTAAAACAAACAAACAAACAAACCAACCAACAACAACAAAAACCAAACCACCAACACCAAGGAATACCTGAATACCTTGAATATCTGCTTTGTTTCCTCCTGCCTCTACCCTGCCACTTTTTTCATATACCAAGCTGATCTTTCTTTTCTTGAGGGCAGTTATCATTTGATTATAATCTTGCTGCTCTTCTAGCAACCTGATTAATATAAGTACATCTTTACTTTAGGTTCTATGTGTTCAAGATGAAGCAAACTGTTAAAGATGCCCTAAAAATGGTTAAATAAATCAATATTACAGCAGTTTCATGATTTGTCCTGAGGCATTGTAACATCTCAGGCTGCCAAAACATGAGCCAGATCTCAAGGTTCCATTCATGTCAATGGGAAATAAAATGAGATTTAACAAAGACAAAAACTGAGCTTGAAACCTTTCTAGCAGAAGAATCATTTGGATGATAAAGGGATGTGAACTGGGAATTCTTACAAGACATAATTGAAGAAAGGAATGCTTTATCAAAGGCATTTTTTTCTTATACTTCTTTACAAGAGGCTGGCAAAAAACAAACCACAGTATGCTTTAAAGTGAACATCCTCTGACCTGTGATGTGAATTTTGCTGTGTTCTCATTCAATCAAAAAGTCTTTCAGAATAGGCAAGATCCGGACTTTTTAAATGTAAAAAAAGCAAGCAAACAAAGCAACCAACCCAGAGCTCTTTATACAAGGAGAAGAACATGATGTTCATCTTTAAAAGAACAACACAGGACAAGTGGACTGGAAGCAAATATTTATCCATATTCTGATGAACATGGGACATGATGTGCCACATCAAAAGACTACATTTTTAAAGGAACTGTAGAAATCACTGAGAACTTTTAATTGCCTATACTGAGAGCCTTACATGTTCCTTGAAAACACTGTAATTGCATAAAAAACATAAATGTTCAGAAGTGCACTGGCACGAGGGCATGCCTGCTCTAAGTCCAGCCAGGAGGCAAGAAATACTGGCCAGGGCACACTTTAGGATAGTAGTTTGGAAAGCACATGGTGCACCTGGTGGTCAGTAAAGCTCAGGGCCTGAATGGAAACACACTGCTCCACTTTTAAGAGCTTCCAATATCCTAAGACATAACACAGAACACACTGAGGAAAAAGCAAGCTGAGCTCTCGTGCCTTTTTCACAACATCCAGGTGGAGAAAGGCCAGAGCCTCCTTCCTAGGGCTTTCCTTGGAACAAGCACAGGTGTCTGGCACAAAATGTACATTCATGTTTTTGCTGGATGCCAAGCTGAAGCTCAGCTTTGCTTGATTTCTCTTCGGCCATTCATCATACAAATGGTCAAGTAATTTCTCTCTCAAGAGCTCCTTTCTCGGTTTAAGAACACCTGACCTCTGCTCAGCCCACAAATCTACGAGGGGAAGCAAAGTGCAGGCAGAGATGGCTACGATGGAAAAAAGTGGAAAAAGTAGGTGGAAGTAGCATCTACCATCACATTCTGTTCTGGTGCTTACAGTCTCTCTGCTAAAAAAGAAATAATAACAACAACTTCCAGCAAACAGTGTGAATAGAACTAAGAATTCATGAAGCATCTCTGAATTCCCATGGGAAAGCTGCTGTATTTAATTTCTTATTACAAAATATGCCATCGTTGCAAACGATCATCAGATCCTGAAGTCTTAGCCAAAATGCCTACAAAAATTCACGTTCTCATTTCCAAAAGAACTGAAAGGCTACATGCTGGACTTTAATATAGCAGATGCCCCAAAATATTTACTGTATGTGTGTATCAGACTTAACTAGAAATTCTTGTTAAGCACTAAGAGTTGAAATGAAACCTGCAGAGCATTTACTTGCAACTAAATGTAAGCAATCAATATAATACTACTACCTTTTCTGTATTTACATTATTCACAGGAGAAGAGCTGTGTTAACAATGTCAAAGAAGTAATTTGAAGAAATCTTGAATTAGAAGTTCCTAAACGTGAGAAAATAATAAAATAACATTCCTAACATTTTTTTAAAAGCTCCAAGTGAATTGATACATTGAAATCCAGTCAAATATCTAAGGAGAATTTAAAAGCCAATGCCCATTCTAATAAAGTGGAGAGTGAAAAGCTCACACTTCAATCCCTTCCTCCCCATTAAAAAAATCCACCCTGACAATTTGATTTTGAATGAAATCCCTGAAATTCTTCTGAAAAGAATTGAATCACTATGTGGAATTGCAGACAAAATTGAAGATAATTGATTTTTATGCATGGAAATTTATATTAAGGCAGTTCATGTTTAAAGTGACAGAGGAGTAATCATGAATAGAAGTTGAGTCAACATGTTGCAAAATTCATGTCTGATTACACACATCCAGATTTGTATACAGGGCTAGCCTAAGATGGGCCTTTTGGGGATAAAGCAAAACTGAAGTTTGTCACAACATTTTACACCCCCTCACATACCGAAACATGTTCTGGCTTTTAAAAAAAAAACCAAAATTTTGCCAGAAGATTGTTTTCTGCTTCTTATTCCCCCTGATTTTTGGATGAGTTTTACTATTACATATACAAGAGTAAAAAAGAAAAAAAAAAAAAATATTTTCCCTAGAAAAGCTCAGACTGTGTTTCATCATTTAAAAAAAACCTTTCTTCAGGTTTTACTGAGTGAAAATAAAGAGCTTCAGGCAAAAACATAAAACTGTGGTCTACAACAGTGCATGACTGAATCCCTGAAACACCTCTCAGTTTGTAGGAAAGAAAAATATAAATTATCAGACTTCAAATGTCACAGAGCATCAGAACAGTGATGGCTGAGTTACACCAGTCTATCCCCAAGCCACTTTACCATTAGATAAAATATTGTCACCTTTTTATGTGGCTATACCTTTCTAGAACATTGTGCTGTTTTGCAATTGTAAAGTCTTGGTCAATGGAGAAAAGGGCAGGAATTTTATAGAGACTTCAGTGGAAAGAGGGACATCTAAAATACTCTTCAAGAGCTTTGTGTTAAGGTGTGCTGGTGCACTATGGCTTCAAGTCCATGAGAAATTGCAACGTGGTGCCTTCTCCCGCTGCATCTTCAGACTGAAGAATGACAATTTGTTTGTTTGTTT
>JAWWES010000001.1:17936410-17948916 GCA_035583135.1 Lophotriccus pileatus
TCTTTAGTTAAATTATGTAAAAAACAGGTGTACTGGACATGGGTAATAGGAAAATAAGTTTGTTTCAGGAGCCTAATTGCTATGCTGATGACTGTAATAACAACACTGGCAGGGATTTGTATACGTTTTTTGAGCAGGAGCATTTTTGCAGTAAAGAAATACTGGAAATGCAGATTCCACCTAGTCTTCTTATTGTAATTCATCGGGGGGTTTTCTGTATTCCAAACATATGGGTCCCATTTACTTAGATCAGAGACAGACAAACTTGTAGATAGCTGCATACACTCCACTAAGTAGGCTTTCTTTGCTGATATTGGTCACAGTTCTTAGCCTAGCTCTGTTTTTTGACCATTTTCTATGTGTCCTGCATTGAAATACTTCACAATCTAGAGATGCTCCACCATAAACAGTTGATTTAATTCACAAAGACTTTGCTACCAGTTATCCTCACGGGCCGATACTGAGCAACGCCAAACGATTCCTGACAGACACAAGTATTCTTCTACCACAGCTTCTAACTTAATCAAGCAAAATCAGTGAAAGAGTCTTCTTGACTTCAACGTGCTTTGGCTCAGATTTGCAGAGCCTGGTGTTTAAAGGCATTCAGGCACCTCAGGGGGCAGAAAGCACCTTGTGGATTTCCCAGTTGTCATAAAACATGACTCCAGTCCCAGATGACTCACTAGCAGTTCCTGTAGCTATTTTGTAATTGGCAGTGTGGATTACACACATGCTTAACCCTTGGTGTTAGATAATGTTGCAATCTGCATTAATAGAAATGACAAGAATCCAAACCCATGTAAGTGTCTTCTGAATTAATGCCTTTAACGTAGCAGTGCACAGCTAAACTAACAGCATCAGATCTCCAGAAATGAGAGGCTGGATGTTGCATTTAATATTTGTCTAATGACTCGTGGGCAGCTTCAACAACAGAAGGCTTCCATTTTGCAGACTGTACTTTGGGATGCTGAGCCAAAAGAGCATGCACAGATTCATTGACACAATATTAACTAGCATCCACTCACTATTAACAATGGATTAAATTACCAGGAGCATTGAGCAGGGTTCTACTCAACAATATTCTCTACTATTCTTGCTTGAATTTGCTTCCAAAGTGAGTATTTCATGCACCTGTTGTAAATGGGAAATGATGTTTCAGTTTAACAAAAACCTTTTGTTATTATGCACAACCGTTATTAATGGATTACATTTTTAATCCACTTTGTCACATAAATAGAAAACCTATGGTGTGATAGGATTAAGTATTTATCAAAGATTTTATTGTTGTTATTATTATTAGTGCTTTTCAAACAGTTATTTTCTACTGATTTTTTTTTTCGTAATAATGTTTTAACTTTTTCAAAATTAAAGTTTACTTTGGACTTTAAAGCCAGGCAGTTGCTGCTTTCCCAACAGATCAGTGCCTTACTCACACTCCCATTAACTTCAATGAGAAGAGAAGCATGGCCCAAGAAAATAATTTGTAAAAAACCAAATCTATATTCTATCAACCCAACAGACATTAAAGGAATTAATTACAAAGCTCAGAACAGAGGACAGTTGAAATGACATAGCATATAAAGATATCTTCAATAATTATCTTGACTATTTCTAATCACATTTAAAATCCCATAGTTATCAAAACACCTGAGTAATCTGAGTTTGAGATGTTTTCTATTTACTCAGAATTCAAAGAGCTTCTTTCAAATAAAAGGTAAAAGCAGCTTTGAAGATAAATTACAAAGGAGCGAGGAAAACCCTAAACAAATCACACTTCTGATTTAAGTATTATGTCCTTAATGTAATCTCCCACATTTCTCATATTTCTTACAGACTTAACACATTCAGAGCAAAAAAGTGCTCAAATAACTTTTCTGAACACTATCTTAAGCACAAACAGTAAAATTATTCTGTATGTTTTGCCTAATTGAAGTGTATAGTTCTGTAGCTTGCCTTTTAATCTGTGCACCATGCCACTGGAAATTATTTGCAATATTCACAAAGACTTCCCTATCCCCACTCCCACTGAGAGCAAACATGTACTATTCATTATGTTGATGCAAATGAGGCAGCAGTTAATCATCTGCTTTAAAAACAAGGTGCTCGGGCATTAATTAATTCCCTGAACCAGCAAACCATGTGTTTGTATTTATACAAATTGATCTCGCCATTGCCATGTTAAAAAAACCCCAACCATACACTAAATGCAAATTTAGTATATTTCCTATAAATTTATATTTATGCTCTATATTTATATTTAGTATAAATTCTGGCTACAAGCCTTTTCCTCTTCTATATTTATTTGCACTCAGATAATTTTTAGAGGTGGCCTTTTCTGGTTTTTTTTTCCCCAGCCACAATTCTACTGGCTTCAACAAGCCTTGTCCACATCACTGAAGAAGGCAGGATTAGGCCCTTAACTTGTAATGGAGCCCAAGTTGCTGCAAAATACAGCACATACTATTAAAAGCACTAGAAATTTAAAAATATAGTAAGAATACAACTTCGAACTGCGTTAGATGGCCATCCCAATGCAAGTCTATAGGAAGCCTCTCTCAAGTTTTTGAGGGGGTCTCCTGGTTTGACAGCAATAAAAATATTAAATATCCCTACTGATGAGTACCCTACTGCTTTAAAACATGCAAGAAAAAACCCACAGAATGGGAAATACTAATTGGCTTCAACAGGAAAAGGAAAAGACTATTGACCTTAAAAGTAATACTTTTTTGGAATCTGCTTAGTAATATGTCCATCGAGAGAAATCTTCTGAGAAAACAAGGGATGACAGAGCTCTGCTGAGCAGCAAGCCCAGAAAGTAAAATATTTTGAAACCCGATTGCACAGCGTGCCTTACACGATAAGAAAGATAATAATAATGTGGAAGAACAGAAGGACTTTTTGAAGTGAAGACAATACTTTAAAGTTCTACAAGAGAAATATCCTTACTCCGCTTTACAGGAAACAAGTATGATACTCAAATTCAACAGAGTGTGCTATTCTAAACCTACCCTGCATGACAGTAATGGTTAAGCATTCTTAGTTGCTAGCCATCATGAAAACTGTTTTGAGAATAGTAAATATATTTGCACGACAGACTGGTTAAGTTTGTCTTTGATTCTCAGGACTTTTGGGGAAGTTCCCGTCCAAGAATTCAAATTATCACATGGTGAAGTGAGATAAAGCACTTGACACTTTGGATTTCACTACTAGAAAGTCCCTCTGGAGAGAACACACGATGTGCATTATTCATATTTTCAGATTTTGGACATCAGTCTTACTTCACATGACAGCGTGGGCTACATGTTGATCACGCTGTACTGATAGCTGAGAAACTCGCTGTGTGACTTCAGGGTGCTCATTTCCCCCTGTGTGAAACAACACTGCTTACTCAGACCGAAACTGGAGGAGAATAGAGTACTGTGCATGAAAGTGCTGCTTCTGGATTACGTTACTTTGACGAGGAATCTTTTTGACCTTTAGGGCAGCCGACTTCCACAAGCGACGAAGGATCCCTCCTTCAACCTGCAGCACATTTCTTCACGCAGCTAAGCGTTGTGAGCTCCTCCTTCCCTTTACTCAACCCTCTGCTATATTAATTAAATCAGATTAAACCGATTGTTATCTTTCCTTCCTTTTTTTATTTTTTTTTTTCATTTTGGAAAACGAAAAGGAGGAGAACCCATCACGTTTCTAACAGACACAGCAGAACTGGCACTGTCATTATTATTACTACATTTTTTTTAGCTTTCGATTTGAAGTACTGGCATCCAACACGCACTACAAAGCAGACCAGGTGAAGGGTAGGTGAAGCGGGTGCCGGCTCGCCCCGCAGCCCCCCAGCCCCGCCGCCGCGGTCCCCCCGCTTTCCCGGGGCCGCGGTGCCAGCGGCGCATCCCGCGGCGGGGCGGACCGCACATCCCTGCGGCACGGAGCGCACATCCCCGCGCGTACAACCACCAGCAGCCGCTCCGGGCGGCGGTCTGGGGCTGCCCGGGGGGGCTCCCGCACCCCGCCCGTGTGCCGGGCCGGCGGGGAGGCGGGGAAAGGGGGGGCCGGGCCAGCGCCGCCACCGCTGCCGCCCGGCTCCGCCTCTGCCGCCGCAGCGCTCAGTCCTGGAGCGCCGCTCGGCTGCCAGAAGGGAGCCGCCACCTGCTCCGGTGCGGAGTCGCTCCTCGCTGCGCGCCGACAGGGAGAGCAGCCGCCCCGCCACCGCGCCCGGGAAGTTCCCGCCGCTCCCGCCGCCGGGGGAAAGCCGGCCCCGCCGCTCCCGGCCCCGCGGAGGGAGAAGCCGCCGCCCCGCTCCGCCGCGGGAGGGAGGGAGGGAAGAGCTCCGCCGCTGCCTGCCGGTCCCGCCGCGGGCAGGCGGGATGATGGAGCCCCCCGCCGCCTTCGCCTGCGCCTCCTGCCGCCGCCGCCCGCCGCCGCCGCCCCTGCTCTGCCTGCTGCTCGCCGCCCTCTGCCTGCCGCCAGGTGAGCGCCGCACCTGCGGGGAACCGTCCCGGCCGCGCCGAACTTGTCGGAGGGGAGGCCGGGGCGCGGGTGGCGGTGCCCGCCCGCCCTTCCCCGCAGCGCCCCGGCACCTCCCGCAGGGCCGTGCGCCGGGGGTCGCTCCTGCCTGGCGCTGCCCGGCGCATCCCGCTCCGCCTCGGAGGGCAGCGGTCCCCTCCTGCCGTCTCTCCTGCGGGAAAGGCAGGAGCTGCCCCAGCGGTGAAGGGGGACCGAGAGGCGGCGGGAGGCGGCTGTCTCACCTTTCCCCGTGGGAAGCGGCGGTGGGGTCCCTCCGGGGCGTTGGCAGGGGAGCCGAGCCTCGTTTCGCTTCCAGGCACGGCGAGCCGCCTCCAAGTTCGGCGGTTCAGCCTCTAATTCCCTCCTCGCCTTGGGTGCCGCCCGTGGCCGTGCCCGGGGACCGGCGGCTCCCGTCGCTTTTCGCCCGAGGAGCGCGGTGGGTGTTGCGGGAGCGGCCCCGCAGCCGGGATGCTCCTCGGTGAGCAGCCGGCTGGGACAGCGCTGCGGGAATGAGGCTGCTCCGCGGGTCGGGTTCGCAACTTCTCTTCCCCTCCCCGCTCCGTAAAAAAGCCGCCTCGAGGCGTTAGGGAGCAGGGAAGGCTCGGAAAGTGCTAAATACCCTAATTGTTCTGGGAATATTTTGGCCATGAGGTGTTTGTAGGCTTTGTTTTGTAAATATTGAGCGTGAAAGTGAAGTCTGAGGGAAAAGCTGTGAAGTGAGTTCTGCATTCGGCATAGAGACCGTCTCATTATTCTTGTAGAAAGAGCGTCAGCCTGTGGTAAAATTTTGTATTGCTTTAAGAAATGGCTTTGCCTCTGTGTGCCGGCCTTTGCAACAGCGGAGGGTTTGCAGAAGTGTTGGAGTTGGTGGTTTTTCATTCCTGGCCTCTGCCTGGTTGTTACGTGCTCTCCAGTTAACCATTTATGGGCAGCGCGTTCTCATCGAAACGGAAGATAAGAACAGACCTCTTTCACTAGCTGTACTCGTGTTTGGTTTCTACAAGCTCTAAGAAGAAAACGAGCTACAGCAATAAAGTAAGGCTGCTGAATCTGTGATTTCAATTAGAATAGTAAAAAAGCTCTGAACAGAATCGGAATCATAAGCAATATGTCAGTCTGTGCTGCTAGGCTTTTGCTTTTCAAATACAGTGTTGTAATCACTGTAGGATAAAATAAATATCAGTCTCGGTGGCAGAGCGTACAAAGAATACTGGTTGCTGTGATGTAGTGGAAGTCTTTAGGAAAGATTGTCCATTTTATGAAATCTTAAAGGCATGTGGAGTACCCAGAGGGATAAGCACCTCAGCTTCTAACTACTGAGACTTGGACCCCGGGGAGAGATGTATCCCAGTAAATAGAAAACGGTCTTGCTGATTGTGTGGCTGTCTACGTTCTCCTGTTGAAGAAAATGTGAAACCATAAAATACATTATCTCAAGGGTTGTCTAAAAGGGTTGTTTTAAAAGATAGGACTTGTCCAGCTAAATGTGTTGGTAGCAAAACCATTTACCTTGTTCCTTCTGTTCTTCATTCCTTCGGTGCTCCCTTAAGGAGAAGCTCTGGCTGACTGTAAGCAAATACATATGGATAGAAACCAGCCCCACCTCAATTTAGAAACTTTCCCTGCAGTACTGAAAATGCCTGGAAAGCCCAATAGTAGATTTAAGCCTTGTAGTCCTCTGTTTATTCTGAGGAATATAAAAGATACTTAAATATAAAAACACCTATGAAAAGGTCTTGATATTAGTTTTCCCATTTCTTTCTCCTTGCTATCTCAGCTATTTTAGATGATAGCTAGTTTGCTGTCATCTGCAAAGAATTCTGGATCTATTACCCTATCATGGTAGTTAGCTTTTGGGAGTTCTGTTTGTGGTTTGGATATGGATAAGCTATTAAAAACATATTAAAATTTTATGTGTCTTGGGGGTAAATATCTCCAGCAATATTCAATCTAGATTGGGTTCCTTATAATAAAATTTGAGTTTGTTTCATCATAAAATTATCCACCTAGAAAGAAAGATACCCATCTTAAAAAAAGAGAGATAGGGGGTCCAAGTCCACATTTATTACTAGGAGATTAACCCTAGGTCAGCCTAGGTGAGAATATAATCTCATACTTTTCTAGAGGACATGGCTGTATGTGAAAAGAAAGTCAACTCTCAGTCAGGAGCTACTGATGACCTTTGTAAAGCTTCCCCCTCCCCTTGCTTTCTGTTGAATTATAAGAGTGAAGCTCAGAGTCTCTCATACTATATTTTATTACTAGACTTGCTAAATATTGCGTAAGGGTAGTGAGACTGAAATGTGTGATCTTATTCACATGACACTCGCTGTATTCTCACTCCTGATGGGTTTTCCCCCTGGTATATCTGATATGACTTTGAGGTAGAGAAACGGGGTTTCTGTATTAGGATCTGAAGTTCACATGGCTCTTCTGAAACTGAAGTCAGGGAACATCTGCACCATGTGTATGTTTCGGTGTGCTGTGTGTCTGTGGTCCAACACAGAGGTAGCAAAGCCAGATTCATTCTTAAGTCAGTTACAAATTTTTAAATCAGTTGCTTTGGGAAGTGTTTGATATGTTTGTTTGTTTTTTTCTTTTGGTAGAGAAGTCTTCCAACATAAACATTTTTCTTGTGCCCTCCCCTCCTCTGTTGGGTTTCTAGCACTCAGAAGCCAACAACAGAAATCATCCAGGTCTGTAAATCCCTGAAATATCAGCCCAGTAATTTTTGTGGAAGAAATACATGTCGTTATGTTCATGAAATAAATAGGTCTGTTGCATGTCATATTTAATTCCAAGATATCTTATTTTCACTTTTCAACCTTGGTAAGAGTGATGCCCTTCCTTCCATTACCATCCATTCTCCTCCCTGAAAGTAAGCTAGGATGTTAATATGCAATCCCAGGGTAAAATAGTCTCATCTTTCTTTGTAGAAGAAGTTAAGCTATTTTTTTGATGTACTTCCAGCAGAAACTTTTGGGGAACAGAATCTCTAAATATTTATGCAAGATGATACATAAAGGGGGAAATAAAGAAAATAGCATTAAGTGTTTTGCATAATGCAAATTAGATCTGTGTGATCTGGATAAAATTGTCTTCTCTGTTTTCTTGAAAAAAATGCTACTTCTGTAGTGTGGTTTAAACTGTAAGAGCACTCACTGCAGATTTCATGACGTCGTATCTGATTTCATATGAGGTCCTTCTGCACCATATGTTAAGGAGCATTGCTGTAGCAGCAGTAGCTTTAATGTGTTGGCTGGTCATACCACATGGGATTTTCTTGGGTTCTTACCACAGGACTTTCTGGAGAGTATTTTTTTTGGTGTTTTTTTTTTTTTTTTTGGAAGTGTTTTTGGACTGCTTGAGTGAAACAGAAGTAGGTCACTGAATAGGAAACCAACTACAGAGGAGCCAGACCTGTCTGTGTATACACAGAAATGAGAATATTTTATAAGTTGGAAGGGACCTACCAGTGCCATCGAGTCCAACCTTTAAGTGAATGACCTGTGTGGGGATTGATCCTGCTCTAACCAACTGAGCCAATTTAGCGTCAATACTTGGAGATACAGTGTTACTTGAGAGACTGAATGTGCTTATTTTGGAATTTGTAATTGGGTCTCCTAACATTAGATGATCAATATTCTGTTTCCCCTCTTTGTGACCTGCACTACATGACCTGCACTACGCGATGATCACAGATAAGCTGGCTCAAGGTCTGCTCTGCAGTGCTTGTTCCACTGCTGTTTTACACATGGGAGGTTTGTGGGTTTTTAAATACCATGCTGATTGTGGAAACTCTTTTTTTCACATCACTACTGGTATGGTTTTTTTAGTATGGTCTTATTTAGTTTTGCCAGCTCTGCTAGAGGGCTAGACTTTATGTACTGGTTTTTGAGACTTTTCAGACTCTCTCTTCAGTGCTACTCAAGGTTTTTCTGGGTTGACTAGTATGTATACAGTAATTTCTTATTAGAAAATGCATGTAAATTGCAAGGCCACATTTGTAAGAGAAACGAGGACCTGTTGCAATATGATGATTTTTCTCTGCCTTCAAGAAAAATGGTTATGCTTCCATGCACTGATACTGAAATGAGAGACTCTTGAAGAACTGTAAATGCTGTAAGGTGATAATTAGAATTGACTCAAACAGAACGTGATTTTTCCAGGAAAAACTGAATATTAACAACTCCCCTTGATTTGAAATTGTTGACTGTTATCTTCCCAGAATACAAGGCTTTGACCTACATGTTCCTTATCTGGGTATATTTTCTTTAATGGGAACAGGAGGAATATTAAAGGAGGCTGTACATTTCTGCCTCTAATATGTTTGAAAATGAATCTCATCATTTAGAGAGGAGATTGCAGTACACCTAATGTTCTGACAATCCAGTATTCTGGCAGTATCAGATTAAGTTTCTTTTTTCTTCTCTGGTTTTTTTTTGTTCTCCCCTAGTGGGTTTTATTGAGGACAGTTTGATTGCAACTGGTCCTACAACAGTGGATGTTAATCTGCTGCTCCAAAGTGGTGACTCTTTTGAGGAAGATCTGCCTAGCTTAAGATCAACTTGCATTTATTTTCGTGTATATAAGTCTCCAGAAACATAAATAAATATTTACTTATAAGAACAACTGCTTCTTCTACTGAACTGGTATATTTATTGTTGATAAGAAATATGCCTCTTTTGGGAGGTACAAAAAGGGAGATAGTGATAAAACAGCGGAGAGAGCAAGACAGAGTGCCTTCAGCTTCAGGGTATGATTTTTAGAGGTTATCGGGGTTGGAACAGTTCTATAATGTTTGGTTAGGATGCATTTGAAGTGCTTTCAATAGCAATGGAAATACCACGCTTTTGCCTTGATAAGAAGCAAAAAGTGCATTTGGTGATTTAATGAGTGTTTCAGCAGTCTGTATATCCATATATGCTGTTTTCAGTTAGGTTATACTCTGTATAGTTAACCCTTGTTGTGAAGAAAAACTTCAAATGCTTGAATTGCATTCATGGATTGTGTTTTGTGCTGTGGTAGCACCATCTGTCCTACCTCCCGGCATCGTTAATCGTGGGGTTTGGTCACCGCAGTTTTGGACCTGAGGGAAAGCTCTCAAATGGCAGCCAAGGATAGCAGAAGTCCCCAGGGCTGGAGCCCTGGCAGGCAGTCACATTTTGGCGTGTGGTGGCTGTCCCTTCCCTCAGCTGCCTCTTGCACACAGTGTACTGGTGGGTGCGTCCCGGCTGTCCAGGCTGCAAGGCGTTGAGCTTTTAATAGAACATTGATTCTGACCACAGCTGGCATCTTGGAAACTTTGAAGAGATATTGGCAGCTAATTCAATAGAGGGAGCTCCACTACCTTACTGTTAGAAGCAGCGTCTCTCAGCTTTTCCCAGACCTCTGGCTTCAGCTTGAAAGTTATATTAAGTCTTTGTTTCTTCACAGTGCTCTGTAGTGCCAGGCTTTGTTTCTGAAAGCATCTAGTTTCCTCACAGGCTTCCTGTTCTATGAAGGAGAAGGAAGGACAAACCTGAATCACATAGTAGGCAAACCCAAAAAGATGACTCAGAGATACTTCTCTTTTTCTGGAAGTCTTTGTGTGTGTTTTAAGGTGGATACACTACAGAATCAAGTCTTTAAGTGACGTTTTCTTGTCTGGGTAGGGGGAGCAGGGAGATTGATGGAGAAGCTCAAAAAGAATTAGAATAAAAAGAGGGTATTTCCAAGGATGGAACGGGCCAAGAGTGGTATGGCATGAAATAAGGTACAAAGAGGGTAAGGGAATGATTGACCTGGACTGTTCTGATGAGAGAAAGCTAGAACGCTTCCAGTAAAATGTCTCAGGTAGGACCTTTATTAAACAAATATTTTTTTCAGTAAGTTCTTCTAGGATTTTTTTAAAGGAAAATTGGAATATATATGCCATTCTGTAAACAGGGTCATTGGGAAAGAAGTCATCTTAGATGTGTGCTTGTATGCTTTTAACCCATTCCATGTCTCTAAATACAGAAATAGGTACATACAGCAGTTAACTGCTCTGCAAACTTATGACTTCATTTTCTTGAATCCTTTCCTTTTTAAAATATTATTTCTTATCAGATGATTTTGAAACTAATTATGAAGTCCCATTTAAAGACCACCACTTCTAAAAAAAAATAATCCTTTAGATCCAGTCGCCTTCAAATAAACTTGTAATGAACTCAGCATTGTTCTTAAAGCAGATGAATTCTGCACAAGTGCCCTTTATCATTTAACTTTCTGCAGAAATTGCATTTTTTAATCCATTTTTCCCCAATTTAACTAGAGAAAATAACCATAAATATTGGAGAACAAAATAAATGTATCTTGATTTAAGCGTGGTATTTCATACAACTGACTTATTTTGGGGTTTGGTTTTTTTTTTGGAGTTTTTAAATGAGTTTTTGGTGGGTTTAGGGTTTGATATTGTTCTTGATTTATTTTAAAAAATGGAACAATTTTTTTTTCAAGAACTCGTTGAGTTGAGTGAGTTTATCACACTAGCCAGGGAGAATTAAGAAGGCTTATGTTTTAGAGGGTTGATACAGTTTATTTGAAGGGTGGAATAGTAGATGTTCACATAAGTGTCTGTAACTGAGTAGTCTGCAGAGAGTATCGGGGTTGAACTGGCCCTAAAAGTGGACAGCTGGATGCAAGAATGATCTTAATGTTACTTGTGAGATGTGGTTCTTGAATTGCAGCTTCTGGATTATTTTGCTCTTGATTAGATATCTAAAGCATTAAACTATGTATTGTTCCCTTTTGACATGGAATTTTGTAGAATGAGCATGTATTTAGCAGAGCAAGTTCTGTGACTTGTCCAGAATCCTGTGTGTTTGTTGGCTTGTTCTACTTATTTTAGAGAGCAGAGACGACTTAACAGCCTTTACCTACAAAACCATACATGGAACAGAAGAAGGACAGAGAATGGAATATTTAGGCAAGATTTGGGGAGTTTTGGTGTAGCCACGTAACTTCGAAGAGAGAAGGATGCTGAATCAGTTCCTTCCTTCTTGATAAAGCATATCAAATGCTTGCATATGGAGAAGATGATAGGGTAAATATTATCTTAAAATTCACACAGTGACACACCATGATGGGATTTGCTTTCTGAAAGTGGGGAAGTTGAAAGTTTCTGATACTGCTAGCAAAATAGTTTGCTGAAAACTGGTGATGTATATCCAGAAAACATTTGCATCTTACACTTGACAGCTTTAAAGGTTAGCAAGGGGATAATTTTTTCCAAATTTAATTCATGGCTGAGATTTTTGTCAAGTGTTTTTAATATTACTCAGTTTTCAGACTTCTCTGCAACTTACTGATAATCTTGAACTTTACTTACACAATAAGGAAGTCAGTGTTATGAATGTCCTGCCAGCTTCTAGTTTATATGAGTGAATTATGTTTCTTACAATTGTGTTTCTGCACAGAAAAGAACTTAGTAATGCAGAGTTTTATGGTTAATAGAGTAGTTCTAGTAATTATGGTTATTAAAGCAGTTCTGCCACAGTATATTTTGTTTTGTTGAATATTTGATGTTAGTTAGAAAATATTTTGCTCTAGTAGTTTAGCTCTTGACATGGCTTCTGTAACAAGACTTTTGGAGGGGTAACTTTTCAGAGTTCAGTTTGACCTTTCTCATCACGCTGCTGTTGAATGATGCAACATGTTCTGTGTTAGCTTTGAAGTTTAAGTCCTTTCCCCTAAAGGTTTAACCCCAGTTAATGTAGGGTGCCCCACAGCAGCAAATTCCTGAGTGTCTGCGAGAGTCTCTGATGTCGGAGTGGGGCTTCTGAAAGTTCACCTGCAGGCTTGGTAAGGGTCAGGTTCTGGTATTTCATCCAGACTCAGTTGTGTCTGCAGGTCATTTCTTGTCATGGCTTATCACTTTCTTAAGTAGCCTGCAGTGTTAAATCCAAAACTTCTGCACAGCTTCTGGGGGCGACGGGAGGAGGAGTCTAAACCTTTTGAGATAGTGGAAAATAAGTGGC
>JAWWES010000001.1:17949016-17993648 GCA_035583135.1 Lophotriccus pileatus
ATTTCCACTGTGGAAGAGGGGAAGGGTCTGTATTCCTCCTAAGCAGGAGAACTCCCTACCTTTTGCTGGGGGCATATTCTCTGAACTGCTGCAGAGAGGTCTCTGCTCACTTTAGGAGGATCCCATTGTTTCTTGTGCTCTGACTGGTGCACAAAGCACTCTGCAGGCCACTTTTTAATCACTGTGTCCATCTGCAAGTACAGCAGTGATGAGGAAGGATGGGCTTCAGCACACTTTTGATCTTTGTCTCTGTTTCCATTGCACCAGTGGCACAGGGCATAGAGGGATGAATAACACAGTGTGTTTCTTTAATGAATGCTGAGTGAGTGAGTGTGAGCTGCCAGAAGCTTTATCTAGAAAGAAGCAGGGTGTTGGGAGGGCAGATACCTGCACCCAGAGGAGGAGAGGCAGGTAAGTTGTTTCTAGCTGGAATTCTCAGTCCAGCTTTATAGATGTGGGAGCAGTTTTGAAGACTGAAGTTGACGGTTCAGTCCAAAAGCTTATTAATTTTTCTGGGCAGAAGCAGTGCCTTTAAACTGTTTCTCCCACTGAATTATTCTTATTTTTACATATGGTTACTCCTGAGGGCCACACAGAAGCTTCACATTTGGCAGTTTTGCGTGAGTATGTAAAAACCTAGGCTTGTTGATATGGTGCTGTGCCTTAGGTATGGATTCCAATTCACAAAAGCCACATACATGGCTTGCTTTTTATTGTTGTTTCAGCTGGTTTATATCTTCCTGTGAGGTGTCAGCGTCTGTAAACAGCAATGATTGTTCTGAGAAGCTTTCCATGTAAGCGTGAAAGAGCAGAGTGCTGAGCGTGTGGGGGACCAGTTCTCCTTGTGAGGAGGCTCTCTTTGTGCAATCAAGTCTGTATCTGTTAATTTTTTGGAAATACCATACAGTACAGACTTTTCTTCATAGCCACAGAAGGAGGTTAGTGGCTCACAGCTGCAAGTTTTGTGACAGAGCATGACAAATTACATAAAACTTGATGGACCCTGTTAATTACAAGTGGTAATAGAAGCTTTAAAGGGAGTATTGCAATGTATATCTTATTGTGCTAAAATTTTTCATGAAGTTTGGATTGTTTGTTTGTTTTGGGGGGTTTTGTTTGTTTTTGTTTGGTTTGGTTTTTTGTTGTTTTCGTGCCTTTTCTTTTCTTTCTTATAGCTGAACTGTTACTGTCTTTAGGAAAGGAGGGAAGGATAGCTAATAGAAACCCAGAAATTTTATTGAGGCTTGCATTAATTCCAGGTGTGAGGTTAAGACCTGAATCTTCCATCTGCTAATAAAATGCTAAGTTTGGCAGTGTCCCACTATCTTCCTCAGCAGCACCTTGAAAGTTAAAAGAACCTCCAGGGTTTTTTTGATTCCCTCTGGTCAGGGAAGACTTGAGGACTGGATGTGGCTTCAGGGTTGGTTGTTTTTGTTTTGTTTTCTTTTATTTAAATACAGTTTAATGAAAGAGGAAAGGGATCAGTGCTCTCTGGAGTAAGTGGCACTGTATGTCAGGCATTTCAAGCAGTGATATTTGTAAACAGAAGGAAACTGCTGTGAATTGGGACTGACAGTGGCTTGGGAGAACCACTTTTCCTTGGACATGTCAGCACTGCTGGCCTGTTAAGTCAGGGTGGAAGTACCACAGCATGCATTTAATTTAAAAGGATTTGAGTGGTCTAACCTTAACTCTGGTACTCTAGTGGTGAAAAAAATTGAGTGTTATGTTCCTTGTGGCATTTGCTTGAGCTATACTTCAAACATAATGAATATGTTGTGGCCTCTGGCTGCTTGGTAATACTTCAGTTGCAACTGCAAGGCTACATAATTTTATGTGGTCTTCTTCTGCAATGGGTAAACATCCTTGTTAATTTCTATTGGCAACAAGCTGTTTGTGAGTCTGGAATGTTTAGTCTTGCATAAGCTGTATTTGCAGATGTACCAGATGAGTTGTATGTTAAAGAGCTCTGGAGTGGAGGTTTAAAGTTTTGTGTAGTGAGTTGGATGCAAAAGCTGCACTTTTCTGCCATTTTACTAAGAGAGGAGTCTGAACTTAAGTTCATCAAATCATAAGAAAGGGAAAAAAAAATACAAAAATGGAATACTGAAGATCTTACCAATTTTTATTCTTTTGGCATCTGAAGTTTAAGAAACAAGGTGTAGATCTCTGGTTCAAAGAAGGCAAAATAACATAATAGAGGGGGTTTTTATTTATAAACAGCACTTGAACATCAAAAGATGTTTGAGAACATTTCAGCCAGAAATAAAAAATATTTTTCTGCTAGCTTATTGTTTGCTAAACTTCAGTGTGTCATTTATTGGTGTACGTCTCTATAGTCTGTAGGCTTTGGAGAGTGAAGGCTTTAGAGGTGAGAACAATTAAGGAAAGCCTAGAGTATTTAGGATTGCAAGAGCAGCACTTTAGATCTTTGACAGGGTGTATTAATGTGTGTACTTAAAAGTTCAGTTTGCTCCCACTGCTCTGTAAGCAAATATTTATGAGTGGTGCATTTATGAACTGGCTGAAAGCGGAGTTTGCTGTCAGGAGTTGGTGGTTGGGCCAAAGCAGGGAGAATGCAATTTCAGCACAGGCAGTGCCTGTCCTCCCCTGTCTGTATCACTGCATCCTCCCCTGGGTTTGGCAGTCTCTCTGCCTCCTCCCTTTCGTGTTTCAGGGAGCCACCTCTGCTTTCCCACAGGGATTTCTCAGAGCTGAAATGTTCTTACCCCTGGGCATACGTAGCTTGTGCTCATAGGGTGACCACCTGGGCTAACACACCCTTTCTAGGCTGCCTCCCTTCTCCATCTGGGGGTCAGTACAGATAATCTCAAAAGCTGTTCACACTGACAGTCTTTTTGGGGGAGGAAAAAACCCTGAATGTTTTCTTCTAGTCCTTGTAAGAGACTTGGTGCGTGAGATAATGTGTCAAGGGAAGGGTGGCATACGCTGAGCATGATCACTGGGTGACCTGAAAGTCTGACTGTGTCCTGTTGGGCCATCAGATGTTCTCTGGGGTGTTCAATCAAGATGGTCAAGAAGCTCTCATTCTGCAAGGAAGCAGCCCATGTATCTCACACGGTGTTTTTACCAATTCTGAAGAAATTACAGATTCTGTAAACCTACAACAGCAGTTTTGCTTAGCTTATTTTCTGGATTTTGTGACTAATACTGTCTGTGAGTTGTAGTGTACCTTTCTGCTCCTTGCAAAGAAATACTTTAGTTAGGCATTGGTCTAGTTCAGTCTTCCTGAGTCTGATGCAAGTTCACCTCTCTGGCTGACTTTTTAAGCCTCCGTTTTTAAATTGCACACACATGGGTTTTTCCATATATAAAATATAATATATGAGAATGGAAGTATTTTTTTTGTGCCTGTCAGCAGGGAATATGCAGCTTACTAAGCTTTCTTGAGTATAATTTTAAATGGAGAAAATGCTTCTATATAAACTGAGATTATCTCATCACAATATTTTTATGATAGTTAATTAAAATGTGAGGAAATCCTTTAGAGCAGATTTGCAGTTTTGTGACTTTTATGAGACTTAACATGAGAGATCTATTTTTATAGTTATGCCTTCTTATTAGTTTTGGGATTAGGATATGTTTAAATGCATGACTATCAAATCCTGTGATGATTACTTGTTTATTTTGCAGTGTAGACTAATTCAGTTCTGTCCCATTCATGTGCTGTTTGTGTCCCACTTTTCAACAAGATATTGTAGTGCTTTATTGTTATTTCTATTTAAAATAAACTCCCAGAATAGTTTTAGTTTCAGCTTGTATTTTTTTAATATTACATTTCATATTAAATTTGAAGCATATTTTACTAGATTATTGTGCATAATGATAATTTAGGTTGTTCCAGCTCCTGGATGTCCATTTTCTTTCGACTGGAGTATTGTAAAGTGTAAGTGAAGGAAGGATCACCATGACTAGCAACAAGAGACTTCAGTAATTAAAAAGTTGTCTTGGCATAAGTAGAATCCTGTAAAATCTTGGCTCACAGTGAATAAAATTGTGGTGAGGCAAGACCTGTAGAAAGTAGGAGTTATTAAACACTACTGTGTGCTCTGTTCTCTTTGCAGTGGACAAGCACAGCAGTGGAATATTGATCTTTAGGCACAGTGCTTTCTACTTGAACTTGTGTTTAGGCTACAGAAAGAATTGGAATTGGAAGATACGAACGGGCCTAACTAATTTTTTTGTCCCGCTTTAACTGTGCCCATACTAGCGTGACCACATGAATCTTTTAATCACAGGCTCATCTGTCATCTTAAATAGCACCTTGGAGCTGTTTGCAGGATTTCCCAGTCTGGGAATAACTAAGGCATGGAGAAAAGTGGCCTGCTGGAAATGTGAAGGAAGTCAGAGTCCATCTGAAGAGAATGTGCTGAGGATTCAAAGTCATTTGCCTTGACCTGTTTTTGTGAGTGACCACGTGGAGAGACTCGTACTCTTGGCCAACAGTAAACTACATAAAGGAATAAAGGACGCTGCTCTTTTCTCCCTGTGGGTCATCAAACACAAGCTTTGGGGTTTTTTTGCGAAGATCTAGACAGGAGATTTTTGGCCTAATTATCTTACAGACATTTCTCAAGAACATAATGTTTGTTACTCTGATGCTTCTGTAGCAGCCCAGGTGCTACCATGAATGTGCTTACGTGAGCAGACTGCACTGTCAAAAGCAACACAAGGGAGAGGAAAAAGGAGGGAGAATCGTTTGTTATGCTGCCAGAAATACACGTGCTGATGAGAGCTGTGTTTATGTTAGCAGGCTATTCAGATACAGCTAATTAATCAGAATTTGCCTACCAAACTGTGCCTTGGAGACTATAGTCCTTTTGCTGGTTTTGAAGGAGAAAACAGAGAATGAGTGGAGTCTCACTGTTGGTGGTGTTTAAAAGAGGGAATGTGTTAAAGGAGCTGTGGCTTTTCTTTTTCCGCAAGTCCATGAAGAAATATGAGAACAGAAGTTGAAACGAGAAGAAAAAGGAAAGGAAAGCAGAAAACCTTTGAGAGAATAAGTGGAAGAAATAAAGACTAGAGTGTATTTTGTGTGTCTTCTGAGAGAAGGTCATTGAGAGGTGGTGGAGAGTTGGGTATCTGTCCTCAGAGCTGTGGAGGTAGCATGCCTGTTCCCTTTTGGTCCTGCCAAAGCTTTGGGTGCTCTCTCCAGTGATGGTGGCAGGAGGAACACAGGACTATGAGATTTTTCTGTGGCACAGATCTTCTTGGGAGGCTTGTGAAACAATGACCAGTAATTGTTCCTGACTCCTAGATTCCCTCCCAGAAAAGCAGTAACTTTGCATAACCTTTCGTTTCATTTTGTCTCGGGTCATTTACCCAGCAGTAACACTAAATACCTTGAAGTAGTCCATATAATTTTTTAATGGCAATTTCAGTTCAGCCTTCATTCATAGAGGAAAAATAGGCAGTGAAACAGATGAACTGTTGAATAAAATACAAGTGTGTCACATACAGGCTTTCATAGCAGTGCAGCTGGATGAATACTGAAAGGAAGAATCAATTATAAGGCTGCTGCTTATCAGAAGTTAGCAAATAGTAAATGCAGTTTCATTTTTATAATCAATTACCTAGCCCTGGAAGTTGTTAGCAAAGGTTAGAAGCTGTATAATTTTTAAATGCCTGCACGTTATCTCAGTGTATTTCTACATGCTGCATTTTAGGGAGATGAGGGAGAAATGTTTCTCTTTCCTGAAGTCTTTTGAACGGCTTGTGAAAGATGAGGATCAAGCCCTTCAATTTCTAAGCTCAATTTACATTCATCCCACAACAAAGATGATGGTGTTTATTTTCTCATTAGCCAAACACCTTTTTTTTTTATTTCACTTGTAAGCACAGATTACTTTCAGCTTTGTGAGTTTAAAAAATGTTTGCATCCCTGCATGGTTAGTTTAGCCACATCATTGTTCAGAATTTACAGATAAGAGGGACGGTAGCAAAGGATAACTCCTCTTTTTTGTTATTTATGTTTTCCTCCAATTTTTCTCAAGAAGGATCCAAATTTCTTTGTGTGCAGAGGTTATTTGTTGCTGGTGACCGGCTATGAATGGATTGAGCCATAAAATTGCCAATCTTTCGGTCCTGCTCACCCATTCAAACCAGTATTTGCTGTTCATACAACAGCAATCTTTCATGTTCTTATTTTGAAGTACCTCCTTATCAAACATAACCTTGTTCAAATGTTCTAGCATCAGTGTTTGATTATTGACTCTCTTCTATGATGGTGTTTCTGGTGGCTTCTGCAAGCTTTGTGTCTGTTTTTCTGCTGGATGGCAGCGGATCCTGTCAGAGTTGCATACCTCTGCCTCATTTATTTCACTGAAATATTTAAAACAAAAAGATCTTGTGTGCAATGTAATCCTCATGTTTTTTTTCTTTTTTTTTTCCCTGAAGTTTCTATCTGAAACTGCAGCTATCAGAAATGGTCAGATCATGTTGGTCTGCTAGCCAGATCACAAGGACAGGCATTATTTACCAGTAGAGTGGGGGTTTTTTTGTTTGTTTGTTTGCTTTTGTTTTGGTTTTTTGTTGTTGTGTTTCTTGGTTATTTTGCTTGAGGTGAAATTACTTTTTGGTGAAACTGGTGGTCTTGTACCTCTTTTTTTATGTTAATATTTGTTTATTTTGCCATGAGCACAGTAAACTCTGCTGAAACTGCGTAGCGTTACCTGTTGAGTGTTTGCTCATTTTTAATACTCTTTTAATTAAGAAAAAATTATTCTTTCTCTGTTCATTTTGTAGTTACTTATCACATCTGTTTGTTATTCCTTCTTCAAGGCTAGCTTTCATAGACCAGTTAGTTTCTGAATCACACTGTATCACAAGCCCCCAGTTTTCCAAAGACCATTTCATTGCATTGTTCAGGCTGTCATTAATTTCATTTTCTGTCTCAGTATGATTTTTTTTAAACTTAGTGTTCTGACTACTCCTCTATTTTTAAGTGATAGGTTGTTTTTTTGGTCTCCAGGATCATGCATGTCTTCTCAAGTTGCCCCAGCTTCTTGTGGCAGGGAATCCAGATCACACAGATGGTTTAGCAAGCTCAGGTGAGCAGGGGATTACAGGGGTGAGGCAGGTGTCTTCTGGCAGTGGTTTTCTGGCTGGTTGGGCTGTGCAAGGAACCTTGAGTGAGCACAGCAAGCTGATGTGGTAGGATGGTAGGTGTGAAGTCATCTGAAATGACAATTAAATAATTTAAGTAACCCTGAGAAGGACTGTTACTGGATGACAGGAGAAATTGGATGGAGGTGAAACAGCTAAATGAAAGGTGAAGGAAAGGAAGGAATGAGGGCTGTTGTAGAATTCTTTTTCATAAATAAATAAATAATCTCTTACAGAGATTAAGCAATAAAACCCAGGAATGGTTTCTTTGCTTTCTATTTCATATTTTTCACAGCTTATAAAAACGATATAACTGTATTTCATTTATGTCTATCAATAATTGAGTCTGTAATTAAGGCTTTTATTACCAATAAACCCTTGTCATTCTGTGTGTAGTGAATATTATTAAAGCCCATTTTTCATTATAAATTTTTCCTGGTGATCTGTTAGTAAAGTGGGATTTTTTTAATTTTAAAATAAATGACATAAAGCATTTAGCTGGCAATTCATTTTTTTGAGAATATGGAGTAGAAGACAGCAATAAAACAGATGATGATCCGAGTGCTGCTATTTCCATTTTTTTGTCTCATTAAGGAAATATAGAATTATTTTCTTTTTCAAACTTTAATGAAGGTATTGGGCATGCTGACTGAATGTGCTTTAAACTCTCTAATGTTACTACATGCAAATCCTTGATGAAGGAGAGCACACTGTGCTGCACGACGATGGTTTCTGCACCAGCATGGCCTGTTTCTCGACATCCTGAACCCTTTTTTCTTCCTACTAAGTGACTTGTTGCTGAAGCTGGACCTGCTGCTTTGAAGACACTTGTCCTTAAAAGTATATCTGTACCTGAGAGTTTTTGCTCTTTTCCACAGTTTGAGAAAATTGATGCCTGAGGTTTTTTTTTCCTTTTTCACTCCTCCCTTCCTTTTTTCCCCTCTCAGTCCCTGACAATCTTGCTGTCATATTCCCCTGTTTCAGTACAGCTCTCATACAGCCAAGGCACACCAAGCTGCTCTCAGGATGCACAGTTGCCAGCTAATTGTGTGCTCTTGAATTGTCCTCTTAAGAGAATTACTTCCAAGATGGACTGTATGTCCCTTCACACACAGTTTCAAAAACACCTTTGGGTGTTTGAAGTGCCAAGGCAGCTGTCCAGTACCTTCACTGGCTTTAATACATTTACATGCTGCAAAAGTGGAGCATCCTTAATTACACCTCATCACTTGGAAGGTCACTTTAGCAGCTCTTCCAATTAAGTTGTCTATATCAGTAAAACAGGATTATTATTTATTTTTTTTCCTTGGATTTTTCTTTGATAAGGGTGAAGTCTCTCATGTCCCTTGGGTGGTTACTGTAAAATGTCAGGAAGTGAAGAAAAATAGTGATTTCCTCGTGTAATGCACTGTCCTTTCAAAACTCCTTTGATGTCAAATTGCAGGGCTTGTTTATTGTACCATTGCTGTCCTTAGTAGAAGTCAGGTCATACGTAGCTTCTGTCAACTGAAATCAAATCACCTGTTCTGCAGAGGTTTTGCTTGCTTGCTTTGTCTTAATTTCTTTCCCTGATCTTAGAAAGCATTTAATTTTTTTAGCAGTGTGAGTCTTTGCAGTGGAATAACTCACGCAGACATGCCAGTTAAGTTTCACTGTTGCAACAGCGGGAGTTCTTTGTATTTGTTGTTATTAAACGTGCTAAATAAACAGGGAAGTTCCTGATTATTTTTGATGCTGACAAAGTAATTGTGTTCCATTATGAGGTGGCAGCTGTGCTGCTGAGATTGGAGGTGGCAGCTCCGCTGCCGAGATCACTGTGGCCTGATACCCGCTCTGTGTGTTGAGTATGTAGCTTCTTTATTAAAAGTTCTGTACTGGGGTGTTTTAAACACAAAATGACTTTAAATTATGCATTTTTACGCTTGTGTCTGTCTCTCCTAGTCTGGCATGAAAGCTCTCCTCTGGGATTTTTAGCGCTTAGAGCAGAAAGCAGAATGGTCTGCTCTAATACATGCAGGAACATGTCTTGGTGGCTGTAAGAGCTTGGTATGTTTGTGTAAGATTGATCACTATACTTCACTCTTGAGTTTTTGTTTTAGTTTTGCCCTTCAGAAGTTTTACTAGGTTAGTTTTTAAGTGCCAATATAGTACCTTAAGTGGGGGTGTTAGATATTCTTAGGTGCAATGTTCTTTATTGATGTTTTGCAACCGGCACTAAATTTTGTTAGGGGAAAAAATATAAAGCTAAGCACAAGGGATCTTTATGAATAATTGTATGCTTTCAGAAGTGTTATGCTTAGCTTAATGCACACGTTAATTCTCCAGAAAGCACCCAAGTGAAAGACACAATGCAACAAACTTAATCGCTTTCTCTTCTCCACTTCGAATTATATATATCACAGCATCTCAAGTGTTTCTCCTGTTTTTTAATGCCAACAGAGTGTGAGCAGATCATGGAGCTGTGGAAAAATTAAAAATTATAGTATGGGAAGACTTGTGGTAAAAGGAAGAAAAGATAAAATGACAGAAATAAGGAATAGGATGTTGATGCAAATATATAAAGTATGGAGAGCGGGAGAAAACACCTTAAATGAAAGTACAGTTGTGAAACTGCTACTCACACAAATGAAAATTTATAGGAAAAAGTATATCTAACTGTTAAAAGGAAATCTGGACAACATAAAACTCTCTTCCATGAGAGTATAATTTATTAAAAGCTTGTATTCAGCATGGAGTTTGGCTTGTGATAGCGATGGGCTAAATGGAAGGCTGTGCTTAGCTATTTAGTCTTTGCCCAGGTCTGTTGATAGATTGACTTTTTTTTTTTTTGGATGATGTAAAGCTAAAGTTAGGCTCACAGTGGAGCAGCAAATACCATCCATTAAGTCTGCAAGGAATTTTGTCCTTGCTTTTCTGTTTTAGGTTTAACCCTCAGCTCTGAAAGTCTGCCAAATTATAACAGTAAGTTTCTATGGCTACAGGTGGGCTGAGGCCATGAAGTCCCTTAAATCAGTCTTTGGATAAAACTGTAAGGCAAGAGTAAGATAAGTATGTGTGTGTGAAGGAAAGAGATGTATGTATTTCGCTTTTGATTTGGGTGCCAGTGTTTTGGTTTTGCATGGCAAGGTT
Source organism: Lophotriccus pileatus (assembly GCA_035583135.1). Lineage (NCBI taxonomy): Eukaryota > Metazoa > Chordata > Aves > Passeriformes > Tyrannidae > Lophotriccus > Lophotriccus pileatus. The sequence continues at coordinate 17,959,271 of JAWWES010000001.1, forward strand.
TGGTAGCGGTGGGGCTACAGGGGTGGCTTTTGTAAGAAGATGCCAGAAACTTTCCCCAGAGCCAATTCCAGCTGGCTCCAAGATGGACCCATGAAGCCATCAGTGATAGTGGTAACACCTCTGGGATAACAAAGTTAAGGCAAGAAAGAAGTGAGGGGTGGGGGGAAGACGTTTTAAGATTTGGTCTTATTTTCTTATTATCCTACTCTTACTTGATTGGCAATAAGTTAGATTAATTTTCCTGAAGTGAAGTGTGTTTTGCCCATGATGGTAACTGGTGAGTGACCTCTCCCTTTCCTCATCTCAACCCCCGAGCCTTTAGTTGTATTTTCTCTTCAAAGAACTTCACCTCTTAATTAGTTGAAATTTGGAAGGTGTTTAAAGAAGCTAAGAGCATGCAGTAATTTATAAGTAGAGTAAAAGCTGCCATAGTTCAGATTAATGATCTCTTCTATTCTTTAATCTCCCTGTGCTCATACCAGGAGTACCAGTCTGAGATCACCTCTCTGTGCTGATGTCTGGGGTTGCAGTTCTTTCACTAGGAGGAAAAACTCTTCACAAAAAGTGACAAAAATGGGCATACCTGTCTCTTATAGGTGAAAAAAATTAAAAATAAAAATCCCACAGTTCTTGTTTGTATGCTGTTTTTTTCAGCTTGTTTTATCATATGCATCAAGGACTATGGAGTCTTGTCTGCATATGGTTCATCAGGGTTGTTTTTTCTGTCTAGATTAAAATGTAAATATGTAAGAATAGAAAAGCATCCATATTCAGAATTCAGCGACTGACTTGTTATAATTGAATTTGTCTCAGACTGGGTATTTGTGCTTTAGCTAGTTTAATTTGCATTTGAATAAGTAGAAACTCAATTAGAAAATGGTATGCAGGTACATACTTTCTTACTGTATTCTCCAGACACACTTGTAAGTCCAATTCCTAGTTTTCTTATTCAAAATTTAATTTATATTTAAAATGTGGGTTTTTTTGGGGGGGTGTTAGTTTTTTCTATACCAAACTCAAATCTAGAATTGCCAGACTTTAATTAAGACTTTGTTTCAGAAGTGTTGGGTCTTTTCTTTGAACTGGAGAGTAACAGCTTTGGTATTTTGCTGTCCACAGAATCAAATTAGATTAAATTTACTCCATCTGAGCAAAAGAAATATTTCTGTATGTATTTAGAACATCTGGGAGAAGGTATGTTATTTGGAAGTTAGTTTAATACCACTTTTTTGGGGGGAGAAACCTTACAGCTTGGCAACACCAGCAAATTGCAGGTGGGAGATGCAGGCAAATAAATAGTTGCCGTTAAACTGGCTTATTAAATGCCAAAAAGGCAATGCCATGTCACTTCTGAAACATCACTTCAGAAAACTTTTCTTTCAGAAATGTATTGTGCGATAAAGAAGGAAGAACAGGATTGTTTATAAATTCAGCAGACTGGAAAACTGAGGGAGGCTCAGAGGAGTCTTGCATTTCCAGTTCGTGTTCACTGCTAATTTCAGGCCAGAGGTCACGGCACATTTGGGTGAAGCAGGTGGTTTATGCCCACGTTGGAATTTCCACTGGGAAGATTTATAGTGATGGTAGTAAGAAAGAAGTGCACATTTAAGACTGGAAGGGGCATCTTGGATCACTAAGTCCGTGCCCACATAGTTGCAGATGATTATATAAATTCCATTTGTGAATGGACTGACTCGCTTTAAAAATGATGTTTTCTGTTATTGCTTCTTCCATTCAGAAGGCAAGAAAACTTCAGCTTGTCAGAATGTCAGTGGCAGTATTTGAACTGTAGCTTGAATGATTTTGCCTCCATATGTTTAGATAAAAAAGTCTTCTCTGTTAGTATTGCCTTATATGATGGAAATTAATGATAGAAATGAGCTGTTGAGTTGAGGCTTTACTGTGGTCACTGTACAGTGACATTAATACTTTTCCCCCAGGTATAATCCCTTTTTCTGTTTCTGTTGAGCTGTTAGGCCATGGTTGCTGTGTCACTGTCTTGTCATGCCTGGGCTTGTGCTGTACAGCAATTCCAAGTGAGATGAACTTGAATTTCTATAACTTTTGTCCCATTTCTGTTACTCCACTTCTAAGGCAATCCCAGACCTTTCCATGTGGTGTTTTTGTTTTTTTCTGGTGACAGCATCACAGCCTCTCTCCACTCTGCTCATCCTGCGAGTCACATTAGCACACTGGTGAGAATTGAAATAAAGAATTATGGTGTCAAGTATTGTGAGAAGTCCACTGATAACCTCTCATTTGTCACTGGGCTTAATTTCCCGTGCAGTTAACTCAGTGTTCAACCCTGTCAAAATGTGCTTTGAGAATGAACGTAGTGACAGGAGTAGCAGAGCTTGTGACTTGGTTATGAGCTGTGGAGTCTCGTTGTCTTGACATGAGACAGTCTGTAATTGATACAGAATTTTCTTCGTATCTTAACTCTGAAGTATGTATTAACTTTAAGAGGTTAGCTCATTCTTCTAGTATCAGACTCTAAGTATACATATAGTGGGGTTTTTTGGAGCAAACATTTTATTAGCGGAGAAAATGACCGAGCTGTGAAAACATAGTGAATAAAGATGGATGTGGGTAGGAGACTTGATGGTTATGTTAAGGCACATGAAAGTGTTGGACTTTCATTCTAAAGACTTAGTCATATCTGTTTATAAATTATTTTCTTACAGCTCTGCAGAACTGAGCCCGGTTCAGATGTTACTCTTTATATTCCTCTGTTCATCATCAGAATATTCTCTTTCTGTTAGTTTGCATGCATGCAAGAATATATGCTTACTACAGCTGATTGAAAGGATCCTATAAATGTACATCTGGCTTTGGGTAGGAGAAAAGGGTTTCTTCCTACTGGAAGGCATCTTGAGATCTAGGATGTCTTAGATCTCAGAATCAATGCCTGAAAGAGTTTGGCTCACTGTCCTTGATGTTACAATGTCCAAGGTGACCCACAGCCTCTCTTGATTTTTTTTTTTATTTCCCTTACCTTCTGTTTATTGAAAATAGGAGAAAAATTCACATAGCTGGAGATACAAAATTTGGGAAGTTTTGTGAGGCCTAGGACATAAAGGAATTTTGGAGGTAAACGTGTAATCACTTTTTACAGCATTTCAAAAGTAGGACATAATTTAATTGCTCTGACTGTATCATTAAAACAAGTTCTTTATGCTTTAAAATATCAATTACATTAAGGGATGAAATTAATGCGTGTTTTATGGAGTGTAAACTCAGTAGAAAAAGTAATGGAGTGGGAGAGAAGGGAGGTAAATGAGAAAGGAACATATGTGAGAATGGTGAAAGATACCACATGAGAAGTCAGTATGATGGGGTTTCCTGTATTCTCTTATTGATTTTAGATCTGCTGATTTCAGGCATAGATAACAGCATTTTTGTAGTGGAGAAAAAGGGCATCTAAGGAATTTAGAAAGTTTGATTCATTGTGATCTTCTGAATTGAGTGAAGAAACCGAAATTGATATTTCCAGTGTGTCAGTAACAGCTCTGTGAGAAGACATGTTGTTTGTTTGGGTTTTTTTCCCTGTGTACCTCCACCTTTCCCCACCACACATTTTAAAAAGTTGTTCCTTTTGCTGCTGAGTAACCAAACCTCAAGGGAGCAGAACAGTAAAGTCCTGATAAGAGATGGGGTGGCTGCATGATTTGTAGAAAGGAGGCTGGACTGAAGGATGCCTGGTTCCTGAGAGTCTGCCTACTCTTTTTTGTTTGCTCCAATACTCTGTATATTCACCATTTATTTTGTTCTCAGTGCTGCTGAAACCAAGAGGTCATTTTTCTGAATGCCAGTAAAGCAATGCCCTGCTATTTCTCACTAAGCTTGAAGAAAGGTTGCTCATTTTATGCCCATGTGAACCAACATGAAGAGCTGGTTCCCCTGTAATTATGAAATCAGAATTAATGGTTTTCTTTTTTGAACATGCATCATTTCTTGACACTACTCATACAGTTAGTGTAAATGAAGTGATAAAATGAAAACAAAGGGGGAAAATACCCTGTCCCTTAATAGACTTAAATAGGGAACATGTTTAATTCTTTGAAGTGACACACAGCTGGACTTAACTTCCAGAGACAGCATTGTAATGAGACTCATGCTAGCTTTAGGTTTGCCTGCCTATAAATTACAGCAAAATGTTTGTCATATATTATTCCTTCTAAACATTAGCTGCCCCTGGCTGTTTTAGGGACATAATAAATTACAGGGGAAGTTATTTCTGTTTTGGACTTCCTCAAACAAACAAACAAAAAAAAAAAAACAAATCACAAAACCTCAAGAAATAAACAACACAGGCAAACAGCCCAACCCCAAACAATACTGTAACAGGGTTGTAAGGCTTCCTGCTTTGGAGTTTAGCGTTTGACTTTGGAGTTAGCAATCCAAACTTGCTTTTTCATAAGGCATAGCAATATGGAAGATAAACCCAGATAAGTAGAATGTCTTGGTTTTGTGTTCATTTCTCCACAGAAGAAGGAGATTGGTGGTGAGACTATAAAATAGAAGGCAAACAGTGATGACTGGTCCTGCTGAAATCTCATCCTCCTTGGTTATGAAGGGGTTTTCTGCAATTGCAGGCAGTGACAGCCTATGCATGTAGTATTTCTCTTAAAGCACAGTCTTAAAGTGTCTTAAAGTGCAAAAACTGGTTTATTTTAGCTTTTTTATTCAGTTTATGGGGTTTTTTTGTTGGCTTGGTGTGTTTTTCTTTTTTGCAAAGAATAGAGATAAATCTGAAGGCAAATCTGAAAAAAAAACCATAAAAATATTTTGAAATTTGCTACCTTGGCTTTACTGGGTAAATAACACTCTTCATGAGTAAAAATTATGCAGTGGGGTGGATGGTTTTGTTTTTCCCACTAACAGGTTAAGAAAAATACCATATTAGACTATCAGGAAAAAAAATTCTTAAATCTCTATATTTGACATTCAGATATTAGCTTGTATGACTTTTTGGTTTTTAGGGCTAGATGATAAATTCAGTTATGGTATTTTTTTCTTATGCAGCAGTAAATCTTCAAGAGACAATGGAAAGGCAAGATATATACTGAAATTACATCTAGCTGTAAAATAAGTGCAATGGTAATGTGCTAAACTCCCAAAATTATGTTCAAATCATAAAATCATAGAATGGTTTGGGTTGGAAGTCCCTCTCCAGGCCCTTTTCAGTACTGGAAGGCCACTAGAAGGTCTTCCTGGAGCCTTCTCTTCTCCAGGGTGGACAACTCCAGCTCATCCTGGAGAGGTTCATCATCATTGGAGAGGTTCTTCAGCCCTTTGATCATCACAGGGCTTAAAAAAAAAATATCTGAAATGGAGCTTAAAACATGGGCTAAAACTGGGCGTCTTTGACGTCCTTTGCGTTTAATGTGATTGCGAGGATTTTTTGAGAAGTCCTGCTCAAATAGTGAGATTATTAATTGTGTTGTTACGGTTGTGTGGGAAGAGACTGTTACAAGAATAAATGGCATGTCTTGCTGCCTTTCTCCCACTCCCACCTTGAGTGGGAGTGACGTGGAATGAAAGGACGGATAAACTGATCACATAAAACTGGCAGAGAGCATATGTAACAAAATTGGGTTAGAGATTAGCCTGCTGAAAGGAATGTATCTGTGGTATCTGGGTGGATGAAGACTTTGGACTTCAGCTGTATAACCCAGGAACTGAAAAAAAAAATTTGACTCTTCCATGAAAATGAAAACTAATGTACTGGAAACGAAACATTTATAAAATATGAGCAAATACAAAATCAGTGACTTCACAAAGCAGCTAAAGATGCTTAGCTCAGAATTAGAGGGGTTGCTGTTTGCCATGGTGTGATGTTCTGAGGAGTTGGAGGTGTGAATCTAAATCCCCTTGGCCAGTAGTACCCAAGTTGCAGGATAGGGAGGACGATCTGTACAGCCATGCCATGTATATTCATAAGTGTTCTCTGCAGCAGAAGTGGAGCCCGCATGTGTCAACTCCTAGGAAGTATCTCAACCCCCAAAAGAAATCATTTTCATACAGGAGAAGCACGTCAACAGGAAAGACTGAGAGGGTCATGGCTTTTTGTGATTTTTCTGGTCTCACAGCTGTGATGTGCTGGCACTGCTGCAGTCGGGCAGAGCAGCTGAACCTGAGAGTCTGAAACACCCCCGAGAGTTGGGGGAGAGATAAAAGTGCATGTTTGGACCTATTTTGTGGTTGGTGTTCTTCATAATAAGCATGTAAAAAAATTGGTGGGTGGTGTTTTGGGGGTTTTGGGGTATTTGTTTGGGGGAGGAGGGTGTTTGTTGGTTTTTTGTTTGGTTCATGTGTGTGGATGTGGTTTTTTTTCTTCTTTCATTTAGCAAAACTAGCAAAATTTGACTGGGGGAGTGTTTACTTCGAGAATTGGCTTCTGCATGGCAAATTATCAAAGCATGAGGCAGTTACTGTCCAGCCACAGCTCCTCTCTTTCAAACCTTTTGTTTGTGCCAAAACACATACTGCTCTTGCTTCTGAATTTTGGATTGTGGCTGTGGTGTGCAGCACGCTTGCATGAATCTGATATGAGGAAAGAGATTCCTGCTGGAAGGAAGGATCCTTGGAGACATGAGCCCTATGCCTTGATTTTTCTTTATTTTTTATTTTTTATGTATTTTTCATTGCTTTTCTCTGTGAAGAGAAAAGGGTGATCCCTTGCTCACTACACTGACAATACAAAGTGGAGGCTTTGTTGCCCCTGGGAGAGCCCGAGGACCCTCTATGTTCCCATAAAGGAGCGTGTTTTGACCTAAAAAATGAACACTTTATTGTAGTGAGTAGTAGATTAATAGGTTGCTGTGGTCTTCTGATATGTTGTTTCAGTGTCAGTTAATTGTCTTGGCTGTGCTTTACAAACAAAGAGCTTTTGAAAGTTTAACCCAGTGTTGTATCAGAAGAAATGCCTGTTCACCTAATTTTTTTCATCTCTTGTCAGTTGGGTATACAAATACCAATTTTTTGGGTGCTGATGAAGGAATAGGAGGATATTTCTTTCTCTGCCACCTGAAAGTTGCAAAAAAACCTTTTTCATGAAATTAGAAACCCCACTTAAGCCTTAATTGCTTGACCTCCATCCCTATTAGTGAGCAAAGAAGGGAAGAATTAGATAAAATTATTTTCTTACTGCTGAGGATTTTTTTCTCTTTTTTATTTTTTTCAGGCTTCAAATTCAGGAGTTGCTTAGATTACTTTTTGAAATCTTTAGAATATAGGTGGGGATTTTTTGCACACAGTTGAGTAGCGGGAAGGAATAGGTTGTATAAAGGCCATGTCAGGATCCGGAGCATTAGACTGTTTTTTATCCAAAGTGTGAAGTTTTAATAGCCTTTTTAAAAGCTATTTTGAAGCACTATTCGTATCCTACAAAGGTTAGATTTTACAGCTTTCTAAAAATGGCGTGTGCTTAGGTTATAAATGCATTTTGGATTCTCTGGTACCATCTTAAATGTTAGTGGGGTGAGATATGGATGGCTCCTTTCTGACCAGTGACCAATCCAGTGAAATAGATTTCTTTTTCTCAAAAGACAATTTCTCCTTTTATTACTGTAGAAGTAAAATGTGTATTTTTTTTTGAACAGAGGAAACGGACATTGGTGTGCAAATACATCAAGGATACTGTGTGCTCTGAATGGAAGCACTTGAAGCCTTAAAAGTTAGGTCAGTGAAAAATCCTGAGGGAGGAGAAGATTACAGGCATGTGCTGACAGCTTTCTGACAGACATGTGGTGGGGATCCCTTGGCATCTGTATCAGACTGAGCAGGGATTGCATCGGCCAGTTCTACCTGGTGAACGACTTTAAAATTATCAAGAGATAAAAAAGGCACATAACATCTGGCTACCAAGGAGAGATTTGTGTATCTCAGCAGTTCCTCGTGTGTTTTAAGTTTGAGGGTGCATCTTTGTGTGTTCTTGCAGGGTGATTTCCACTAGGCATGAGCTGTGACCTTGGACAAAGACAAGGAATTCTGGCTTTTGTCATTTAAGCTTCTTGTTTAAGAAATAAACAGCTTTGGCTGTCATTAGGGGGTTGGTTTGGTTGTTTTAGCTACACACCAGTCTGAGTCTAGTTATTTTTGCCATTATTTCCAATATTTTTCTTAGCACATACATACACAATATAAATAAACTGAGATTAGCAATATTTAAAGAGATTTCTTGGGCAGAATGTGCTGAAAGCCAAAACAATTCTGAGTTGTTTTTTGGTTTGCGTTTTTGTTTGTTTGTTTGTTTTTGTTGTGTTTGTTTTTTTCTTTTGAAAGGATAGATAATGGAAATAGTGTCTCCTGAGAACCTTGAAGAATACTTGTGACTTGTCCTGCTTCATGTCACTATTCTTCCAGTAACTACAGTAACTACAAGTGGCTCTGCTTCTCTAAGGCTGTGCAAAAAAAAAAGAAGATGGGCTGTGGAATGGAAACAGGCACGAGTGATTAGAAATTAAATCTCATCTACGCGCACAATGCCTAATTTGATTAGGGAGATTTTTCCTGGAAATGTTGCCCTCAGAATGTCATCAGTCTTCATTTAGCAGTCAGGTTTGTTACCTACCCTGCAGGGTGTGTCTGTGCAACTGATGGGGACTGCAGAAGTGATCAGCCCTTCTGAAGGACAGGGTTAGCAGTAAATGACGGCAGCTTTTTTGTTCCTCCCTGAACATGAGTGTGTCCAGAATCTGGCAAATTTTGTGGCAGAGACCAAGAGAGGAAACACTTTCTTTTACTTAGAAATGGTTTTCCTGGCACAGAAACCTGACAGCTTTTGTGTCCCCTATTGGCCCAAGTCAAATGGGCTGGAGCAATTATGCATGGTGAAGGATGTCACTTGTAACACAAAAATAGGGAAGCAAACTCTCAAACACTGTTGCTGGGCTTCCAAAACAATAAGTGCTGCTCTTGTTCCATCTTAATTTTCCTATCTCAAGTGTTTTTTTAATTAATTTTGCAAGCTGTAAATAAATCTGTGATTTAAACTATCCTGCTGCATGTTAAGAGCCCTCCATGCAATCAAAAACAGAAGCAAAACCACCATTTAAACTGGGTCTGGCTTTCTGAAAAGGAACTCTGATTTTATACTGTGGCTACAAATGTCTGTGAATAACCATCTCTTTGAAGGGGTTGTGTGTTTCTAACAATAGATCTTTTCTTTTTGATGGTAACCATAGTGAAATGCCATTCAACTTTACTTGACTTCAGAAGAACCCTGGCAGAGAACTTTAAATGGCTAAGCCATTTGTTTAATATAATCTTATGAACTGAGCAAAACTAAAATTCATGTTTATCAGTACGTTTTGTGATGCAAACCGTGCCCTGGAAATTCTTGTGAGCTTCTTGATGGTTGAATTCATGGAAGTTAGCATGATAAAACTTTAAATAATATTTCATGCTACTGCTCTGAACAGATTCTGAGTTCTTTTCTGTGTAATATCTGAAGCTGGAATTATTGCATAATTGCATGGGCTAGTCCAAGCACTGGGAGGGAACTTCCCTAGTTTGGAATTTTCGGATGTCTGTGTTTCATCACTATAATTCTGTGTTTGATAGCAGTTGGCTAATCACAAGTACATGAAAGTGCATGGTTTATTAAGAAAGACAGACTGGTAACAAGACCTGGGTTTTTTTCCTGTATGATTCAAATTAAAGTAGGCCTGAGAGTTCTTACTCTTTGATAAAGCTGTGAATTAGTTTTCTGTGATTCCCTTGTTAAAAACTATATAGTAATTAGCAGAACTGCAAAGAGAAGCACTCAAGCAAGGTAACATTTAACTGGAAGTGTTAAACATGTGAAGGCAATAATACGTGAACTGAGTGTTGGAACATGCTGGCAATTTTGTGTAGTTCTGGAAATATGGGGTCATAGATTACATTTTTGGGTTACTTAGCTTTACAAGTTTTCAATCTCAGCCCAGTTAAGTATTTAGTCTTTCCTTTTAATTTTTTTAAAGTTATGTTATAAAAGAAACATAAAAATGTCATGTACTGAAAAATGAAGTACAATTATTACCAAGTCTGTAATAGTTTGGGGGGGGAAGCATGTAAATCTGCTCCATATTAATTTATGCTCAGTCTAGAAGTTCAGTAAGCCCTGTTTATGGGAATGCACAAAGATAAAGTGGTCCTGCTAAGATGTTCACTGTTGTACTTACAAAGCAGCAATTTAAATTGCAAAGAAAATATGCAGGTTTAGATTATGGTTTACTACCAAAAAAAAAACTAGTTCAAGGCATCTACAATTCACAGCTTGTTTTTTTTTCTTTATTAACTCCACCCATCCTAAGTCTGAACCAATGAGAACTGGAGCCATTTCTTATTCACATGAAATTAGTGTGTTGCTGTGGTAGAGTTCTCAAATTTGTTAGCACCTATTTTTCCATTTTAAAACTTAAAGACCTGGATGGATCATACTACTGTGAGTAAATTCTGTAAGATTGTTTTCTTTTTTTTTTTCCTTCTGAAAACTGGATTAAAGCATTAATGTGGGGAAGAGGGAGGTGAGGCTTTTAATGATCTTTAATCTCAAAGGCTAAATGTTTGAGCTCTGTTATCCATCGTTTCCTCATCTTTTTTTTCCACTGCTTGGACAGAAGACAGTTGTAGGCAACCACAGAAGCTGTGCTTGAATACCCAAATGCTGTATGGTTTTGGTATTGTATTAAATACTTTTGCCCAAGAGTAATTGTCCTGATCATCTTTATGGAGTTGATAGTTACTTTCTGAGGCATTCATCCTATAAACCTTTAGTTAGAGCACTCAAACACTTGCACTGGTGCAATTTAGCAATGATACAGTAAAGATAACTGTGTTAAGGATAATTTTGTGTTCAAAGGGTTTTTTAACTGAATTTCATAGCAAGACATATAATTTGATCATTTGTTGCAGGGGAAGGGTTATGGGGGTAGTGCCAGGTTACAGTACACTGAGTTCAATCATTTTATGTTTCAGGTCATTCTTGGTTAAGGAAAAACAAAAATCTTGAGCCCACCTGTACCTTTTTCTTAATAACTCTCTTCTCTTTATGATACATAATTCATCAAAGAACACCCACAGATAGGCTCTTTGGAAATTTCAGCATGGAAACGTCAAAACTTAAGTACTTTAGCATAAACACTTCCACAAAGTTCTGCCTTCTGATCCATGTGAATGTCATCATTAATGTCTCTCAGATGTACTGTTTGGGCTTTGCCACTGGAGACTGCTAAGAAGGTATGGCTTTGCTGAGGAACAGTGACAACTTCACTGCTGTTCCTCAGGTGAGGATTTTGGAGAGTCTGTGTGCATTGTTAAGATCGTTGAGATTACTTCTGCTTTGCGCCTTGTGTTGGTTCTTAAATACCTTTGCCATCTTCTTAATACAAACCCCTAAGCAGGGGATTATTTTACCTACTTTTTTTTTTTCTCCCCTGATTATGTGCTACAGGGATAATAAACTTTCCAGGCGTTCAGTGCACAGCAGCTTAATGCTCACTGCACAGCTCTGTCTCATGCATCACAAAACGCGCACAGAACTTGTTTCTTAAGGACTTGTCCAGGCAGGTTTGCTGGGGAAACTCATGGCAACTCACATGAACAGGTTAGCTCAAGAAGTGAGAGGCATTCTCCACCCCAGAATGGTGTAAACAATACATGGAGGTTTGCATTTGTCCGTATCAAATGCACTCATTCAGTTGTTTCACCATATGTTTTCTGGGAGTGCAGTTGCCTGTAGGAAACAAGCCCTTAAAAAGCGCTTTGAAACCACAGAGCATCACCAGGCATTTGAAATAGAAATTACTGTCTACCTGATACATTCTCCAGGGTTGTACTGAGAGGAAAAAATCTCTGTTCTTAACTCAGTCTCCTGACTGCAGGCGTGTGCCTCAGCAGTACGTGGGTGTTCTGTGCTGAAGCTCACTCTTCCCTGACTGTTTGGGGATGCTGTTGGTTTGGCATGTTTATTATGACAACTTTTTTCAGCTACAGGGCATACTAAGGCTCTTTAAAGACCCTTGGTTGTGTGAACAGTTTGAATGGTTCCCTGAAGCCCAAATACTTTTAGGTTTTGGAAATACTCTACGACAAAGTAGGTGGAAAGCTACGTGTAAGACTTGTGTTGTTGCAGCACAGTGTCATGGAAAAGATGGGAGAAGAAGGTAGAGAGTCTTATTAGCCACAGAAATCTGGAAGATAATAAACAACAAAGTGGAATAAAAATTGCTATATGATTAAAGGAATAAATAAGTGTGTTTGGTTACTGTTAAATTAGCTTACTTCTCTGCATCCAAATTAAGGCAACCAGTTAAATTTGCAGTACAGTAATAGCCACTGTACTACTAGTACAGACTAGCAGAGACTAAATACCAATCTGTGAGAAAAATAAGAAAAAAAACCCCATATAATCTCTACATTTGGACTTGAAGCAAACATACAGTGAGATTTATTTTTTTAATAATTTTTTTTAATGACTGAGGACTGAAATATTTCTATTGTTAAGAGTGAGGGCCACTCAGCATCTTTCACAAGGAGCTATTACCTGCCTCCTTTTGCCAATTAAATGTTTTCTTTCTGTAAGAGGTAAATACTAGCATGTGTTTGATCTAAAATTTCATGGGAGGACACACACTCTCATGTGGCACTTGGAAGCCCAGGCTGCTGAAGAGATCTGTGCTCACATGGGTCAGACAGTGGGTTTGAGACTACATGGTTGGAGAAGAGTTGTTGGTTCACCAGCACGAGGCTGGTCTTTGCAAGGTTGGTAAATACATGAATGAAGCTCAGCATTCTTAAAACGTTACCACTGTTCTTGTTGCTGGTTGGAAATTGTTTTCTAAAGGAAACAAACTATTGCACATTTATTCTTATGAAAATTAGCCTTCCAAGAGACAGTTCTCAAATGTTATATAATTAACCACTTTTGGAAACAAGGAAAGGCAGATTTTTGAATGTATAATTTACGCCAATGTCACGGAATCCATAATTCAGGAGATTTGGGATGGGTTTGTTTGCTCTTGGTTGATTGTAATTGCAACCAGATTTCAAAGAAGAAAAAAAAAAGGGTAAAGAGAAATTCTAACGGTAATTTTAACGTGGAAGAAATAGACAATGGCACTAGTATGAAAATCGTGACTTTTAGCAGTGTAAATTGTCTGAATCTTAATAGTTTAATACAATATTCAGTGGTGACATCAATCAGCCTTTGACCTTCTCTTTTATTTCGTGCTGATCCACTCTTTCTGAGGCTGTTAATATTTTCAGCCCCCCTGAGCAGCTTCAAAGAGGAGTTACCTGAGGATGGGGGAAGATGAGCATTCCTGGAGCTGTCAGATCTCATGCACACCGCCTCAGATAAAGGGAAACTCATGGTTAGCTGCAGATCTTGTTGCAAACAGTGGGATATATGTAATTAGAGGGGACAAGATTAGCTGCCACAATGTGCTTGAGCTTTCTTGTCTTAAACCAGCCCTGTGGCAGGGCTTTAAAACTAGGCTAGTATAGATGGGGAATGGGGCTGTTTAGGTACAGAAGAAAAGTCTGCACTGTTGCCATCATAGCTGAGAACTAATTTGATGGCAGATTCATTGTGGTCATATTGAATAGGTATACAGTGGCTTATAACAAAAGAGAAGTACGGGAAGGGAATAAATATTTGTACTTGAATTGTTGTGCTGACTGTATTGAGAGCAGACTAACAAAGGGCTTTGCTCATTAAAATGACTAATAAAACTCTGTATGGCACAGTGGGAATTCTGGGGAAAGTACCAGGTGATAACTTTCTCTCTTTTTTTTTTTCTTTCTTTTTTTTCCTTTCTTCAGAGGAGGACAAGAGAGGTGGATGGTGAACACGAATGGGGCTTTTCACTGACCTCTTGTTATGAATCAGACGGGGGTGGCAGATCTGGGAGAACTGATGACATTTCTGCAGGAGGCAGGGTTGTTTTCAGTGACTTGGGGGTGGGGGAAGAATGATTCCAGAGTTTCCTTGTTTCAGAGCCCTTCTTGAAGCTTTTCCTTCAGAAGACCTGTATAGCAGTAAATAAGCTTGCCCCAGTGCTTGCAAGGAAAAATATTTTTTTTGTGGTGTATATGGATAACACAGGAACTAAAGAGTGAGGACACATTTTAGTATTCATCTCATGGTTATGAAGAAATGAGTTACATGATGGATTTAGAGAAGGCCATTAAAATAGCCTTGCTAGACGAAGAAGTATTACAGTTTGGGATTGGAAATTCATACACTGAAACAAAGATCTCTGAAATGAGAAATTTTCTGTTACATGGGAGAGCTTGTGAATTAGAGAAAGAGCTGTTGGTCATCTCAGAGTCTAAATCTTGAATAAGGCTGTCGTATTTAGAGTGCTTGTGTTCTCTTAATGATGGCTAACAGCTGTTTGCAATGCTGAATTAAAGCCCTTGCAGACACGCATTAGCAACCAGTAGTACTCAGAAATACATGATAAATGAATGTGGTGTGGCTGCTCATTCAGCATATATGTCTGTGTGACAACCATGCATGAAGTAGAATTTATAGTAATGTGTTTCACTTCGAGGGAAAACAGCCCTAATAGCCAGAAGGGTAATACAGTGAGTGATCCTGATCACCCTCCCCAGTGTTTGCTCAGGTTAAAGCCTGCTGTATGGCAAGCAACCAGTTAAAAGTAGAACTATAAATAATAGTGTTAATCACTGTATAATTTATCTTTGTATTTGTTTATTGCCTTGGGTACTTGATTAGACAGTTCTAACATACAATTAATCAGTAACCTTCGGTGTTAACTTCTCAGCACTGTTTAATTAATCAGTTGTGTTGCAGAGGCTCTGCTGGCTTGGAAAGCCAGGAACTGTGCCATGTAAACACTTTTGTTAATGTCAAGTGAAGGTTGAGATACGCCTTTTTTTTTTTTTAATTAGCTTAATTGAACTAATCAGCTTTTCAGGGCCTAGGTGCAAATTCTAGAGGCAATTCCAAACAAGAAGCATGGAAACAATGTGTTGTGTAAATACTGGGAGGGTTTTGTGCCTTAACCATTACCATAAGTCTTTTCAAGTGTACTGATCATCACGTGTCAAAGTACTAGTACAAAGTAAAACCCAAAGTAAAATTGGTTATAATGGTTGTGTATTTGATTAAGAATGACAGTGGGAGGATTGATTTTAACTTTTTCTAGACACAGAAAAGGTATCTGCAGATCTACTAAGCATGGAGGAGCTTCATGTTGGCACAGCAGGTGATGTAAATGCAGGTACCCAATGCATTTTGGATTTCGGATCATATCATAGGGTCATAAAATGATTTGGCTGGAAGGGACCTTAAAGGACATCCAGTTCCAACCTGCAGCCGTGGGGAGGGACACCTTCCAGTACACAGGTTTCTCAAAGTTTCATCCCACTTGGCCTTGAATGCTTCCAGATATGGAGGGAGATTTTATAGTTCTTTGTCAGGTGTTTAGAAGAAAGTGAAGATGCTGGCTCTGGTTCTGGGATTTTACAAAGAAACCAAAGTTAAGCCTTGCTCACCTACAGTGTTATTCACACCCTCAAAATAATATGAATGTAGCAAATGCCGTTTTTAAAAGTGGCAAGTCCTGATTATTTGTAACAGTTAATGAACTTGAAAGGACAGTAGTACATTTCAGTCCTAATATTTCAGTCTTAACTGAAGAACGTACAGTTTATATTGAGACCAGAATGCTCAGAATACTCTGCTCAGACCTCAACATCAGTGACTGCTCAGAACACCATGTCTTCTTCAATAGGATGATGACAACAAGGTTACAGCATATCATCTATGTGGGTTTTTTTTTCCTGTTAGCTCATGAGGGGAAAGCAAACACATTTCAAACAAACAAAGGAGAAATGGCCAGCGAACAACCACCTGGCCTAAGATTTATGAGGGCTGAAGTAAGCAACACTTTGAAGCAGAGGACAGTGCCATAACAGGTGTTGACCTCAGCTGTTTACATGAGAATGATAATACAGGGTGTATTCAAATCAGTGTTGGGTACAAGGGATGCAGCCAGACCATTTAGGTGCATAAGCTTTGGTATTGTCTGGGATTGCAGGAGTGTGGATGAATGAAATAGTTAAGAAAGATGGATCAGGTAGAATCAACTTGGAGATATGATAAATAAATATAGCTTCTCTTTGCCTTAGAGCTCTCTTACAGACATTTTCTCGTTATATTTATCAAGGGCAGTCTTTCCCAGAAGTTAAAACTCAGGGCATGGTACTGTACATCTTGATCATGTTGGTTAGAATATACTATTTAACATGTATTCCCAATTCAATGTGTTCATCTGAAGACAGAAGAAACAGTGAAGTCTCTTTTCTATCCCACACCTCCCTTCTGCCTCCTCAAACTGCTGAGACCTTGAAGTCCTGTCCATGATAACCCTGACCCACTTCCAAGGAGAATCAGCCAGACGTGACTTAATTCCTCCAAAGGGAAGCAAATTAAATCTATGGGCTTACTTACAGTCCCTGTCTCTGTTAAATGAGAAAAATGTAAGTGCTGAAGATGTTTGAGGCTGGTAGCTGTGTATCAGCTCTGAGATGTTTTCAGGCCAAAGTAATTAGGGCTGATGGATGGACAGGTACTCAGCTCAGTATGTTTACATAAGCTTTATGTGGACAGGACACCAGGCTCCATGTATGACAGTGTTTATTGTAGGTGAGCAAATCACATTGTGGCTTTCACCCAGTGGGGTGATAGATGGGGATTCCTCACAGAAGGGGAACGAGAAATAACTGGCAGTACTGACAAAAATGCCAGACTGTGAACTGAAACAGTGAAAAGGTGGTATTGCAAAATCAATGTAGCTCCAGTACAGGATAATATAGAGGGGTGATCTGTCTTCTTCCTAGCAGACAGTCATCTACATCAGATACAGCTGAATATGTTAAATGGAAGCCTCATCCAAAAAAAAGTATCAAGGATGACATTGCTGAAAAAGACTGATGTAACTCCTTGTACCTGACAGGTTGGGCTGTTGTTCTCCATCACACAGAAAAACAATACTGCCCAGAGGTGGAGGTGGGGGAAAGCCTTCTGCTAACAGTGAACTAGTTACAGAGTGCTTTAACTGGGAAGGAAATAGTCTCCTTTAGCCTTCCTCATTCAAGAGTTCTATTTATTAGAAAGAAGAATTGGGCACTTTTTATGTTTGTTCTCTGGGGGTTAGCATGACCTACAAAACTACCAGATATACAAATTCAGGCAGAGGATTCCCTCTGCCAGTATTTAACTTGTGTACTCAAGTGTGTGTTTTTCTAATACTCACTGAAATGCTGCAGAGTAGGCATTTTTATTTATTGCACGCATCTGGTTGCTTTAGATAAACTAAATAAAAAGAGCTGAAATACTGATGGTAGTATTTTTCAGCTCAGTCTTTATTTTCCTGTGCTTCGCCATAAGCTTCAATACCACACTATTTCTTAGCCTGGAAGTTCATATTACACTATCTTTTTAATAGCTGGACTAATCTCCTGACACTGAAAGGCTCATTACTGCTGTAAGTCTGGATGCAGTGACCACTGCTATCAAGTGCAACTCCGTATCTGAATTCTTACGGTCCCAAGTTTATGACTGAGAAAAGTAGGTAAACCAAATCACTCCAATACTGAGAGACTTGAAAGTCTAGAGGCTTTAATTCTAGCTTAAATTCATTTTTCACAAAATCCATCGCTTGCACAAGACTTAATACCTTAAAATTCTAAAATTGATTCTGTGTTATAAGTTACTTTCTGGATTATTGTCCTTCCTTTGCTTCCCTTCTTCATCTGTAGTCTTGATACTGGATATACATGAAGGTTACATGAAATGTGTTGTAAGAGAAGAAAAAGATCTTTTGATACCCTGGTTTGGGGGGGGGTTGTCCAGTAGTAAGTTGTGTTTGAAAACTAAGAAATATTAGTGCAATGTGATATGCTTGGAGTTAGTCTGAATTGTGAGCTTTTGTTCCTAATGGCAGCCTGTTAGCAATACACAGTCCTAGCACAATTCAGTGATTTCCTTGCTTATTTGGGGAATGTATTGTGTTTCCCCTCTGAGTTTTCTCTCCTCCCATACTTTACTACAAAGGGCTGTGTCTCAGCACACATTTCCCTTTGACACAAAATAGCAGGAATCTAATACCGTGCACTTGGTAGGCTGTGTATCAGAAGTATTGGATACCAGACACACTGGTGCCAAACCAACTAACAAAATCATTTATCAGATCACTTTTGGGGGGGTTTTCCTTGCATTGGCTTTACCACTCTTTGAAGAGTGATGTAATGGGGTCTGGATGACTTCTTGTCAGCGGGGAATACACAGCACAATGTCCAGCTTTTGAGATCAAACCTCCGAGGGTCTCCGTGCAGAGAGCTGTAATGTGACTCCTGAGTTCTCAATGCAGACAAGCCCACTTCCATAAAAAGGCAGTTTAGTATGAATGACATATGGAGAGCACTAAATCTTCACGTTCAGCATTCCCCCTCACCCTCATTTATTAAGAACAATTTCTCAATTGTGCACTTTTCAGAAGAGCAAGGACGTAGGCCAGGTCACTTGAATCACTGAAAGCAGACAAGGTAGAGAACTCATGCATACTATATATATTTAATACTGTATAAGAGAGTTGTGCTATATCAGGAGAATGCTCTAAATTGTTGATCTTTATTCAGTGTGGCCTCTGTTTTACATGTGAATTACAACAATGGTGTTGCTCCTGGCTAGCCATGAGTTCTTTGTAACCCCCCTCCAAAAACATTCTATGAAAACATCAATATAAGGAAAAAGCATATATGCCTTGCAATGTATTTAGTCTTTAGAAACCCTTGCTTTCACTGGCAAATAGCCTATCTCAGTAGAGTTTGTTTGTTTTTTTTTTTAAAAAAAGCCATTATGTTGGCAGGTATTGCGTGCTTTTGGGCTTCTCTGGAAAAATTATGCTGAAATGCCAGTGTCTTTAGTGGGTTTTGTTCAGTTGGTTGTTTTTTTCTGTGGGTTCATGACCAGAGACTGCTGTTCTTGGACTACATCTTTCCCAGAAGATTTAGAAGGTGGTTCAAAAGTCTGTATGCTAGAAAGCTTGACAGGTCTTATTTACAAATCCGTAATTTTTCAGTTGTTTGATTCCCACTCCTGACACTTTTGTTATTTTGTGATCTTCCTGAGATGCTGTTGACAATTGCAATTAGAAATATAATCAGTAAAGACAATAGTACTCAACATTCTCTAAATGCAGCATTAATTTTTATCTTATTGTTCAGGGGTATTTGAAGAAATTCTGTGTTTCAGTTGCTATATCCCACTCTCACCTGAATTCAATATCAAAATAAGGTACAAAGTGTTGTACTTCATTGCTAAACATGTGCTCGAGAAGAATTATGATGATTTTGAACAACTGGAGCAAGATTTTCTCTGGGACTCTGCAGTGTAAATTAAAAAACTAATTTGGCACAATAAATGCATTTATTGCCACATGGACATGTATTACCCAGTCTTCTACTAACCTTGCTTGCAGAGATTTGTAGTTTATTATGACTGTATAAGCTGTGTTCTTAAATTTTTGGACTTTAATCTAGGGACTTTGTGATTTGGACAGGTTTGCTAAGTATTCTGAGTTGTCATTTCTCCATTTTGGAATTAAGTTTTATACACTGTAGGCTAACTAATTATGCTTATTTTGAAAGCAATTAATGACTTACTCCATTTTTAAATAGTTAAAAGAAGTTAAAGAACCTGATAACTCTGAAACTAATGCAGAGTGGTCAGGTCCAGGCTCTGTAAGCTCAGGTCTGTGTTAAACAGTTGAATTTTCACTTTTATTTCATTCAGCTTCTGTGCTTGAAAAACAGAAACGGTAAAAATGCTCTTTCCAGGTAGCTTATATAGATGTAGCAAAAATGTCTGTAAACTGGTTCACTTAAAAAAAAAAATCTTTGTTATTTAAAAATAAAATGGTATGAAGTATATATCAAATACATGGGGGTCCTTACGTGTGCAAATTTTTATACCGACTTCAGCATTTTTACTGCACACTGATACATGTTTTGCAATTAATTTCAAATGGAAAAAAAGGATGAAAAGGCAATTTTTTCCCCTTTGTCAGCTAATTTGTTTTCTCCAGCATTGTTGAAACCAGTGTAGCCCATGTGTCATGTTGTCTGCTGGATTTATAAAGCAGGATGTAATTAATTAAGATGAATCTCTCCGGAGCTAGTTTCTAGATCGGGTGAAACCTCTGGCCTTGTCCTCTGCTTTGAATGTGTGTCTGTGCTTTTGGTGGGTGGAACAGAGACATCTACAGAAAACTGAGTGGCTTTCATTTTGTTCAGAGCATCTGGTCTGTTGCTTGGGGAGGGCAGAGTGCAGGAGGAAAAAGGAACGTGGCCTGGATGAGCTGTCTGGTTTTGCTTGCCTTTGCCACTCCAGTCTTGGTAACTTCGTGGTGGGGAAGCATGAGCTCTTCTACAGAGAAGAGAAGAGGGTAAATCAATATGACATAAGGGGCTGGAAAGCAAGATGGGCAACAAAGGACTTACTGCTGAAGCTCTCAATTGATGCTTCCATGACCTGGTGCTTTCCCTCTGGCTCCTTCCAGATAGAGCTGGGAGGGTCGATGCTTCCAGACTAGAAACAGAGCCAGGATTAGTTAGGCTTTTGAAGTTCAGCAGCAGGAGACCTTTAGGGCTTTTGGACTACTGCCTCTCTGAGCACCGATCACTCAAGTAGTCCCGTTGCATAAGACTAATGAGATTAATTAATTTTGGTTAACCAGTAAGTATGCAGTGTCTTTTCTTAATTTGATTGTTGGCATCTGTGAGGGAGCAACCAATACACTTAAAATTGCCCCCAAATATGGGGTTTTTTCTGCATAAAGTTAGATGACTTTTAGTTCAAAGTTTTTCTGATAGGGGAAGACAACTGTGTGCCAAGTCTCTGTAGAGTACTGTATCTTCCTTCCTCTAACTTCCTTTAGAATTTCCCATGATACTGGAACTGAAGGGCAGGGAAGTGGCAGAGTTAGCCTCCAGTCTGTTTGCTCTCATTTTGTATTCAGCAGTATCTCAGTTTTGAAATAAAAGGTTTCATTTTAATGACCACAAAGAATTGACTAAAACAGTTATCCATACAGCAAAAAATAAAATCCTGTGCAAACCCACTGTACCCCAGTGTGTCAGCCTTTGTGATTATCTTCTGTGCTGTCCTGATTTGTCCTAACCACAGGAGAAAAAGCCAAATCCTCTCTGTGCATCCAACCCTTCTGGAGGAAACTGCTTTTTTTGCTGCACCTCAACTACTGAATTTAGGGTCTGAATATGGCACTGGAAGACAGCCATGGTAAAGACACAGTCTGTTGTCATGTATCTTACAAAGACAGCTTTCATACTGACTGAAGAAGGGATATAAAACATAGGTGGTAACAAGGATTTGCTCATCTTACACACAAAATGATTGCAAAGAAAATAAAACTCTGGAGAGAGTACATGTCCAGAGAGCTTTAGTACAATATGTTGATATAATTTGCACCAACTCTGCTCTTTTTCATCCTTGATTCTTGGGTGGCAGTACAGATTATGCTGAAATAATCCTACTCAATTGTTAATTCTTTTGCTATATGAAGAAAATGCAAACATAGGTATGGGTGTGTGAAATCCATTTTCATTTCATCTACCATCAGTTTAAACACAGTTAACAACACATGTAACCACAGAAGTTGTGCATGTTTGTAGGGGGGACACACCATGAATTCCTCTTCGTTACATGTGTGATCTCACAAAGAAAAAGAATGGCAGCATTTATTCTTTCATGTGAAGGGCCACATGTAGGTTAATAAAGTTTGTAGTTTGTAGCAGTGACACCAGTCAGTTGGTTTGGGCAGATATGTGAGAAAATGAAATCCTTGGAAACATCCTCCAGATCAGAGATATCAGCTGATTTCCCTGTTCAGTAGAGCAGGTGGATATCCATCCAGATATCTAATATCGATATTCAGAGGAGGCAGAAGAGCTGGACAGTAAATAAAGCAGATCCTTCCCCCCCTGTCCCCAAAGGTAGAGAATGTTGATTCCAGTAAGACTGATTCACTGTCAAAACAAACGTGGCCAAGTGTTGTGTTAACCCAAGTCTGCAAAAAAGGACTTGTTACAATCAGACATCAGTCAGAGAGAGATGATAGTGCGTTTAACTTTGAAAATAGCAGTTTCTTGGCTGTGCCTCAGAGCGAGTTCCCCCAGCTCTCCACTGCTGTGGGAGTTAGTCTTCAGTCAGAATCAGTGAGGATGAGCTGTTCTTGGAGAAATGCTAGGAAATTTTAAAAAGAGAGCTCAGATAATCCAGAGATGATGGTGATGAAATCACAAAGAGCCAGCAGCTCTGTAAAAGATGAGCAGCAGCTCACTGTGCTTGAGGGAGGGCATGGGGAGGATGACTACGGTGCTTGGGATGGTAGATAGAAATAGATAAATATTAAACTGTATTCTTGAAATTGCTAGTCTCACCAAAATATTCCTAGATAAATTTTGTCTGAAAACAAGTGAGAAAAATTTGTCCTTTCTGTGAATTATAGGGAAAAAGATTCTGCCTTTTCTTCCTATGTTGGCGAGCACAAACTAGGAGAAAGGACTTGTCTCACAGGAGCAGACTTTCCTTTGAAAAGTTATGTTTTCAGGCTTTTAGTTTTTGCAGTCTTAAAACTATAAACAGATTTATTCTTTTTTTCTCCTACACATTTTTTTCACTTATTGTAAGGGCCAAATCTGCAGTGTCACAAAAGTTCACCAGGAAATTTCTTTGGTAGTTGATAACAATAAATTGTGTTACTGTTTCTAGTTATTATTAGTTGAAGCTATTAAATTAATTTGAAATAGGAATGTAAACCATTGCATGCCTTTTTTTTGTCTTGGTTACTTTTGGTAATAGTGATGTCTTTCAAAAATTATGTAGGTTTTTAACTGAGATATCTAGAGAATCTTTATATGTAGTTTGCTCAATATCAGTGTCTTTATTTCATAAAGTTTTATACATTGTTGTCATTGTTACATCTTCTAAACACTTGGAATGTTTTAATGCCACAGACTAGATTAAATGCCTGTGGACTGTTCTCTTCTGTATTCAATGTCTGTGAAATAGCTTCTGGTCTTTGGGAAAAGAAATCCATCACTTATGTTACCTGTGAAAAGTAATGCTCTCAACACTGATTTTGCAAATTTTTCTTTTATTTTTTTTTCTAGTTGTATAAATTTAAAGATATTGGTAATGCTTGCAGCAAGTTAATGTCAGCATTTTCACTGGAAAACTTACTTTTTGTCTGCAAAAACTGTAAAATACCGAAATTGCTTATTCATCATTTCAACTTGCAAACCAGTGGCTGCAAAATCAGCCTAAATATTTGTACTGGCGGGATAGACACGAGGATGCCTTTTTTGCAGGCATATCAGCCAAACTTTGATAAATAGGTGAGCAATCTTTGAGGCTCCATAATCACTCAGCTAAGGGGGGTGGGCTGCATGAGCGGACCTGCAGCAGTGACAAGTGTGGAGTCACTGGGTGGCCCTGCTGACAGTAAAGAGGGTATGATTCACTGTGAGGAAGACTATTCTTTGTTAGTTCCCTAGAAATGCCTTTTTCTCTCATCTGAGCATAGAGGTGATGCTGAAGTGGTATAAAAGCCCATATTGAAGGTAATTACAGCTAGGTGATATTAGTTTACTGCTCTATTAATTTTTCTTAGAGTAAGAAAATGGCTGTAGGTGGTTCTATTGGGGGTTAAAAAATACAGTGCAATAAATATTCCGAGTTTCAGTTTGTGATTCTCTGTGTTTTAATAACAAATAAATTGTTAAGCTTTAAATCAGCATACAGAAAAAAATCAGTGAAATTTTTGAAATGCACACTTAGCCCTGATAGTACTTATGTTTTAGAGTGAGAAAAGTGGGAGCTGCTGAGGAGCTGAAATGGGAATTTTACAGCACGAATAGATAAGCCAAGAGTGGTAGTATGTTCAGCTGCATTTTTGTTGTAGGTTTTCTGTATACTTCAGATACCAGTAGAAACAACTTCTTTGTACAGCTCAAGGACTGTCTGTGAATCAAAATTAATTTGTATGCTAACAAACAAAGAGGGTTTTGACATTGCTGAAGCAGATGAGTAACAACATTCACAAACCCCAACTTACTAAACCACAGTTTGGAGAGATGTACAAGAGATGCTGATCTTGATAACTTCCTAAGAAAACTTTACACAGAATTTTATAAGGGCTAATAGTACCCAAAAGTCTCTTTGCAGATTAAGAAGCTTAAGATCCTCAAAGTATTTAGTGATTTAATAGAGTCAGAAGAAATTAGGACTCTTAATTTTTTTTAATGTTCTTTGAAATTTGCTTTTACAGCATGAAGGAGTTTTCATGGGACGTGTTAATTTTGCTGGTATTTGGAATTGAAGCACTTTCAATTCAGTTAAAATTTAATCAGCTTAATTTTTTTACTCTCTAACCTCTTGTTATTCATTTGCTTCCACTTCCTCACCTTTTTTGCTGGTCTTTTTCCTCCTGATGTTATGCTTGTATCTGCTTCTCTCAGTGACATTTATGACAGATTGCTCTAGAATGACGTTACTTAAATAGTAAATCAACATTTTTTTCCCTTATACTTGTTTTGGCAATCTGTTTCGTTGGGTTTGTTGCAGATCACATTACAAGAAATGTTACTTCTTAGCAGTTCTTCGTACACACTTCATGGTATAGATCATTTCTTGTCTGCATATGTGATAGAAAATGATTTCTTTAATGGGCAGCTCTTAAATTCTTGACTTTTGCCTGCAGAGTTTATTTCTTTTGCTTCCCAGTGTCAAGTTCAGAATAGTTAGTCATGGCTTCAGGAGAAGAAGTGCCCTCTCAGCAGCTGCTCATGTGTCTTGGAGGCTGCTGGTCCGGGCATATCTTACAATACTGGCGTGATTCTTGCTAACAAGTAGATGGTGATCCTGGTTTCCCACTAGAAGTCTTTGATAAAACCCTTAAAGGTGGCTACTGAAAAGGCAAATAGCACCTATTTTAGCAATCAGGTGCAGAGCTTGGAGGAGGGTGGGGGGGAATCCTTCTTTCACAACTTGAAATTGCATTTCTTTTGATGTTTTTTTTTTCTTTCTTTCTTTCTTTTTTTCTTAAAATACTCCTTTTAACAAAACTGACATTCAGAGGATCTTTCTTCCTGTGGTCTTAATCTGACATTGAGTTTCTTAATGGAACCACCCTTTGAGCCTTCCGATTTTGATTGGTTGTAATTCTTCTCTTTCCAAATGCCTCCCCTGTAGTTATCTGTTCTGCACAGAGAGTCAGTGTTTCAGATCTTTCCTTACTCTTCAGGAGGCAAATTTTCCTTCTTCTCCCAATTGTTATTTTTCCAGTGTCCAGGATTCAACTGAGAACTGAACTTGCCCTTCAGTTAATCAAGGCTCTGTCCTGCTTTCTTCCTCATCAATATCTTCCTCATCAACATTTTAGCTGAGTAGGAAATTGTTAAAACAGATTAACCTTAACTGAAGATTAAGGACCTAAAATGTTTGCTGTGGTCCTCAAGGGGGAGCCTTACAAGTTTAAAAGAACAGCCTGTCCTATTCATTTAATGGCCAGCTGCTTCTTGAACAAACTTTGGGATTGACAAAGCCTTAATTAAATTGCTTAAATTCTCAGGTGAGGATCTGAGCCAGCACTCATTGAAGTTGATTGATATCGGCAAGCTTTAGGCAGACCCAAGTCTAACACAAACGAGGTATTCTAGCTCTGTCTCAACTGTCACACAGTAATTATGAAACAGCTCAGCAGCTTCTTTCTGTCTCTACCTGGAAAACAATGTGGTGGCTTGGGTTTTACACCAAATGGCAGCTGGAACACAGAATCTCTCAGATGCTTTGCTGTAGTCTCTGGAACTGCATTTTTGTTGTTTGTGATCTCCACATTGCTATAAAACTCTAGAGCAAGAGGATATTGGGTGATGTTGAAGCAACTTTTTAACCTTGCATTTGCTTTCTGTCTTGAAATTGTATTAGAACTTGCCATTCCTTAAAGAGGAAAGACTTAATACGTGAAAATCAGTCAAAATGAAAGGTCTCTGTTGAAGTCAACACCTCTTGACCTGGTATTTCAGTGTTCTTACACTTGTTACCCAATTTGAAAAGTAGGATTAGATAAAAATGTGTTTCATTGTAAATGACATGAATGTAGTTCAACAGCAAAGGTTAAACTCCATTTCAAGTAAAACTTAAATCCTTGTTCAAAAGTTTTGATTCAAAAAATTAAGTTCCTGAATGTGTAATAGGATTTTGTTTCCTTTTCTCTCAGGATATCTTCAGAGTTATCTTCAGATAGTAAGAAAAAAAATGTTTATTTGTTTATTTTGACAACTTGCAGCAATGAATTTGCTGAGTTGGGATGGATTTGGGATGTTGGTTGGGATTTTTTTCTATCTCCAAATATATTAATTGAAAATCTAATGTTATTAATGGAGGATTCTGTAGTTTTGCACCAGATAACAGAATTTCACTTATCTGTGACAGCAGAATTTTGGGGGAATCTTACGTTGTGTAGAGACAAAATAATCTTAAGCAGCAGTGCAATTTGGTGTGCTTGACCTTGGGATGCTGAGCTGGATATCTTCTTAGAGTGTGATTGAAGGGCAATTCAGGAAATCAGATTTCTCCATTATATGTCACTTTGATCACCCAAAAAGCAGTACTGACTCTCTAAATTTATGTTAATGGCTGTGCTGCCTTGCCCATACACATATATATCTGACTGAATTAATGCTTTTGAGAAGGAGTCTGATTTATAAAAGTTCTTTATTTTTAACCAAAGTGAAATATGTGTGTCTTACTAAGGCTTTTTATTCCATAGTAGCTGCTACTTTTACTAATTCTTCTCTATTAAAAGTAAGAAAATTATTGTCCAGAACAGCTTTACCAGCTGTACCCTTTTCAGGTTGAAAGCACGAGGTTATGTGGTGAGTGTTCAGACCTGTAGAGCAAAACAGACTATCAGCTTATGGCTGATCATCCTGCACCAAAGGATGCAGACTGTGCATCCTTCCTGATGCTCCATTTTTCAGCATCCCTTGGTGGTAGCATCCCTGGGGGTTTGCTAACAGGAGAACTTAGAGGGAGATGTCATTTTTGTATGCCAGACATAGAAAAGCATGAAAGAGCTATTGATCTTAGTGTCTGTTTTGTCTGGACTCCTCCAGAGCTGCCCTTTGCACTCTTGGAAAAAAATAATATGCTGACATCTCTAAAATCAAGTAGATTATATGTATATTTTAATACTTACTCTGCTGACTGCTTTTTGCTGTTACATAATTTTTGAACAGAAAACATAAAAGAAAGTGAAAAGGAGTAATTTTGGTATTTGCACACAGTGACTTTAAGTATAGTGGAATAGCAATAAGCTGTTAGAAGAGCTGATCGCTGTGTTGTAGTGGAAAAGTTACAAAATCTTGCTTTCTGTAGTTTTCTGACAGGCAGCCGAGTCAAATTAAATTGTGTTTAGAACATGAGGTTAATACCTAGGAGACCTGGAATTGCATTTGTAATATAATGTATTATGGGTTTAATTTCCTAAGTAGCCGTGCCTCCGAGTGACACTTAAAAAGCAGCACTTTAAAGCTGCTGCTTCCCACATTATGTTTCATGAAGAATGAGCTGAAAGCAAGAGCTGTTTTGTTTTTCCAAAACAGAAAATGGGGGTTTGTTTTCACAGTTGGGTGCCAAATTATAACAATTTTTTTTTATTCATTGCGATTAAACTTGGAGGTTGGAGTCTTAGAAGCAGTTTGTAAGTCTGTATTTCAACTTACAGTACATACAGAATGACTTAAAGAATCGCTCGAAAAATTCTTATTGTGTTTGTTCAGTTTGTTTATTCCCCAGATATGTAATGCTGATGTGTCATAAAACCCCGGAAAAAATCTCACAGAGTTGTCACTATCAGACCTGTTTCAGGTTCCTCTGTGGAAATTGGTGAGGTTTTATAGTAAGTTTTTTATTGACGGGGGTTATTTTGCAACTCCTGTAGAAGCTGGAATGAACAGCGTGTTTTGTGGTTGCTTCAGAGGCAATCCCTGGCGTGGAAATACAGATCAGCCAAAGGAGCATGTGTGTTGTAATATAATAACAAAACATTAGCTGAAACTTGATGTGCCTCAGTGGACCTGGGCCTCTGATATTGTCTTGTGTCCTTCCGTCTTAAACACGATTGTGTTGTCCTGTTTTGGCAGAAGTCAACAAAATCTGGTAGATCTCTTCGAGCTTGTTGTGAAACAAGGAATTCATTAGTCTGAAAGGTACTGAACAGAGTCCTGCTTGGTGAGGACTGAAGGCAGGAGAAAGCTTTGGGCAAAGTTGTGGGGTTTTTGTCAAGGTTTCTTTTGTTCCCCAAGGATGTGAACTTTTGCAAGTTGTTTGTTGTGTTAAGTGTAGGTAGACATTGTGTTTGAAACCCAGGCTATTTTAGAGTTCATTTTGACTTTCAAGGTTGCTGTAGAACAGATTCAGCTCTCTTCATGATCTGTAGGTGAAGCCAACATTAATTAACCAATAAATACATGCACTATATACACGTGAGGAAAGTGCTGGATGAGAGAACAGCTGCCCAACTTTCATCTGCCTGCTTGGGCACCTGGGATTGATATGAATATACTTAAATGAAAAAAACTAAACAACCAGATGTATGAAGGCAGAGTTATCTTTATGAATTTGAGCCCTATTTTAAAATAAAAATTGGGTTTGTGTCTTGGTTCACTTAAATTTCTTATTGTAAAAGGCTTAAGACTTGGCATTTTTGATTGTGGTGGTTTTTTTTGTTTTTTTGTTGGTTTTTTTTTTTGTTTGGTTTTGTTTGTTTGTTTGGTTGGTTGTTGTTGTTTTTATTTTCTTTCTGATTTTCCTTTTATGGCTTAGTAATCTTTTAACTCTGTGTGTTGTATGGGTAACTCAAACCCCTGTAGGTAGGAAGATCTGTGAGCATAGTAGGGAAACTATGAAGGAAGACCTTGGGTCTCAACCACTGAGATAGCCTTAACTAGACTTAGACTTTTCCTAATCCTATTAAAACATTACTTCTCACACAAAAGTCCTTTTTTTTGTATTTTTCCTCCATTTTTGTGGCACACAGTGTCACCATTCTGCTACTACTGCTAAGCTTTTCATTTTGGGAATGTGTATTTTTTTCTGCATGACAACTTTATGGTTTGTTAGGAGTTGGTTTTATAGTGCCTTTTATACTGAAGCTCTAATGATTTAGAAAATACGGTAATTGTTTTGCATTAATGAAATACAAGTATTTGCCTTTTTGCCAAAACAGTATCTCATCATTTATCAAGCACATGACTTCAGTGTTTAACCTAGCAGAGTTTAAAACTACATATTTCATGAATAATTGAACTGCATACCAGTAGTGAAGCGTTAGATCATTTTACTGTACTAACAGAATAGTGATTTTTTTAATAGCATATATTATTATTTAGTCACAAAACACGAGAGTTGGTTTAAAAGGTTTGAAAGCAATTTGCCTAAAGTGCTGCATGCACAATGTTTTATTTTTTGGTGGCAGAACAAGAAGGTGAGTGTCCTCATTCTTTATTCAGAGCTTTAGCCAAAAGAGCTTACTTTCTGTAATATTCATAGATTGGTTGTGGCTTTTTATTGATACTCTGCTTGTTACTCTACATATAGAACATATAATTTTCCTAGCAGTAAATCATTCAAATTAAGGTATTGGGTTTGCACCAAGTCCTTCACCCTGCTTTACATGTAAACTGACTGGTGTGCTTAAGGAATAAATTTAGAAGCAGCATAAAAGATAATGCTGCAGTTCGTTGACTGGCTTGAGCAGGGAGGGAAGGCAAGGACATAGGGATTTGAAATAATTAGCTTTTAATATTTTGTTCTGGTGGCCACAACAAAATTTCCTGTGAGGATTTTAAAAATGACACGTGCTGACATCAAAAATGTAGAGCCAGATCTTGGTTGCTTCAGTGTGAGTCTGGAATGACTCTTAAATTTCAGTGGTTTATGCAGCTGCAACAGAAATCAGAACCCAAGTCACAGGTATTGTGTCTCATCTTCCCTTCATGTGTTTAAAGGGAACTTGAAGGCTGAAATCTGAAAAAATTGTCATGATTTCACTAACTTGGGTTGGGTTTTGCTTTTTTTTATTTGGAGTGTCAGTAATATGTGAGTGTGAGATAGAAAAGAGAGTTTTGTGATATCTCCCCATATTTATAGTGTGAATGTACCTATACATGAACAGGTGTGTAGGTACATACATACCACACATACATTTAACCCACTTTCCAGAAACCCTAAATATAGAATCTCTGTCTAATTCTTAATATTTTGAAAAGTCCCATCTTCATCCCCTGATTTGAATATTTTATAGTGTTTTACTCCTCCTTCCATAGTATCTTACAGGAATATGTAGCTGAAATAATTATGCAGAGACTAAATCCTAATAGATGAAAGATTTGACATCTTTATAGGCTTTTGCTTAGATACAGACAGGATTCTGTAGAATTTTCTTTCTTTTCCACAGGAAAGTAAGCATATAAAATTTGAAATTTTGTAGCCAATGAAGAAAGAGTATGTTAAATGACATGTGTATTTAAATACTTCCAAACCTAGAAATAGATCAGATATTGGTGAAATGTAACTTTACTTTAAAACCAGATATGTTGGTTCCCTCTCACACCAGATAGAAACTTTAAAGTTATCCCTCCAAAAAGCTGATAGCTGGAACGTTGATATCTGAAAAAGATTGCATGTGAATGTCTTTTAAAAGTAAACATGTTAATCTTATAACTGAAAATATTTTTATTTAGCTATCAGCTATCAAAGTAAAGTATTTGGCCTAAAATATGTAGTGTCATGCTAATAAGCTCTAGTTGAATTTTCTTTTGGTTTTCTTTTTGTCTTCTGGCTAGGAATAGTGAGTGTTTTAACATTATTTCACATTTATACAGTGTTTTCTCAAGGAGATTTTTCTTCCTTTTTTTTTTTTTTAGCCAGCAAAACAAGTTATTAATGGAAATAGTGTTATCCACTTGTTTGAAAGCAACTGCCAGCACAGGAGAATGTAAATTCTGTTTAAGGTGGTGTATCTGTGTAAACAATAAAGTAAGAAATGCAGCATTCTGTGTTTGGTGAAACACAAACCACAAGTTAAGGTGATGAGCCGTAGTTCTGAGGAGAGAATTATTGAAAAGCCTCTTTTTTTCTTAGTGTAAAATACTAATGCATAGATGTGTAGACATTTAAAAAAAAAAACCCAAACAATTTACCTAGGATCTAAAAGCCATAGGATCGAATATGCCTTCTTAAATGTGTTCTTCACAAAAATTACAGTGTGAAATTAGGTAGGGAAAAAAATCATATGAACGTTACCCTGAATGTATGGATTCTTTGAATACAACAGAGCCAAAAGGCTGCTTGTTAATATATGGATTCACTTCTCTCCAGTGGCTGTTTCCACAAGACAAGAGTGGAATTGTTTCTTTGATAAATGAATTCAAGAAGCACAGAAGAGGCAGGAAAGCAGATGTGTCAGCACATAGCAAGTGTCCTTCTGAAAACAGCTAGGTCCAAGCTTTAACCTATCATTAGATTTTATGCTTTGAATTAATCTGCACGGTGAAATCTGGTGAAAAGTACCGAGTAAGGTGTTTTTTAGTAATTATTCCTAAGCATGTGCTTCTGTTATGATAAGTGACTGTGCACAGCAGTTCTGGCGGTGATGGAGAACAGGGGGAAGTCTTGTCCTTGGTTTGCACTGATTCCAACAGCTGGCAGAGGTGTATTCAGCTAGGTATGCCCAAACCAGCTGGGATAGCTGTTATTTTACTAAATAGATGCTCTTTATCTCTTGAGAGTTTATTGGTTACAAAAAGTTTTGATGTTTTTACTCTTTAGTAGATAAATTTAACAAGCTTCGTGGTTTTCCAAAAATAAACACATGAATTAAGAGATGCATTCATTGTCTCCAAGACTGCAGCTTTCCTACTGTTAGAAGAGCTTGTAAAGGCTGAGGTTCATAAGTGGTGTAGGTGTGCATTCTGGTATTTTTTTGTTGCTGTTTGTATGACAAATCTGTGTTTAAGGTGAAATGATAGAGTACCTCAAGAGGTGTCTTCAGTGCCCTGAGAAATAGCTTTTGAACTGGTTTCATTGTCCAGCTCTAATAGTGTGATTTATGGAAGCTCTGTAAAGATAGATAACGTGGATTCTTTTCAGAACTTTGAATGCATTGAGTATTTACTTTCACTTGAAGTCTGTAATTTTAGAAGATGCAAGTGTGAAGACTTGAGAGGAGAAAGTTAAGTGCTGATATGGAGAGAGCTTTGTCTGTCCCCCCTCTCCCTCCCCTCTTCTGAAAGCGAGGCCAAGGTTAAATGATCCATCCCAAATTGCATAAAGTTTGTTTATAACTTTGGAGGGTGATATAAACAATTGCAGCTTTCAAAGACATATCTGGTCCATGGTGTAAACTGCACTATCTAATCCTACTGGGATGCAGGGGAGAGGAGACAGTGTGCAAAGATGCTTAGAGACTAATATAATATCACTGCTGTTATTTAATACAGCTTATTTTATCTCATGGTGCCACCACTTTCACTCCTAACTGGCATCACACCCATGCTTTCAGAGAGAGTTTCTTTAGCTGCAGTTAGGTGCTGTTGTTGTGTGAAAGGTGGAACTATTTAAGATGTGGCAAAGCTGCTCTGTTGCATGTCTTGGTAGTCTTCAGCCCTCCACGGCTGTGGTACCCAGCAAAGCAACCCTGAGATGTGTTCTTCTATTAACCTCTTGGAGCTGCAAGCAGATAACTTCAATTAACGAGAGTCCTGCTAGTGCACAGATTATGTAGCTTGGACTTTAGAATATTATCTCCCAAGCAAATGCACAAAACTAAATAGCTGAAGCTCCTAATCATAAAGCGGGATAAATTCTGCGCTGCTGTTTAAGCCGTGCTTTAATTTGTCTGATGTGTGTGCCAAAGGCCAGCAGTCTGGAGTTTTTGTTAAATCTTTATCATTTCCCCATGGTAGCTTGTTCTTGTTTTGTTTTTTTCTTCTGAATGTTCCTTCTGGATTGACCTTCTGTATCACCCGGGTGCTTCCAGGTAGCGTTTAAGTCCTTCTTTTCCTTGCTGTGTCAAAGGAAAAAGCAATAAAAGCAGAATCACTGCACCTGTCTTGGTTAGCAGGTTGACATGTTGTACTTCAGGTTCCTCTAGTTTATAAGGAGAAGTACATTCAAATTCAGTGTAAATCTTTTTTTATTCAAAAACAGTGACAGTAAAAGTGGAAAAAAATATCCTCAGAGATTTCCGCGTCAGAATGTGAGCAAATCAAACATGCTTAATCTTTTGCAGGGATTGTAAGTTTTGTTTAGGTCTGCTTTGGCTCAGAGTGGTTTGGGATGGGCTCAATCCATGTCTTTCTGTCAGAGATTTTTGGAGCTAAGAGGAGAAGGGAAAGGCTTAAGACGTTGACATGGAAATGATCGGCTCCGAGTCCGCAGCTTTGAACGCCTGCTGCGGGCAGGGCTGATGAACAAAGCCTCACCATTCTTTCCATTGCTCATTTTTAGCAGAGCCCCAGCACTCTGGTGAAGATTTAAATAGTAGCTCACAAAGATTAAGAGTTGATATTTGTCATCAGGAACTTTTCGCTACCAAAAAGTCGGAGTTGTACCTGCAATTAAAATGAGGCACTGCTCGGCTACAAGCTCTGTGCCCTTTGTCTTTTATTTAGCTCATATAACTTTTTCATTTGGTTTGCTGAGTTTTGTGTGGAGAGAGATGTCTTGGTGTGCACTGGTACAAAATGAGTATTTTCTGGCAGCTTTTCTCTCTGGCAAGGCTCTAAATAAAGAAAAAAAAGGGAAACAATATTGAGTGAAACACTAATGCTGTACCCTGGTGATGCTTGGGCATAGTAGAAATAATGTGTTTCTCAGCCCCATCTCCTGAAACGTCCCTTGATTCATTTTAATGTCTCTCTTCATTCTTATTAATACATTTTGTTGTTCACTACAGTGCTGCCACATTGCATTACAAGTACCTACACACGAAATCCGTTCTGCTCTCCTGTCACCTCGGGGTCACCTCTGGGTCCTTTCCAGCACGAGGACTTGTCCCTATGTGTCCTCTTCCTTTTTTGCTGGCACTTGCTTTGGAATTTTTTCCTCACAATACATTCCAAAACTTTATTTTTTTGGGGTAGCATCTGCTCTCATATTCAGAATACTCTCAGTAGTTCAGCATTGTGACCCAGCACCATTTTCCCCTTATATTCTTTTATCAAGTGACTTGCAATAGTATCTTGACAGCTTTTAACTTTTTTTTTTTAA
>JAWWES010000001.1:17996092-18014599 GCA_035583135.1 Lophotriccus pileatus
TATGTTTTAATATTTTTATATGTACAATTTATATTGCAGTTTAATGAGGAAGAAATAGCATGTACCTAAGATAAATCTAGATAATGAAAACCTACTCAGATGCATTCAGCTGGATTTAAGGTGCCTTGTTTTGATTTTAGAGCGCTTAATATATTGACTGGGTTTTTTTAATGGCTATGATGGATATTTATTTTATGTTGGACCCATTTCAATACTGCAGCAGCCAATTTCAGGCACTTGTATGGACTGTCTAGAAAGGAAAAATAATTCTTGCAGCAGCTGTTGGTGCACAGAAGGCAGGTTCAGGTGTGAAGCTACTTTCAGGGACTTGTTGGTATTTCATCCTCAGAGCAGAGGCATGATGTTTATTAAACAGTACTTCAGGGTAATGCCAAGGGTTCTGTGGTTTGGTTTATGCTGTGAACATCTATTTTTTATTTTATTTTTTTTTACTATTTTTAGTCTGAATTTTCACATCAAATGCATTGAAGAAAAAGCAAAGCATATAAAAAAATTAAAGCTGATTCGTACCTGTGAGAAACTAAAGGCAGCTACTGCTTTGCTGGGAGGTGGCATTGGTTGCCCAGGGGTTTTGTTTGTTTGTGTACGTGGTGGAGCTGGTTTAGGGTAGGTTTTTTTGTTTGTTTGTTTCTCAAGACCCAGTTAAAACCAACCTGAAATGCCATAAATTCCCACTGCACACACACAGTCCACACCAGGTGTGTTGTGAGCACACGCACGTGCTGTGGCATCCCTCCTTTGTGCCAGACAAGCTGCCACTGACATTTCTCCAAAGACCCTGATCTCTTGCAAAGGGCAACTTCTGAGGAATAAAACTTCACAAAGTCACTTTTATCTTCACCGTGCAACACTTGTTTCCCATTAATTTAGAGTAAAAAAGGCTTGTTGTCAGTATCAGGGCGTTAAAAACATACATCATTCCCTGAGCCGTTCAGACGTGGTCAAAGCTCACATAAATAATTCTCCAGCCTTGGTATTTTAGGAAGGGCACCATCTGGCTCCAGAAAGAAAAGAAAAAAAAAAAATTAGTTTTCAGGTTTTCTTTAGAATAATTAGGTACAGGAGCATTTTTTTCAAATATGTGTGCTAATTAGTGCAGCTTTTTACAGAAGCTAGAGGCTATTCAATGTTCTGCATCCTCTCAAATGTCAGAAGACTACAATTTTGTCTTGAGGTCCAGATACTTTGGCCCACTAGCATCCCTCCTGACACTAAGAGATGGCTTGAAGCAGCTGTAAAATTATTTTGGCCTTTCAGAAGTGTTTTCTGCCAGGTACCCGGGATGGCTGTGTTTCCCTCGATACAGAGTGGTGGTTACAAAGTGCTGTAGGGAGTGGGTGGTGTAGGAGTCCTCTCGGGAATGATGTCTTTAGAGCCACAGCACAGCAGGACGACTTGTGACTGACTGACTGAGGGATGCTTTCAACTTTCCAAAAGCTGAAGCGGTCCCTTGCTGGGAGAAGTCTTCAGTGGTTGTTGCAAAATGGTAATTCTCTGAGTAAAGAGTTAGTGTCAAAAAATGGACAAATAGCGCTGTACTGGTAAAAGCTCCTGCCACAAATCAAAATAACAGCTCAGGAGACCCATCTTCTGTGTTCCTGCTCAGGGAGAAGTGGCAATATGGGTAGCAGCAGGACCTAGACAGGGAAATTGGTGATTATGGCCCAGATATGTAGGATGTCCAGACATACTTAAAAGTGCAGTTGGGCATTAATGCCGTTCACAGCAGCTGTCATGCTGACTGAAACACCCTTGCCTTCTCTGTAAAGTTTGTGACAGGTGTATAGAGGAGGCAGTGACTTCCACACCAAGATATGTGTTTACAGAGAGTTTCAGTGACAGCAGAAGTGTAGCCACCCTGCACTAGGGCGGGCTACTCTGAAGGAGTTCTTGTTTACTCAACCATTCAGATTGAAATCTGCAATTACCAGCATCCAAGTAAGTCTGTGCAGCTGCTGTGATGCTGGTCCTGCTGCTCAGGACTGTGTTGACGTGAGTGGCATCCAGCAAACACATTCCCTATGGCCAGAGTAGCACATCACCCCAAAGTTCTCTCTTCCTGCACTCTACGGAGCAGGTCTTGTTTGTGTTTGGGGGGCTCACTGAGCTGTGGTTACGCTCTAGAAGTGACTCCATGGGGTCCTGAAGTGTTCCACTGAAGATTGGTCTGAGCTGGATCCCTGAACAATCATTTGATTGTGTCTCTGTATTACCTTACGAATGGGGTCTCGGACTTTCAGCACTATCCCTGAAGGTGTAGGGAGGGAAGCATAGTCAGCATAACTGTTTTCCAGCAGTAATGCTGATGTTTCATGCCCTCACCCTTATGATGTGCCACTATTTGTTCTTGAAGATAAATAGGTGCATAAATATTTGACAGACTAAACTTGTTTATCGCTTCTGTTTTCACACACAGTAACTCCTTTTTTGGGCCTACATATTGGCCTTAAACTTTATAACAGCATTATATTTGCAGAAACCAATACCCATGTTTTAAAAAGCCAGAAAGTATCTCCTATATTCAAGACATCAGGAATCCTACTTTGAATTTTCTAACCTTTCATGGTTTTCTCCAGAAGGCAGATGAGACTTACAGCAGTTTTTTCAGTAACTGGACAGTACCTGTATGGTCTAATGGTATATTGGAAAATTATTGTAAGCTGGGAGTGCACTCACCATATCTGAGCTGCAGTTGTGTGGTCCTTTCCAGCATTGTTTTATGTGTTTCATATTATTTTAAGTGTTGGGACAGGGGGATGTTGTAAAAACAATGAACAGTTCATGCAAAGAAGAAAAGTAAGAGCACATCAGAAGCTCGTTTGTATATGCATGTCCAAATGTAAATATGTATGAGGCGGAAGCAGAACCTGATACTTGGCAGCATTTCATACCTTCACACGTGTCAGTAACATCCACAAGTAGAAATGATGGGCACTAAAGGCACAAGAGCCTTACATGTCTTCATGTCCATGTGTCTGTTTCACCACTGAATAAGAGTCTGCGTAGCATTAACTGTTCTTTTTAACGTGTTGTTTGCAGTTTGTGCTGCTGTTAATTTTCAGCATACTGGTTAAGAAAGGCAGGCAAAGGCAAAACTTTCAAAAATGAAGGTGATATTGATTTCTCCTGTTGGTGAAAGTGCACATCTGCTTCATCTCATCCTCCTAAAGCAGGAGACAGTTGCCAGTACCAAGCCTGGCTGCAGGCACCTGTGAAATGTAAAAAGCTGTGTCTGTGAGGAGCCTATTAAATCTAAAGAGAGCCACAGAGGAGCTGTCAGTCACTTATTTTAGCATAAATCATAAGGATTTATAGCATTATACTTTCAATGAGCTTTTCCCCTTTCACACCTATGTTGTTGTGCTATCAGCGAAATGGTAGGTCTTGTTTCCAGGTAACAGAGACCTGTTGATGATTTCAGGAGGCTACATTCATCTCATCTGCAATGCTCTCTCCCTTATCAGTAGGGAAAGCAGCTGGAAAAAAGATGGAGCAGCCAAAAGCCGATCATCAGCTGCAGGGGTGTCCGTCCAACATATTCTGTTGAAAGCATGGACAGCTTTTTCCACCCACTCAGTGTTACAGAAGGATAAACCTGTCCTTCATCTGTGCCCTTTAAAGCTGTAAGTTCTGTAAGGCCATTTTTTTTTTTCCTTTGAGGTGATTAGCACATGTTTTTCAGCCACAAGTAAATGAAGCTCATTCACTGAAAATAATGTTCTGTACTCATTATTATACACGTTGGGGTCACAGGTAATTATTTGCTCTGTGGTGAACTCTAGCTGGGTGTGCAGATAATGGAGAAGGGTAGGTTTGCAGATATGGAACACAGTCAGGAGTAGAGATCTGGCCTTTTTCTGCGTTTTAGGATTCCTTGACGGAGCAAATCGTGATTTGAAGTAGAGGAGCAACAAGCACGATTAAAAAAAATTACCTTGTTGAAACCTGTGAGGCATTAATTTTCAACTTGGAAAGATCCTAGACAGCCTGTTCAGGTAAGGACTGTGGGCTAGGCAGACAACTCACAGGAGGAAAGTGATTAGAACAGAAGGAAAGTGATCTGCTGTTGAGTTCCTTTGCATAGAACGACTGTGGTGGCATTAATTTAACTACATCACTTTTTCAATTTTTTTTTGTGTTACCTTGTTTTTCCTATTTTTTTTCCACTGAATTTATTTACTTTTAACTGGAGTGATCAGTGTTATTTTTTTCCCCTCATACTTCGCATACTTTGCTTTCTGGTACTTTTGTTTTTCTCCTGAGACTCTTTCAAGTTAAATAAGTATACAATAAGCATACATCTTTTGGGAAGTTCTTATCTTGTAAAATATGAATTGCTACTAAGTTTTCACTTAGCAAGAAATTTGGTAATTCTTTTAATTTACCTTTATAGTGGGAGATATGGACAATTCCTGTTTGTTCCTGTACTGCCAAATCTATCTATGCAATTTTCACTAAATCAAAGTAGAAAAAGCACAGAGAGCAAGTGAGGAAAACCAAGTAGTTTTAATGCTGCTGTTGGCTTTGCCAGTGTGGCCATGGAGCCCTTCCATGTGTTTGATTTGGAGTAGCTTGATTTAGCATCAGATTTCCTCTATGATGCTGTAGGCTTTGTGTGTGTCCTTGCATCTGGCTGATACCAGGAGGGAGAAAATACTGCTTATTGGCTGCTTTTCCAAAGCTGAGGCTCGCTTGGATTCGTTTCCTTTGTTTTGATGCAAGACTTGAAGCATAGATCAATAAGAAGTTTGTTTCTTAGACCGTGTTTAACCCCTTGGTTAAGTGATGATCAGAGAGAAGTCTTAACATGGCTGTGATTGCATCTTCCAAGAAACATCATTGACCAAGTGGGATGCAGTGACCACCCCTGTGTCTTCTTGCTGATTTAATCCCATGCAGGCTGATGGGAAGAATTAATGGCTGTGGTAGGAAGGGAGACCAAGTGTCTCACCTTATGAGGAAGAAAGTCCATTTGCTTCCAGCTGCCCCTGGAAGGATCCAACAGGTTTGGATCCCCTTTGCCATCTCCACTGCACCACCATTTCCCAGGCCTGGGAAGCAGCAGCGTGTGCAAGGGCAAGGATACAAGCAGCAAAAGTTCACCCTCCTTTTGCAGAAGGTCTTGTCTTCTCCCTTGGTGTGCTGCCAATCTAGGATGACAGGGCAGTACACTGTTACTTAGAGTGCCAAAACAAAATCTCTCATAATTCTCATATGACAAACACACACTGTTTATCCTTTTATTCGGCATTTTTGCATGAATAATGTGGTTTTTTCCTACACTATTAGCCTGTGGGGTATATTCATCCATGCTGTCAATATCAAGTTATGAAGAAACAAAAAGGACAGTTCTTTTTTTAGTATTGACTTTTTTAAAAAAAAAAAAAAACAAGGAAAAAAGTATTCAGAGTAAAATATAATGGGGAATTTTAGGTAATTATTTTTGAGCTACAGGTTTTATTGGACTTAGTAAAAATTTTTAAGTCCCTTTAAGCTATTGGATGCACAGCAGCATCGCTGACTAGCATAATGAGAAGATAAAAAAGAATTGGAATAGTTTTAGCAAGCGGGGATGTGCTTTAGAAGTGCAGCTCAGAAGCACGACAGGAGTTTGCTGCAGGAGCAGCCAGGGGCTAACCTCGGAAAGAGCGAGAAGTTTCACCAAGCCACAAAGGCTTTGTTGATCCCCTTTTCTCTAATTAGGAATACCTAAAGTGTACCTAATTGTCAAAGTAAAACTTTTTGCAGTGTTGACTCAGAAACTGTTTTCTGAGTCAGGTTTTGCTCCTCATCTCTTGGCAGATAGCTTGTATCATCAGACTTTAGTAAGCTGTAACTCACTTCCCTGGCAGATGTGCCTGACCATGTGTAAAAAACCACACCATATGCTGGTAACTATTTTAATAAACTGCTCTCAAATTTCTAGTATGTTAAAAAAAATAAATTAATCATAGTCCCTTTAGTCATGGCTACATCGTGAACAGAAATCTTTTTAAGAAGATATGTTGGTCATTTTGTCTCCTCCTCTGAATGATGAGAACTAACCTAAAGCAGCATTTTGTAAAAATTTGCCTCAATGAAAATAATTAACAGTGACCTTTCAGTTGCAGCATCAACTGTGGGAAAAATAGCTGTTTTCCACTGTATGCTGCTTATAGAAACCACAGCTGGGCTTTGTGGTACTGACCACAACTTGCCAGTGTTGGATGTGACTTTTGACATGGTTCCACCAGATCTTGTGGAAACATTCTTTGCTAGATTTCTACTAATTCAAGCATTTTTAAGTAGACAGATGTTTGTTCCCTAAGTCTAATTTATTTGCTTGGAATTACACTACACTTTGCTATAAATGTAACTTTTTTAAACCTGTAAGATTTACTCAAAGGACTTGAAAATCAAATCCGCAAGTATGGCTGGGTTTGGATTAGCACTGAATCCAGAAGTAGAGATACATAATTCTGAGCCAAAAGCTAGGGTTTCTGAAAAATAGTGTGATTAGAAGGCCATTGGAATCACAGTTGATGTTTTGGAGTGGTGTTTTGGGAAAAGAAGCTTAGGTCTTTCTCTTTGAGAGGAAAATCTTGCTATAACAAGGCTACATGTGCTACAAAGGCACTCCTGGCTCTCATGGGTTTTCCTTCCAGGTTTTTAGTAGATTTTGGAGCCTTCCTGATTTAAAAGGGAGTGGGTTAAAAAGCAGAGCTTCTCTGGTCCCATTTCAGAGCTGTTAGGCTTAGCAGTTTCCTTTGTCTTCTTGGATCTGGGCACTGGAACGGAGGCTGAGCTGGTAAGGTAGGAAAGCTGATGTGCTGACACAAGTAATTCATTTTGTGGTAGCATTTTGCATCAGTTACTGAGCTTTGAACTGCTCATTTACTCACAAGCTTTGCAAAGGCTCATGCTAGGAACAGCTTTTTTATGTAGTTTGTAAGTTTTGCTGACTGGGAAAGCAGTATCTGTTTCACTTTGACAACAATAATGCATTTAATGATGGACATTCAAATTTTAAAGGAGTATGACTATGTACAAATGTCTTTTGTGTACCTATCAAAAATTTTGCGAACTTCTGATGATTATTATTTATAAAATGTCATGATTATTGTTTTTTATATAACATTTGGAGTTTCTAAGCTGACAAAAGATTATTAGTCATCATTATTTAGATGCA
The DNA here is from genome assembly GCA_035583135.1 of Lophotriccus pileatus. Classification (NCBI taxonomy): domain Eukaryota; kingdom Metazoa; phylum Chordata; class Aves; order Passeriformes; family Tyrannidae; genus Lophotriccus; species Lophotriccus pileatus. The sequence continues at coordinate 18,003,282 of JAWWES010000001.1, forward strand.
ATCTAGGTGTTTTGGTACATTTAAAATGAAGAAACTTTTCTTCTGTCTAGTGTGCTGGTTTAGCAGTAATGATGATAGAGAAGTGCTCAGTGTGAACCTCCTTAGGGTAAAGCTTACACTAATGATAACCCTTGTGAACTACACACTGTGGCATCCACTACAGAGCCATCTGCTCTTGGAAGGACATAACTTTCTAAGACCTCTGCCTTGCAGAGAAATTTCCTTCAATCTTTTCAAAAGCTTCTGCTCAAGTAGTTCCAAATCAAGCTACTTGCAAATCTTGCAGGAAAGCAGAGTACATAACAGATTGAAAGCTGTATTCTAGTGTGGGAAGTGGGGAAAATAGCCACCAAATTACTGAAACAACTGGATGTTTTGAAAGCTTGGAAGAGAAGTAGTCCTTTCACTATTATTAGTGAAATAAACAGCAGTTGAGTAGCCTGGTTTGTGAACAGGCACACAGCACTCAGAGTTCTGTTTGGTCACGTTGTAGGACTCAGTCAAGGAAGGAGGGAGCTGAGGATTTCTTTATTGATTAGTTGATAGAGCCTGTTTAGCCTTGGCCAGATGGGACAAGTCATCTCAGCTGGTTTCTAATTATAGCTCATTTCTTTGCACTGATAAGGAAAACATTTGGTTTGTATGGAAGTAGAAAGGAGTAGTTGTTAGTATTCATGAGAGAGGATTTCTGAAGTGCTGACGTGTTTTCTTCAGGACTTTTTCCTCGTTCATAAAGAAAAACTCTGTGTTTTAAACACACTTAATGCTTCGTGTAGGGCGATGATAGCTGAATTCTGCTGGCACTTAATGCCTACTCTCTGGCATTTTCAGCATCTCTTTAGCTTTAAATACACTGCCTGTTTCCTGATGTGTGCTGCCTGATGCCTTGATATGCTGGATGCCAGGCCACATCTTACCCTGCCTGAGTACTTTCCAAGATCAGTGTTAAGCACCTAAGTGTGTGCTCCTGTTTATGTGGGTTTGGCTACTTGTGTCTTTGGAGTTCAGTAGGTGTTTATCTGACAAGCCTGTCAAAAGGAACTCAACATCTTCCAGAGCCACAACCTTTTTTTGAGTTGAATCTTCTCCCTTTCCTCCCCAGCCCTGCCCCTCCCCCCCCCAAAAAAACCCAAAACAAACAAAACCCAAAAAATCTCCCAAACAAACCATAAGCAGTCACAAATGTGCAAGTTACTTCCCATCTTCAAAGAGCTCAAGTGAGCAGTGATGATTCCAAAGGGTAATTGCTGTCCGTTTCATCAGTGCTTATAAGATGATAAAGGATTTTTTTTCCTTTGGTGTTAAAATTGCCTGGGCTCTAATATTATTCAGGGTTAAAACTAATTGAAGGAATACTGTGATAAAGTATAAGAAACCCTTCAGCAAGTTCTGTTATGTTGCTTTAAAAGTGTTTGGTGCATTAAATACTGGTGGATATGTTTATCTGCAATTAGTTTCCCTCTTGGATAGTATCGATGATTCTCTTGTAACTAATAGTCCTTTTGATGTTGTAGTCACCCACTGTGAGGATTTGTTTCAGTATTTAAAGACGTTGAGATAAGGAACAATATACTGCTTATATAACTCATATCAGATAACGTATCAACAAACACACACACCTTTGTTTTTAATCATATTTGTACGGTGAAGATAATCATTGTTTGAGTTTTCTTGGAAGTGTTTGCCCTGCTTCCCCTGTTTTGATGCCCAGCACATGAAACAAGGAATGATCATGGCCACCCAGCTGAAATAGGGGTTGCCAGTGATGTGCCTAAGTGGATGCTCAGCAGGACCTGTGTGTATGCCTACATAGTTGAAATGCCTCGAGGAAGTGGAGGGCAGAAAGAAAAATCCACCAGTTGCTACTTCAAAGATGATAGCAAGCAACTTAATAAAATATTTATTTCGTGAGACAGAGCTTTTTAACCTCCCGTATTATATTTAGTACAGACTGGTCTGAGCTACCTGGAAAAAAATAAAAAAGGAGGGCTAATGCCTCAAGTAAAGATCTGGATTGCTAGTCCTAATTTAGAGTTTCTGAAGTAGTTAACTACAGCTTCTGAAGTAGGTGGTAAATAGACATAATAGCTCTTGAGTTTGGACACTTCCATTCCAGAAGCTGCTAATTGACCTCTCCTGCTCGGTGCTGCTGATTGCTGCGAAGAACCATGGCAGCAAATACATCCTGCTGTTCTCTAGTAATGAAACCTTGCTCCTTGGGTCCAGAAAGTGTCATAAAAAGCATCATTGCTGAACTAGCCAGGGCAGAAGCATCAGCAGTAAAAAATTAGTGCAAAAGGGACATCTTTGTAGATATAAAACATTTAAATCAGTGGACTCTGAGATACTGAGGGAGGTTCAGCTCCCCAGATTTCCAGTGCTTTAAGCACTGGAATTAAGCTGTGCTGTGTGGCAGCTGAGCAGGCCAGTGAAAATCAGTCTCAGGTAGTACCTCTGCTAGTCAGTTTTCAGATATAGTTCATAGTCTCACATGGCTCTTGCATCTTAAGGGTGTTTGAACAGCCCTTGTTCTGTTTTACATTAGTCACAAAAATATGACTCCTAAGCCCTTAAAAGATGTGTTTGTGGCAAGAAGTTTCAGTATTGCAAAAGGAAGGTAGAGGTGGAAAACGTGGTTACTTTCCACACACTTGCTACAGCTTTTGCTATTTCCTTGGAGAAATACCAGTTTCCTGATTTTTAGATACTGAGCTTCTGTGTATTCTTCATATATGATCCTGTTGATTTAAAAATAATAGTTCATCTAAAGTATGACCTGCCTCATGTACTCTTGGTAAGGATCTAAACTAACAACAGCACCTCCTCTGCCTTTAAGCTTCTCTTCAAGATTTTTTGTTCTGTCGCTCAAATGTGTGGGTACTGTTTGGTTCTTCCCTTGTGAAACACAGGCAGAGAGGGGGATAAAGAAGGATGCCAGTTAGCCCTGCCATGGGGACGTGGAAAGCACTCTCATTAAAAGCATCAATAGCTAATGTCATCTCAATTTAGCAGCGTCCTGCTGGGATCTTTCTCTGAGCTGTCATACCTCATGCTGCTGCTTTCTTCCCATGTTTGAACCTGTGTGGAAAGGTTTAATCTGGCTCAGAGTTTCTTTAGCACTGGATCAAAGAGAGGGGGAGTGAGGTAAACCTCAGCCTGCTCAAACCTGTATGTAAAGAAGTGGAAGGAAAATGAGTTGGATAAACCTTATATATCGATGTAATTTAGACCTAGCAAGTCCAGCTTCTCTTGCTGTACGTGGGACAAGGTCCTGCCTCTGAATTAGTGGTGTTATTGACAGCACTGGCTCAGTTTTGTAAGGCAGCATCTGAAAATTGTGTGAGGAAGCTGGCTGAGCTCTTATTAGCTCCAGAAAGGTGCATCAGAAATAGAGCAAGGCAGGGCTGATGTCCGGTGACGTCTTGTACTTTTATTCCCTTTGTGCCCTCCTGCAGTTAATGAGAGAAGAGGGCACTGACACTGACCCCGTGTCGTGTTGGGGCACAGAGCAATTTGTCATGTATTTGTAGATCCTGCTTTTATTTTCCTTTTCTTAGAAAGAGCTGGGAACTATGTAAAGAGGTCTCAGAATATGATGGTCGGTGGTAAGCACTGTCATATCAATAAACAATCGTTTTCTTCTCTTTTTCATCCCACTTTTTATGTCCAATAGCAACAGAGAGAAGAATTCCCAGTTCTGTTGAGGTGCCTTTTTCCTTTTAATTTCTTAAATAGAGAGGTTAGTAGGGTTGTTTTGTGGAAATTACTGCAGTTCCTGCAGGGAAAGTTTGCAGTTATTCAATTGGTTTGCAGTCCTTGAATGTCCTAGATTTGTTGCCACAAAAGTGGGATGAGAAAATTTTGCAGCAGGACCTCTTACATTATTGTAAGGACTGTTTCTCTGTGTTTTAAGTAAAACCTGTGCCTTTATGGTTCTGTGTTGGCAAGTTCTTAGAAACCTGTATGATTTTAGTATAGGCAGAATTTATGACAAGTCATGATTTTGGGGTGGTTTGTTCATCTTAAGAAATGCCTTTCAGCTGAAAAACTGAAGTCTTTCCCTCTATCAGGCTGTTCATCAGTTACCTGCTCTGAATGCTGTAAATGTAAATCCTTTCCAGAAACAGTTTGATTCACCATGGTGAGAGGCTGTTTGTTGAGTCTTTGGTAGTATATACTTGCTACCTTGAACAGTTTTACAGATCCTGGGGGACTATTTTGTTTTCCCCTAATAACAGGGAATATTTCCCCAGACAGGGAATATCTCGTAGCGAGAGGAGCAGTTTTTGTTTCTCCATGTGATGCAAAATCCCATTACAGAATTTCAGATTACCAAATGACACTTAACTGGAATTTGAACAGGCATAACCAACTAACTAACTGAATATATATTTGCAGGTCTGTTGTAATTTTTTGCTTATGGAAGAGAAGAACCAAAAAAGGGCAGTTTTTTCCTAGCTCTGTCAGAAGTGAAAATTAGGATTCAACTTGCAAAGCCAAAGTTGTGTTGCTCTCCTCCTGGTGATCAGAAGGAGGATGATTGGCTAGAAAGGGCCAAGGGAAAATTTTGTTTCAGCTTTGAAGTCCATTTATAGTTTGATTTTTGTAAGACATTGGTCCTATTTCCGTGAAATTGAAGTTATCTGATTTCTTTAAACATTTTTGTTTCATTTTTACAGACTGCTCTTACTCAGCACCATCTAGTGGACCGTTATTGTCATTTAGAAAAGAGCTGGTCTGTGTGAACCACGTAGCAAATTAGACCATCCACTCCTTATAGTCTGAAAAATGCACCTAAAGCATGTTTGTGACTAATTATGTAACAGAATCAGAAGAGTAGCAGTTCTTTCGTTGGAAAGGAGCACGGGGAAGGAAAGAAATGTTAAGATAAATGCAGGTGGTGGTGCTTAATCTCCAGAAAAATGAATCTTCCTAGAAGGACTGGTTGTTTCACCTCAGGAACATCACCAGCATCCTTCTGCTTTTCTGTAAACAAGGTTTCTTTGGCAGCAAGCCCTTGATTTCAGAGCTACAGGTGCAGATGTGCAGGTGAGAGCAGGCAGCCAGCACACTCTCTGTGACACTGGGCAAGCACTAGAGGCAAAACCTCTCTCCAGTATGAGGAGCAGAAAGCAAGAGGCAAATACAGAGAATAGGAGCAAAGCCAAGTTGTGTTGTAGCAAATGCACCAAGGTGTAACATCTTCCCCCCTTAAACTTCCTTGCTTTTTAACATTTCATCACTTTAGGGTCTGTTGTTTTTGTTCAATTCACATATTTTGGACAATCAAAGTAAGTGGGTCGGTTTTATTCTGTAAATTTATATGCATTAGCACAATAACATTGTGCTGAGGTTTCAAAAAAAGCTGTTCTTAAATAATTCATGGAAGCATTTCACTTCATTTTTCCAAAATTTAAATGCGCAGACTAGAGTTTTTTTCCCCCAGGTTTTAGAGAACACAACATTTTAATGCCATCATTCTCTTTTCTTTTTTCCTTATTCTAAGTTTTTAATGTAGTGCAGCAGTCAAATTATCCCTTCTCTGCTGGCCTCCTCAAAATATTGCATTGCAACCTGACTTTTCCAGGTAGATGTGTCGGGCTTTTCAGATGAAGAAAATAAAGGTTTAGGGACTTCCCTTTTCAAGTTTTTAATTTTGAGACAATAGCTGTGGGTAGCAACTGTAGTGAAGGTATTCATCTGGTTGAGTGGGTGCAATCCTGTTTGGAAATCCACTTGGTTCCCGTTGATTACAGCAGGAATTGTGGCTCTGGAAAGGCTGTAACGTTTACTTAACAAATTTAGTGACAGGGATCCTGTTCTGTGAGAGGTTTGAGGATAAATCCTACATGCTGGAAAATAACCATTTGCAAAGAAGGTGGTGCTGCTCTGTGTAACTGGTGTGAACCAAACATTAACAAGGAAGACACTTAAAATTGTTTCTTCTCTTTCTGTTTCTCCTCTAGCTCTGGGATTGTACACAGTAAATGCAATATATGGAGATACTATAATTATGCCTTGTCCTCTAGAAGTACCAGAAGGTCTTATGTTTGGAAAATGGAAATATGTAAGTATAGCTTATCTTTGTATTTATTAGAGCTGTTGTAAGATGATGTGTATTTTTTGGTATGTGTGTGAGATTACAAGATTCCAAACGATAGGATTTCTGCCTCGGATACGAAGGCATTTATTCCTGTGTTTGTAAGACTTCAGGGTTCCAAACTGTGTAATTTCTGCCAAGCACAGATTAGAGGTTTGAGGAATTAATCTCATTGTTCAAGAGAAATAATTATTCAAGAGTTCTCTGCCAACCTGTATTAGAGCTCTGGCATGTTCCCCAGTTGGTGTCTCGCTTGCTTGACAGAGCCATCGGTGTACATTTAAATACTTTTGAAGTAGGCTGCCTGAAGCAGAGCCTGCCTCATCCCTGGGAAAGCACTGTGCCCGCTTTTGGTTGATCTGACAGTCACTCAGAACTGTTTCATGCTTCGTTGTGTTCAGTGCACAGCGAAGAAGAGAGCTGAGCTGACCTTAGTAGGATTGCTGGTGGTTTCACTCTGCTGTTCCTGGCAGAGAACAGAGGCAGAAATGTGGGTGCTCTCTTGGTGTGTTGGTCAGCCTGCAGTAGGAACACTGCAGGATAAGCTTCTCCTGTGTGTGATCAGCATCCCAGGTTGAAAGAAGTCAAATGAAGCCTGGAAGCATATGTGGATAAAAACGCTGGGATACCAAAACCCTTTTGTTTCTCAGACTGACATCGAGACAACTGGTTTTCCTCCTCCTGTGAAGTTCACCTGAATCTCCTCTCGTGCTCGAACAAAGTGTTACCTGCAGTAATAGATGATTTCTAGTTTGACAGTGGATTTAAATATTATGTAGTTCTCCCTGTCTCTCTTTGCAAATGGCATCCACCAGCCTATTTTACAGCAGAATGATCTGCCACTGGGGGCTGAGTCCTATTCCCCCCTTCCTTTTTACCTTCAGGTTTGCAGCTTTTGCAGACCCCATCCACTCAATAGTTCTTTTCCTGCAAGCACATTGGGGAAATGAAGTCTGAAGTCTGTGGACAATGTTTCCACAAAAAGGGACAGTAAAACTGTTTCATATGAGCATGCAGAAGATGGAGTGCCTGCATTTTGCAATGTATTTTTTAGTCTGCTGATTTTTTTGGGAAGACACAAGTCCCATCTCCATGAAGATGCAAGGATATTCTGAGAAAAAGAGGTGCATTATGTCTTTCCATTGCGTTTGGATTGCCTATGTCGGACAAGTACCACGCAGCAAATGGAGATGTTACAACTTTTTCTGAATGGAAAGGGACACAAAACCTGACATGAAAAAAAGCCTGTCTGAGTTGCTGTTGTATAAAACTGTTGCCACAGCCCACACAACCAAGCAGAAGTGATACCCATTCTCCCAGGGCAGCTCACAGCCTGGCAGCGCTTGTCCTGGGGGGAGAGGAGGGTTGGATTAGACTTTTTTGCTCAGGTGATTTATTTCATTGGAAGAAGGGGGAACTCTGTTTTCTGCTCTTCTGCCTTGGGAGGAGCAATTTGAGTTCCTGGTGGGAGCCCTGGGAGACTTGCACCCTGGCAGGGGCAGGTGTTGGCTCGCTTCAGTGCCCACCTTGCGCTGGGTGCGCGTCCAGAGTTACGAGTTCATTCGCACTTGACAGCCAGCTTCTTGTGTATTGAATCAATGCAGTGTTTTCTTCCCTGTGTGACAGGCATCCAGACAAATTCAAGAGTTAAAAGCAGGAGAGGGAAAAAGACTGTAAGGGAATTTAAACTTCTCAATTAGGTGATGCCTCCTGCTCTCTGCCCTGCTCTGACATAATTCATCTCTTGTCACAGCGTTGTCATGCTTTTGTGGGCTCTGCAGTCAAACAGGTATTGTGCTGGGAACACTCCTAACATCAGTGCTGCAAGGGAATGAAAAACTTTTCCAGCCCCCAGCACAATACTGAATGTGAAGTTAGAGTCAGCATTTCATCTCACTTTAAATAAAGGCAGATAGTGTCCCTCCCTGCTCTGTGCGTGTGTTTGTGTAAGGAGGAGGGAATCAGATCCCCTAGAACTGCCCCTGTAACTTTGCCCCTCATGAAATAAATGTTTTATATGGGAGGTTTGTACAAGGTTCCCAACTTTGTATTCCTTCTTAGGATGGCAACTGCATACTGATTAATATAAGGAGGATGTCTAGAAAATGATACTTTGCAGATTATACTGACAGGCAAAATAACAATATTTGATTGCATGTATAGTCCCGTGCTACAAGCTCTTGGGTCCTTTAAAAACAAAGGGGAAAAAAAGCTAAAGACTAATTTAGAATAAAATAGGCAGTTATGCCTGATTAAATCCTGCTTTTGGAATGAAGTCTGAATATCCCAGACAAACCATATGAATATGTAAAACAATAATGAAAAAAAAGGCAGCTGAAGATTTTGAGCCTAGCTCACACATGCTTCTGTTTCAAATACTTTTTTGTACAGGCAGAGGCAAGTAGTGCCAAAAACACCAGCCTTTATCAGAGAAAGGCTTTTGGTATGCTGAGATTGAGCTAAAGGATTGAAATTCTTTTTACTCAGGGTATTCTCAATGTGTACCGTGGAAGTCTTAAAGTAGCTCTCAGACTACACTGAATTTCTTCTGTGTACAGCAGAAATTAATCAGGAAAGAAGCCATCTGATACAGTTTTCAGATTTTTATTTTTCTTTTTAACATTACAGGTTTGTACCAATTGCAAATCTTCAGGAACTTCTAAATGAGTGTTTATGCAAAATAGAGGTGTTTATCCTTTTATTATAGGAAATGCCAAATGGATCTCCAGTATTTATTGCCTTCAGATCGTCAACAAAAAAAAGTGTACAGTATGATGATGTACCAGACTACAAAGACAGGTTGAGTCTCTCAGAAAACTATACATTATCCATCAAGAATGCAAGAATCAGTGATGAAAAGAGATTTGTATGCATGCTAGTTACAGAAGATGACGTTTCCGAAGAGCCGACGATAGTCAAAGTTTTCAGTAAGTAAATCTAGTTGTTACTGCCATTAACATTCATCAGCATCTGGATCATAAATTACAGAAACTTTTGTTTAAGGCAAAGATTAAAGCCAAGAAAGTTAAGTTTGGCTGAGTAAATTACTAAGACTAGCAAATTTCTGCGGCTTTCAAAAATATAATCTACTGGTGGCATTTATGTAACAGGACTGCCTGCACTTGCAGTTTATTCATGATAAGTGCTGGCTCAAAGAGAATTTTAGGCTTTGATAATGACTCACTTATGTGATGTCATTTGGCCTTGGAAATGAAAAATGTAAAATTAGCATTGATGATTTTCCATTTGTTCTCCGAGCAAATTCTCCTGCAGGAGGGAAACATTAACTGTGTGTAGGATTAATTCAGGGGAGAGGTTTGGAGCGGCTCTGAGCAGCTGGTCTGCAACAGTGTGAACTGTGAGGGAGAGGGCAAGAGACTGGAAAACCAGCCACTAGCCCCAAATGCTCACTTTGTGCCCTGCTGCACTACCAGGAGGAATTCCAGTGTGCCGTTCTCTCTCAGAGCACAGCAGGGTTTATTTGGGTTTGGTGTCCCCACAGCCCTGCTCGGAGCTCACACAGGAGCATGAACAAGCCTGGCCTCTTCCTGGGGCTGATTCAGAGAGGAATTAATCTGCCAAACCCTGACTCAGCCTGTGGAGGTGTCCATTATGGCTTTTTAGGGACACAGATTATCATATTTTCCTTAGCCTCGTGTTTTTATATGGCTTTTATTTTTTTTTTTTGGCCTTTGTTGCTCTTGAGATGCAGATTTACACAAGCAAAGTAAGTATCTGTTGTGGGAACAGGCTGGCTGCAGGGATGGGCAGTTTCAAAGAAATCACATTCTGAAAAACACATGCATGCTTTGGAAAGGCACACTTATGCTTCTGTCAGGGAGTCATCAGTGGTGTCTAGGCAGAAGTCTGTCAGTGGCATAAATGAGTTTGAAGCAAGATTAGGAGCCAACAGTAATTCCTTTCCCTTGTTTCACTTTCAATTTGACTGCAAGAACAGTCGAATTGATGACAACTGGGAGGAGTGTGCTCAGAGCACGCACAGTAAGCACAGTGCTCCAAAGGAAATGATAAAGAATTATCATGTTTACTCATTGCACAGTAGTAGATATGTAGATGAGACAGTGGTATGTGGTGAAATGAAATGCTAAGTGCTTGAATTACTGTGTACTGTACTAAGTATTAACACAGTGCTAGCTCAGCCATGGAGCACAGCTTGTCTGGTTTATTGTATGCATTAATACTGATAGAGCTTCTGCTTACTAAGTTAGGTAAGAAGCAAGGATGCACACATGTAATATGGCCAACTTAGTGCTGCAAGAAAAATTCCCTTTGCATGTTTTCATTTTGAGTTCACAGCTTTATTTGTGGTTCTCTTAACTTTTCTTTGCACTTAATTTCCTCGAGTCTGTTTTTTTAAGACTTTGTGTTGCCTGGTTGCTTGCTTTAATTGTGAAAGAGTTAAGAGCAGCTGGCAAGCTTCATTTATTTAACCAGTGGAGCTTCTAGCTCGTTGAACCACAGGTACAGAGCTAGCCTGCAGCACTGTGACCCTCACACACCAAGATCTTGAGTGCGTGAAACTCAGCTGCATCCCAGAAGTCATGACTGAGGCTGGGGTTTGCTGGAGCTCGTTATGTCCTCAGCTGTGCTACCTGATTAACTCAGAGCTAACGAGCTGAAATGGCTCATTGTGCAGGTACCACCTGCTAGTCTCACTCGCTGGACTACTCAGACAAGCACTACCAGCTTTCCAGATGGGTCCTGTCAGCATTTTTTTCTGGAATTAAATGGCCTGTTTCTAAGGCAGAGCAGCCCAGAGGACATGAGCTGCTGTCCTGCTGCACTGATTGTTGCCTTGTGCAGGAGGTGAACTCTTTTCCCCTCTATTATAAGGCCTATATGGAGCTGCAAAGTACTCTGGCAAGCTCTTAAGCCTGGAGATAAGCAGTGTGCTGAAGTTGCAAACCCACCAAAGTGGGCTCTGCTGCTGCCAAGTTTGAATTTTTTCCTCTCTTCAGATGCACCAAAAAGAAGGTCTTCTCAGACAAGTGCTGGGGGAGATGAGAGATGAAAGGGAGACAGGCTCAGGTGGGGGAAGGTGTGTTGACCACGACAGGCAGCCAACTGCAGGGCTGTTCATGGGACCTGAAAATCTGAACCAGAAGGCCTGTTAATGGTCCTGTAAAACCATATTTGCTTGAATTGACATGAAAAATGTTTTGTTCTTGACAGGTTCTTACAGAAAAGAGAAATAAAC
>JAWWES010000001.1:18023435-18069542 GCA_035583135.1 Lophotriccus pileatus
CTGTTCAAGGTGTGCAATGCAGTACAGTTCAGTTAATGATTTTTCCTAACCTGAATATATCATATCAGGATCAGATTGAAAGGTTTTTCTGCTTTGATTTTTGCCACACTTTTATTCGTAGACTATTTCTTTCTGCAGAACTTTCAAATTCTATATTTTAATGTCCTCTACAAGTGACTTAGTCATTCAGTTAAAAGAGTAAGCTTGTAGGTGATTTTTTTTTTACTATGTTGTCGTGTAGGAAGTAAACCTTAATATATTTAATAGGTAGTTCCATTTCAGTGATGTTTTGTCTGTATGTATTTTTGACTATTTCACCATTCTTATAATAAAAAAGTCCTTAACAAAAATTAATGGTTCTAGCAGGCCCATATACAACAAATGTTTTGTTTTCCATCTGCAGGGAGAAACAGAAGGTATAAGAAGCTCGGATACTTACGTAATGACAGATGTCAGGCGAAATGCAACGGGGGAATACAAATGCTCTCTGACTGACAAAAGCATGATGGATTCAACCACCATCACTGTGCACTGTAAGTCATTGCATTTTGCACTCTTGTCTAGGGTACAGACTGATCTTGGACCTTTCAGGATGCTCTCTCTGCTTTACTTAGGCAGATGAGTTCAGTTGCTTCCAGGAGAACTGAGTGAAGTAGTGTCTGGTCATTTTTCTTTATTCTAATGTATTTCTGTTTGAAAAATCTCAACTTTCTGAATATAGTGAGAATTTTGGTATTTTATATGTCCCTCCTGTGAACATAGATATGGCAGATTATTTTCCTCCAGCTGGGCCTTAGAATGCACACAAACACACAAACTGATCCACAGTGATGTCACTGAAAGTCATTCTTCATGGTCAAGTTCATATTACCTCAATGAGGGCAACATGTAAGGAGTGTGGAAAAGAGACTTAGGAAGTTATTTTGTTCACTTAGGACAAATTGCTTCTTTTCCCAGAATCATGACAGCTACAGAGCTCAGTAAATTTTCTTTAGCTGGGTACCAGAGTGTTTACTCACACTATCAGCAACACTTCAAAAGCAGCCATTGAACTGGTTGAACCATGGAAGCAATGGTTGCTTTTAATCTCTTTATGTGAGAAAACAAGAGCAAGGACTCTTTCAAACTCTGCTTTGCTATCACAGGCTGTGAAATGAGACTCAGGCTGGTGGTGGTAGGTTTCCCCTAAAAACATGGACGGTGTGTAGTCTTCACAGTAGCACGAATACCTTTAGTAGTTGACAGGTTCAGAGGGATCTGATAGATAATGAGGTTTAAAGGCTTCTGCAGTAGTTATACTTTACATAAAAAGAAATTTCATGTTTGTATACTTGGTTTTGAATTTTTTTTTTCTTGCAAGAGTTACAATACATGCATAATGTCACAGAATCCCAGAATATGCTGAGTTGGAAGGGACCCAGAAGGATCACTGAGCCCAACCCTTAGCCCTGCACAGGACCATCCCCCAGAGTCACATGTGCCTGAGACTAATATATCTGTACATGAATAATTAGACTATTCCATTTAATGAATATTTTGCCTTTAATCCTACTCCCTCTACCCCCCTTCTTTTTGCCAAGAGTTGGGTATGTAAGATCAGAAAAGAGCCCTGTACTACTGCCTCTTAACTGCCCAATATCAAAAGTAGATTGCTGGTCTTTTGCTCTGGTATAACTGACCTTTTTATTTTACTCCAAGTGTCTACTTATACTCTAATAAATAGTTATTCTAAGGAATGGCTTCCTCAGCTCCAAGGTTTTTATAACAAGCCAGTTTTCCTTTCTCTACTGTTTTCTCTGCATGTTGGAAGAGCTTTACTGTGGCAAAGAATCATGTATTTTCTTGGCACAAGTCTCAGATTTGGCACTCAGAACTCACAGGTACACTCCAGCACCCTGTTGGTTCTCTTTGCTACACATTTCATTACGTTCTGTTTTTCCAAAACACCTCTAGCTGCAATAAAGCCTTTGTTTAACCGAGGCACAGTGGCCTGGAATAGCTCTGGAATTCCTGAATATCCAGACAGTGCCCCAAAGCGTTTCAAATAATACTTACTAATGCCTATCAAGTCCTAGTTTTATTCCCTCTTTTGCTTTATTGCTTAACTTTTCACATATAGATGAATATTTCTGTCTATGCTGTTACACCTGAAAAAGCCTTGATTAGGAGTCAGGGCTTTCCATTTCCTCACATCCAATCTCAGCGTTTTAGGTTTTTTTATTTTCTTTTTAAGAAACCCAAACCCACAAGCACGAGAAGAAGCAGGCAATATAATAATTTTGGTTTAAATCTGGGAAACTATTTATAGTGATTTGTTGTGTTTCCAATGTAGTGGGTTTTTTTTCCCAAACAGATTTTATTTAGCATTATAATTACACTGGTTCTTTTCAGTGTCTAGGTAGGGAAAGCTTCTTGCTGGTATGAAAAAAACATTGTCATGTCATAGCCCTCAAATATTTTTGTGGGAAAATATCCTGGCTGAATACTGAGCTCTTTTTTTTTTTTTCAAGGTGAATATAAATTATGAGACTCACGGAAAGCTGAAAATTTACATTAAAGCATCTAAGTTACCCATAAAGTTTAGGGAAATACTTTATTTATGAAGAAAATTGTGGGGAGAGGGCAATTCTCTTACCTTATCCACAGAATATAAAGGACAAATTGGACAGCTCTTGTCCCTCAGAGAAGGATTTGTGCAGCCAGGTCCCAGTGTAAAGTCCAGCAGAACTGAGTACTTGCAGTTGGCATGATGTGTCCCCTCGAGAGAGGGGGCAACAGAACAGCATCTGTGTTGTGAATTTGGGGTTTTTTACACTATGTTGTTAATTTTCTATGGTGCTGGATGTGGATGATCTTTTAGGTCCCTTCCAGCCCAAACCATTCTGTGATTCTCTAATTGTTTCTGCTCGAAAAACCCAGTATGGAGTAAATAGGTCTGTTGAAACTTCCTCTTTGTGATGCTTTCCTGTCTGCTAAAATGTGTTTTCTGGGGAAATAGTTTTGCAAACCTTCCAGTAAATTAAAAGGTTTAGAAATTTAGCATTTGTGCTTCTCTATAGGTATTTTTATAGCCTTGTCTTGTCTCTTCTTTCAGTAAAGTCATTGAAAATACAGAGGAAATCATCTTTTGAGTGTTGCATGGAAAAATGTATTCTCAGTGTACTAGGAGAAGTTTCTGGTTGTCTGCCAGTATATTTGTGGAGTTCAGACAACAGTTTTCCCAGCTGTAGCACAGTATTCCATCAGAAGCCTCTGTTAAATGCTGGGAGTCTGTCCTGTATGTGCCACAGAGCTTCAAAACAGAAACGTGTGCTCCGCTCCTCCCCACATTAATCCCACATCTCACTCACATGATGTGCCAACACGTGCAGAATGCACTGTCTGTCTCTCCCCTGCCCTACTTGGTATGCAGAGACAGCACTGAAATCAATGCAAGACATCAAGTGAGGCCACATTAGGAGCTAGCATATACTGAAAATGGTGCCTGATGAGAAGCTTGTTTCTGAAGAACATTTTCAAAGCCAAACGGGAAATGTACAGAAAATTCTTGCAGAAAAGTTTTTCTTTCAATGAAAATGAAAATTTAATTTTGACAGTCTGATGTATGCAAGAAATATTTTCTCCCTATACTTCTGTACCAAGGAGAGATTACTTACTAATGGAGCATAGAAGTAGAGAGGTAAAGGAATCTGCGTCACATTTCTTTGTGAGCCCTACAGATAAACTGGCAGAATATTAATCCAAATCAAATTGCTCATGTAGAGTTCCTGGAGGGGATCCTATGTTAAACAGTAGCTTAATTCTGTACTTGCCTCATAAATCACCTTACAAATACTGCTCTGAGCTATGGTGTTCGTCTCGTACACTGTACATTTTCCTAAACTTCTATAGCAACCACAGTGTTGGTGGAGGGATTGTAGTCCCAGTTATGCCACAAAAAGGGGCTGGGAGTGCACAGACATGCTCCCCCAAAGGAGGAGTTGGGCTGAAGGATTGCTCTGGGCTCAGTGTCAGTCTTGCCCGAAATAAAGGCAAAAAATTCCATGAGTTTCTGTTTCCCGTGGCATGTGTGAGAGGAATGCCTGGTCTTTGGTGATCTGAGGTTGGAGGTGCTGTCCTGTTTCAGAGACAAAGGGTTTAAGTAGATGTTGAAGGAAATTCACCTTGGGGGGGGGAAAAACTTAGCTTTTTTCTTCAAGCACCCCTCTGCCTTGGTAGATGTGCTTAAGAGTAACAGAGCAGGAAGAAACACATCTGTACAGTTCTCACTGGATGAGTCTTGCCTTTATTTCTGTTTTTGTCTTCTGGAAGCCACAGTAACATAGTTTGGTTGCATTTACTGGTTTCAGGAGGCAGAAGGAGAAATCCCCATAGGAATACAAGAAACAAGATGCCATTTTATCTCTTCGTCAGGATCTCTGACTCGTTCTCAGATGACAGGACAGTTCTTGTGACCTCTCCGGCTAGACATTGGGCTCCTAACAAAGATAATAATACGGACCAGTAGTACAGGATAAGCCCTTGTAATTAAAGGTAGAACTTCAGGGAACAACAGTGGTGTTCCCAGGGCAACCACTGAAAGAAGCCAGCAGCGAGGTTCAGTGTTTTGTGAAGGAAAACTCACTTTCCTGTAGCAACTGTGATCTTTGTCTGCAGCTTTTTTTTCGGCTCTGCTTAAAAACCAAAAGGACGCTTTGCAATCCTCTCTCAGCAAACTCTCTGTTTGTGATGAAGTCATGTGTGCATTTGAGATTGCACATGTGTGGGTGTGTGTGCACACTCATCTGTGATAGTCATTTGACCAGGCAAGTTGGCTTTCAAGCAAGGCACTGTGAGAGGGGAAGCAAAACAGATTTAGCTTGGCAAACCCTGCACAAGTTCTCCCCTGAAGGTGTATTTCTACCTGACCCACACCAAGCCACCCTCACAGGAGTCTGTGCTTCCCCTTTCAAGATGCACATACTGCTGTGTGAAGTACTTCTTCAGCTCCTTGTGCCTACTTTGTCATTCTTTCAGCAGTACAAGGTGAAAAAAATGTATCCATTTGTCTAGTGATTAGTGAGGTTTTGCTTTTCCTTTTAGCCTGTAATTACAGCAAAAAATATGAATGTTCTGCAATGCCTATTTTAGAATAATTCTCTCATCTCCCTTACTTGTAAAATTGACTTAGATTTTATTGAAGAAGTGAAATCTTGAATTTAATGAGTGCAATTAGTCACATTTTCTTTTCTTGGTAAGCCTTTCAAGTGGGCCAGGCTTTCCGAGATTAACTTTTGACAAATGTTCTTTCTACCCCAGATTTGGATTTGCAGCTTACTCCTAGTGGAGAAGTTACAAAACAGATTGGAGAGGCCCTGCCTGTGTCATGCACAATTTCTTCGAGTAGAAATGCAACTGTGTTTTGGATAAAGGTCAGTAATGCATCTACTTCATGTTTCATCTGAGTATTCACCTCTTCATATTATTGCTGCTACTTCAGTGCTTTGGAAGGAAGGGAGGAAGGAAGTTGTTCATCGGGCTTTTTAAAGAATATTGTTAAAATGGGTCATGCATATGGCTAAAATGAGAGCTGCTCACTCACATTTATGACTGAAAATCAGTCACTGTAATTATCAGCTCGGTTTTCAAATGGGGAGAAGTAATGCATGCTGTAACACAAACATAACTTTTTTGAAATAGACTGCAGAAGGCGCTTTGAGAATCAGGTTCATCTAAGAAAGAAAGTAAGCCCATTTGGAAGAATTTTGGTGCATTGTTTTCTCAGAGTCAAGCTTGGTCTTGTTTCCAATAAATGTAATAAAAGGGCAAGGCAGGCTGAGAGAGCAGATGTTAGCACTGCGTGTTGAGTGGCTGATACCAAATCTACAGTGCTGGAAACATAAAATAATGATGTCTGATGATTGTTTATGACTGTATGTTGATCTCATAAGCCTGGCCTAGAGCGGAGTTGCTTGTGTTTCAAACGGTTTGTACCACCAGTGGTTTTGGCTAAACTACTAGGAAAGCTCAGAGCTAATAACCATGCCCTTCTTTTGAAAGCAATGGTGTTCAAGAAGGGAGGTGACTTACACAAATGTCCAGCAGTTTCCACTTTTCATGCCATATATTGAAAAGTAATTATTAATGGGGAAACACCGTAAGAGCAAGGCTCCAGTTTGCCAAAGCATTTGAAAACTTCTGTTGATACTAGTCATATTTGTAATTTAGGGATTGATTAATATATTGTGAGTTAATCTCTGTCACTTCCAACTCCTTACTCTATCAGGACAATACCAGAATGCAAACAAGTCCATCATTTTCAAGCCTTCAGTATCAAGATGCTGGAAACTACGTCTGCGAAACTGCTCTACAGGAGGTCGAAGGGTTGAGGAAAAGACAGACACTTAAACTTATTGTGGAAGGTAAGTGAGCAGATAGTTACGATGATTAATTGTTCTTTTTAAATATAATGGTTAACTGTAATGTTAAACTGTTCTTGTAGGAAAACCTCAAATCAAAATGTCGAAGAAAACCAACACAAATAAAATGTCTAAAACAATCATCTGCCAGGTGGAAGGTTTCCCCAAACCAGCAGTGCAGTGGACAGTTACTGGTACTGGAAGCATCATAAATAAAGCAAGTATCTTTCTTATTATTTTATTCACCAAAAGGTAATGCATAGGAAGTGCAAATACAAACCAAGGAACGTTTTTCAGGTAGTGAGATTGAAGAAAATAAGTCTTTTTCATTTATCTAAGAGAAGGTTAAGTGGGAGCTGTAGCTACATGGTCCTGACATGGATTATTTTTTTATGATAAAGATTTTTTGAATAGAGCAGGTGAAGGCAAAGGGGATTCACTGGCTGCAAGCCAAAACTGGAAGGAAAATGAAAAGGTTACAAATGAAATATGCATTTTTTTAAGTGAAGGTACTTAGTCGTTTTATCTGAGTAATGTGCTGATTTTGCCATTGCATAAAGAATTTGCAAATATTGGTGGAATTATAGAACTTACATTAGAAAGCAAATGGGTACTTGATGTAGGCATTAACTGGGTGAAATGCAATGAAATGTGGCATGTGTGAGTCAGAAATTACATTCAATGTTATTCCTCATGGGCTTTGCAGCTTTTATCCTAATTTTTATAGTTGTTTTTTTTTGTGTGTGGTTATACCTGTTGTTTCTCACTGGAAACAGAACCATAATGCATTCATCCTGAGGGATAAATAAAAAGTACCCATATATAGCAGGGAAGATACCTGGAAAATAAGCAAAGTGAAGTATTTTGATGTTGATTACTGCATCCCATGCAAAGCATTGCTGCATTTTGCCTGAGCAGGAAGAATAAAAGAGACCTTTATATAAACATCCAGTCAGTGGAAGTACAGTGCACATTGCTCCTGTAGATTTCATTTTCAAGTGAAATCCTGTAGATTTTCAAATAGGTTTTGCTTTAAGCCTACAGAAATTATGTATAGCTGTCAAAATGTGTCCATTTACTTGAAGCTATGGGGCAGGATTTGTCTTGAAGCTATATAAACGATTGAAAATAATTTTCTCTGGGTGTTGCATTAATCCAAGAATGATGTACAGCAAATTTAAGGAGCAACACATCACTATTACAGTACAGATAGTGCAGGTGCTACTGAATACCTGTAGCTTGGCAAAATAAAGCACAGTGTGGAAACAACTTGGAAAGCTGGCAAGTGGAAAACTTAGAACAATTATTTTGCTTATAAAGGCATAAAATGAAAAACAGCAGGATGGAAAGAAAGGATAGCTTAGAAGTTTGGGTTTTTCTTGAAGAATTTTGTCACTTGGAATATTTTTTGGATAGTTGAAAGAAAAGCCAATACAGAATGTGGTTACCTTTCTTTAAAAAAGCCTCTTTATCATTGATCCTCCAAGGCACACTATACTATCCGTAACTAGATATCTTGCCAAAGTGTTTTCTTTCAAATATTTACATTACCATTTAGTAAAATAATGCATATTTCAATTGCTGTTGTTTGGAAAACTTAAGTATTTGCTGAAAGTTATTTCCCTCTGAATATTGTCAATGTGTAATATAGGTAGTGCATGTGTTGTTTTTTGCTTTTTTAAAGGATACTAATTTTCATTTCTTACTTTTTCAGACAGAGGAGACAAAATATGTTAATGGGAAATTTGCCAGTAAAATTATAATTGCTCCTGAGGAAAATGTGACTTTAACTTGCATTGCAGAAAATGAGCTAGAAAGGACTGTGACCTCCATGAATGTCTCTGCTAGTGAGTGTCCTCTAAAGATCATTTCCTTAAAGTTACAGTTTCTCATAAAGTACCCACACATCACACTCAAATGAAGAGTAGGTCTGCATAGTAATGTTGATATTAAGATATTTAACCTTTTTGTCGTAAGTCAAGCAATTGTAAATCCACTCTGGATCAGTAGTACATAAAATTTATTGATAGCTCTCTAGATGAAGCGACTTAGTCTTCATGACTTTCTTGGCTACCTACCTCTATTTACAACATTAAACAGTATTACAAAATAATATTACAACATAATTGTACAAAATATTGCAAAATAATACTCTATTAACAAGACAGAAGTCTTTATTTATTACTAAATAAACATAATGTTCTAGTCCCCAAATTCCAGTTTATTACTGCTGGTATGACTTGACTCACAACAGAAATCGGCCAAGCTGGGCTTTATTCAGATGTAGCACACTTTAACAATACAGGTTTTGAGGGAGATTCTTCAACTGGATATATTATATTACAAAGGAAACAAACACTGCTGTTTAAAGATGAGATTTAATTACCTTGTTTGGCAAACACTGCATTAAGTTTCTGTCATTGCTGTAAATAGGCAATTAAAGGTGATGTTCAGGTCTAATGCATTTTGTCTTTAATTTAATTTTAACATTTTTCATTTCAGTAAGTATTCCAGAATATGATGAGACAGAGGATAGAGGTGGTATGTATGGTTTTCTGTCTCTATAACCCTTCCTTTTGATTGTCTTAATTCAAGACCTACACAGTGTCAGTGCACAACTTCCCCAGTCCCTCAAAGCTGGACTTAATTTGAAATAGCTTGTGCCATGATTGACTAAGAGACGTGACTTTCCTTGGAGCTTAAAAGATTAAAGAACATTTAAAGAATAATTCCTACTTTCTTTTTTTAATTATTTTATTTTGACTTGCTGACCCCCTTTTTCTTGTTTCTGATGAAAACTCTTTAGAACTGGTGTAATAAGTCATCTATAACTTCTCTTCTTTGCTTCAGAGGACAGTAGTGAGAAGGTCAACGACCAGGCAAAGCTAATAGTGGGAATTGTGGTCGGTCTTCTGCTGGTTGCCCTGGTTGCAGGTGTTGTCTACTGGCTCTACGTGAAGAAATCAAAGTAAGGAGTTATGGACAACTTCATGATAAATTTGAAAAAGAATAACCATAAGCAGAAGCGTATGTTTTACCTGTTTTCCTTCCTGCAGCATTCCAGCAGTCATGGGTGGGGAAAAGCTCTTACAGTAGGTGCATTTAATAGAAAAGGAAACTTAATACCTACCTCTGGTGGGCTGGTCCTGATGTGTGACAGGACTCATCTCCTGGAGGTGGAGGGTCTGAGATTTTCATAGATTGTAGCTGTGATGAGGTTGTTTTTTCCTGACAGCCCAGTCTGTGCTGGCTCTTGCATTTAAACACAGCACCTACTGCTTAATTATGGAACTTGATGCTGGGAGTCTGTGTGGCTTTACTGGTGCTAAAAACTGTCTTCATCATTAGCTTTAAAAACTGAATAACTTTCAGAATAAGACTAAGCCATCTCAGGGAGAAGAGTTGTTTTGTTCACAGGTGCTTTGAGATCTCTGGAGTTAAACTGGTGAAGGTAGAGCTTGTGTTGCTGAAAAATCTTTCCATGGCCTTTCATTAAAACTAGATCAAATTAGATCTCAAACATACCGGTTGGATTTTACTATGAACCAATGTGTTTTCATTTATGTTATCCTTTTTTTTAGATAATACATAAGGACTTTACTTCAGCCATGGCTGATCAGATTTTTGGAAGTTTTTCAAATACAGAATTGTTACAAATCACCCAAGCACAGAACCACACTCAGATGTAATACATGGAGGGTTTTTTTTGTGAAGCTTACGCTTCTTTTGGTAAAAATGAAAAAGGATAACATGTAGTGCTGTTCCACTCATGCTTTGCTACTGTTGTGATAATGTCTAGAATAATTTGGATTTTTTTCATTCCTTTTTGAATATGTGAATATGAAATCATAAAACTGGTTCACTGATTTGGGTTTTTTGGGGTATAAGGAGGGCAGAGAAAGTAAAGTAAGTAACTTTTTTTGTACAATTATGTAGTGGGGGGAGAGCTAACAGGAATTGTAGAATACAGCATGAGTTCATTAATTAGAATAACTCTTTCTGCTTCAGAGATAACATACAGCATATCCTAAATGGACAATACTTACTTACCTCAAGCTTAGAGGGAAAATTAGAACTAGAATTGATTAGAGAGGTTCACTGGACAAAAACCCAAACCTTTATAGTTATATAATAGCCTCCATATTTGATACATGGTTACTGGCTTCTAAAACCCTTAATTGATGCATCATCACTGACAGTCTTTGGTTTTCAGGATATATTTAAGTTGATCCAATGTTATACTCCCTGCTTTCTGCACCCCATACTTGCAAGAGGAGGCAGAGTGCCAGTACCTACCCTGATCAGGTTTTCATTATGGGTTATAGCCTAGAAGTCCAAGTAGACCTTGTAAAGAGCACCTTACACCTCTGGACACAACCTGTGTGTAATCACAACCCCTCCACCTCTGTCCAGGCCAGCAGTTCATAGTTATTTTGTAACCCCACCCCTGAACAGTAACTCACCTGATCTCTGTCCCCCAAGTGACGCCAAGGGGAAGGCTGAGAAGGCGGCAGCTCAGAACTTTGCAAGCCTGCCGAGGCAAGGAAAACATTACTTCTTTGTTATTGGTGTTGTGGTTTGTACAATATCCTATTGTCTTGTCATCCACACTAAGTAGGAATTATACTTGTAGCCTTGGAATATGTTCACAATAAATCACTCGTACAGTTATTCACTGCCTCAGCTCCACTTGATGGAAAAGCTGATTATTGCCACATATTCTTTTCAGTATGAGCATTATCCCATAAATAAGGGACTCATCTGTATTCCACATTCTGCAGCCCCCTCTTAAATAAAGAGTTGAGGCTACTTACCCCAGCATGCCTTGTTTCTCCTTCATCTGAGCAGAAGGCCAAACACTTGTTCTCTGCAGATTTCTCCTTTTTCCAAAAAGGATGTTGTAAACTAATCTGCACTGAACAGAATATATCTTAGCACTTCAGCATCGTTCTAAAATGTTGGTGTCAGGCCTCAGCTGAGTGATTCTAGGACACCCACCTTCAGTAAATCCTTCATCTGTGAAATTTTCACCTTGCCAGGAACAGCTGAGGGTACAGCAGAAATTAAAGATTTGGAATGGAAGTAGTGCACTTTCAAAATCCAGTGAAGGAAAGTTCAGCTGGGCAAATTGACACACAGCAGCAGTCTGAAGAGCACACCAAACTCTTGGAACACTTCTTAGGTCACCCTACTCAAAAATGTTACTAGTGTCTCTGAAACTGAACACTGGAAGCACAGCAATTCTGCTTTCCTGATATTTTATAAGAAACAAGCATGTGAATCCAAATATGTAGGAAACTTGCTGTATGTTATGAACAAGACTCATTTTTACTGGGTTTTGTGCAGGTCCCTTCCAGAAAAAAAGACACAGTTACGTTACACAAATCTTCTGTAAAAGGCCACCACATAAATTAAAAAGTGGTTAATCAGTTCTTGGTGACTGGAATATTTTTCTAATATTTTTCTCTGGGTTTTTTTCCCTGATGATGGACACCTGAAAATAATTGGAGGAAGTGCAAGGCAAGTTTGGGGTAAAAAGGAGGAGACTGCAGATAGTCCAGATTTGGATGTATAAGATCATTAGCTCCTGAAAAATCTTTTGCAGCAGTGCAGTTGAGTGTCTGATGTCTGTCCTCTTACCTGTCATTGTCTCAAGCTTGGGTAACAAGGAAAAACAGCACTGCCTACTCTTTTCCTTGAGGGCAAGGCCTGGACTTGCAAGATTAAAAGAAATCAGAAATTAAAACCCTACAACAGTTTTTGGGACACCTATGTGCAGTCTGTATTTGCAGTACAGCAGGCAAAACAATTGACATGGAAAATGGATCTGAACAAAACCCATCAAAATAGCAGCCTCTCAAAATACACACGTTGCAAAGAAAGCTAAAAAACCTCACTTCAGTATTACTTGCAGAGAGATTTTGATTAGGATTCCCTGAGGATAATTATTTTCCTGAAGAGCAAGCATATATATATGTGTAAAGCATGAGTCATAATTTTTTAGCTCAGAATGATTCATGTTTTACCAATTAATTAAAAAAAAAAGAATAAGTAAAGTCATACTTACACATCCAGCTTCTCGGTCCTCAGATCAACAGGGCCAGAGCAGCACACAAAGGTTGTGCTAAGGTGGTTAATAATGCCTAGATATTGCTATTTGGGGAACAACAACAAAAAAAAAAGGGTCAGCACGATCACTGGAGCATCATAAATAAACAGCTGCATTTCAGTCTCAGGCATTGAGAATCGAAACCCATCTGACTGGCATGAAAAACTACTGCTGCTCTTATTTCAAGCAAGTGGGTTTTTAACATCCTCCAAAAGAGTTCTGGATCACCTACCTCTTTCAAAGTCACACTGTTGCCCTTTGAGGTCTCCTATTTTCACCCATAGTGGCTTCAGGAAAACAGAGGTGACATTTAGTTTCGTTGGATGCAGAACTGAAGAGGAGCACTTTAAAGCTGGGACATTCTGCAATGAGATCAGGGTTTGAGTTTTAATCATTGAATAATTTTAACCTAATCAAAGACCAGTAATGCTGGTTAACAGTTCCCTCTGCTGTTAAGTGTCAGGTCATATGAGATTCAGTCTGCTTTGGGCACTGTAAAACTCTTGATAAGAGGCCAAATAAAAAGGATCACACTGAGCCATGCCAATAGTCTGTGCAGTCTCTCTGTAAGCGGTTACATGAGGACAGAGGAGCATGATACTGCTTTCTTGCCTCTAACTCATTTCAGCTCAGGTAATTGCCTGGCTCCAGATTTTTTCAGCTTTTCATCTCTTTCCCTGTTGTCTCCAATTTTGTGAGACTTATTTATGGAAAAAGCCTCATTAGCTGCATGACAAGCCAAATTATGTTCTCAGCCTAAACCAAACATTTTTTAAAATCTAAATTAAAAACTTCTTTAATTTTCAAGGGATTTTTTTTTTTGAGGGGTTGTTTCTTTTTTGTGAGGATTAAAGAGATTTGTGAAAGGTTATTAAGATCACAGAAGGTCAGTCTCTACCAAAGCACTGAATTTTCTTCTTCACTGCATCTCACATCCTTTCCTTTTAATGCATATCACGTGTTTCAGGGTATGAAAACCAGAAAAAAAGGTAGAATATTATTGCACAATAGAAATTTACCACTGTAGAATAAGTTACTTTGTAATACTATCTCAGCACAAAATTAAATTTGCCTGCAGTAAAGAAGAGTCCAGATCTTTGCAGTAAGTAGGTTTTTCAACACCAACACCTTTCTATCAATAACATAAATACAATACATAAATACAATACAACCACAAAAGGCAAATGCAGTTTTTAAGCATTAAAACTTAGAGCCACTCAGGAAACAACCTCCTGTAAACCAAAAACCCTTTTAGAATGGTGGCGTTCAGCGTAGTCTCTGCGCTTTGGGATCCAGAATCCCACGCTCCCCTGGCACTCCACCTCAGGAGCTGCTCCCCAGCCCAGAATGCAGCATTTCAACCCGAGACACAGCACCTGTCCCAAAGGTGTCGGGGTTTAGGTGCACTTGCACCCCCTGAGAAGCGCTTCAGAGATAAAGGCGCTGTCAGTGCCACTCCAGGGAGCTTCAGGGAGCACTCCAGTGCGTAGCCACTGCTCAGATGGAGGATGTGCACAGGGACACTCCACCAGCAAAATTGGGCTCAGCAGTCCGGGGAGGGACATACCTGCATGGTGTCAGCGTGCCGTGTCACACCACCCTGCCAGCCTGTGTCTGCGTTGCGTTTTGCCCGTCGGGTCTTCACCCTGGAGCAAGGGCGAGCATGTGCATGACTCTGCCACCACAGACCTCGCTTTCCTGTAGGGGAAACAAGTTATCTGTAGAGAAAACGCGTCTAGGATAATCTGCTTTGACACAAGGGATTTACTTTGTCCCACTCCAACCATGTTTGCCCATTTACATTTTAAAAGTTGCGGCCCTCCAAACGTTATCGCGGCGCTGCAGGAATCTTTCACCTTGGCAGACACTGAGGCTTCTCACAGATTAAATGAATGGCATAGTGGTTTTATTGTGCTAAGCTAAACTAAGCACTTTTAACTCATTAATTCATCTCCACTACTTGCATTAAGGAAGACCTGCTATTTTAAATGAGGCATACCTCTTCCCCCACCCCCCAACATCTACACAGTCTCCTCTTTGCCCAGAGCTCGTCAGTCACAACTAGCACAGATCTAGAAAGCAGAGTGCGATTTTTTTTTTTTAGAGTGTTGCCAGAAATTTCATGAATTTCTTGGCATTTAAAGAGCTTCCGTTTGGCACGGGCTCTGAAAGTCATTTACTGCCAGCACACAAAAGATTGCTGTGTTGATCAAGATATCTCAGCCACACTTGTAACATTTCGGTACGCCTTGAAGCAAACTCTGTTTTTTTTTTTAAACAAGCTACACAATTTGTCCAGGAACACAGATCTCCACAACTGGTGTGACCTTACTAAATGTCTGCTAGCTCAGGATAATTCTGCATTCCTCAGGAGGTACACACAGAGCCCTACTGCAACACCTCCCGTGGCACCAACACCAGTGGGGCATCTGCTGCCACTGGCCTGTTTTACAGACATACCCAAACCTATTGCTCTGCTCAGAACAGAACCCGTCCAAGTTTTTCCATTCCCTGCGAGGGGAGGAGGCAGTGTCATTAGTGTGAGGATGGAACAGAACACTGCAGACACGCAAAAATGACCTTCTTTTTTACAGGACAGCATCAAAACACGTAGACAAAGATCTTGGAAATATAGAAGAAAACAAAAAACTAGAGGAAAACAATCATAAATCTGAAACTTAAGAGAGGATGTGTCAGTCATCATTCCAGGTAAGTGTTTAATATTGCAGAATTTAACATCCCTTTGCCCACTATTTCTCTCTGTTGATCACAGCAGTAGCTTGGAATCTGTTACCTTCCAGAGACGAGGCAGAGGGGTCACTTTGAGTGGTGTAGGATCAAGCTTCTGGCCAGTTAAGAATTCAGAGCTGCACACAGAGATATTAAAACAAGCCTGACATTTAGATGTAACTTAATACTTGGCTTTATCTTAATCCCCACACTTGAGGAAATGAAAATACAAATTTGTATAACGTGTCACTGTGGTCCACGTCTGTGCAAATGTGTATGTATGAAGAACACGTTTAGGGAGAGTTAGAAGGTTTCAAGATGTGACTTGAAACGTTTACAGGAACCTTCTTCCCTTACTGAAAAGCAACAGTTACCAAGTCCTTGGTCAGCTTTGTTCATCATTAGTGCAAATGGCATGAAACTCCCTTAAGAACAAAACAATTCTTTTCACTCTAGATTTTCCATACTTATACAAGGATCAATTTTATCTTGGAGAGAGACACTGTATATTACCTTTAGTATGGAAGTTTCCCCTACTGGGATCTGTGTAGCAGTGACTCAGTAGGTGCTGAACTTGGTGGGAATTCCAGAGCACCAACAGCACCACCCTGTGCTCACACACACATACACCACTGCTGCACGTGGATGTGCCACTCAGTGCCCAAAGCAGAGCTTTAGACCATTCTTACAGCCAGTTTAGGACATTTAAAATCTGTGCTAGCCTAAGAGTCTGGAGACCAGCTGACCATGGAGAGGTTTGTTCAGTTAATCACCAACTGTTCTTAAAACTGAGAGCAGTCCCGTTCAGTTGGAATCTCCTCTACAGGAAAGCTGTGGACAGCCCTGATTTTCAGGGATCTTAAGTAAATAACATTGGATACCTTCTTGAGGGAGTAGGGTTTTAAAGCATGGAGCAGAATTATGGTATTTCATATTTGCATTAAAAGGTTTCTTAGTTAAATAAATACAGCTGCCATTAATAATTGCTATATGTTAGTATTGTCTGAAATTGTGCTTTAAAGTACAAGGCACATGTGCTACATGTTCAAAATTCACTGAATTAGATAAAGCACTTACACAGGATATAAACAGATGCAGCATTGCTACAGGCACTTTACTAGTAATATCACTGTTTTATAATTTGAAAAAAAAAAGGGAATTGGGAATATCAAAATTATATCCTATAAATGATTTAAAAGTAGAAAACAAGTAGATTTGGATTTTGTAAAGTTGCAGCATAAATACCCAGCATTCCTACTACAATTCTATGGGGAAATTCTGTAATCTTTTTACTTAGGGCTTCATCTGTATTTTTTTTCCTGGTCCTGGTACCTTCTGCAACACTGTGATATTCAGGTGATTAGATGACGTTAGCTGGGGGGGGTATTTACTTAACATAGGAGTTCAGATAACACTGTGTGGCTTCAGTGCAATCTTTTACTCTGTATTTCTTCAGATCAGTAAATCTACATAAATGAAATGGACATAAGTCCATTACTTACCAGATAAATTTACTGGATTTACTGGGAGCAATATTGCAACAGCTACACTTGTCATGAAAGACAGTGTTCATGTCACTGAACAGCAGAAGAAAGTACTATTCCTGCAGCTGTTTATTTGAAGGTTGGATACTGAGTAGTTATGATGGTTAATGTACTTTAAAGTGTTTAACTGGCTTTATCTTTCATATTTCCAGAGAATACATATAGACCAATTGAAGCATGAACGTGGATTGTATTTAAACATATACAAAGAAGTGACAGCTATTCATGGTTCAAGTATTAAGCAGATCATACTACCAAGTTTTCAAAGGATTTTAGACATAATTATCTCGAGATAAAAAAAAAAACCCACAAACTAATTTTGGCAACAGCCATGGTAATAGGTCACCATGTTGTGTTCTGTTCGAAATATTTTTTTTGTAAATGTCTGCACTGAAGATTTCTTTTTGTTTGCCTTTTATGTAAATTTTTTACGTAGCTATTTTTATACACTGTAAGGCTTTGTTCTGGGAGTTGCTGTTAAATCTGATGTATAGTGTAATGGTTTTTATTTCAGTTGTTTTTATGACACCCTTTGAGCAGGTACATGTCTAGTTCTGGTTGTTTTCAGTGAAGCCTCTGGTTTGTAGCAAGTACCTACAGTGTAAGATTGTCTTAAAGGAAAATGTCAAGCTCCTTTTTCGTTCTTTGAAATCACAGTAAAGCAGAAGGGTGACAGCTGTGACAAGAATGAACTAAATTGCTAATGAATGTTCAAAAAACCATGCAAAGCTAAACAAGCCAGAAAGGGAATACAGAGTTTCCCTGAAGAGGTCTGGGTATTGAGCAAGGAACACTCTGAAAACTTCCTAGCCTACATAGGCTAACAACCCTTTTCTTCTAGAGCAAGACACACATTTTATGAGTCATCTTTCAAGTTAGCATTAGGATAAGGAACTGGAATTCTGGGTTAATTTTGATTCCTTTATGTTATTCGCTGCCTTAAAGTACTGTAAATTGTCTTTATTTCAAAGAGATACCAGTCAGAATTGGAACCTTTTTTTAAAAAGTGGTCATATCAAAGCTGCATTTTTTTTCCCACAAAAATAGAATATATATATTTTTTTGTGTGTTTTTGTTAACTATGCTACAGATATTGAATGCACCTTGAGATAATTTTAGTGTTTTTAACTGGTACCTAATTTATCAAACAGTACATATAATTGTAACAATGAAATGTCTATGTATCTTTAGTTACATTCAAGTTTGTAACTTTATAAACATGTTTTTTTGCTTGAGGGAATTTTTAGAATGGTACTTGATAAGAAAAGGTTTTAGGGTGAATGGCAAAAAGAAAGTTGTACTTAAGGGAGATAAGTTTCAATTTATCTGGAAGGTTAGTTTCTGGAAGAAAGTAACAGGCAGCTTTGATGGAGGGGAACAGCAGATTAAGCAGAACATCAGGTTTCCATTTACAAATATCCAGGGAAAAAGTAAGTTTTTATAGACTGGTAGGCAAAAATAATTAATTAATTAAATAAATAAAAGAAAAAGATGGACGTTAGGAAATGTATTTTGCCACTTTTGCATTATTTAGGGGGAAGAAAACACTGTTACTTGTAAATTTGTAAAATGTTAAATGTCTGGGCAGTAGTGACTGATGTCTTAATAAAAGCTTCCTGTAGTGCATTGGCATGGATTAAATACATAAGATGTCCTATAAACTCTATGCTGTATAAAATATTAGAGGGAAATCCTGTTATATGCCTCTAAACTTTAATTTGTTACTGTTTTATTTGGCAAAAAGAAAAAAAAATTATAATCTTGGTCAATATTTAAACCAAAGTAAAATGGGGGAAAAACCAAAGTAATTTGTTTTGCATGGCTAAGCCATTCTGTTATCTCTGTAAATATTGTGATTTTTTTTCTTTTTAGAATTTTGTTAAAAAAATTCTAAAATTTTTAAACACCTCTTTTTCCAAAATAAAACGTGAACACACAAAAAAAGTTACTTTATATATAAATATATCTTTTTTTCTTTTGGTGCAAGAACACTGCCAAGCGATACACGTTTTTTTAAAAGGAAAAAACAAATTCAGTGGGCATGACTCTAAATGGGAAAAAAGTTGTAACAGAGTCCTGTGAGGGAGTGTGCAAATATCACCTGTCTTTGTTTGTAACACTACAGATAGTTCTTAAATGCAGAGAGGAAACTTCCAAAGATAGGGAAACCTCCAAAGGGAAAGCATAGGGAAGGGCTGCAAATTTTCATAACCACTGTCAGGGGAATACAGGGCAAAGGAGAAGAAAAAAAAAAAAGTCCTTCAGCTTCCACAGCTGCAGAAGAAGGAATAAAACAACTCCTGGCCTTTTGGGATTCTGCGAGATCTCCTATGCACTTTAAACCGTCAGTCCTGGGAGCCGGGCTTTTCCCTGCTCCCACTTCACTATAGGCAAGTTTCAAGAACCAAGAGTGCAAAAGAATTAATGTTTCTATCCATGCCTAAACAACAATAAAACTGAAGTATGTCTTCACCTGCTTGTGTGAGGTCTCAGTTCACCAGAGCACGAGGGAGGCTTACCCAGAGCTGGCGCCGCTGCTGATGCAGTCCCGCAAATCCGCCTCCGCAGGGTCGTCTGGGGTGAAAATTCCAGCAATTCAAGGGCTCTTGGCGTGGGTTTGTGGGCCTTCTGCTGGACCAGACGGTCAGGACCTGGGGAGCATAAACACTCGTTCAGGGAAAAGCTCAGCTGGCACACAGAACTGTCCCGAAGTTCATGCTGCAGGTCTGTGCTTGGGACATGGATTTAAAAATTGGGGGGCCATTCCAAATCTGAGTTCATACACCACAGCAGAGCTCAACCTTAGTGTACCTCACACAGGAAGAAAACCAAATCCCTGCTTACAAATGGTTTAAAAGCACGGCAGAGGGGAGGAGGGGAGAGCCCACCCTGTTGCTTTAGGGTGACTTGTGGTGTCTGTTCCTGGCTACGCTGGTTTTCTTTCTGTCATGTTTTGAAAAACATACACAAATAACTCTAAATTCTACATTGATTATTATTTGGACATTATGAGATACTAACGTTGAGTTTTATCCACAAGGACATACAAAAAGTGACTAAATGTAAATTTATTTTTGTTTTTTATGATAAATTTTGTCAGGGAACATCCAATGTTCACCTAATAGCTTCAGCTGCTGGCTGTTGCAGCTAAATCTGATTTACTTGTAGTACCACATGTAGCTGGATACCTTCCTGTTGACTTCATATTTAGAGAGCCATATGTCCGTAATTATCTCGGCTAAGATTAAGCAGTGACATATGAAATGAGATCGTGACCTCCTGTGTCAACCACATCTGTGCAAATGTTTTCTGGGTTTCCTTTTGACAAGAATGCATCTGCATTCAGGTGTCTATTTCCAGGAATTGCCCAATACAGGGGTTTCAAACAGGTGTCTCCTCCAGGCAGAAGGAGATGGAGGGAACAGAGCTTTGAGTTATATGCCTCTGACCCCTGAAGGTCTCCCAAGAGCTCCTGGAAAAGGGAAGCATCCTCAAGCTGGCACAATTCAATGCTGAGCTAGGCTGACTTCAGCCTTCCCTCCCAGTGGTCTGCCAGAGAGGGAGGGTGAGAAGGGAGGTAGACAGGCTGCAAACAAACCAACCAGCCAGCCCAGCACACACCCCTCTTGGCTGTGTACAAATGCAGCACACACATTCCATAATGGTTTGCTACGTTTCAAATTATTAGGGAATCAGAAGCTTATTACTCACTATCAAATTATGTCAAGTCAATTTCTAAAATAAGGCTAAACTCCATCCACCCAGCCACTCACAATTCTTTAAATATCTATAAATGTAATACATACAATTTTTCTCATTTACATTCTAAATAGGGGCATTTTTTTCCTGTTAGCAGCAAGGCATTCACTTTGATGTAGTAATGAATTTCATCTTGAGAAGGTAGAGCCTGACAAATTATTAGGAAATTTTGTTCCTTAGTGAGAAAACAGTAATGTACCTCTCTCATCACTCACCTACTCTCCTCCCAGGTGTTTTGCCTCTTCTCATGCTCTGCCTGGTGATCCAGTTAAGGCTTCTGTCCTCCTCTGTTCCCTGTCCTAGTGCTCTTTTCCACATCCCCTGTTCTGTACAGATTGATTCTCTCCTGCCCTTGCCATCAGTTGGTTATTTGCAGGACATCCAGTTCAGAAATGACAAAGCACCTTGAGATAAATACCATCAATTTAACACAACTACAACCATGGACTGTGAAACAGGAAAAAAAAAGTAGAAACAGACTAAACTTCCCATGCTGGGGCTTCTACATGTTCTTACCCATTGTTGTGGGGTCCCATGAAGTTTCCCTGCTTTGGGAAAATAGCACAGAAGTGTAACCCACACTGCAAAGGCACAACTGCAATACCATAACCTACAACTGTAACACCAGTTTTTTAGGTACTGGAATGTCAACACAAGTCTTATGGACATGAGAGAGCAGAGGGAAGAAAGTAACATCCTATTGCTCTAAAATGTAACGGGTTAAATTGTATTTAAATATAGTGATTTCCACCCATATGCTTTTTCTTGGAAAAAGCTGTCCCTCTTTCAATATAAACCTACATTCAACCTCTCTCAGCTAAATTCTACAAAATAATAACAGAACAGTTATAGAAATATAAAGAATATAATAACAGAATAATAGTGATATAACAAGCTACATAATAAATCTTATATTAAAAGAGGCCAATCACAAATCCAGAACAATGCTTCCCTCAGCTCAAGCTGACATCACCCTAATCCTTTCTCCTCCCTGCTCCTCGAGATTTTCACCAGAACAGTTAAGTAATCACCTGAATGGGTACATCACTGAGGTCAGTTTGTTTTCTCCAGGCCTAGAGAGCAAATATAAATTCAGATTGTGTTGTTAGTCTTCAATAATGTCTCCACACCAGATCAGAGATGTCATTAATAATTGCATCTGCCACAAGAAGAGCTATTCTAGCACGGGCAACAGAATACATTTAAAAGGAAGAACATGTAATTGAATCTAAATTCAGGAAATGAATTAAAGAATCAAATAAAACCTCATATAGACAAAAATATTTCCACAAATTCAATTTCAGAGACGTTGATTTAAAAGCTCTCTCTGGTTTTATTACTCCAAATAAAGAAAGATCACACTCATTTTTACGAATTTAAGAAAGTGAACACAACAAACACAACTGGCCAAAGTGGCTACACTTGCTCAACATGGTATGGAAACATGATATGGAAATCAGATCAGACAGACTTTCTGGTAAAATTAGAGTTAGTCTGGGTTTGCTGTGTCTCCTGCACAGCACTGGGTCCCAGATTTCCCTAATCCAAACCACGTGAGGAACAACAGTGGGAAGGCAGAGGTTTTTTAACCCTGAAATTTTTACACATTAATATTAGAGGCAGGGATAAGAAGTACAAGTTTGTCAACAACAGTAATCAGCGGTCAGAAGCTCTTGAGAAAGTCATATTTGTGGGCCAGCTTCTCTCACACTGCCTCTGCCTGAGAAATCAGTTGTTTGGTCCTTCAAAAAGGCAGTGTGGAGAGAAGGGGAGAGTGAAAATGACAATACATAGGAGTCTAACTCACTATCACTTATCTTCAACGACAGCTAAATATTTTTTTAAAGTGCAAATTAAAAAAAAAACAAAAAGAAAAAAGAAGTGAAAAAAGAATCTGAGATGGGAATGTTGCTGTGGTCAGTGCCCTCTGTAGGATTTCTGGCATTTTTTTGGCTGCAAGGATGCAGTCCTTGGACAGGTACAATACTTAAGGAAGGTCTAATGGCTGAACCAGCAGTAGCACCTGGAACAGAACTTGCTTAAGCCCTGATCTGGCCTCAACATAACAAGAGAACTTTTTAGACATTTGTGTTTCTCTAACTGGTACAATTCAACTCAGAGCTCAGAGATGAACTGAGAGGAAAAAAATAACCCCAAACTTTCTTGGGATCTGTGGAAATAATTAGGCTGAACAGG
This sequence comes from Lophotriccus pileatus, assembly GCA_035583135.1. Lineage (NCBI taxonomy): Eukaryota > Metazoa > Chordata > Aves > Passeriformes > Tyrannidae > Lophotriccus > Lophotriccus pileatus. The sequence goes on from JAWWES010000001.1 coordinate 18,046,172, forward strand.
ATGAGCTTCTTCAACTCTAAGAGATACAGTGACCAACCCAAACAGCTCAGCTTCCTCAATATACATAATACTGCTTTTGTTATAATAATTCAGCTTTCAGTCCAAAAACATTTACATAAATTTACATGAGGAAAAGCATTCAAGTGTATTTCAAGGTATTATTAACCAATAAACCCTTCTCAAATGGTATTTTAATGCACTCAATTCTTTCATCCAACTAGATCTTGACACAAGACTTGAGTATAATAAGTAATCCAGCATAAAAATGCATTACTCACCATCCCTAATAAATCCATTTGAAATAAAAGTCATGGCTATTTATTGCTGGCTGGGCATATGGCAGAGACATGGCCAAAGAAACAGTGATTGTGGCTGTGGAGAACAGCAAAGGGGAGAGAATTTCTAAGGGGGAAAACAGCCTCTGTTTCCACCATCCTGAAGGGAATTTCAGTGTGAAGATATCACAAATAGCAGAGCCATTATGTATTACTGATGCTCATGCACATGGGAAAAACTCTAAATTGTGGCTAAGGCAAAAACTTGCACAGCAGGACAGAGGTGGTGAGAGAGAAACTGTCAGGCACTGAGGAACCGAGATGGAACAAATCATAAAACATTAAAGCTGACCCAAAGTCATTAGAAAATAAGAGTCAAAGGAAATTAAATCAGGAATGAGAATTTTCTGCAAAAGAAACTATATTTCACAGGAAGAGAAAGTAACAGGCTATTCAAAAAAAACCCCAAAAAACTATCTGCAAAGGCAGCTATAAAGCATCCAGACAGATTTGGGAAGCTGATTATAAAGTTCCAAGTAAATAAGCAAATCCCTCACTGCAAAACAGGAACCATCAGCTGAAATTCACTGGAATCAAAATACTTACCAGGACATATGAGAGACCAAGACAATTTTGACCATGCAGGAACTAATGAGCTACAAATGAGAATAAAAGAACTTTTTGAAATTAAGTACATCTCCTTTAAGGAGGAATTAAAAAGATTGCAGACTACTATGGAAGACAACTTAAGTGAAGGAGGAATCAGACTGCTATTTAAGATAAGTTTACAACACTTTTTATCACCTCAGGTTCTACAGAGACACAGTCATGCAAGGTCCAGTTTCAGAAGAATCACCTACTAGGTTGTTGCTTGAGGATCTGACTCTCCTCCTTTACATTGCAGGCTTAAGACCTAACTGATAGGGACTATAATGCTTATTGATTGATCAACAGATTACTAATAATTAACAAATCGAGTAGCCTAATTAACTAATGAACAGACTACTGTTATCAATTCACATTATTTGGCTTATACTCTTACAGCTGGAAAAGCTGCCCTCCTTTGTTTTTTACCTGATCTTTATCTTACTTTCCATTTCTCCACTTCTGAACCCCCTTTTTCCCCCTTTCCTCCAGCCAGTCCCTTCCCAAACGAATGTCTTTCTAATTACCACTTCCCCACTGGTCCCAATTCTGCTACATCTGTACATCTACTACCATTGCCTTTGGTGGGCAGATAATCTACAGCTTTCCTGCAGAAACCTGAGAATCCAAGACCTGGTATTCCAGCAGGACACCTTAATCCCTCCCATAGGTTAACTCAAAGTGATCTGAGGGAGGACAAAATTCGTAGAGTCATGACCAAATGAACTGTGTAGTAGAGAGAGGTAGCATAGAAAATGAGGAGATTTTAAATCCACAAGATGAACTTCAAAGAGGTAGAAGAAATGCTGTTTTGTTCCCATCTCCCTGGAAGTTGAAGACCATTGTTAGTGGTGGTACAAGACAGAGCAAAGCACTGCTCAGAGAGACCATCCAAACACAGTCAGCAGTGCCTGAAGAAACAAGCAGAATCAGTTCACCCTCTCACAGTTCTGGAGCCAGAGGTAGGGTGAGGGAGCATGTTCCAAGGGAGAAATTGTCCTACCTGAGCATACCTGGCACAGGGGAACATTTCAGGTACAACATAAAATACCACAGTTAATTTTAATGGGGGTCTGACTGTAGACAGTTAACTTCATCAGCCACAAAGATCAGGCAATCACCACGAATGTACCCTTCTGATCCCTCATCATTCCTGACAGCAGGTGGAATTTTTTCCTCTGAATTAGCAGCCCGTCTTCCCTCCCAGCAGAGATCATTTCCTCCCCTCCAGCCTCGGCACCTGGAGAACATGGCAGCCTTAATGGGTCTCATTTCCCCCCACTGACGCTGAGCAGCCTGTGATTAATCACAGTCTCACTGGGTCCTATCCTGATGAGAAAAGGAGGCTGAGCATTATTTGTATTTCTAAATGTTAGGCCTTTGCAATACGGTTTTAACAGCCTGAATTTCTGTGATGCTGGGTCTGTGTGGCAAAATGCCAACGGTTTAGTATGTGGAGACCTGCTGGACATTTCTCAGAGCTGGCTGAAAGTACCTGGGCTCAATAAAGAAATAACAGGAATTATTTTCTCTGTTTCTTCCAGAATCTGAGTTCAGTAAAAACTCAAAAGCCGTTCCAAGTCACACACACCATGTTGGCAGTTGCTCCCTGCAAGCAATGAGCCTCCTCACAAGGTGCTGGTGGCACTGCTTCCTTTAATACTTTGCAATAAAAAGGTTCAGAGATTTTTCAGCATGGAACTGGGCTGTTCTGCACACAAAGCCTGGTGCAGCAGTGAGCTCAGAGCCCTCCAGCTGGGACATCTGCCCTCCTGAGCCGTCACCTCAGGCCATCGACAGCAACCCAACAGAATGTTTCCAAACACGCAAGTTTTACCTCATTCATTAAAGACAAATATTTCCCTTCTCCCCTACTATTGTTCTTTCATTGCAATTAAATGATTTGATAGTCTTCTGCCTGGCTGTTTACTAAGTCCCAGTGCTATGATATTTAGCAACTGCTCCAAGTCCTTTATCATGTTCAGAACCTCATGAGGAAGTCAGACCCTGTAATTGTATTAACAGTTTCTTATTGAAAGCAGAACATCAGACTGGAGCTAATCTGTTCTGTTGACACAACAAGCTTCAAACTCCTGGCTTACTCTTTCCTAATCAGAAACCTAATCAAGTTTTACTTGTTAATATGATCTGATTATTAACTGGCCCAGGAAGGAAACATTTTTTCCCCATAGTTATTCAAGTCAGGACCCTCCTGGGCTCACTGCATAAATCCAGACACTGACAAGTGGTGGGACAGACCTGCCATCCTGCCTGCCGTGGTGGGGGTTTGACACCCCTGAAATAAAGGATAAAACCAGCCATGAATGAACAAAAGCCCAGCAAACGTCTTGCTTGTGCAAAGGCACTTCCAGAGGTAGCACTCTGGGCTACTCTGAGCATCTCTCACGTCAGTCCCACTCTCTGGTGGCTGAACAAACAGTAGCAACCATCAGCAAAAGAGTGAAACACTACTGCAAAAGTTAGCCAAGGAATGATGACACAGGGAGGACAGAAGAGGACGGGTTTGGGGGAAATAACATCCTCAACACTTTTTCTTGTTTTGTGCAGCCACTGCTAATAAATATTCTGCACTGAAAATATACACTAGATGGATGTATACAAGCATTATATATCACATTACAAACACTGTAAGGGGAAACATGGAGCAGAGGAAAAAAATGCCTAGTGAATTCAGCCTTGTACTGTAATTTCCACTGGCAAGCACTCAGAATGACTGAAGTGACTTTTTGGGGCAGTGCTACTACTTTCAAGCAGGGGAGGGAAGGGCTTTGAGCATTTCTGAAAAATGTGCACTTCTTCAGAACACAATCCCTGAAAAAAGGGAGCAGTGACTGGAGTGAGATAAATTATAACATGCTTGCTTCCTCCACCACATAACAGCAAAGATAAGCTCTCAGTACAAATAACTTGATTTCTCTGATGATAGATGGATGTCACCATGGATAGTCCAGGAAACAAAGTATTAAAAAGTTAATTCTAATTACTGCAAATCTTGGTGTATTTCAAGCATTTGGGGGTCATCTATCAAATTTAAAGCATGCTGTGATTAGAGCATTAGGACAGGACACGTCTTGCATTACAAGGCAGCTTTCCAAATTAAAACCAACATACAGGGAAATATGTCATTCCTTTGAGCTTCTACTGAAATCTTAGTCATCTTGTAATTAATATGCATACAGGAGGACTTTTAAAGGCACATGACAGGTCATACGCCTTTAAAAAACTCGGTAATTTTAATGCCACGTTTATTAATATGATTAATGCAAGCCAGTTTGTCTGATGGGAAGGAACAGAAGCAAATCAAAGTTAGCTGTCTGCTTCATTTAAATTCAGATTGGTAGGAATATACACTGTTCTCTGGCCTGAGATATCAAACAGAAAGAGGAACAGAAAAAAACCCCACACCTCAGAGAAACTGAACCGTTATTTACTGAAGAGGGTTGGAAGTGATCATCCATCTAAGGGGGCTTATTCAACCAAACTTTGGGACATAACCATCCCTCCTGCAAAGTGCCAAGATAACAGGTAAGGATTTCAAAGGAGTTTTATTAAAAGACAATATTTTGCAGGGGGTAAAAGAGCTTTAAATTGACAAACGCCCTCCAAGAGTGACCCAGAAAATCAGAGGGACAGTTTAATCCACACTGCCTTGATTTAGGCTCACTAGGCTCACAAAATACCTGCTGAAACACAGGGCTGCCATTTGTGACAAATACAGCTTCTCCTATAATTTGACAGCCTGTTATGAAGGAGCATGCAACACTGCAACTCTGATCTCCCTCCTGGAAAGCCTCCCTGCAGACAGTTTTCCTCCTGATACAAAAAAAATAAAAAATAAATTTAAAAAAATCAGTCTTCCTGCAAAAGTCTTTTTTTTCCTGTCATTAAATTCCCTTCAAAGCATCTCAGTGGCTATAAATTTCTCCTGCTGGCTTTATAAGTTTACCATAATTTTATCCTCTATCTTCACTGCTGCTGCAATTCTACCCCCTTTCCATCTTCAGCTTTGCTTTATTTGCTCATTGGGCTCCCATTTGGTTTTGATCTCATGGCCATAAACGGGTGGAGATGTGACTTCCAGTCTTCCTTAAGCATGTGATTGGCACAGGTAAGTCAGGCAAAAGGAGAAATAAAGTATCCAAGGTCTTGCTTGACCCACACACTCCTGAAAAAGATGCCAGCAAATGAGAGTGCAGGTAACATGAACAGTGTCTTGCCAGGACTGACAGTTCCCAGGGGCACACAGCACTTTCTGAACAGAGAAACCACAGAAGCTGCAGAGCTGATCTTACACCAAAAGCACATTTACAGTAAATTTTTCATTTCCAGGGCAGAGTCAAAGACACCAACCCCCTACAGCCAAACAATACACATTAAAAACAATAAATAGTGCAGATAGCACACGAAAGAGGTGGCATACCATTAAACAATCCCTTCAAACAACACCGAGCAGCTCAAATCCTCTCCTGTCGAATAACAACAAAGTTTTTACAAGGCAGAATCTGGATCATTTCACAGCACACAAACACACCACATTTCAATACAAAACTTCAGATTTGCTAAAAAGTGGAGAAAAGATTGCAGAGAAAAAAAAAAGGCAGAAAAAAGCCTCCTTTTTTTTTTTTTTTCTGGTCTATAAATTCAGTCCCTTCTCTTTAACTTCATTTCTCTGCACTGTTGCAGTCTGCAAGCTCTTACACATTTGAGTTGGTTTTCATATGCCTGGTTCAGTGGGCTCCTGTTTAAAGTGAAACTACATGTTGTCAATAGTCATTGTGGGGAAATGCAGATGAGTTTCTATCATTGGCATCCTCTGACTCACCTCAGGAAAACAGCTTTGCACCACAGCTTTCCTGGCTATCACACTTACTACAACCCAGGGTATGTGCTAATAGTAGCATTTTCATTTGAAAGAAATGAAATGAAATTTAAAAAGCAACAGGGAAACAGGGCACTGATGCTTTGTGCAGAAAAGGGACAACTGCACTTAAAGCAGGCACTTACAGAGCTGGCCAGAAAGCACACCAGGTACTTCAGGCTGGCACAAACAGCCAAGGAACAGCTGCTAATGAGACAACAGTTGCTCACTGTGGAAGGTAGAAAGAGCAAGAAAGAAGAAAAGTGTTGTTATGGTCACTGAATCATAGAATAGAATCACGGAATCAACTGGGTTGGAAAAGACCCTCAAGATCATCAAGCCCAACCCTTGATCCAACACTGCCATGGTTACCAGAGCATGGCACTGAGTGCCACATCCAGTCTCATCTTAAAAACCTCCAGGGATGGTGAATCCACCACCTCTCTGGGCAGCCCATTCCAATGATTACCCTCTCTGTAAAAAACTTCTTCCTAATATCCAACCTAAACCTCCCCTGGCAGAGCTCAAGCCCGTGCCCTCTTGTCCTGCTGCTGGTTCCTGGGAGAGGAGACCGACCCCCACCTGGCTCCAACCTCCTGTCAGGGAGTTGTAGAGAGTGATGAGAGTGGGAAGAAATGATTTCAAAATTTACTGAGGAAATTCTTAATAACAGCAGAATAGTTTCATAATGAGCAAACAGAAGGGATGAGGGAAGCTTAGAGACTGTTTAAAATGAACCAAGAGAAAAATGTGAAGCCTGAGACTGAAAGAAGTTGAGAGGAGACAACTACCTGAACACTATGAGAGCTGCAAGAGTATAATTCAAAAATGTGCATCTGTTTTTACTGAGAATGGGACTGGAAGAGAGAATGGAGGTGCCTAATAAGGTTACTGAAGTATTTCCATGCCGTATTTCAGGTGTTTGCAAATTAAATCTAATTGTTTTTCAAAAATACCTTATATGTGAAATATATTTCTGGATAAACAGAAAGAGAACCTCTTAAAGGAAAAGATAATAGTTAAAGGAGAAAGGAAACAAAATGTAAACACCCACATGATGAGAAGCCCTGCCCCTTGGGCCACGTGGATTTTGTTTTCCCAGCACAGGGAGGCAAGTGCCAATTATTTTCACCTACTCTTCAAACTTTTCATGACATCTCCTGCTGAACCTGTGATGGTTTGACTCTCCCTTTAAACTGAACTAATCAAATTCTGGTCTTTGCAAAATGACCAAAAATCACCAAATGAGGAAGCCCGGAGAAACAACAAAACTGACCCTGTAATGCTTTGTTCCAACACTTACAGTCTGGCCTGTCTCAGTACGTTTGTAGAGGGGAAATTCCTTACTCTCTAAAAAGAAGGAGGAATGGGCATTTTGCAGCTTCCAGCCTGCCATCTCCAGCATCGTGCCAGCCTCCCCTTTCAAGAGTGCAAAGAAATGAGCTACACTTATGATGTGTATTTAAATTCCAATTGTCATACAATTATGCTACAACTGTGCCTCCTGAGAAACAATGTGCTCTTACAGCAGAAACAAAACATCATCAAAATTACGGGGACTGTTTCTCAGAGACATAAACCATCTTCATATATTTATTACTGCTTGCCACAGGGATACTACTTTACACCCTGAGGAGGCTTCTCTCTATACATGTGAGTTCTGGTATCACTGTTCCTAGAACAGCTTTCAAAGCATTTTTAAAACCAATCTTGTGGAACCTGCCCCCTGCCAAACTAATCTGACAGAGCTTTCATAAATAAACGAGGTCCTTCATTCCCAGAGGGGAAGGGAAAAGTCAAATATATCAGAAACCATGGATTTCATTCAACAGAGTTTAAAAACACACAGAACTTAATTTTTCAATATTTGAAAATAATTGTCAAGCCCCTGCACAGACCTGAGCAACCAAATGTCCTGTCATTGTCTTTAGGTGGTATTTTCAGTTTCAGCCTTGAAGTCCAGTTTCTCTCTAAACTCAAAGGCAAGTCCTCACAACATTTCCTCTTGTCAGGATAAGGCTTTGTAAAACTGATCCCTTGGTTTGAAAAAGGCCCAATTCATTGATGTAAATGTAGAATGTAAAAAAGTGCCAAAGCCTTAAGGACTTTCCCCTTCTTATTCTCTAATCCAAGAAAGCCCACTGCCACTGCAGCTTCAAAGTAGCTGACATGAAGCCCAGAGATCAGGCAAGCATTTCCAAGCTTATTATAGGCTGGTTTTCCGGGAGTCTCCCTCTCCCTACATGTTATTCAGTGGATATGCAAATGAAGTATTGTCCAATTTGTTCCCGAGTTTCTTACAGAAATGCAGGAGGAGTGCTCTCCTTTGTACACTCCTAAACTGCCCCACTGGCCTGGCTCACAAATTTCTTCAGTCTCTAGATGTGTTTCTGTATTTAAACTAAGTGAAACACACATAAATTGTATTTCTTGAGTGACAAAACTCACAGAAATCTTACTAGTACCACAGAAAACAAAACCTCTACAGTAAAAGGAGATCTCTCTAAACCTCTACAGTTTAAAGAGATTAATTATGGAGAGACATAGAACTAGAAAAACGGCACTGTCTCTCCCCTATTCTGCCTTCTACCCACTGAAACACCTGCCCAGGGCCTGTTACAGAGTTTCTCCAGATAAATGTGCTTAAATTGTGAAATGAAAACCAGCTACGGATTTTATGTGCACCAACTGAGAAATCTTAAAATACGCTGGAAGATCAGGAGGTCACTTCTGAAATTGAGGCATCCCGACTGCCCCCCAAATAATTTCATTCTATTTTGTGCAATAACAATTTCCAGCGTGCCTGGTGGCCGTGTGATTTATTGCCAGTGATGAGCATAAAGCATAATCACAGCAGGACTGCTCTGTAGAGGGAAAATTATTTCCTCCACTGCACTGAAAAGTGAAACTCAGATTTCAATGCCGAGGGGAAAAAAAACCCCCACACTTCCATTTCAAAGTAACCCTTAAGGTCCCAACATTTTCTAGATTTAGCAGGTTCTCCAAATTAGGCTCTGGTGCAAAACTGCCAAATGACAAATAAAGTTTTCTTTGATTAGTCATTCATTTGCAAGATTTGATGATCTTTCTCACTACCGGTTTCAAACCACATAATTTTATGAAGGTTTTCTAAACTTAGATGCCAACTAAGCTTACTTTAATTATAAAGAACAAAAGACTCATTCTTTCTGAGACTGGCTGTTTAATTAAAACAGCATTAAATGAAATTATTAAGTTGTATTATCTACCACCACTTGTATTTTAGCTAATGATGTTATTTACACTTCTCATTTAATTCTGTGAGAATTAAATGAGAAAGAATTTTGGTGAAAGAATGTTCATCAAATGAACCCTTTTCTTCCTTTTTTTCTCCCTTTAAGAGTATTTTCTTCATCTGTTTTCCTTCTCTTTTGCAGGTACCTTTGTCACATCCCTCTTTCCTGTTTCCTCTGAGAAACCTTTTTACCCTCTTTACCACTAATGTGCCAACAACACACAGACAACAGGATCTTGTTTAGACAGTGTAACTGCTGAACAAGCATCAGTAGGTTGGCATAATTTCAGAAAGTACAGAGAGAGCAGAAGTTTTTCCTGGTTGTTTATTAACCAAGAGGGCAAAAAATAAAAAAATTGGAGAATATGGAACTCCCTCCAAGCCACTGTTCAATATATAACTTGAAAAACCAACAAAAAGATTACCAGCATCTTCCTTTTTTAAAAAGCAATAGCTTCAAAAAACTCAAAATAAAAACTTCTCCACCACAAAACCAACTCTCTTAATAAATAAATAAATAAATAAATAAATAAAATCAATGCTTCTCCAGAAATCCTTTTTATCCCACAAACATGACACTAACAAATCAGGCAACCAGACCCACTCCATACATCTCATACAGCTCTCTTGACAGACTTTGCTCCTCTTGAAAGGGAGAAGGCCAGGCAGCCTCAAGAGGCATGGATATTGCTGTAGCAGAGACAGCTCAAACACAATAATGATATAGCATAAATAATACAAGGTCCCATAAGGGCAGATCACTGAAAAATGAATTTCAACTCACCCAACCAAGAAAAATCAATCCACGTTGCTAAGAGAGTTTGTACATCAACAGGAGTCTCTGTGTATGGGCTGTTATTCCACACTGCTGTCCTCATCACTGGCAAGAAATTAACCTTTGTCCTGTGCACCCCATCAGAGGAACCTCATGTACTTCACAAGGCAAAGCAAATTAACCACTAAATAAGCATGGAAATGACACGAGCTTCTGGACAGGTTGAGTTTTACAGCATTATGCTCATGGCACCACAGATGAATGCAGCAAGTTACTCAGCCACAGAGAGTGAAAAGCATACCCACATCATCTTTGAACAAAGCCACAGTCAATTTTAATTTGGTCTCAGGCCCTTACAAATTGTTATGGAATGTGGTCAAAAAGGGAAGCAAGAGCCAGTTTGATGGCAGGTTCACAGCCTGCAGTGATGCCCCAGCCAGCCAGTATCTCAACATCCTAAAAACAAAGCACACATACAATTAAGGCTCTGCCTCTCCTGATAATCTTGGAGACTGTTTACTCAGCAACACCAACACATCAAAGGAAAGGATGCCAATGCCTGAAGACAAAGATCTGTTTAATTCCAAGGCAGCTTTGTTTATTTCTAATACACTTCCTGCTAAAACTAAACCTCAAAACATATAGAAAAGCCTTGTGGGGTCAGGAAACCACATGTTAAATCACAGGTAAAAAAAATTCCTATGAGAACTGGCTGAGCAGCTTGCCATACAGGATTGAAGAGCTGAGAGACACCACAATAAGGGGTGGGCAGTGAAGAGTATGAGGGTAAACCCTAAAATAAAGTTATTAACTTATTTTAGTATGGAATGATACAGGCAGGACCATAAAGCCCTTTCCATGTCACTGTGCTCTGCCCCAAACAAGGTAAGACTTCCCCCACTTCAGAGCACCTCTCACCCTCAAAGTTGCCCATTTGAGTGCACAACTCAAATTCCCTCTTTCACCCCCACTCTGAAATGTGAAACCTTTCTAAAATGTCATTCAGAGACAGTGCTTTTATCTTCTCTACGTGAGAATTTTCAAGTTACCTGATACTAACTTCTTTGACAAAGGTGTAGAGTCAGTCTTTTATCCCAGCCACTCATGGTAAATCAGCAACATCTGCAAGTAAGTTCCCAAATTCACTGACACATCTTATAATACTTATCCCTTCCACCTGCACCTCACTTAGTGCTAAAAGTAATTAAATACATTTTGTGACTTTCCAAGCCACAAACAAAATTTGTTGGACAAACTCCTTAACTCTCATATTGAGACAAAACTCATCTCAAACCCAAGGATTGTTATTAGGAGAGGTCTTCGTTTTCACATCTCAGAAGAGGGATCTGCTGAAATAAGAAGTAGATTTCATCTCTGTCCCTGACAAGCAAATCATGAAACACAAGAGTGCATTTCCAGGTCAAGAAGATAACATCCATAAAGAAAAAAAAGAATAAAAGCTTTTAAATAATTGTTCAATAATTTTATATGGACCACACTGAATTGGTAATGAAAACGTAAACAAGAGGAAATACTTGAAAGTCACATGTTCAGGCAAGATTAATAGCTTCAGAAAACTACACCAGTCACTACCCTAAGGTGTTTCTGAATGGCTGATGATGTAACTTATGTCTGTACAGAACCTGAAATTCAGGGACACCCAATTAGCAAAAAAAAAAAGAGTTCTCCATAGGGCACTAACTGCACTGGGGTCTAATGAAAACTAGGGACCATTTATTATTTTCAGTGTCCCAATCACTACACATGCACAGAAGAAAGCTATTTATTTTGGAGTAAATGTATGCCCCTCCCCAGCTCCCTGTGGAGAAAAACTCGCCTTTTGAAACACGAATTAATGTAGCAGCTCGATTTTTGAGCACATTCACCCAAAAAGGAGCAGGTGTTCTGCAAATGTGAGTACCACAGAGCCCAGGTCTGAACTCCACAGGTTGGCATCACTTGGAATACTCCCCTCTCCATGCTTTACCAGAGCAGCACGTACAGAAATGTCCGTGCTTCACCAGACAAGCATGTCCATAAACACACACATCCACATCCTTCAAGAACCAAGATGATGAACGTGAAAACAGGTGTTTCTACTGAAATCCTTACAAAGCTTTTGGTTGTTTTGCTAGCACCAAAACACTTAGTGAGAGGAATGCTACTTCAAACTTCCCTCTGCTGCTGAGACCCTGCCATCCTGCACCAGAACACTGTGTCTTTTAAATAAGTGTGTCCTTGGAGACAGACACAGTAATTCAGGACTGGAATAATCCTAACAAATATCCCTTTATTTGCATTAGATAATAAAGGCAGTTCACAATAGCTAACCCTTGCATGCCAGCAGGAAAGAGGGGCTTGGGTTGCTCTGATAGAATTATCTTCTATCTAGTTCTCTGCTTCCCTCCCATCCTGCTGGCAACCATGGCAATTACTGGGGGGGGGAAATAAAAAGCCCTTTTTCAACAAGTACTGTTTTAGTTGGACTGGCTGATTCCTTCACAGATCAACACAGACACAAGCAGCTTCACAGTCAGAAGGTCATGACTCAATGAGTTCGTGTTTTTGCTTCTAGCAGGTCTAGGAAGCAAGAATCCTGTCACAGTTCACATTATTCTGTGGGTTTTAAATTCCTTAGAATGTTCAGGATGATTATGCCATCAAGTTTCACATATTTAAGATTTATTTTGTGATCCAAGATTTGGGAATTAGGATTAATTTTGAATAAGGATTTCCACTGCTAGACATGAAAGCATCTAAGGACAAACGGAATGTTTAGAAGCCACAATTACACTGTATTTTAAGATCTATATTTATGATTTTCCTGATGGAGACATTGGAACTGATAAATTGAGTGACCTACATAATGGGCAAGGGTTTAACACAATGAAGAAAGTACCACGAAGGTCTCTGCACTGAAGGTCTAATCCAACCTGCAGGGAACAGTGGTGGGGTTTAAGCAGTGATAGTTGTATTGTCATGCATAGTACAGTGGTTGGATTTTTCCAGAATGCTGGAATCCAGTAACAGGGAAAAAATTGTTTTACACCCCTAAAATATTTTTTACATTAAGAATACAAAGTTTGAGAATGTAAATGCACAGGATATTAAAAAAAAAAAATCAGTGCCAGTTTATTGTAATTTTCTTCAGGAAAAAATTCCTATAAATTAATGTACAGTCAGACTATATGTTCACCACTTTGGATTTTAAATGTTGAATGGTCAGCATCTTTCTGACATACAACTATTACATGAACATTCAAAAGTTACTGCCAAGTTAGAAATTTTTACTACTGAAATTCAGAAATGAGGTAATGTATGGGGATATAAAGCAAATGTCTCAATGCAGTGATTCACCTTATTTTAGAACAAGGCCTCACTTTTGTGATTACTAAACAATGGTTTTTAAGGCCCCTACACAGGACAGGATATGTTTCTAAAGTGTCACATGAAAAGTGATAATATTCAATAACAGAGAGACAGAGTCTTGAAAAATCACAGACCAACCCAACATTCTCTTAACATTAATTTTATAAAATACCTTACATGAACAGATAAAGAACTTGAGCATACATAATAACCAAAATTTAAAAAGAATGTTGAATAAAATATAAATTAATTGAACACATCACTAAGTTTGCCACATGTTAGACAAGTTTATAAAAGGCATTTTCAGATAAAATAGTCATTTGAAAGAAAATCCTTCAAAATGGAAACTACTGAAGTCCTTTTTCAAGAAGTCACTCCTAAAAGCTCTAAATTCCAGGTCAACAGGTAGTACCTGACTTTGCTTTGAATACGGTGTTCATTTGCTTCAAAATTTGTCAGTATTTAAGACACAAACTTAAACGCCTTCAGGTCAGAGTTGTCAGTGCAAAGTAAAGCTTCAAGCTGAAAATTAGAGAAATATAACAGAAGAAATGATCCTGGTACAAAACTCCCTAAATTCACATTATAAAAAAGCTGTGTCAGATGCACTCTTGAGATACCGAACGTCAACAAATTTTACCATTTTAGGGTCCCAGCCAAGCCATTAACGTGGTTAATCATATTAAATTAATTTATCTTATCCCAATTTAGATTTTTTTCCACTCATAGCCTTTGGAAAAGATCCGTGCTGCCGATGTCCACTTGGTCTGTTCAACCTCTGATTCGGCCGATGCGCTCGAAATGCCGTGATTTTACCAACAGGAGAGAAAAGATGAGGCCAACAGACATCACAATGATGGTCTAAAGGCTGAAATACTGAAGAAATACCATAGCACATGTTTCTGAGTTTAACCAACTTCGTTCATCCAAGCACTCTCACTCAGGTCAGTCTTCCTTAAAGTTATATAAGTGCATAACACCCTGCCAGGCTCAAACCCTTAAGTCTTTCAAAGGTTAAAATCTGTTTAGAGAACTATGTCTTTAGAGACCTAGACTGCAGCCAGATTAATTTATTTTAAGCCTATTAATTCCTGCAGAGTAAACATCAACACTCTAGCAGAGCAATTTCGCTCTGTTTGACTTTAAAACCATTAACCAAAACAGGTTTAAAATAGTTTGCATTTTCCACTCTTCAGAAGTGTTATTAGCACTCATTTAAAGATTAATGGAACTCTTTTCAAGTTACCACTCAGAATATTGCTCACCAAGTTGTGTTTTTAACACATAATAAAAAAAAAAGTAAGTGTCAATGGTGGTCACAACCAGAAAGGAGAAGGAAAACTTTAAAAACCTTAATCTATCAGGCAGTAGTTTCAGCCTCTAATTGAAATATAAGGATGCAATTTGTACTAAGTCACAGCATAAAACCAATTCAAAATTTCAAAACTCAATCTGCACATTGTTTGTTCATCTGCACATTGTAAAGTGTTCTTTTTTTTTCCACTGTCATCACTGCTGTGCTGGCAGTTATGGTGGAACCTCATTTCAGTCATTCCAGTACAACCAGAGTGTATAATTTAATAGCATGAATCATTTTGAATTTATAGCTAGCCAAAATGCTACAGTAATGTTGTAAACAAACCAAATGAACAAGAGGGTTTCAAGATTACACAAAACTTTTTCCCAAAACTGAGGAAAGAGATTAACTTGAACTTTAAAAGCACAGAATATAACTTAAGCCTAAACTGCTTGTAAGCTGCACTTGAAGAATGAACAAGTAAAGGAAGTTGCAAATGCTCTTTTCTGGAACATAAACTCAGAATCATTTGCTTAAATCAAAATGGAACAGAATTTCCTCCCTATACCCTGAATTCTCCTGATCATTTTTTATCACTGAAGCAGATTAATGATATATGTACTATATTTTGTGATGCTACAAAGAAATTTAATTAATTGGTTTTAAGAATAAGTTCCTTGATGAAACAATGGACTTTGAGATAGCAAGTGATTCCCAATGGGTGTTCTCAGTTACTCTGAATCCTCTAATTCAGCCACTTGCTGTCTTTTCAAAAAAATCTTTACAACAAACATATTGGCTGCTGAGATCTGATCCTGTACCTGATGTAACTTTTAACACCTGCTCAGAGTGAAGGAGAACACTAACAGCTGAAAGGGAATAATGAATATATACTTCACACCCAGCTTGGCACACTGTGAGAATTTTCATATACTGGTCACATCTCAAAATGTGAAAAACATTCTAACTACCACATGGTTTTATTTTTTCAATAGTATTAGAATAAAAGAAGATTTCGAAGTTTCCTAAAAACAAAAAACCACAAGAAAGCAGCAATCTTAAGAATTGTTCTGAAAATATTTGGATTGTTTACTTTGAGTGTACTCAGAAAAGAGTTGGCTTCTCTCCCTTTTCTAAAATTAGGAATATTTTTGATTTGGCTTGCATCAATTTGGGCTCAAAAATGAAACATCAGAGTCTGGAGTACCAGTAACCAATTTAAGCAAAAATGTATTTCCAACTAAGCAGCTGGAAACAGAGTGAATGAATTTGGATATTAAACATGTACTCGAGAATTATAAAGTGTACAGGGGAGAGGGGACATTACTAAAGAATTCTGCAAAAAATATTGCTACAGTAGCGTTAGAAATTAACAGTGCATCAAAGATTTAAAGTTTCCAAGTTGATACAAACCGATCCAAGCCACAGGATAATCACTTAGACCAAAAATTAACCGCATTCTATTTTACAGAAGCTAGAACTGGAGTTTACCCGAATACCTTTAATATTATTCAAAAAAATTCCTTCTACTCTGGCACGACTCAGGTCATAAGGAACCAGTGACAATCAAAACACAGCATTATCATGTTCATTTGGCTTTTTTTGAACATTTGCAATCAAACACTCAAATTTGAAAGAGATTTTACGGGTGAGAACTCAGTATCGCTGCTGCACCAAGTATTTTATTTGTTTGTTTGGGATTTTTTTTGTGGAAACTGCATATAAAAGACCTTGGGGGCTACAGGTCACAGAATTCATGTTAAACAGACAGCTGCCCAACATCACTGTTAAAATACCTTTAAAAAGGCAGTTCATAGACAAAATAATGCATTTTACATTCAGATATTTCCTCTCTCAAAAGCAAAGGAATCTCAGAAGAAAACAAAAAATCAGTAGTGAAGGCCACATACTTTTTGCATTTGATGAGCTGAAATGCAAAAAAAACCCCAAAAAAAACAATTAAAGCATCTTGTAAGAGAAAAACAAAACAAAACACAGAACTTCTGAGAAGTGATGATTTAGATGATGGAGTGGTCAGCATGGAAACTGTTGGGAATGCTACAGCAGAGCTGACCACAGGTACAAGGGAAGATGAACAGGAACATAGTACAGGCACAAACCAGAAAACTGTAACTTGCCAACTTGTAAACAAGAAAAAGCATTTCACAGATTAAAAGTTCTAGGGAAGTAAACTCATTTAAATTACTTTGTCAGTTCAACCCTGATTTAAAAAAGTATGGCTAGCAAAAATACAGAAGCCTCAGCATATTTATAAGTCTTGATCAGAGCAGCCACGAGCCTTTGATAAACGGCTGGAAACGAACACCCTTCTGCTAAGGATGAAAGAAAAAATATCCCATTCTCTTCTTCCTCTCGTTCCCCAATGCACACATGTATCTGTGGAAGCATTCCTGTGCTCCAAGGAAATCCTGATGCTGCTATAGGTTGAGACGGGGGGAGACGGGCGGAGGAAAACAGACGAACTCCCTTAAAATACTCCGGGCCACGTCAAGGTTGTTCTGGGCGATTTCAAGGGCCCTCTTGACTTCTTCGAAGGAATAGCCCTCTCCCATGAGTTTTGCAATCTTTGCATCCACGTTTTCCGTGGAGCTGTCAGAGCTGTAAGCTTTCCTGTGGTGTATTTCTGGTGCAGTTCTCCGAGGAAGCGGTTTAGGGGGCCTGGCTGGTGCTTGTGAACCATCTGTTTCAAACAGAAGAGAGAGAAATCAATACAAATTGGCTTAAGGGATTTTTTTATAGGCAGGTCAAGCTTCATGAAGCAGTTTAAATAGTGAAAATACTAAAGAAATGTGAAGAAATATTTTAGTTAACTGATATATCTCGTTTTGAAATTTGGACAGAAGCTGAAGTCCTCAAGGACATCAAAATGGAAATAAATAATGTAGTAATATAGTTTAATAATACGATAGGAACGTGCAATTTACAATTTGGATTAGCCAAAGCTGAAGAAAAATAAGGTATGATGGAACAACAAAGATGGTGAGAATAGCCAGTCAAAATTTTAAAGGCTTTTCACTCTTAACCCACAGCTCAAAACTTTTTCTCAGTCTAAAAAAACCACCAACCAATAAACCCACAAACAAAAAAACCCACCAAACAATCAAAACCCAATCACAAATTTGATCACAATTTTACTGAGGACTGCAAGTTTCACAGAAGAAGAATCCAGACAAATATGCCCAAGGGAGAAAAACCCTTCACTTATTGGTACATCTTGCAGATTCTGTTCAGCCAACTGCAGTTCATTTTATGCACAACAGCTACATAAAAGTACATAAATAACTGCTTCCTCAGGAAAACCTCTGGTCCAATTATTGTCATGGTGAGAACAGAGCACGATCCTCCCTCTCCAGTCTCCCTTTGGAAATATCTCCCCTTTCCTTATCTTCTCTGGAAAGGTTACCTTCACAGTTAATGCTGGTGGCTGGTGAAAAAAAAAAAAGCTAATATTCAAACTTGCTAATCTTCTCAGAGTCAAGAGTTTTGTGCTCAAGTAAACTTGGTGCTTTACTGAAACCTCCTTATCCTCACTGATTCCCCAGTAAGAAGCTTAAATACAAGCAGGCACCGCGCAGAAAACACTTTCAAGAGCAAAGTATTAAAAACATTTTTTAAAAGTCTTTAATCCCTCAAAAAGGGTTCTAAAGAGGCCCATCAACAGTGACTTTGATGGAGATAAATTAGAGGGGTTTCAGGCTGTGGTACTTGCTGTTTACTTACACTGGCAGCAGTGGCACTTTGCAGTGTTAATTAAGTACTTCAGAGGCAGTTTTGCAGGGATGGAAAAAATGTTGTATTTCTAGTATTGTTGCTATAACATGCTACCTCATCATAACCTGGATAGAGAGAACTGTAATTCCCACTGAGTGCCTTAAACACTTCAGATGAATGAAAACAGTCCACACTAGTGCATGTCTAACACAGGTGTGTGTTTTTACATCCATTCAGATGAGAGTGTGGCTATAAAATTTCATTCCACATCTTAATTCAGAGAAGATAACAGTGCTTTTAGCAAGATGGTGATATTTGTATAACAAATGCATGAAAGAAATTTGATTAAAGATTTATAGTAAGGAGCTACAACCTACAGATAATAAGGGCTATTTCATATTTGTTTTGATTTTTTTTCTCTCTGAAGATGAAAAGACTTATGTAAATTATAAGCATTCTAATAAACACACCTGAAGCAGATCCAAACCTGCTAAGAAGGTGTGGAAGATCCATGAAACACACTGGTCTGAGAAATTAAATGTATCTCAGGAAATGTGGTTAATCACTAAAAACCAAATCAGAAACAAGTTCAAATTTCTCATTTCACTTTTTTTTTTTAGGAAACTCAAGACTGTAAAAGAAGAATATTCCTTATATTTAAAATCATGGCACATCATGATAAAACCAATCAGTTTTCTTTCACATGCATTTCAAACTACTTTCATATTTACATTTCATTATGGAATTAATTTTTTGAGTATGAAATAAAATTATTTTACAAACTTTAAATTTTCACCTGTGCTTGAAGTACAGAAGAAATTCCTTGTACATAGATCAGACCCTTCCATGTGCATGTGTTACATGAGGATATATTTTTCTCTACTCAGCCTAATACAGGCTTAAAACTGAAGCTATTTCTTGTTTAAAGCCTTCACTTTGCTGAAGCCTTCAAACAAACTTTATTAAGCAATCACATCATTTAGAAAGGTCATTTTTAATTCTGCCAGCAGATTTGCAGCACAGGCATTTTGTTCTCACCACAGTGACATCTCTCTATAGCACAGATACTTTAAGATCTTCAGCACTCTCTCCCTCAATTCCCATTATTATTTCTTTAAGCGCTGACATCTCTTTCAATATCTTCACATCCATATAAAATTTCAGCTAAAGCTGGGTATCATATTGGATCCTGAGCTTAAAGATACTAAGCCTAAGCTGCATGTCCATCTGGACACTGAGATAGAGGTATTAAGCAGGACTTTTCCTTCCCAACTCCCATCCTCTCTGATGTTTCAGCCACCATGGATGTCTAACTAAAAAAAAATTCAAACAGATTTTCTAATTGTGTAATTCAATTAACAGTTTCTACAGCGAGGAGCTTCCTCTATCACTCACATTTCTGCAATCCAGCACTAGAATTAACCCCTGGGTAATAGGTTAGTATAAAGGCAGACACTGCACACGCTGCTCCATCAGGCTGTTAGGCAGGATCTTCATATTTTTCATATTTTTCACATTATTGCCCCGAATGTTAATTGAAATCCACCCTGAAATAATATTTTCCCGTAAAGGAATTTAAATTTGCACGCCAAGTGTTTTAATCAGGCCACGTGAGTGAACAGGCAGCAGGCAAATATACCTAACTAACCATCTGAATCCATTCCTAAGTTCAACAAAATATATCCCTCTTAGAGGCTTAATTTTCCTTTTCCTTTCCCTCTTATCACTGGCTGTGCTTAGGTAAAATATGCTGACCATAAGCAATATCACAGAATCATAGAATGGTTTGGGTTAGAAAGGCCATTAAAGATCATCTAGTTCCAACCCCTTTGCCATGGATGTGCAAGAACATCTTCCACTATCCCAAGCCTGCTCTAAGCCCCATCCAAGCTGTCCTTGAACACTTCCAGGGATGATGCATCATATCCAGCCTCTCATCCACCAGCACCCCCAAGTTCTATCTCTTGCTCTTTCTGTAATAATTTTAAACAGCTGTATATAAAAAGTTTGAGAAACCATGCCTTTGGAGTAGTTAGTTGCATAGCTGAGTACTATTTTGTGAGTGTTCAATACTGGATACCTGGCTGAAGTAGAATAAATTTCTCGTTACACATTAACAATTCAGTTAAACATCATGACAACGATCTCAAAAACAGTGAAAGCGAGGCAGAGAAGTTAAAGGACACCCCATGCTACTCTAGGGACCCAGTGGCTAAATTATAATTAGATGTTAGAGTGAACTCCATTTTGTTTTTCAGCTAGTTCAAAGAATCACCTCACAAAAACACTGAATTGAAGAATTTCCTAAGTGAACTGATTAGTTCAGAATAAATGCAAAAGTTCTGAACGCAGCCACACTCTCTACATTGTCTTTTTAAATCATAGATGAAGGTGAACCAGTTCATCCTGAAGCTCATCAGTTCTATCCTTTGGAATTACTGCCACGGTAAAAACAACTTTCCAATTAAGAGAATGACATGATCTACCACACAGTTCTCATTTAATTGAAATTAAACGGAATATCTTGCTGCATATCATGCTGACTTGGAATGATATTTATAGCAGTTGACAGGTGTTCTAGAAGATGGCTGTGGGAAACGTACAGACAGAAAAGTATTTATTAAGTGGCATCAGAAAGCTCTAAGTTCTTAATTGAGGAAAACTAAAAATTGTTCTACCACAGAATTACAAGAATTGCAGGAGAACTCCACAGCTTTAAAAGTAGTTACACCATTGTCTTAATTTTTATTATAAGAGAACTCAAAGCACCCTAACTAGATCAGTTCAGCATTGTAGGACAAATAGATCCTTCACAGTGTCACAGATAAAACATGTGCTATAACTCCCTTTTTTTTTCCTAACAATGGGAAACAAAAAGAGAAACAGTCTTATATTTGTAAAGGTACTCTCTCAAAAATTATAGTATTTACCAAAGGCATCACACTAATTCACAATTATGCTATTCATTAAAAAATAAGCCAGCCTGAAGACTGGTACAGAAATTTCCCATCATTTAAGTTGGAAAACTACATTCTTTTTTTCCAGCACTGAAACTGTTTATTCTTGAGAATGCAATGTATAATTACTATTAAACAAATTTATCTTTTTTTTCCACTTGGGAATGTCCACTTGGGAAACATTACAGCTGAAAGACTAGAGTTTCTTCCTTTCCTTCTGCAGTCTTCATAAGCAGCTCCCTCTTATCTGGAGAATGATTAATGGTTCAAAACATCACTTGGCTGCTTCTTTGTGTGGTCTCTCCACACAGCAAAATAATGTAGGTGGGACAATCCTTCCCCATGTACCATGGACATCTAAAAACTGGTGAAATTACTTTGAAATACAGGTAATTCTTTTATTATTTTAATTAATGTGAGTAGCTTTCCTTTAAATACTATTCGTGTTGCCCGAAAACCATATGGGAAATTTTTTTGGCAGAGGAATTGCTTCTCCTGTGGCTGTTCCATTGAAAAGGAAGACAATTTTAAGTGGGTTTGATTTTTGTTGTTTCATTAAGAAACACCTTAAAATTTTCCTAGAAATCCAGAAAAACATATTAGCCAAAAAGACCAGAAAATAATAATACTTTAGAGAAAGTGAAGCTACTATTTTTAAATGAAAGCTGGAAGTGAGAGATGCTTGTGCTCCTTGCAGGACTTCTGATCTCCTGTGAGCATTAAAGGTGCCTTTCTCAAAAAATAAGAAACACTAGAACTTGCAAAAGCATTCAGTTTGGCAGCTGCACTATCTACACCTGCAGACAACAGGTAGCCACTTCTACCTGAATTGCAGAACATTAATTTCTATTGTCCTTTGATAATATCATACTGTTGTAAAACAGGATTATTACCATTGCCATTTGATGCCCAGAATGACAAAAAACTCACTGGGCTTTACAGATGAAAGTTGTTTGCTTTCATAAAGCTTTAATTTTCTACCAGGACAGTTTTTTGCCTTACCTGAAGATGGGGGAAGTTGATCGTAGTCTTGGGATGTCCTATTTGTTTTGACATTTTCTCCAGTTACTCTACGAGCAGGTGGCAAAGGAGCATGGCCAGTTATTGGATCAAAATGGGGGTCTGTAATACCAGAACAAAAAAAGGTACCTTAGAATAATTAGATTTATTATTTGAGGGATGGCTGATGCAAAGAAGCTAGGATTAAAATTCCTCCCTTCCCAGAGAGGAACCACGAATCCAGAGGTCTCCCCCAACAGCACATGCATAAGGAACATTTACACCCAAATTCAGCATTAAGCATATTACACATATAAACATGTTTTGAGGTGACAAACACAAAGAGCACAGCTCAAAGTTGGTCTGTCCTGCACTGACCATGTCTTTTCTGTTCACACCCATGAGGTACTTTTCAATTACCCAACACTGACACTGAATTGTGGCTGGCAAAGCGTGGGAGAGGTTGCAACGCAACACAATCAGAAATATCCCAGCTACTCAGTTTGGTCAGGGCTTCACTACACTCCTATGCTTTGCAGTTCACACAGACTGCAGGGAAGGTTTCCTATTGACACAGTCCCAGCCACAGGTAAATATTAGAGGGACAGAATTTAACAAATGAGAGAAATATAGTCCTGGTATCCTGTGACTTCTGTGTCCTCCTTTTTCCTTTTTTAGTTTTTTTTTTTTGGCTACCAAGTGCAACATCACCCTGGATCTGGCTTCTGCTCTGGACTCAAAAGAGTATTTGTATGTGAGTGCAACTTTTTGCTGGTGTTGATGATGAGATTATTATTCTAATCTGACAGGCTCTGATGGGTAGCTGAGAAATCGCCCTCAAGACTCGCAGGGAAACCAATCATCAGAAGCTCATCATAAATCATCTACAGCAGATCATGTGACAAGATGCAAAGTGAGTAATATGGCTTTAGAAATACCATATGAATAAAAAAAGACCAATTCACACAACCATGCGTGCCTAAGTAGATTCATACACTCCTAAGATTAATGAAAACTGCTGCTGTAAGATTGTGTTCCATATGCAAATACAAAGAACAGTACATGGCTGTAGATACATATTCCAGATACTTTTAAAAAGCTATTAAATGTTTTTTAACACTATCAACAATGTTTCTTAGATTATTTGGAAGTAACAGTTAAAAAAAGGG
>JAWWES010000001.1:18097369-18118885 GCA_035583135.1 Lophotriccus pileatus
TCAGCCACCCTGGTAAAAATGTACTACTTCTCCCTATAAACCTAATGCTCTAATAATTATAAATCTTTTCAGTAAACTATTAGAACATGGAAAATGTCCCGGCTGCACAATATATAAAAAAGCAATTACATAGCTTTCACATCATTGTCCAGAGTTAGACACATGAGTAACTGGCAGCAGTAACTGCTCAATAAGCTTAAGTGCATTTGGGACTCTGGGGGAGGCAGGGAGGATCAATGCAACAGCTGTCTGATTTTATTTTCTTACGGAATGTCTTGCTAGGAGATACGACTTCGGTTAACTTCCAGTAACTTTGGTTAATGGAATTAACTACAAACAAGTGTTTTCCAGATGAATAAAAAGGATGGTCCTCCAACTCCACAGAATGCTAACCACAATATCCAGATTCTCTGTTTTAAAGATCTTTAACTACCCATACAAGTATCAGAAGAACAAGGAAATCAGGATTTCATACCCATGACTATAGGAATTTGTACTCACAATCCTTCCCGGCTGCCATCAATCAAAGCTTGAAACAGAGGCTTATTGTGAGGTATGGTCTGCAGTATGTTCCCATCACCAGTCACATACCCAATGGCCCACTGTCCCAGGCGAGTGCAGCTCAGCCTGAAAATGTAGCTTGATAAAAATAAGACAAATAAAAAGTCAGTGTTAATCAGAGTTCAGCAAACCAAGTGAACAGAGCAAGGATGGCCTCTGGTTAAGGCACTGAATTCGGTCTCTGAAGATTTGGGTCAGATTCCCAATTCTGCCATGTGTTCTTTGTGTAACCTTAAATAAACCTGCATCTTTTACACTGTCAGTTTCTCACGGGCAGAAATGAAGTAGCAGCAGTTCCACACTGCCAGCTTTTCACCTGCTTGCTCTTTAGTTCCCAAAGTGAAAGCCACACATTCACTGTGAACAGTCACATTTAGCCATGCCCATAAACCTCTCCAAGAAGAGTGTATTATATTATCCAGTCTGCATAGCCACAACATACACCTTTTGTGCATGGGCAGGCCAACAAACTGAATGGATGGAAGGGGAACCATAAAGCACCTTTAGATGCAACAGGAACAGGGCAGAAGAAATATCACTTTTACTTCAGAAAATAACAGATACTACCAAAACAGCTGGACTTAAATTTAAATACTTCTGTGTGTACAGGTGATAGCCGAGCGCATAAATAACGTAGACAGAGAGCACAATCAGAAGAACAGGAAGATTATAAGCAATAGCATTGTGCATGTAGAGTGCTTCTTACTAAAAACTCTAGTCCCTTTCATGTCAGAATGCAAAAACCTCATATGCAGAAACCTCACTCTGAAAAGCATCCCACAGTGAAATACCACAAACTCACCTTGGTACTACAGAGCAGCTTTCCTTAATTATACATCAATATTTTATTTCCTTTCAAACTAACATGAGAAATCTAAGCCTCTCTGAAGTTTGGCAAAGCTCCTGCCACCTTCAGTAGGGCTCACATTACACTGAAGTAGTAACCATTCATTTGAACAGAATCTTGTAATTTCCAGGACATTTTAGTCTGATTAAAGAAGCAATTTCACTTCCTATCTCCTCTTTCACATTCCAGCATTTCACCTAAGCAATTCAGAAAGTAATTTTCTGATACGCAACAGAAAGCTATCTTGAAACTAACTCTCTATTTACAAGAAACATAAAAGCAACTTTGGATAATTTCTCTATCACAGAATGGGGTTCAATAATAGAGAAAATACTAAGTATAGCAATCACTCTCAAAAGCAATCCAGTTATCTGACTAGCAGTGACCCTGAGTACCAAGCAAAAAACAGTGTTATTCTATCAGAACCACGAGATTTTTGTACATATGCACTTGACCACCAGGGTAACTTAACAAGGTACAGTATTCGTTTGCTAAAAAACAAAAGAAAGCAAGTACTGAATATGGACTTAACTCTTGATAAAGGTCTCTAACAAGTTTCAAAACAATGCACTTTAACTGCACATACATGCAATTCTGCAGCAAATTTAGACAAGTAGAAATCAGGGAAAACCTTCATAACTGTAAGATAAAACTAGTAAAATAAAAAGTAACTAATATAGATTAAATCCATTAATGGATTTTTATTTCTCCAATCTGAGCCCATGACAACAGTGGCATAAATGGTAAAAGTTCAGCTTGAATAATTCAGTATGTACAGCACCACACAGACATTATTTAAAACCTCTACACATCATGATCTTAGATCTGACTGATGGCTTTCCTAGGTGAGTAGTTTATGATATGATTAATGATTACAGGCAAAGAAAAAACAAATACGAACACAAAAGGAGCACAAAAGCACTGATTAAATTCATAACTTGAATGTGTTACCATGAAAGATGTTCAGGTGATTTTTATTCTATTAAGTAAAAGTTCAATGTAAACTTAGAAAAGCAACTTGTATTTTCAAATATGCTTTACAAGAATGCATTGCTTGTTATACCTAATTCAGAAGAAGAAAAGAAAAGCTATGTATTTTCAACTCTGTTTATTTGTACTTATCTAGACTTTAGTGTGCTAATACAGTATGTTTTGCTTCATAGCACTGCAGAAGAATTATGGCCAGATTATGTTTATGAAGTTCCTAGGTCTTAAAATCTAAAAGGTCAGCATTTCATAAATGTGTAGTTCAGAGCTTTAGTATTAAACTATTTGCAAAAAATACATTTTGATATAAATAAACCCACAAGTGTAAAAAAAGAAGCCTACTAGTTCTCTGATTAACTCAGTTATGGGGGAAAAAAAAAAAAAGGAACCAAAAAAACCTCTCACCTCCCAGGCTTGGAGCTGTACTTTTGCAGCCTTGCCTTCACTTCATCATATGTCAGGAATGCCATATATCCAGGATGTGTCACAGCTAAGAAGTTCCAGTTCCGTAAGATTGAGCCCCAGGGCTAAACAGAAAAGACAAACAATTAAACACACGCAGCCAGATAGCTTTGTACTTCTAATAAAACTAAATAAAACTAAATAAAGTTTCTAATAAAACTAAATAAAACTCCGTATGTCAGAGACACCTTTCAGCTTCAGCTGAAAAATATGCATTTTTGCTTAAGGTCTAAACGGTACAAAAGACTGCCCTAAATACCCATCTTTGCTCAAAAGTGTTCCTTCAAAAGAATTATTCCAGGAAAATCAAGTGCAAATTTTTGGATAAAGATTTCAAGACCTTGATTTTAAGAGACGTTCTATTTGTAGCTACATAAAATATTAAACATCATGTTTAGTCAGAACCTGGAAAGTATGACTCCATGATGGATTATTAAAAACACAATTAAAGCCTATTCTTGAGAGGTCCTGAAGCACTTGCATAGTTAATGGTAAGTAACACTAACAAATGAATCCTAATAAAGCCACTAATTTGAGCTGTCATTCCCTATTTATTCCCTACTTCTTGATCTCTTCAGTCACCATAATGGTATTACAGATAGAAAACAAAACAAATATTGACAGCCCCTCACCAGAGTTTTGCTGACCTGAGTTGCAAATGCTTCACAGAACTCAGTGAAACATGCCTGATATGTTATCACTTCAAGGAATACAGATCAGTCCTTCACTGTAAATGATGATTTTTATAAGTAGTGGATTAATAAAAGTACATAAATGTCCACTGCCAGCATTTGGAGAGTCAAGAAACTGTCTCTCAATGGTTTGGGGATTTTTTTTTAAAAATCTATTTCTCAAAAGATCAAGGCAGGTGAAGTTAAACACAAGACAGGAGGCTTGTGTTCCTATGTGCCCAGCAAATTCCCTTTAAAAGAACTGGTAAGGGCTGATCAGGCAGAGAAGAAATGCTTGTGTGACATGCTCAAGCAGATTATCCTAATAGTTCTGCTTGAGAGTATTTTACCTTTCCCACTACTTAAACACAGCTAAATACCTATTTATTTTAAAACACCTCTTCAAATCCGACCCATGGAGTAGAAGACAGGTTTCAGTACAGAGGTCATAAGAAATCTAGTGTTCAAATTTGTAGGAAAGCAAGGGATAAAAAAATAAATCTCAGTCCTAGATGCAATTCTGAATCTTGCCAGATCCTTCAACAAGGGCAAGGGCAAAGTCCTGCACCTGGGTCGGAACAATCCCAAGCAAAATACAGGTTGAGTGGAAAAGGGATTTGAGAGCAGCTGCATGGAGAAGGTCTTGGGAGTGCTGGTGGATGAAACTCTGCTTCTGGTGAGACCCCACCTGGTACAGCATCCAGCTCTGGGGCTCAAGGACACAGACCTGCTGGAGCAGCTTCAGAGAGGGGCCACAAAGGTGATCGGAGGGACAGAGCACCTCTCCTATGGAGACAGGCTGAGAGAGATGGGATTGTCCAGCCTGGAGAGGAGAAGGCTCCAGGGAGACCTAAAGAGCATCCTTCCAGTACCTAAAGGGGCCTGAAAAAGAGCTGGACAGGGACTGTTTTCAAGCGCATGGATTGATCGGACAAGGGGGAACGAATGGTTTCAAACTGGAAGAGGGGAGGTTTAGATTAGATATTATGAAGAAATCCTTTACTGTGAGAGTGGTGAGACACTTGAAAAGGTTGTTCAAAGAAGTCATGGCTGCCCCATTCCCAGAAGTCTTTAAGCAACCTTGTCCAGTGCAAAGTGTCCCTTGCTCATGGCAGGGGGATTGGAACTAGATGATCTTTACCCTTCCAGCTCAAACCATTCTGAGGAGATGGGTGTGTCACCATGACTGAAAAATCAAAAGGCAAGAACTCATAGCTTGCCATGCATACACAGAGTTTTACAAAAGCAGAAATGTTATATGGAAAAAGATTTGTACACTTCCTCTTCTATGGAAATATTTTTGTATTGAAAGAAGACTTAAATGAATGGGTTAGCAGTAACAGAATGAAGTTCCTTTCCTTCAAAGCATCCAGATATTCTGCCATGCTAACTTTCTCTCTGGTCAGGCAACTCAGCACTTAAAGCTGTGCTTACATATAGTGTGGAGGCAGGGGGAGCAACTTCACTTTTATAGGATCTCCATAAAAACTAGCCTTGCTTTCTCCTGTGAATAAGCATCATTACAAATGCAGCTTTTCTGTAACACAACCCACAGTTGGCAAAACAGTGTTTTGATTACCTAATTGGGATTTTCTCTCTGTGGGTGTATGCACACAGTTACAGAAGCTGTTTAAAAACCAGAGAAGCAAAATGTAACCTCTGGGAGAGGTTCTCAGACCAAGTTCAGCGCAAGTTCACTTCAACAGTTATGCAGCTATTGCACCAGTCAGTAATCTGTTTGGCAAAAAATCTGTCTGCATCCTTGTCAAATTAAAAGCTAATCCTTACCAGTCTTCTCTCCTTACATGTATCAGTACTGCCAATTCCCTTTTTCTAGCAGAAGGCAAAATAATGAATCAAACCACCAATGGCCTCATGAAGAAAGTAAGTGACGGATGTTTGTGGTTAAATTAAACAAGAAGACTACTGACACCATTAACATTTTCAGCTGGGATAGTTTTGACTCAGAGAAAAGATGATCAAACTCAGAACGCTGTGTACTAAAACCATTAATCAAATTTTAGCATCAACTTCATAATGACATCCTTTCCCATAAAACCAAAACGGTTATCACAGAACAACATGGCAAACAGAACAAACATAGGCCCAAGCTCTAATGTAAAATTAGCATTTTGGACATATCTCCAATAGGCTAAAGAATAATCATATAATCATTTAGGTTGGAAAAGATCTCTGAGATCATGAAGTCCAACCATTAAGCCAGCTCTGTCGAGTCCCCCACTAAATCATGTCCCTGAGTGCTTGATAATTCTTCCAGTGAAGAATTTTTTCCCAACATCCAGTCTAAATTTCCCCTAGTGCAACCTGAGGCTCTGCATAAGTTCATCACTGTACAGGGTACAGAAACTAAATGATCAAATAAATAGTTTTTATATCTCAGTGATTCCTATATACAAAAGAAATATCCAAAGTGACAAATTCAGACTCAATACATCTAATATGGATGCAAACCAGCACAGCCTTCTGTATTGACTAAAATACTTCAAATATATTCTGCAGAAGGGACACAAGGTTAACAGAGGCACAGAACACACATAACAAGCTTACTTCAGATAAATATTGCCTATTAACAATAATATAACTAATGCTTTTCCCTTATTATTAATAAAAAGCAAAGCATTAATGATAAAAATATGCTCATAGAGAAGAGTTAGGCTTACATTTAGCCTAAAAAATAGTAGTATCTAACTTCCCTTATGTGTTTGTAGAAACACTTCATGTAAGCACACAGAGATACAAAAGCACAATAAAAAACACAACTAAAACTTAGATTACCTGGAGATCTGCATTTCTAGGAATAAATTTTAAAACAGTGAAAAGTAAGCAGCAAACACAACGATACTGTAATAACACTAGATATGTACAGAAATGAAGTGGGTGCTGGTGATGCTCTCAGTTTTTCACATGTAGGTGTTGCTGTCCCAAACACTGCTGAAGGACTAAAAGAAATGCACAATTTATATCTGAATTATAGTGTTTCAGTTCTTTCAGTTTTTCAAGAAAATCTGCTTCCTTGGTCTCAGGGCATTAGGCTTCTCAAATTCACACAAACATCTAAAATTTTCAAATCTTACCTGAAACAATCTTGTGAAGATATCAAATTCGAAAATTGAAATGTAGTCATTGCAGGTCAAGTCAATGGTAGATTTGAGAGCCATTGCTTCCAAACCAGAGCTAATCTGATGAACTTCATGAAGGCACTGCCTGAACACTTTCCATGGCACTATAGTTCTGTGAGAGGGGTAGAAATAATAAATTCAGTAAAGAACATACTTAAGATTGGATACCTCACTTAGACATCAGAACTGAAGTGGAACATCACTTTGGTTTCTCTACAGACAAAAAAAGATAAAAAGTATTAAAAATTTCTGAAAGCAGCCTAAGCAAATAAAAGAATGGTTTACCTTCTTTTAAATACAGTCAAACAAAGTGTACTTTATTTCACAAGCTTCCATAGAAGGACAATAAAAAGAACTCTGGAGAAACTGAAATACCCTACCAAGCAGGTGTAGCAACCAATCTCACACCCTCAGAAATAATGGAAAGGTCCAGCTCTGTGGCTGGTAAAGAACTCCTTCATTCACAGCCTCTCTTCTCAGAATGATAAGGATCAATTTAGTATGTGTTGTGATCAGATTTTTTTTTTAATAGCTAAAGTTCATAAACACTGGTCAAGTAACATGACTGCAATCAACCAGATATCACTGACAGTGGTCAAAGCTCTGTCACAGCCCATGACAGTTACATGAATTTTAACAGACAGGACATTAAAATTATCCCCTCTAATACACAATGCCATGTTCTGTCAAACTTGGTTTCTATTTCCATAGCTGGAGATAATGCAGATTAGTTATTTTATCAACCAAACACTTGTTTTCTGAGTCTGACATGAGTTTGATCACTTGAATGTGCTTTATTTCACCACTCTCAAAACTAAAAGAAACTGGTCAAGAATAGTAATTCTTCTCTCATGTCCCAAGGGTCAAATCCAAATTTTGCAAAGCCATAATACTTTCTCTTAAAAATGTTCTGCCTCACACTGAGGTCAGGTTAAAAAATACTTTAAAACATTTTAATTAACCAAAATATAACCAACATATAACTATCAACCACTACAGTGTTTCAGGACAAGATCCCACACATTCATAGTAATATTTTGTTAATAATTGCTAAATCAACAAAAGACACATGCCTCACAAACTCACTCACATTTCTTGCCAATTTTATTAGTCCAAATTGCCTTAGTTTTTCCAGCTATTTTCTCATGCAAAAAGTATATTACTTAATATAAGGGGAGGGGGAAGACTGGTTGTATTAAGTTGGTTCTGCATAACAAATAGTATACAGTTAACCTAAATTAAAACATGCAGTAATTTGCAGTACAATACTAAACTTCTATTGCAGAAGACATTCACTACACTTTTAAGGGCAAAGAAATCTACTTGTTACATGGAGGCTTACACTGAGAAAGTCATAAATGACAAAATGGGAAGTTCAATAGATCTCAGCAGATACTTTCATCTGTGCATGAAAAACAGGAAACCACAAAGAGCTGAAGAGAGATACCACATCAGATGCCATTTAAGAAAGAATGCACATCAAATTTTCATTAGGGCAAAGAGAGAATGAAACATTGCACTAAATGCAGACAGAAAGCCTAAAAAAATGTCAGTGCTTCTGTGGTATTGAAGTTGCCTTACTTCAAGTGCCTGCTGCTTCTTTAGCTCCTGTAATCCTGGCCCTGGAAGGTTTTCTGCTTCCTAAGTGCCTACAGCACTGAGATCACACCAAAACAGGGTTAGAAAAGTTTGTGTGTTTTTGCTGGGGTTTTGTTTGAGGGGTTTTGTTTGAGGGGTTTTGGTGTGTTTTCGGTATTTTTGAGGGCAGGGCGTGTTTGTCTTGTTGCTTTGTTGGGGTTTTTTTTAAGGGTTAAGACAATAACCTTTAAATAAAAAAAACAAAAGAGAATCTATCAGATATTATTATAACCACACTAAATCTTTAGAACTGGTTTTTCATGCCTTGCCCAAGACAGATTCATAAAAACATGTTGGATGGAGTTAACAAGCAGGATCTTCAGCTATCTATTCACTAACACCCTGGACTCCCCAAACCCCACCAGTAACAGAGGAAACAAACAAAAGCCTTCAGAAGAATATGTTTTTAGAGCTCTGTTTGCTAAAACTTTGGCTAAGACAGAAACCAGATGTTGGGAAATGAGTGATTAACTAATGAAGTTACACCTAAGGTTATTTTGTGGGATTTCTCCAAGAACAAATGTTTGAAAGATTTAAAATCCATTAATTCAGCAGATTTTTTTTTTTTTCCCTGCAGCTTTGTGGAATAGGTCTTTCATCTTTTTTTTTTAAATAAAGGTGAGAATTGGATACATTGATGAGGAGGTGACAGAGCCTTTTGTAGATGGCTGGCAAGTCGAGTTTCTATTTGAATTAACATTTCACTGCCCTTGCTGTCTTGTGTTTTAGGGGATATACAGCCTTTGAAGGCAGCTGTTCATTATTCAAATCTAAAGAGTTATTTTAATCATTTGGGGAGGTGGCAGGGCCAGTGGGGAGGGAAGGAAACAGGACCAATCAAACCAAGGTTGAGATTGGGACTGTCCTAATTAACAGCACGCTTAGATTGTTGTTCATATATTTATTTATATATCTAAAAAACCTGCCCTTATAGGAAGAAAAAACCCTGAATCCTGTTCATAATGAAACACTGCCTGCTGCACTGAGCTGCTGAACCACAGGAGGTATCTCCTATAAATATTTTCAGGGATCTTTGTCCTTGCAATGTTTGCTGCACCCAATGATACCCTGCCCTAGAGGTTGGCAGGTATTCTGCACATGCCTCATGCTATTATTCTGACCTCTGGACACTTGTCTGGGAGGGGATGAGCCAGTCAGCTCATCAGAAAGATGTGATTTGACATCTTGGTAAATCAGTTCTCTACAGAATCAGGCTGAGGAAGTGCAGTTTCTGAGCATTTTAGGTATTTCGTCGTGGTTATGTAAGTAGAAGTGCCCAGGACTGACTCCAGCTGAGACAATGTTCTGGGCAGCCTCATATGACAGGATGGTAGTTCAAAAATCTTCAGAGAGATTCTACTAGAAGGAAACAAAAATATGAAGCAAGCAGAGATGGACAGGGTGTACAGCAGAAAAAGGACATGATGGACCTTTCACAAGGAAAATCTAATTTTTACCTGCCAAGCTTTTAGGAAACTACTTATCCATATAGTGGTCCTTGTACTGCCTTTTCTTGTCATTAGAGTAGAAATCCATGCCAATTTAAGGAAAGAAAACCAAATAAAACAAATGACCCTGAAAAATATTTCCTGAAGAGGTTTCCTGTGCACCACTCAAATCAACAAAACTATCTGGATCTTGGTATTTACCCTGGGATTGTCTTCTTAAAGAGCCCTGTCAAAAACCCTAAAATAAGCCATTTCTCCTGTCAAAACCCCTAAAATAAGCCATTTCTCCTGTCAAAACCCCTAAAATAAGCCATTTCTCCACGAGCCTCTCAAAATGACACTACTTCTCTCCCTTTCTTCTGCAATAGTAAAACTAGCAAGCATATTTGAAGAATGATGAATTCAAAAGTGTTCTGATCCAAGTACAAGCTTTTTAAAAATACTATTACGTAGAATGGTATCTATTTACTACTATTGTCACACATTGAAGTGAAGTATCACTCTATAATCTCAAATACAGTGTTTTAAACACCACCCACACAACCTCCATATGCTTAAAGGAAAAGGATTACTGTCTAGCATGCAATTTTCAAGCAATTTGGCAGAGGAATTTAGGTCTTTCTCTTCCCTCCTGCCCTGATCATGTGTACATAGGATTTTCTTAAACTCCCCTGAATGCTGCTGCATTATTAAAAAGCAAAATACATTAAAATAAATCTGGAGAGAAAGCAAATATTTTCTGAGCGTGCAGAGTGCAGCACTTGAGTCAAACTGCAGAGACACAGCTCCTCTGGAATGTCAAGTGACACTGCTTCCATCTGAACCAGAGCAGACCACAAGAATGTCTAGCAAGGTAAACACAGTACCTGTACAACTTAAACTTACAGTGAACATTTCTGCCTGCAAGAGACTTTTTCAAATGTTGCCAGAAAACACAACATGGAAAGGCCATTACTGTACCCACAGCAAACTCAAAAATATTCAAGCAAACACTGACCCAGATGGAAACCACATTCTTTGTAAGCCTGCAATGAGCAAGGTGGATTTTGATTTATCACCACTGAACAGAGCATTTTCTTAAGCCTGCTGCTTCAGTTTTAAGTGGGAGGCCACATGTTTTCACTGCTTCTGAACTGCAGAGCAAATAATTGACACACAGAAGGCTTGAGAAGTTCAATCCTAAAGGGATTGTGTGCCAAGTATTACAAGTTTCTTTTCTTTATCTTTTGTACATGCAATTTACCAAATTCTTAGCTACCCAGAATAGCTGGGAAGACTGCTGTCCTTCTCTGTTTTTGAATTCTATTTTACAGCTTCTCATTGACTACCTCTTCTCTATAATATTATCTGTCTTCTTATTTAAACTTGTTCGTCTTGCATTTGTAGGGAGAAAGTCTGGTGAGATTTATGGCTCACCAGCACCCAGGGAACAGTACCTATCAGCACTATCAGCAGCAAGAACAGAAAATCAAGTAATAAATTAAGGGGATTAACAAGGTGTTAAAACTTAGCTTATGTGAGGTCTCTCTAACTTGAGAAAACATTTATCTGTCAGATAAGCTGGGCATTGTGGTGTGCCTGTTTTACTGCTTCTTCTCTGAACCCAAGCCTGAGTCAAAAAGCACTGACCACAGCAGAACCACAACTACTCCAAGTTTAGAATATCAATTTGAAATACACTGTTTAACTGCTACTGAGAAATCAATAGCCACATTTTTTCATAAATTCCAATAAAAAAAAGATAATTTCAAGCCTCATCTGGAAAAAAAAGTATAGGAGCATTAAAATAATAATGGTTTTGACCCCAGCAGTGAAAGAATTTCTATTTTCTCAGAAACTAAAAGGTGGGAGGAAATCAATTTATCTGGCAACGATAACAGAAATGCTTTCAAATTTTTGAAGTTCCATAATGAAGAATAAAAGCTTAAAAGTTAAAATAAATGGCATAACTATGGAGTATTGAAAACCTAAGAACATTGACATTTTGCTGGTGATTCATTCTGCAACAGAAGACAGCCACAAATCACAAATTTCAATAGTTACCAAGCCCTGCATGACTTCACTGTAGCTTTCAAATTCAGAAGCTGAAAGATCTCTTAGGTCATCTCACCCACTCTCCTTTTCAGTTCAGGATTGCTCCCAGCGGTATTTTGAACATTTTTACTCAGAATAGAAAACTAGTAGAAGATGTAAGGTGCTATTAAAGAGACTGAGGAATCAGGGGAAATTATCAAGCACTATACAGTAATAAAATACGGATAATGAAGATGCTATCAGATTACATTTTATATGCATATTTATAACCCACTGGGGGTTAGTAAAGTATCTGTAAACAAATGTAACTGCTGATTACACGCCTTACAATTTCCCAGTTCTGTTTAACATTGCAGTTTAGCTGTACATTAACCAGCCCTTGCTTCAACACAACTATAATGGTAAACCCTGGGTGAAGATCACTAAAACCACTTACTCCTGTAATTGTACTCCAGCAACCAGGACAAATCCAAAAAATCATATCATATCTCACTGTTTTCCTCCTTCTGACACTGCCAAGCTCTTTCTTGGTATAGGTCTTAACCTAAAATCTTGAGCTTGACTGCCATGGTGTAAAGCTTGTGTCAATTTATTCTTTAGTTCTTTTTCAGCCAGGTTCCTAACATTCTTATTTTGCTGATGAGTTTGAAGCCATGCATGTGCACACCTGACCATCCTGAAACACAAAAAGGACTGCATCCTATGACACTTATTAATAAACAGGATGAATAAACTTAATTACAGCCGCACGGTTTTATAGGAAGTGCTCAGACAGACAAATGTAACCAACAAAATTAAGGGTTCCCCATTCACTGGAGAACAGCAATGGAAGAAATCAATTTATTTTTTTAAACTACAAACTGGAATCACGAAAATTGTATCTTTTGGATTTTACTCCTCAGCAAATTACACATTTTGACTTCTATAAATGGAATTGTAAGTCACATTTTAAAACACAGAAAGCCAAACAGTCAACTTAAAAATATAAATGACTATTTATGAGTTTCTTGCTATTTGGAATATTTAAAATTTAAAAAAGCAATTAAAATATTTCAGAAATAAATCAGTATAGAAAATTGATTACATAAAAGCTTCCAATTCACTGTGTTTAGAGACAGGAAGACTGTTTTCTTGATAATGCTTTTCACAATCAAGTGAGAAGTTCAGGCTTGCCCTGTAAAACAGAGATGCAGCCAGGGAACACACAAAATAGTTCTCCTCTTCACTGCACTGCACACCTAACCAGAGCTGGAGGTGTCAGACACTCCTAGTGCCTACCTTGAGATGGCCAGCTTAGAAAAAGATTTTATCAGTTGTTTGCAACACCCAAAATCTTTCTGCAGGCTCTGCTTCAAGGGAAGTGACATCAGCAGATTTGCAAACTAATTTGTCATAACAGGCCTGTTGTAAAGGATGTGGCTTACAGGCATACCTGCCCCTATTTCTAAATAGATTAGAAAATAATTAATGTTTAAAAAGCTTCAGGCATTTTGTTTAATAAAGAGATTAAACATAACGCCAAACAACCCTTTTTCTCCTCTGTTTATTTGACATACGTGTTGTTACATGTTTTATGGTTACTTAAGCACAATTAATTAAACCTGAGATAATGGCAAGGCTGCCAAGCACAGATCTACTGTTCACTGCTTAGAAGACAGGTAACTAAAATAGCTTTGATTATTAGAAAAGAGCTGGGAACATCAATAATAGTGGTTATTTACCCTGTCTGAAAGTAGAGCTTCTGGCAACAGGTTAGTCAAGAAACTCAAAAGAGGAACATCACAGTGATCAGGGGAGCTGAGGAAATTAATTCAGACAAAAGGGTAGAAAGAAATATCAGCTTGAAGGTGAGATCTGTAAATCCCAGTGACAGAAATGCAATATGTGATCAAGACAGCTGGTAAAGGTCATTCAAGGACAGAGCCCAACAGGAAAAGAGAAGGACCACAAGGAAATTTACATTCTCAGGGTTGCTAAGCAAGGGGGAAGAAGAGAGGAAGAGAAAATGGAAACAGTGAACGAACATGATCATTAGTCATTTTTTTTTCAAAGATCCTGTTTTTCTTTTTTTGACTGACATGTTTTCTAAAAGCCTTGACTGATAGAGAGCCCTACAAGTCATGTAAGTTAATCCTTCAGAAGACTTCAGCTGAACTTTTGCAGATATTTTGAAAATGACATTCACATTAAAATGGGTCACACAAGATGTGGTCAGATTCCTTTTCTCTAACAAAAAAGAAGACTGATGCAGCAACTTAATCACACTCTAATATTATTTACACAGGAAAGAAACTTGTCAGAAGAATGAAATTACCAGACAACACTATCATGAAACCAGGAAGCAGAAAAGCTAGCAGTAGGTGTGTTTAGACTAGCAAAAAACAGACATGGAAGTGAAACTGTTGTAAATTCACACTGAGCAGAATTGATTTGCAGAAGTGCCAATCTACTATGCTGGCATTCTAAATAAAGAACGAAAGACTTGTTCTGAAGAGCTTCTCATGCTCAGAAAATGCAGAAATTGTTCTGCCTGCACTGTGCAAGATGTCAGACCTGATGACCATTATGACTGCTCTATTATAACGTAAAATACACAAACACTCTGCCTCTGGCATTCCTCTTATGCCACTTCACGCTTATAAACATTCCATATGATAAAGTGAAAAGGCTTGTATTAGCCTATATGTGTATTATAAGTGAATCTTCTTTCCCCAGAAACAAACCAAGAACACCACATCTGCCTGCTTTTCCATTTTCACTGCTGCATTTGCTATATGGATGGAATCACATATCCCCACTCCACACATTTCATTCCACTGAACACTGTAGTAGTCAGAAAGTTGAAAATGTTAAAAAGTTAATATCAAATTCCTAATTCAGACTTTAGAGCTTTTATTTGTAGGACAAATATGTAACATGAAAGGATGTGATTTGCCCTGTACTTTTTGAAAGCAATGTACTATCTTCACCAGAGAATGGAGAAATAAGCTTTGTGCAATAAGACTGAGTACAAGCACCCTTGACAGAACTGCCCATATGTTTTCATTCATCCTTTCAGTGAACTACAACACTGAAAAATAAAATTTGTAACAATGAACGCAGCCATTTCAGCCAATTTTAACACTTGTATGAGAAATTACCTTTAAAATGTCCACTGACATACTTAGAACCATTATTCAGGTTTCTGAAAAGTTCATTATTTTTCATGCTTACGAGTAGAAAGAATTAAGGACTTGGCAAACTGTTGGTACTTACTTCTCTCCAAAGAATTTCCTCCAGAAATCTGCAGCATCAGCTTTGGTGATTCGAAAGTTATCACCCTGGAACTGGCCATTTGGAAAAATGGCCTTGATTTCTGCCAGCATGTGGCTGAAGATGAGAGACAGCTTCGTCAGGTTTCTCCTGCGGATATAATAGGAGGAAAAAAGAATTAAATCAAGTCCTCAGAACTGAGCAAGTTTAATCAGCCTTTCACTATTCCATATACTCTGCATATTTTTGTAATAATCGCTGCGTGACACAAGAAAAACACTGAGGTTTAAATGGAAAACACAAAGAAATACAAAACAGTAGTTTGTGTTTCCATGCACTTTTGAGGATGTATTTATCATAAGTCTTCATGAATGTAAAATCATTTCTTTGGCAACAGAACAGGTTTGAGTTTTCAACTGCATATTCAGATACCTTTCTTGTGCATTAAGCTTGTGAGTTTCTGTTTCATTTCATCATTGCAGAACCAAGAATTTACACTAATTAGGCAGCAAATACAT
Source organism: Lophotriccus pileatus (assembly GCA_035583135.1). NCBI lineage: Eukaryota > Metazoa > Chordata > Aves > Passeriformes > Tyrannidae > Lophotriccus > Lophotriccus pileatus. Next base: position 18,112,928 of record JAWWES010000001.1, read on the forward strand.
TAAAAAAAAAAAAACCCTCAACCTAGCAAATAAACCCCCAAAACAATAAAAAACCACGCACTCAAAAAACTCAAATTATAGTCTTGTATGTGATATCAAACCTATTTCAGTCCAGGTTTCTAGAAATATAAACACAGCACAGAACTAGATTTACTCCCTTGTCCTATGACAATTTTAAGCTTTTTTTTTTCTTTCCAGCTTTCATTAACTCCACCTACTTCCTATTCTCTTTTTAAATGCTCTCCCTTTAGTTTCAACTTGCTTTTAGTTTTTGCCAGCATGTTATAAACAAAAATCCAGCTTCTTTGCTATCAGCTCACTTCCATAGCTTTCCTAGACTTGTATCAGTTAATTAAAAATGATTTAGTTTTTTATATAGAAATCCCATTTAGTATAATACAAAGAACACAGAATTCTTAAAAACAAATCATCCTTTTGTATGGAAAAAATCTGTGGAGATGGTGAGCAGACGACAGAGAAGGATGAAGCAAACTTCATGAGAATTTATGCCTGGAGAATCTTTAGATAGATGCTCCTTGCAGTAAAAAAAGGGTGTTTCCCCAGCTAATACCTGAAACAGACACTCCACAGGAGACTGAAGGATTTGTAGTCTTTTAATGGAGTATTTTAATGAGTTAGAAGTGGTCTATGTATGCCAAGCCCATTTCTTTCACCATCTCAGACACTACTTAATAATGCCTCAATTTAATGAAAAATGCATTAAAATGTATATCAACCATGTAACTTATAGACTGCTTAAAGACAGTATTGAAATAAATTCAAACTTATAAGTTCCCAATCACATGGACAGATTGCTTTACACATGCCTATCGAGCAGCTTTCAGAATGCTCAGAATCTCAAAAACAGCTGAACATATTTCCTGGGGTCTTCCTAAAAGAACACTCAATTTAGCACCGAAGCAGTAATTATTTCAGCTAAATCTGAGAACTTATAACAGGGATTCCTGTGGAAGCTGTGTTGCCGATTTTATTATAGGTTTTACTACCAAGAAAATAACGATACAGATAGTTGTTTTGAAAACATAACTAATTTAAAACAAACAAAGCAACCCCTAATGAATACACTCTCCCTCCCCTCAGGATTAAGAATGGTTGCAGGGCTAATTTATTCAGAGTCCTTTAATTCCTCTAGTATAATCAGATGTCTATAATTATGACGCTCAACAGCTCCTTATTTTCTGGATTTGTTCCTTGCTACCCCCCTTCCTATTTCCTTTGTACTTTAATTAAACACACGTGTTCTTTATTATTTTACTCCTCAGAACTCAAGCCTGATGCAAAGGAGCAAGCAACAGCTATTTTAATGTGGCTTCCTCAGCCTGCCCTAAACCCCAGATTAAACAAGCAGCTCTCTGTACTCAGGACAGATGGGAACATGACTCAGAGCAAGTTTGAACAGAGCTCTCCCTTGACTGCTACAATTAATGCTCCACATTAACGTGCTGTGCTGCAGGGGTTCTTTTCAGGTACAAATTCACCCAGAGAGCTTCTTGGACTCCTGAGCCCTGCAGTGGATTAGGGGATGAAGTCCCGCAGAGGTGCCATCTGGGGCACGCAGTAGAAAATGGCACATTCTTGATAATTTATAGGCAGGGTATCTGGTTTTTTTTCTCCTTAACCTCTCTTACCCTACCAGATGATTATCTCAAGTTCTTCTTTGGTATCAAACAGCCATGATAGATCATGCCTTAATTTTTCACTTATATATTGTTTTCTTTAGCAGAGCAAGGCACACACCGCACTGTTTTTGCTTAGATATGCTTATGTGATACCAGATCTCAGTACCTTCTTGAGACAATGTGATACCAGATCTCAGCACCTGCTTGAGACAATGTGATACCAGATCTCAGTACCTTCTTGAGACAGTGTGATACCAGATCTCAGTACCTTCTTGAGACAATGTGATACCAGATCTCAGTACCTTCTTGAGACAATGTGATACCAGATCTCAGCACCTGCTTGAGACAGTGTGATACCAGATCTCAGGACCTTCTTGAGACAGTGTGATACCAGATCTCAGGACCTTCTTGAGACAAAGATACAAAGCTCAAGGATTTCAGACATGATTTTCAAGAATTATACAAGGTGTGGAGATGATGCCGTTGGGTAGGCCAGTGACTCTCCCCATCCACTGGTCTGAAGATGTCTATCCATTCCAGAACGTGTACTTTTGAAGTGTTGGGGAGGGGCTTTTCTAGGACACCTCAAGAAGCCCATACTGCACTTTATCCATTTGGCACTCTGTGCAGCCCCATTTTTCAAGTTAGGATGACCCCCTTCTTCCCCCCCATATAAAAGAGGGAGCACTGTCAAAAATTATCCATCTTATTTTCTATTCCTAAGTGTAAGACAAGGTATTAAATCCCATTTATTTGAAAAAACAAAAACAAAACTAAACTAAAACAATCAGCTTGGGCATTTTGGTGAAGAATTCTAACAGAAGCCAAAGAACTGTTCAATCTGAGCACCTATTTGAGATCTCATTTTCACCACCAAGCTGGAATGAAACCAATCTTATCACGTCAGCCTGTATCTCTTGCAGTAACAAAGGCTTTTCTCCTGGTCACAGTAAAGTCTGATGAAGTGGCGAAGGGACAATAGTACTGACAGCCAGATACAAGCTCCTGAGAGACCCTTTGACTCACCAGATTCCAGCAAGTGAGAGGTATCTTAAGAAATCATCTTGGACCTACAGCTCAAAAAAGTGCCCTCCAATTTATAGAGAAACAGTAGTAGTCTATGATTTGGTGACAAACATGCCTGCAACATGACACATCTACTGTAGAACCAACGTGATTTGAATCAACCCCAGAACACCCAAGATAAAAAAATTAAAACCTGAATTTTTATTTATTATAAACCTGTAAAAGTCTATTGAACCAGTACAGATCTTTTGTCTAATCAGAAGAAAGATGCATTTTTTAAATTAGAAAAATAATGTGTCTCTTGGAGTTATACCTAATCAATAAGATTTCTAAAATACAGAGAGTAAAGTCTGAAAACAAGAATTTTGAGTTTATTCACTACTCAGTAGATTTCTATAGTCTGCATCAATTTTCTCTTCAAATGCAGGGACAGGGTTAGGATGCAAAGATTTAATAACTGAAGGACTTTTCAAATACCAGTCACATGCAATTTGAAAACAGGGCTTAATAATGGAAATATCACAACATCCCAGCCAAACTAGAGAGGCAGCACCTATACATAAATATACAAAGTGAAGTGCCCTGATCCTTCAGAATTACTGGATTCCACAGACAGTAACCAAGACAAAGTCTTGGTTTTAGCAATACATACTTGTAATTCATGCAACAACTTCAAACCTACTTACAAGCTACACGTGTTTATCATTTTTATTTTCATGTCTGTATATTACTATGACCACCAAAAAAAAATTATTTCACAATATTTCTAGGAAAAACATAGTCTGGAAGAAAAGTCTGACTGCGTGTCTTTGCAGTTATTTATGTCATTCCAAAAATTAGGTTATTGCTGGATTTCCTTCTTCATTGCTCTAGTAAGTGCTTAATCTTTTTGCATCCACATAGATACACTTTGTCAAACAATCACCTGCTGTAATAAACAAAACTTTCCAGGATCATAATATATAACTCATTCACCTGGCAGAGAAAAGGAGTTTTCAGAGTTAGAATAAAATCCATTTGACAGCTAAAAATATTTTCCAGATAGATCTGACACAAACATACACCAAAGTATCACTAAATAACAGATAATTCCTCTCTTATTTCTTATTTAGAATCACGGTACAAAGACACTTCTGTTAGCTGGCAAAACTGCAAATCATAACTGCTTAGGAACCAAGATAAAACAGAAAGTCTGAAATGTGAATTTCATAAAGTGAATTGTTTATTTTAACTTCTAAAAATCCATCCCCACCAAATATTAAAGCTCCAAAATCCAAAGCATATGTACAGAGCTCATTTCACATAATTAGTTATATTCAGAACAGCTTTCTGATCCATATGCTCAAGTTGTCGTAGAAATCAAAGATCTTACAAAATACATGTCCCTAATCCAAAGGAAAAGAACAGAGCCTTTTGATTCAGGTACAAAGGAGAGAAGAATAAACCCACGTTTTGAGCTCTGTCACTCTTGTTCTCCAAAGTTCAGAATTCATGTTTTCTGACCCAGGTTTCCATTGTGGGGAAAAAAAAACCCTTTCCAAATTACTTCCCATTTCTATTGTGCCATCATGAGGAAAATCATAGCTGTCCATAAAGCCCCCTGACAGATTATGCTTCTGCCACTAATTATTGACAAGTGACACAAATAGGAATGCATTAAGTCCAGGACAAATCACAGAATAGAAAAAATTCTCAAGAAACATGTGAAGTTTTTGAAGTTTATCTCCAGGAGACATAGGAATGTGACTAACAATCATATATGCTGCTAGCTGTTCACTCTTGATAAACCAGTATAGCCCTGACTCATTTATCCCCCTTCCTTTTCCAGAACTTCCCCTTCCACAGACAAGGAACAAAGGAAAAAGAGGTGGTAAAAAAACCCAACACAACCCCCCCCACACATGACAACTTCTCCCCCAAAAACAACAACAAAAAAACAAACACACAAACCAGCCCTCAAAAAACATCCCCAATGCTTCTTTTTCAGAAATGTACAGGTGTAGAGCAGAGTCAGATAAAGGAGCACTAACAATGGAGCATTCCTCAACACTTTAGAGGAAACAAAGGAAACCAAAGGTTCCTGTCAACATGCTTGCACAGAAAAAACTGCCTACCATCCCATTTGGCAATCAGCTCAACTCTGCTGCTGTGCCATGATTATTTTTAAAAGCTATGTAAGGACAGGGTATTGTTCAGGTTCAGGGACCAAAGTATATGAGTCTATTCTTGGGATGAAATATCCCTGAGACTAAGAATAATCACGAGCTCTATTTCCTACTCGTGCTGCTGACTCATGGAAGGAACACATACAACTAACTTAACTTCTCTGTGCTTTAGCATTTCTCACATGTAAGCCCCCTCCCCCCAAACAAAACCTCAAAAAACTGCCTTAAACATGGTGAGATTCAGCTAATGATTAAGTTTATCATATGTTAAACATGAAAAACAAGTATAAAATTGTAAGAAGCTAGCTGGAGGCAACTACTACTTTTCCTTGAATCCTGAAGGAGTTGAGCTTATTGCGAGTAAGAAAATAGTCTCCTTTCTTCAATGCCTCTTCTCCTGTCTACAGATTGAAGGACTATTGTGTATGCAATATTGTCTATTCCAGCTTTGCTCTTCACAATGGATACCTAAAAGAAGAAATGGCAGACTTTGGGTAAAATTTGGGCAAGGATGTTTGGAAAAACAAAGACAGTTCATCGCAATGTCAACTTGAATTTTCCTCCATCTTTTCCCATACTTAAAAATCATTTTACATTGATACACCAACTTCCACCAACTTCCTTTTTGCTCCTTTTGTTCTAAAGACCAGAAGAGTACCAAAATGAAGCAAGGCAAAGAATTCAAAATTTTAATTCCATCTTTTGAAACTGCTTATCAGCTGCCATTGCTTCGACAGTAGATATCTCCTGCCCTATTCATGCAAAAACAAAGAATGAACTTATTGTACAACAGCTTAGTAAAGAAAATGGAATATAAATACAAAGGATGGAAAGTGGCTAGGGTTTCTCCCAGTCTATGAAATGAAAACATAAGGAGGGCTAGCAGGACTAAGAAATACAGGAAATACAGTCAGCATAAAGCTGAATGTGAGTCATCAGAAGTGGAAAAAGGTGTGTTGACAAGCTAATGATCTAATAACTTTCCCCATAAATAGTTATTATCTCTAATTACTTATGCAAAAGGACAGGGGTTACCCAAAAAAAGTTTGTAGAGAATGCTACTCTTTGAAAGAAATTTGCATAATATTGATCTGAATATTTACAAGTATATTTTGTGAAGGATAGTC
>JAWWES010000001.1:18120050-18157596 GCA_035583135.1 Lophotriccus pileatus
AGAGAATGCTACTCTTTGAAAGAAATTTGCATAATATTGATCTGAATATTTACAAGTATATTTTGTGAAGGATAGTCAATCCTATGACATTTTAAGTAGCCACATAAACTAAGAGCTCACAGATTTATTGATTTTACTACCAAAACTTTTAACTGAGCTACTAGATCATCCTTACATAACACATGATTCAAAATACTTAAATCTGACACCCACAAAGATTTAAAAGAAAAGCTGGTTGTTTAGTTTTATTTACTACTTTTTAACAGTCAGTTGCTTCTGCACTGTGGTCCAACTCATCAGTATCAACGTGTTGTTCAAGCACTGCTCTGCTTCCTCCATCCTCCTCCTGCAGACATCTTTGTCTGCCAACATCCAGTGCTATAAACTGAACACCAACTTAAGTGTAAAGCCAAATATCTGTATATTTATATATCTGTATATATATATATACACATATACATCTGTATATGTATAAATGAAACTACAGTTATCACAGAATTCCTCAGGCATAACAGTCAATCCTGTTTCTGAGAACTTGAATTAAGTCACTGAATACACAAATATGTAAAACTTCTTTAAAAACGTGAGTGAATTATTAAGAAACAAGAAAGACTCAATTAGCATCTTTTCACCATCTTCCAAAGCTTTTTTCAAGCAGAAGGAATATTCAAGAGAACACTTGGCCAAAATAAGCAGTCTTAAAGGGATAGGTGTGGTTGGTGTAATTTTTTAGTACCTGATTAGGCCAGTAAACATCTGGACCTGCATTGCAAAGTGAGATGACTACTTGTAATTCATATTATGCATGCACCAGAAGTATAACTGATACTACCAACATAATCATCACCCTCTTAATTCTTATAAGGATTACTTGGTTTGGAGATGATCCATGCCATGGATGGAGCATTTCTGTCTGCAAAAAGGCACACTTCTATACATGGAGCAACTCCAGTGCCTCTGGAAGGGATCCAAGGCTGAGTCTGGCACAAATCCTGCCACGGCCCAACGGCCCAGGAGGGCACGGGGAGGTTCTGACGTGACTAAACGCTTTACCCGCTCCACAGCCATCTAGCACGAACAGAGGAAAGTGGTTTGGTTCTGTGTCACGCTTCATCTGGTTTGCTGTCATGCAAGAACTCAGGAAACTCGGTGGTTGGGAGGTGTTAATACCAACAAAGCACGTGTGCCACGCGGCACCCCGAGCAAACCTCCTCGGATCTCCCTTCGCCTCCTCTTCGAGCAGCAATTGATTCTGCTTCACTGTGCTGGGTTGTGGTGTGGCATTTTCCTGAACAGAAATAGTCCAGAAAGTGTACTTCAGGATTGTTCTTTCAGAATTTTCACCTTAAAACATGCTGTTATGATGTTTTCTAAGAAAAATAAACTAAAAAGAGACACCACAGTAACGAGGATCCCAATATAAAGCACTTAAATACTCCATGACTGTGGAAAAAAAGTCTGCAACACAATTCAGCCATTTCTGAAAGAAGGACTGGTAATATTTTTCACTGACATTAAAAGGTTTTGGCAAACTAAAACGCATATATCCCTTTTTTCATACGTATAATTCTCAAACTCCAATTCTGATATTTAACAGCAAACGGTCTTTGGATCATATCTGCCTCCCAGCAATCTTGGGAAAATTTACACAAGGATGGCAAAATGATAAAATTCAGGGAAATCTTGTCCAAGAGGGCCTAAAAGTAAATTCAAAATTCTCAGCTCCTAATCCTCAGCTCAGGTGTAGTCAAGTAAACTACAGTTTAGTATCTGATTTAGACACAGTTAACTAAACTACACATGAAACACTGGCAGACAACTTAGTTTGAGCCAGCCTGCAGCTGTGGGACACAACTCTGATTTTAGGTAGAGGGTTTTTAATACCAAAGAGGGTAGGATAAGAAAGTTCTTCTCCATTTCTCTTAGTGAAGTCCACAAGGAACTCAGAAAGGAAGACATTCAAGAGCAAAGAAGACAGAAGCTAGAGAAGGGAGATGGAAAGAAATGGATGGTAACATGGAACTCAAGAGAAACTTGATGTAAAAGGTATAATAATGCACAAGAACATTCTGTTTTACAGAAACCAACCCTCTTTATCCCATGTATCTTCCCATCAAAAATAACATCATTAAACGAGTAGAGGAACTCTCCAACTCTACATTTTAACAAATATATTTTTGCAAAGACCTTCAAATATATAAAAACAAGAATTTTGACCTTAAGCCCTGAAATGAGATTTCATGTAGGCAGACAAGCATTCTAAGCATTGCCATTAAAGCATTCTAAAGGTATTTTAGGTATTTTACATGAAAAAATGGTATTTATGAAAATGGAAACCCACCAAAATATAATAATCAGCCTTGAAACCACGTATCAAGTTATTGAATTCCTATAAAACATATCATAAAAATTTCCATTTTCTCCGATGCACTTTAATCAAATCCACCTAAAATCATTCACCGAAAATGATTTAAACATTATTTAGTGCTGAGATGCAGCTTGTTTGCAACATTCAGATAACAGAAATCTGTGTCTCACAGCTAAGCAGTGTCACAGAAATGCACATGGCACAGAAATACACAAAATAAGATACATAAAGCACTGAAGCTGTGTACGTGGATCTCAGAACAATCACTGTGTTTTATTTACTGGGAGAATGTAAAGTGACTTTTCACTGAGAGAAGAAAGCTACCATCTCCAGCCAGAACAGTAAACAACACAAATCTACCCTCTTCCCTTTCATATATATTCCTATTGCCTGAGGCAATCAGCCTCCTGTCCTCTCAAATATCAGGAGCACATCTAACCCATTTAAAACCAGATACATTGCTGCCACATCGTGTTAGGAGCTTTATCTGTACAGGATTTGCAAGGGAAGAAAAATCAAATACTCGGTTCCAAATTGCTACTTGAAATAGTTTCGTGATGCTCTATGTACTTACAGCCCAGGAGGATCAGGTCAGTGGATATCTAACAGGACAATTAGGAACAATCTGGCACCAGCTGGGATTACAGCACAGACCTTGGACAAAGTCTAATAGATTTCCTCTTTACAACAAGATGTTTGATTTCATACTAACTAGAAAAGAAATAGAACCGGCTGAAATATTTGAATCAGTAATTTGGACAGGGTAAAGGCAGGCACTAAAGAAACCCAAGGATATAGCTAGACAGACAGGTGTATTTTCCATGAAAACTGAGGCAGAATCTTTACCTTCACAAGTACTGATCTCAAATTTCCAAACGGAACCTGTCCGTACAAGTCAAAATAAAGCCTTTTGCTTCTTAATTCCTTATCTCCCATGAGAAGCAAAGGAACAGAACAAAACTAAAAAGACTGAAAAGTTCTTAGCAAAAAATTACTCTCCTTTTTTTGGTCTAAAGCCCAGTAATCCTTGAAGACATTTACACCCTCATCTGCTTGCTAATTTTTTTCCCCCTTTCAACATTAACAGGCTTATCCTATTTCAATGACTACATTTATGAACATGGGTCATCCCCTACTGCTTTCAAACTGAGGAGAAACTGAGTATGCCGGGACTCTTCACCTTGTATGAGCAACCCTGACAGACATCTATAAATTGCCAAGTGGCACAAGGAAGATGGATGAGGACTGACAGTAACTAGAACATTTAATGGAGCTGACGGGAAGCAAGCTCCAAAAACCCCTGATCCACAGAAGTTGTTGCCTAAGGATACTTTGGAGGGAAGTTTAAATAGGTTTGAGGGGAAACTGGGAAAACACCAGGAAGAGCAGCTTCACTGAAGGTTACTGGAGTAACAAAGCACAACAGGCTCAGGAAACCCCTTAGCTAAAAACGGCCAAAGGCTGGGAGAGTACTAGGCAAGTGTACTATATTTTTAAACTACTTTTTAAATTATTATTATATTTATATAGATATTATCGTTATTAAGTTTTTTAACTAAATGTTTACCCCATTTATTCTTTCTTAGGTATCCTCCTTATGCTCACCACAGATTTTTATTCCTCTGAGACTAAACACTTGTGCAGTTTTGCCTCGCAATACAGTTCACTTTGCTACTTGCAGAAGTAAAAACTTTATGTGATTATGGATTCCTGGAACGATCAACCAACTTTGAAAACAAACTGCTTTCAAACAGGAATGTAAAACTAAAGACAATAGTATTCTCTCAAACACCAAAGCATTCCAACTCCTGCTTGTTAGAACAGCAGGTAAGAACAGTAGACAGAAGTTGAAACAAACAAACAAACAAAAATCTTAGGATACTAAGAAATCCAGCTGTAAATTTCTAATCACTTTTTCAAGAATCCTCCTTGAAATCACTACACTATATATCCTGGCACATTCTCACCACCTGAAAATACTTCTGTTAAGATCATATGAAATTGTACATACAAACTTTAGTGTGCTTTAGTTTGTGGACCCAAAATTTCCATTTCTCTAATTACTTGAATGTTGCAGACAAATTTAAAAATATATATATTCTTAACAACCACTGGGCTAAAATATTCAGTCAAATTATATTTCCACTTCTCTTTTTTCAGACAGTCATCCTGGGGTAGGAAAGAAGGACTAACTCCCAAAATACACCATGCATTTAATTGTCCTTTTATACTATTAATAATAGGACGACTGTTTATATCTGAAGGGAAACAGAACTAGGAAAATAGAAGTGCATTCCTTCCACCTCTGGGAAGCTCAGAGCACCAGCTACCATGGCAGGTGGAAATTTGGCACAGTTTGAAATATCCTTGGACAAAGAGCTTCACTTAGTGTGGCGTATTCAGTATTAGAAACCACTTTCACCCACAGCAGCAGTTTTTATCCCGTGCAAGAAGCATCTGACATGTACTGGCTGCCATAAATACTATTGCTGTTATAAGCCATATCTGAGTTACTACAACAAATACTTGTGATCAATAGCTACTGTTTGATCTTAACAGTCAAACAAATTACAAAGCCTCTATCAACTAGAGACTGGAAAAAAAATCATGACCAAAATAAGAACTATCACAGCTAACTACCAGAGTTAATACTGGAGAAGTTCGTGCAGCCAACTTTAAAAACATCTCAATCTGTATCAGCAAAAAGACAGTGTTCTTTAGAGTTTTTGTGCCCCAAGTCCTGCACAGCCTGCCCTGTCCCTGGACAGCTTCCCAGAAAAAGCAACACCCTGGACACCAGTTTCCACCAGAAGTCCCACAGTACTTCTTCACTCCTCTTATTCCCTAATGGCTGAAAGTAGATTTTTCATCTAGCTCCCAGAGAAGAGAGAGGAAAGACTGTGGCAGACAGACAGCAAAGGGGAAACAGAGAAGGCAAAGGCCGAATAGTTTTCCTGGGGCTTCTTGCTTCCCACCCACCAAGCCACATTCCACAGCCCCACAAGGGAGAGACCCCTCTGGACAGGAGATAAAGCAGTGTCTGACACAGAGCATTCTCTTACAGAACGTTCATCCGTGGAAAAGAGGGAAGCAAAACAAGGAATATCCAGCGTGTTGCACTCACATGCTCTCATAGCAGCCTAAATCCCACCAGATCACAGTAGACATTTAGGAAGGGAAAGAACCTTACTCATGTTAATACCCTGAACACAAAAGTTCCCAAATACTTCTCCAAAGAGCCTGAGGATTAAAAAGCCTGGCTGGTGTTGTCATAGTGACTCATTGTTTAAGTCGAGAATATTAAAAGATTAGCTAGCCAGAAGAAACTTTTCTGTTGCCATACGTGATGTTAATTAAAAGGTAAAGAGATCTAGAAAAGGTATTGAGAGAAAAATGGCAGAAGAAGGAAATAAGCAGGACATTAAAAAATTTATTTTTAAAAAGGTGGGGATTAAAGAAGGACACAGTAAACCCCTCTGAAAGCTGGAAATGAGAAAAGGATCAAAAGGTAGAAAGTGGAGAATCTATGTTTCCAATTCTTCCATCAGAACTTCGTAGTTCACATTTTCCTCCAAGTTTAGTCACCTTAATTGCACACATAATCCACAGCAGGCTCACTTGCTAGTACCAGAAGATTCATGACTAACAAGGCACGGCAAGTTTTGATTTCACCAGCTAAGTAAGACCTCAGTATATCTGAAAAATTTATTTCAGTCCAAGTGTACAGGTATGTGAAGAATAGCCTTTCTTGCTTTTTCTACTGTCTGGCTGCGAAGAAAGAGTCTGGTAATAAGAGCAACAATGTACTAACACAAAGCAGTTCATCAACACCTCACACTAGCTGTACATAACTCTCTTAGGAGAATATGAAAGCTATTTCTTCCCAAAAGCAAGCCCTCAGTATATGTTAGGAACAATGTAAACAATTTTAGACTGAGACTGTGCTATGCAGAAGCTTCAATTTGCAATGTTTACTCAAAGAATCACAGCTGTGGAAATATAAAAATGGTTTGAAAGTACTTAATTCTGAAGAGCCTGCTCCAGCTTTTCTTAAATGTTTTTAACGGCATGATTAAGTAAAATGCCACTGGGACAACACAGCTCCTTTTGGAAGGAAGGGCAATACTAAATAAAGTCATCATTCCCTCTGACTCAGGGCCAACATGTTTAATGGACATATACCACCATTTCTTCCTCCTGCAACACACAACCAAACCCTCTATAATAAATATTTAAGTACTCACAATCGTTATTTTTATCACCATGGCTGGGGGGAGAGACAGAAGGGGAGATCCTGGAAGCATTAAATAAAAAAAAAATCCATCCCATTTGCACATGGGAAACTCAAACCCACTTTCAAGCTGCACTGAAGTAATTTCACAGTCAATTCACAGAACTCAGTGGATTCTGCTGTAAACAAGTCTTGGCTCAAAACAGTGTTCATCCCACTATAAATCTGGTGCTATATTCAGATGGCCTAAATTCCACCTAGCTTGCTGTGTGCTTATTTTTGAAAACTCGTGAAAGCAAGGCCCATTGAGACCCTACAATTAAAAAAAAAAAAGAGAGACAAAGAGAGAAAAGGAAAACCCAGCACATTTCTAAGTGTCTTTGATCTAAAATTATGCTTTTTTTCCCCTCAGGTAATAGGACTGTCATAGAAAAAGACTTTCCTTGACTTAAAAATATAATGAAATCATAGATATTTATACTTTGTTTCAAGAATTATTATCAGAGCACATTTTTTAATAACAATCTTCTACACTTTACTACTTGGGATTATATATCGTCTTGCAAACCTACAGAACTGCAAATATTTCCACTTAGGGTAAGAGAGGAATTTCCCTCTGCTCACTCTACAACTTTCTCTGTTAAGAAAATGAAATAAAATTAAAAAAAAGTCGACCTAATTATTTTTGTCTAAAAACTGAAGATTTGCAAAAGTTTTGTGTCAAATATTTGTAAGGAAAACGCCGGAAAGCAGCTTTTATAAAACTTATGGAACTTGACTTACAGTTGACAACATTCTGTGGCACTTCTACCCACGAATTAGTTTGCATTCTTTGCAGGTACCTTGCTTCTACCAGAGCTTTATGTGAAGTAAACATCTCATATCAACTTTCCATCAGCTTTATTAGCCTCCCCTACCATCTCTCAACAACAAAGCCATTCATGTAGATTCCCACAAATCCCAGAAATCCTCTTTTCATGAATGGCTACAGTCTGCACACCCGGCCCTACCGACTGAAATCTTGCCCCTCTTGCACAACAGGGATTAAAGAGAGGTCACAAGTATTACTCCACAGTTTGTTATCTGCCTTCTGACAACAAGTAGTAAATTCTTAACCTAATCACTAATCCTTAACTACTTTTATAATGATTAGCTTCCATTACAACCAATTGAAAGAGTAATAGTGACAGAAAGCCAAAAGCCAAGACCAAAAAATCTTTCCTCACCCAGTGCTTCACTGTTCACACTGGTTTCCTGGGATTAGTTTTCTCCATGTCTGAAAAGTTTCAGCTTGTGGTGAGAGGAGGGGATTGACTTCCCAAAACCCCATCAGAACATGTGTATTTGTTCTGGAAAACCCTTGGGGCACTTACTGCCCCTTCTGCATGATCATTCACCCTCTGGGCATGGTGTGGCTTGGGGAAAAAAACCTCTCCAACAGGGAGCTAAAGACTGTGATGTCAGTTATCCTTCACTGCACAGGTGAGGTGATTCTTTTACTGCCAAATTCATAAAACTCATAATACCCAGAATATATGCAATATACGGTGGGATTTACCTGAAATCCATGTCATAAAAACAGCGTGCTGCTGTTTCTATGTGGTAAATTGTGTGTTAAATGTCACATTAGCACATTATATGAAAAAAAACCAACATTCTCTTCTATTTCTAACTTTATATCATCTGCCTAGCCTATCACATTTCCCTCTGCCCTTTAGTATTTTCTTTTGATTACTTGCATTCATTTTAACATTTATTCAGCTGACTTGAAACATTTTTTCAGCTACAAGCAGGAGTGAGGTAAGTATCAGCTATACATTTAACCAATAAAGTAGTTCTTTCCTATATGGCCTTTGGTATTAGAGGGCATTGAGATACCCACAAACACACACATAAATATATATATAATTGGCTCACATACAACAGTAAAACTCAGCAGATGTCCAAGTGCCTGGTCAATTGAAAAGGAAGCTCTAAACCACCAGACCTAACCTATAAAAAGAAGTTATTCAACTCCAACTTTTGTAATATTCATTTCTGCTGAAGAAAATATTTCAGTTGTGAATACCAGCATCTGCAAGCAAGAAAAAAAGAGTGTAAAGGAAGAACACATTGTGATTCTAAATAGAGGGCAAGAAATGATTCAGCATGCACCTTTTCTAATAAAAATGTACCAGAAATTTTACAGTGTCAAAACCCAAATATTCACTCTCAAAAGCACAAAGCCATTTCAGTATCTGTTGAAAACACTGCATTATCTCAGAATGTAACTATGACACAAATATACAGAACCATAAATAAAATTACATCTGTAGCTTTCATCTAAAGTAATCAGATGTTATGTACGAGAATATCAAATCCAGAAGGAAAATATCAGGTTTTGATAAAGGTTGAGATATTCTCTGGGTTTTATGGCATTCAATTTTGCTCTAAAAAGAGACAGACCAGTTCCTAATCTAAAAACGGAGAAATGTGAAACTTCATGAAGCCCATCTTGAATTTCCAGCACTCCCATTCTTTTTACAGGAAAGGCCATAACAAGCAGTCAACTATTAAATCATGAGAGTTTGCAGGAAAGAATTTCTCCTTTGCATCTATTTACAAAGTTGCATATTTTGTTTACAGTGGACCATAACACTTTTTAAAAACAACATAACCCAAACACTAAGAAACGACACTACACACTCTATGATTACCTGTAAAATAAAAGTAACCCTATACTTGTTTATTCTACTGATACCCAACACTTGCTGAGACCACCTGAAGATCCTCTTTCTATTTTAAAATGTGGAATTTTTGTACCTACTTTTTTCAGCTGAACCCTCACATCACTAAGATTAGATTTTGCTCAAATAAAACTTACAGGGAAAAATCTAGATACTGGTCTAGTTTTATGGTCACTGTTTTGTTGTTTCTTTTTGTGTTGGGGCATTGGGGTTGGTTTGGGTTTTTGGTGTTGGGGTTGGGTTTTTTTTCAACGTAACGATCAGAACGCCAAATTAATTTTTCACTTTTACACGTTTTTTCAGGAAAAAAAAAAATGAGCAAATTGTTTTCCCCTACAAGTTAACTACCAAGCTGCAAAACCTCTCAAAACAGAGATATCTGATGGAAATTTTGACACATGCTTAGTTAGAGCCTCTCTAGGCAGTACTTATTTGTGCAAGTTCTTTCCTTTTAAAAGCCTTCTATGTTTTCATCCATGATTTTCCTGTAAAATTATATACTTGGGATGGCTTTTTCCTCTCTGCTTAAAACACTGAGATGCTCTTGCCCTACAGAGGTTGTTGGCTTCTTTTCTTATTTTGGGGAGAAAAAAGAAAAGAATAAGCTTTCTAACAGCTAAGAGAAGTCAGATGTCTACCACTTAATCACTTTGCATCCAGCACACGTGAAACGTTGCCAAGTCAAAGTGGGAAGTGAAAATAGAAAGCAGAAACAACTTTGGACATATGTAAATAGCTACTTGAAGTAAGGGAGAAAAAAGGCTTGCCAAGGGTAATTGGTCAGTCTAAAGCCATGTGATGTATAGATCCATATAGATACCTTGGTGCCAAAAGCAGTACTGCATTTTAAATGTTTTTGGAGAGTTAGCAAGTCTTTCCTGCTTATATCCTGATGGAAAAAAAAAAGGAATTATTTTCCCATCTTCCCACTGACTCTTGCACTAACTTTATAATATTTTACTATATTGCACTTTTGCAACAATCAACGGTGGGAAACTACACTTTATTTTCTTTTCTTTTTGGTCTCTGATCATTAAACTTGAAGCACAGAATACCTACTAAGGAATGTGTTAGCACTTGTCTTACACAAATGAACAACCAGTTATGCAACAAACAGAAAAGCTCCAGAGTTCACTTTCACTTATGTTTCAGATTATTTAGAGTTTTAATAATTGTTTTTGCTCTTCATAAAGAGCAGAAAGTTGATATAAAGTGACTAAGCATTAATCAAAGCAAAATTCTGATTCTACAAACACAAAATAAATGGAAAACACAACAACAAATGGAAAAAGTTTTATCTCACCACTGGACCAGAAGTACTGAAAATACATAGCACCTACCCAAATATCATTTCCCACTTTCTTCCCTTCCTGCCTGGCAAAACAAACAAACCAACCAACGACAAACCAGCAAAATCAAAAGGTTCAGCACTGTCTCACCCTACTCCCTTCACTTATCATGAGCACACGTTTACAAGACTCTTTACAATTTCTTTAGCCACGAACAGGAATGAAACTATCATGATCAGGAGTATAAACATTTTGTCAAAGTGGTACAAGGTTATCCTACAGCATATTGTTCACTAACTTAGATCCTTCCCCACCTATTTGCTCACACAGTTTCAAGTTCTTCAATAACAGTTGAGCCTGTTCTCAATATCTTTACCTGTCATTTTAGATAGAATTTTAATTTCTGATTTCATGTATTTAAAACATGTTTCAT
This sequence comes from Lophotriccus pileatus, assembly GCA_035583135.1. Lineage (NCBI taxonomy): Eukaryota > Metazoa > Chordata > Aves > Passeriformes > Tyrannidae > Lophotriccus > Lophotriccus pileatus. The sequence goes on from JAWWES010000001.1 coordinate 18,131,098, forward strand.
GTATTTGATTTTCCCATTCTACTTACAAAGTGCAATCTGTTTGGCATCCACAAAATTTTCTTTAGATTTAACGTTATTAAGGTAAAGCTTGAAATGGGCAGAGAGCCCAAGCATGGTTTTGTGGCTTGGACTGAGTTCAAACAGAAAGTAGTACCAAAATATGAAGGCAAGGAAACCCACCTATTCAAGTCAGGACCACTATCAAAACAGCCCTGAAGCTTTTCTGCTCTGTGCACCCACTGGCTCTAAAGATGCTGCAAAAATAAGGGCCAGAACCATCCTGTCCTCCCCGATGCGTGATGCTGAACAACAGGGATGACAGTCCATAAAATACTCCACCTGCTCTTTCCTACAGTGGCATTAGTAAAAAATAACCACTAAAACAGGCCCAGTGTGTCACTGCACAGACTCTCCTGAGCAAGGCAGGTTAGTTACCACATTTGTAAACGCGCTGCCAGATTTCTTCTTATTCGACGATAATGACCACAGACCCCATGGAAAAAAAAGCTCAATCGAAACATCACAGAGGTCCCCTTCAAAGGAATAACTTTCCTTCCACTTTGCTGAAGTGCAAACTAGCAGAATCAGAGCCAGTTAATTAAAAAGCCACGTAAATTACACGGTTATTTTTTGCTGCCCTGCTGTGCAGCTTGACAGTCACCAAGTAAGGGAAAAGAGAAAAGCAGGGAAAGTATTTGTAAGTGACAAATTAAGGACAGTATTCTGCAACCAAGCAGCAGTTAATGAGGGAATTATTTTATAGATGTCTCAGGAATGAAGGCTTGCTCACTGGCATGTGGAAGGATTACACAATCTGGCTGAATAGGCTGGGCAAACAGATGAGGAGATAACACACACCAGGAAGGGCACTGAGAGAAGTTACACACAGGAGAAAACAGCTGATCAGTTTAATTAAATCCTTTTTGTTCAAACACTTCTGTAAGGCAACATTTTCTATCTCTGTGCCAATATTTTGACTCTTTTTTTCCAATGACATTTTTCAATTATTTTATGATTTATTCTTTTCCAGGCTCTATACCATCCAGAGAGCAAAATTCCCCTGAATCTGTTCTTTCTCTCTGTGCCTCTGTTGTATTAGTTAGTCATAATCTTTTCTCAAACTGTTGCCCTGTTTTTTCATTCCAGTGCAATGACCAAGGAGTCAGACTACACAGTCAGAAATGTCCACAACTTCAATCACACAATGGCAAAGTCTCTCTCAACACATGAATGAACACCACTTAGTTTTGCTTTCAAAATACTGATCATTTAGCTCCATTGTGAAACAGCAGACAGCACGTAATCGGAAACAGTGCACTATTCATTCTGTGAGCAAACATAATCATGTACAAAATATACAATTTTTTAAAACAGCCCTTCAGAGCACTGAGGACGACCATTCATTTGAAGAAAAAGAAAAAAAAAAGGGAATGTTTAATCATATTCCAAGTTTTAGAGTGCCTGTGAAAACTTTTATAGCAACAAACTTCCACAAAAAATTTGCTACATTAGATATGATTAAAACTTTACATTGATTGCACTATTGCCTTTGAATTGCCTATATATTAATAGTTAAAATAGTATCAAGTGGCCTTCTGAATTAGACCACAGATGCTTCACATGCAGAGCTCAAGAGTTCTCACCCAGAACATCTAAGCCTTAGTGATCTCTGCCTAAACTATGTTTTTGTTTGCTATTTATTAAGTAGGAATACATATTTACAAACACTAATACTACTTTTCCCAATGTTTAGTGTTATTAAGACCTTCAATTCTGACAAAGTACTATCTCTACAAATACAGGTTGTTTCCCAGGAAAGATGGTTTAAAATACTTTAAAATTTCTACAGTTTTTCCCCTATGCAAAATACTTCAATTTAAAGGTCTTTAAGGTTTTAATTTTAGTCAAATTAAATGGAAAATTAAAAACAAAAGACTGTACAGAGTAAATTACTCCATACCATCCTCATCTCATTAAACCTGTGAAACAATTAACTCAGGTTAGGTTAATTAACTCACTTTTGTGCCTCAAGTAATGCTACCAAAGGACTATTGCTACTGTTTAATCACAGATTAAAGATGCTGTAGCAAATCCTCCCAACTAGTATCAAACACTGGAATTTTACTCTTCTTCCTGAGATGTAACACAACATCAGCTCATGGTTCATGTATATTTTATGACTACAGGACGAGAGGAAAGGCAGAAGACAAAACTCTGAGAAGTCACAGTCATGGCTGATTTATACTCACTACTGAAAATGTTGAAGTGATTTCTAATATCACCACTTTACAGCAATGATATCTTGGCATGACTGAACTTGTTCCTTGTCTGCATCCGTTTTGGCATATTTTGGTGTTTGCAAATAAACCATTTCATAAACCACCCCTGAAACATTTTAAAATCATACCACAGGTAGAGAATTAATTTTTACCTAGAACACTAAACTTTTGATTAGCATTAGATAGCTTCCTACATGCAAGAGAGCTTAGAGATCTTATTTTCCTCTTTTTTTTTAACTGTTTAGACAAAAATTGGACTGAAAAAATGAATGACTTCTTGTTTCAGTTAATAAGGAAGCTTTTCAGGTCAAGGGGACTCTGAAGAACACTTTGTAAAGTTTGTGCTTGAAATAATCTTGGTTTTTTTCTTTCCAAATGATACACACAAGCATGAGACTGTAGGAAGACAGACAATACAAAATTGGATTTTCAACTGTACAACCACATTTCCTAAAGTAATATTCAGAGTGTCAGAAAATTCACAATCCATTTAACACAGACTTTTAAGAACTAGTATTTGTCAGTTTTGAGGCATTAAAGAAAAAAATTAGTCACAATAGTATCATCACTCCTAAAATGTTTTATTATGCTAAGTCTAACAGTGTGTTTCAGCAAGTTTCTTCACATCATAGTAATGAGTGTTTCTACTCCTTTTCAAAAGAAGCCAAGACAGTAAAAGCATCAAAATTAGTCTATTGGCAACAGTTCCTCGGAATAATAATCTGTGAACAGAAAAACAAGGAAAACCTGTTGTTTCCATGCTTAGCAACAAGTCTGTGACAACTGCCAGCATCCAAAGTATAATCATGTATTTGTTTGCAGAGAAAACTACTACAGGTTGACAAAATTGGATTAATATGTAAACATTCAAGAAAACAGTGACATTTATTTATAATAGGGTAACATCAGTTAAGGCAACAATCTTCAGCACAGTCACCCTTTTCTGACAGCAGTTTCCACCAGTAATCCTCTCATTTCCCTTGCTATTGTACACCTCCAGTGACATACATTTCTTTCCCACAAATAACTTGCCGCCCTCTTCCCCCCTTACACCTCTCAAAGTTGACAGTACTAATCTACCCTTCTGTTCCTAAAAGTCCCTCAGAAACAACATCCACCAGTTCCTTCATTCATTAATTTATTTGCTGCTTTCAAAGACAACTGAATGTTTTCTTTCTGATTACTAACGATCCCTCAAATTAACAAGTCCATTATTTATGGCACCAGTACCAAGCATTTTCTCTCAGGAACAAATACAAGGTCTGGAATTCTTTTTTGCCCACTTTTGATACAGTGTTTGACATTTTCATACCTTGAGATGGGGCTTAATTTTCACTCCAAATTACATCTTTAGACATAGAAAGATGTCAGCTTCATCTAACTTTTGGCTAAAATTTTTGAGAAGTGATTGAATATTAAGGGATTTTAACTGTGATTAAAAAAAACCATCTATAAGTGATTCAAAATTTCATTCTTGGAATACACTAGTTCAGAATTTTTGCAAGACACAGAATGGAGAATACAAAGGCTAACAAATAGGTCTAATCTTTTTGTTTATTATGACAATGATGATTGTCATAACGCAGCCTATTTCAGAATTAATCTGATAGAAAGAAGGCAGGTTATTTGCTTTTTTATTCAAGACATTATTCTTTGGGGGTTTTAATGCTATTCTGTCTAGCAGCTGACTAGATTAATTTTTGTATTAATCCAAATGAGAGAGCTTTTCCTCCTCACTCTAACCATTTTCAAGAATTATTAATCTTTTACTTACTCCTCTATAGGCTTAAAATCATTTGTTTTGTGACCAGTAACTACATACTGAAGAAGAAAACTGAAGATTCCTTTGCCAAGCAAACAAAAAACCAGATGGTACAAAAATAGAACCTCCTACACAAACATACTTTAAATACATTTCTTAGAAGATAGCCAGTCAGCTATTAATGAATGGTCACCATACATGTGAGAAGATATAGTTCTCTGAAACACTGAAAGCATTCTCTCTCATCATATTACTAAAAACCACAGCCTCTAAAAGTCACCTGGCATTCACAGAGCTCTTGGCAACCATCAAATTCCTGACTGAACTGATGCTGATGAGGAAACCTTGAGATAGCCTCAGTCAGAAAAACAAAATTAATGGCTGCTCAACTTTACTGTTGTTCCTTCAATTTCCCCATTAGCAGCTATGCTCATGCAAATGCCCTGAATAAAAAGCACTATTGCAAAGCACTTGGACAGTACTGTGATCAGTTTTACCAATGCCAGAGTAGAAATTAGTAGTTTAATAGTCAGTAATGGATAAGGTAAACAGGCAGAAAGAAGTCTGAGACTACACAGTGCATAAGTAAAATAAAAAATACCAAATTATTCTGAATTTTTTAGGAAATACTGAGGTTAGAGTGTGCAATTATATCATATGACATAAATGAAAACTGTATCTTAATGCATATCTTAAAGAAACCCTGACAAGGTAGGTCACTGTATTTAAGAGATCCAACTTCTACATTTGGCTGTTCCACACGGTGCATGTGCTTCAAGTCACGGATGGAACTCATATTCCTCAAATAACAGTCCAACTTCAGTTTATCACAGACAATCACAGAATATGCTGACTTGGAAGGGACCCACCAGGATCATCGAGTCCAACTTCTGGCCCTGCACAAGATGCTTTTGTTTGACTAGACAGAAATACTTACAGAAACTGCTGTATATAGTAGTTGTAGTTCTCTATTACAAATGCAAATGGTTCTTAAAAGGTTTGTTAGACAACAGTCTAGTCTAAATCAAAATTAAATGCTTTAAAATATTTCACCCACCATGAAACAGCTCAGCAGGGACAGAGTTGCAAAGGAGTGTTCTTTAAGAATCCTAGCACAAAAATATACTCTATTCAGTGACCAAAAGGTTCCCTGAATAAACTATTTTGGTAATAATAAACTATGCCTGAATATCTTGGTAAATATCTCAGACTACCTTGCAATTCCAGTTCTGTTCCTATATATCCACCAGTTTTACTTTACTAGCCTGTTTTAGTGAAAAGGATTTCTTCTGCCGGCCGGTTCTGGTCACTGGCAGATTGAATCGAACATCTATTAGCCTACTTACCCTTGGTTAATGTTTTCTGCAGAAGCTATTAGCTCTGTTAATTTAGCACAGAGAGGCCCCAATCAAAACTGAGGGCTTTGTTTGTCAGGCTCTGCACAAAGAGGAAGCCCTAAAGGCTTTCAAACAAGTCCGCAGATGACACAGAAACTGGCAGAAGTGGCTGATACCCTTGTGCTCCCATCCAGAGGATCTCAAAAACAGGCTATCAGGAACCTCAGGTAGTCCAACAAGTAGAAATGCCAAGTCCTGCACCCGAGGAGAAACCACCCCATGCAGCAGAACATGCTGGGGGCCACAAAGATAAGGGACTGGAACACTTTACAGCAGACAAATAGAATTATTTAGCCTGGATAAGACAGTGCTCAGGTGAAATCCCATCAATGTGTAAAAATGCCCAAAGGAAGGACGCAAAGAGGACAGAGACAGGCTTTTTTCAGTGGTGCAAAAGCAATTGCTATGAACTGAAACACCTAAGGCTCCCTCAACATCAGGAAACACTTTTCTCCTGTGAGGGTGAACGAGCACCAGTTGCCCAGGGCAGTGGTAGGGTCTCTATCACTGGAGATACACAAAAGCCATCTGGCCACAATCCTGGAAAACTGGCTCTAAGTGGCCCAGCTTCAGCAGGTTGTTGGAACAGATGAGCTCCAGAGGTCCCTTACAACCCTCAACCATTCTGCAATTCTGTGATCGTTTTTTATCTTACAGATTCAATTCAATGTAAGTAACAATTATGTAAGGAATCATATGACTGATTAATTGCATGAATAAATGCATGGTTAATAGTATCGTACTCTGACAATAATCTAATAACAACAACAATGAAATACCAAGAAGTTTATGCTTATTTTTTTAAGGTGCAAGTGCCTATCAGTATTTTAGTCAATCCTGTAAGGATTCCAGGTCACTGTACGAAAGAACTGGTGGAAGCCTCAAAATACACACACCCATTTATGCTAAAAATTTGAGAACAAGGTATACCAGAACCCATGTTTATATATGGAAAATTAATTATACCAAAAAGCCTCAGCTCACTGTGATTGTCATTTACTGTTACAAACTTCAAGTCATGCCTGAGTATTTTAAAATTCATTGCTCAGTCTTCATCAGTACATGTCACATGATGTGTATCTCATTTTCAAACAACGGTACTGGCTTTAAACACTGGATTTAGCAAAGCACATCCTTAACTTTAAAACAAAATAGCAGCATCGCTTTTGGAAGTGATCGTGTACAGAAAGACTCAACTGGTTATTTGCATGTCTGATGCCCAAAACAATATGCTAGTCCTGATTAGATCATACTCAAGATACAAGTCTTGGAATTCCAATAACACTTCTTTATAGACACAAGACAAAAACTAATCAGATACAAGATAGCTGGTCTGGAAGTAAAAGGGGGAGTGAAACACTAAACTTTCACTGCTCACAAAGTTTTATACATTTGGCATGGGTAAAAAAAAAAAATCACTTTTAAGTCTTACAGAGGTGTTTTACTAATTTAAGCTTAAACATCTCTTTAAAAACAGAAACCTACAAAACTCCTCCCTATGAAGTACTTCTGTAATACAATAGCACCCTGAATACCTCTCCATACACTGCAGTCCATTGACTTTTGTCTTGGAGGTCTGTGAGAGGAGAGGAAGTTTGGAACTCTAGAGGGGCTCCTGCTCAGCACATACTCAGTAACAGCTCAATAAGGGGCTGCCCTTGTCAAGGCAAGATTTAATCAACAGTACTTGAAATGTAGTTCAGACTGCTGTGCTAGCAGAATTCCCCCAAACATCTCACAGGGAGGAAGCAGACCATGACAAGTATTTCTTTTTACTGGCACTATACATAGAGATGAACAGCTGTTACAGTGAAGTATAAACCTGCCTACTATTTTCAGCAAAAGCAGGAGGACAGTCATTCTTTGAGCTCTCTGACGGCAGAAGTTGTTGAACTGACATGCTCTGTGCTTATGTTTGGCATAACTTTGGAGCCTACAGAGCAGACTTTCCAGTTTCATGAAAGCTGGCCTTCTCTGCATGCTGAAGGGCATAACTGTTAGGGATTTTATAAACTGACTACATGCCTTTCATAGCCCAGAACATTCATGGCAAGCTGTTTGCCAAAGTGTAATAAACAGTGAAAATTCGGTAAATGTCAATTTAAGGTGAATGGTTTTGGAGAAGATGATGTGGAGGACGCTGGGATGACACACAAGAAATTTTCAGGAAAAAAATAGCTGTGTTAAAGGAGTCATGAAAAGTTTTGAAGTTCATATATTAAATTCTCCAAGTTTAAAAAACACAAAACTAGAACCACATGCGATTGCTAAAAGACTTATGTTTCATCACAGGGCCTTTAAAATTATTTCACCCTACAGAACAGCTTACTTTGAATGCCACAGTAAAAGCCAGAAAATGTAACACTGTCAAGAAGGAACACAGACACAAACAGCAGCTTCAGGAAGTAAGGATTTTTCAAATTAATAGAACTTTGCATTGGCAAAAGTTACACAATGTGACTCAAAACTTACATTTTATGGAAATGAAACGAAATAAACAGAACATTTACATTTGAGATGTTAATTATTTATCTTCAAATGCTAATGTTTTGTTGTTTCTTTTTTTAATAGAAAACATAAAGTAAGATATTTTATTCCTATATAGTTCTAGAGAGACTTTACACATGTTGGCTTCAAGCAACTTTTAAGGTGGTCTGGAAGCATTATATTTATTTTTACAACACACAAACCCAAATAGCTAGAGAAGAACCCTATTTAAAATTATACATTGTCCTTTAGAAAACACTTAGTTCTCTCTGCACACAAACTACTTGTCCAAAGACAAGTTTATCCATTTGCTTTAAAATTCTAAATGCGTTAAAATAAATATGACAGACAACTAAACAAACAATCCCTACCATTATCAGGCATGATAATGAAGTACATGCACGTAGAAAACTTAACTATACACACACCTGGCATTTGCCTAAACATAAATAACAATATCTCAAAATGTTGGCCAAAAAAATATGAACACCTTGTAGCAAATACAAGGAAATTATTCAGAGGGCTAAAGCCTCAAGGAGTTACAATATTTGCCACATTAAAAAGAAACACAAAATATTACCTAGAGTGGAAGAGAAGTACCTCAGAAATTTACATCTGTATGTGCCTGCCTGAATTTAAAGCCAGCTTTTCTGTATTTTACTGACAAGCCCACATTTCACTAACAAAGCCTTACACGTAAATTGCGTCACCGAGGCCAAAACCTCACTATTTGTAATCTAGTGGACTGCAAACATTTATGTCAGCAGGCTTAATCAGGTGGATCAGCTCAGGTAACTAGTCCTCACTAATCACCTTCCCCTGATGACTGTTTATATTATATACTTCCCTCCAGAACACAATGGGAGAAACTAAACTCCTGTGTGTAAAGACACAGGACCGGTCAAGAATATCTTTTGAGTTATTTCAAGTCAGTAGAAACACACGTGAATTTGAGACCAGAGTTCATTAACAGCTCTCCAAAAAAATAAGCATGTCTTACACATCAGAACACATCCTGAGCTTTCAAATGCCAGTCTCTCACTGTGTTGTATTTATAGTCTAGCAAATTAATATTCTGCTCTTCCAAGCATCACTAAATCCTGCAGCTTAGGCATCTGCATGGTCGATGAGTTTCAGCACAGCCTTGGAAGGGCCACGTTCACCTTCAGCATGGACAGGCCAGTTACAGTGAACGACTTCAGGGCAATATTATTAGTCAGAGCTCTACCACCTTCAGACACACCCTTACATGAAATGCCATAGCATTTCATCAGACTTTCTGTAACTCCACCTTTTCTTACATACTTCTAAATATTATTAACAGTGCTGTCTCTTGAAACACATCTAGACCCTGGGTTGCTTCCACGGTTCTTCCCTATTCAAACTAGGGGAAAGAAAGCCACGTTGCTGTATCTCAAAAATCTTACTCTGCTCTTCTTATTTTGATTTTAGACTAAGCAGGCTCAATAGCCTATGCCTACTGCATGGCTGAAAAAACCAAAATTATATTATTGATTTTTACCTATTTACATCCTTTTGGTAAGGCTTTGGTCTTCCATCTACAATCTGTTTCCTTGCAGCTCAACTGTACATGCCTTTTTGTATAAAACATATAAATTAGCAGACAAGATCAACTAACCTTGCATCATGCTAGCTGCCTTCTTTCCCTCAAAATGGAATTATGTTAGCTCAACAACTTTTATAGCTTAAAGGCTGAATAGAAGTCAAGCTGCCTTAGCCACTTCCTCATCACCAGGGAACATTTTTTTTCCAGTGTACCTTCTCCCACACTAAGTTCCTCCTCTGTCCCAACATCACTCATTTCTCGTAAGTCACATTACCCAAACTAAAGTTTGCTGAGAGGCTTCCTCTCCAGTCATTTAAAACCAAATTTCTCTGTGTGCCAAGGTGAGCTTTACCCAGTCTGTGTTTTCAGTGCTGCTATCATCCAGCTGGTACCAATTAAACACATGATCACAATTAAATACCTGATCACAGCTCAGCAAAGGCAGCATCAGACCTACCCCCACACCCCAGCTCCCCTCAGAAATTAAAAAAAAAGAAAAAGAAAGGGGGAGAGGGTGAGGGGAAGGCTGGGGGAAAGGGACAGGAAACCTCTGTTATCAATAGACAACATCCTGTTAACTTCACTCACGTGAGTCTATGTGATACATACTGAGTAAGTGTTAAACTGAAACCAGAGCCTATAAAAAAGAGTTTATTTGATGCCAGCTGCTGCAACATTAAAATAGATAATATTTTAGGACAGTTATTTATATATAGCTATGACTGCTCTCTGCAAGAACCAAAATAAAAGACAGGAGATGGACACTCCCTCAAATTTGTGAGGAATATGAATTATTTCTCTTCCCCTCTAGTCCCTGGACAACTGGCTGCAGGTGGCCCTATTTGAGCAGAGGGGTTGAACCCGATGATCTCCATAGGTCCCTTCCAACTCCAGTTATACAAATCCTAAGATCAGCAAGTCTGTCGAGATGTAAAATTGAAGAGCTGACTCTTCAATGCTAAAACCATTTACTTTTTCACAAAAACACTGAATTTCTTTTATAGAAAGTTAACTAAATAAATATCAGCTCAAAAAGGAGTAAGAGATGAATAAGAGTCCCAAGAGATCCAATTTCCAAGCTGCATGAACTGAAATTGTGTGAAATTAAAACTACCTTCCGTATATCCCCAACTGTGTCCTGGAGAACTATCTGTTCAGGAGTTGCAGTCCAGCTGGGAGTATTTTTCCACTGAAAATAGAGACACTCAACATAAGACACTGCAGGACTCCCTGCGCTCAGCAGGCACAGCAACTACACCAACACAGTCAACTCAAGGAGAACCATTTCTGTTCTAAGGGCAAGATCACTTTGAAAACAGCATTTCTTCATTCTCAAAATAATCAAGGCCTGTTCAACTTAGTTTTGAAACCTTCACTGCTTCTCCACAGACTTTTGAATACTCAGACTCATGAATATATATAGATTTAATCAGGAATAAGTCATCATGTCTATTGCTCATCTTGGTGCCTTTTACACATGCTGTTACAAAACACTGTGTCTTACCTAAACTACACATAACTAACTCCAAAATACTCTATTTCCAGTTGCTGTAGCAGAAAGTAAGTTTATTCTGTTATCAAAGAGTTAAAAAGAAATACTTAAAACTGATTAGGTTCACTTGTTCAATAAATAAAATCAGAAAAATCTAACTTTTCGTGGAAATTTAATGATGCACTGTGGTTCTACTATTATTCATTATATCCACTGTGGATATAATGATGTCAGGCAATGTCTAAAGAGTTTTTAATCCAGCTTGGCGACCATCCACATGAAAAGCAAATCCGACCTAGTAACTCCACATCTAATGTGCTAGTTTCTCCAGGAAAGATTGCCCTGATCTTAGAGCAAATCCTTAGATCATAAAGGGGTCCAACAAAGGCAGATACCTACTTATGTATCCTCCCCTTTCTAATAAAAATATGGAAGCAGCAAAATCTTTAGCATGGTACAGTGATACAGTAATACAAAAAGCAGGAGCCTGAAGATCTGGAGGAACAAGCTACAGACCTACTTTCACACTTCCCTGTATCTCAATTTCCACAATTTCTAGATAAAGAAAAATCTAAAAGCATTTTTGTGTTAAAAATTAAATACCATATAAAAGCCAGGAATAGGATCAAAATCCCCCTTCTACTTATTTCACACATAATACTAACAGGTGGGCTTTTGTGTAATATATATGAAGCACTGGGGGTTGAGGGTAGGAATCAAATGCTTCCAAATCCTTGCCTACATGCTGGACACCAGTAGATACAATTTTGTATCAACTTTCAGAAACACAACACAACAACTATTTTAAAATAATTTTTTTAATCAAGTCTTCACATGTTTTGTCAGGTTGTAAATCGTGACATGAAAACCAATACGTAACTCTGAGATGCATAAACTATTTCCTCGTATAAGCTTATTAAAATAACTATGCAAAACTTAAACAAGAGGGGTTTCTTTGACAAAAAACCTTAATCCTACAAAACTATTTTGCTAAGTCAAATTTTAAAATTTAGAGCAATTGCATCAGAACTTCACTGATGGGTAAAGTAGATTTGAATAATTTCAGCTAATAAATCTTATTTAATTCTTCACTCTGAAGAACACTCAAACCCTCCAACTAGTTTTGACTAAACAGAGGTGCACAAACACAGGTCACTCTTCAATTTACCCACAAATTTCTAGATTAAATAAATACTATAAGCCAAATGCAATCAAATCAAATTACACACATTGAAACACTCCTTGGAGAGAGCTATTGACTGGGAATGTTGATTTTTCAGGAAGAAAACACTGATATCACATATAACAAGGGGACATAAAGACATGTCCAGTCACACAGCACTTTGTGTGTTCTCCTCATAAACTCTGACTGTAAATTTGATAAAACTATTCTAAATGACTATGCCTCTATCCCTAAAAGCAGATTCAGAGAGAAGGAAATCTGAGGAGTTACTTCCTTTTATACAAACTAAGTAACTGATCATGGGCTACTCAATGCATAATGTTATAACAGAAAACAGAATAATGCTACTCATTTCATGCTTATTGTTTTTGTCAAAAAGCCACAGGTCACAAAGACATCACCTTCAAGTGTTGGTCATGTATCTTTCCCCTCCTCCACTCTTCCTCTGCAAGCTTTTATCCTCCAACCCTCTCTGGGCATACCTAACACCTTTTAAGACAGTTACAAACGAGAGCAACACAAAGCCAAACGAAGTATATACCAACTCTGACTGCACCAAATTCAGTCCACCTACTTAAGGGGGAGTCAAAGTAAACTGGTCTTGTAATACTCATCTCAATTGTACAGCTTTGTCACACACCTCACAAATAAAATTCCCAAATAATTTGCAGCTAACGCCCTATTAATATTTTGTTCAGAGCAGAACAGTGAGAAGAGGTTTCTGCTATTTAATTTGGAAAGCACAAATTTAAGCTGCATTGAGTAGTTATCATCTAGCGGTTCATGTGCAGATTTCTCCAAACAAATTATGCTGGACAGGGCACATTGAATTGTGAAGCAAAGCAAAACTCCCAGTGCAATTAAGTTTCTAAGTTAAAAAGCTAAAGCATTGTTGTTTCAAAATAAATCTCTTCTAACATAAAAATCTAACTACCCTTTCTAACACCACTTTGAAGAGTTAAAGTACTACACAAATAAAACTGCCACTCAAATATTAACAACATCAAAAAGAATGAAGTAAGCTTTCTGTGAAGGTCTGGTGAACATTTGCTGGACTAGCAAAATAGAAATGTTCTCTAATTATTCAAAGATGAAAGAATATCTATTTAAATGCCTGTGATTGTTTGAATAGTCCTTGATGGGACAGCATTATTACTACCCAGTTCTCTCCATTATAAGCTGAAGAGTATGTAAAATATCAACTGTCAGTGTAAAACTATACTATAACACTGCAGTCATGGGCAGCTGTATTTGCTGACTATAATACTTTTTCTCCCCAGGGTGCCACACATTCATCCTAAATTCACAGGGGAATCAAGCCTTGTGGAAGAAGGAACCCTGGGGACATTTTAGCAACACTGTAGTGGGGAGGGAAGGCTAATTATGAAAATGAGGCAGAACTATTACAGTGGGAGCTCCAGGGCATGTAGGACTTGTACAGAAATGAAAGTAGTTGCAAAATAAGAAATATGACTAAGACAAGGCTATTTGGACACCTTTTTTGGTCATTGTGACAGGAATGTATTTTATCATCTGTCTACTTACTCTTGATTGGAGTCTGCCAATATAAATAAAAAGTAATTTCACAATGTTAAATCCAGAAAATGAACGGTCTTCATGAAAAACTCCAGAAGGATACGCAAAACCAGTATGTTATCAAGTACATTTTATTAAACAGAATCAAATCTATATGGAATTTAAATTACTCTCAAATTTCCAGAATCTTTTCAACACACAGACTTGCCCATCACTGTTCCAGTATCACTTGATGGTATCTTAAAGAAAAAAGGCCTAGGAGAAATTTTGATTTTGTCTCAGGTTGCTTCCATCTTTGGTTTGGATCACTCAGGGGAAACATATAAATATGAGCATAGGCATCACGAATTTAATCCATTATCAGTGCAGTCTGATGCTAAAAAGACAGAAGCACTTAAAAACATGAATAAATTAAGTAAACAATCACATTTTGCAGATGGAGAAAACAGGACAGAGACCTTTCAATCACATTTGTGATCATCATCCTGCAAAGCTATTTACTGCAGAATACAGTAACTGCTGACCATCTATGCATATTTATTGCACTCTAAATTAGAGCTTTACACAAGATTTAATGCCTTACTGACCTGCAGATTTCGTTGGACACGCAATTCTCTTGGACTGACATTAAAAGGAATTCAGACTGTGGTGATTCATCTAATCAGAAGGGCATTTGGATTGTGTACCCAACATATTAACATTCCTTGAACCCTGCTAGTTGCCTGATTACATCCAAGCCCAGGTCATCACCCAGATCCTTCTTCCCACTCCAACCTCCACCCACTCCCAAAAAGGGACAAAAGGTTACACTACTGTTTGCTTCAGGTTTTAACCTCTCCAGCTCATGGAGGAGACTCACATCTTGCAACATCTGGGCTCACTGTTCTTCGCAGTCAGTGTTTCAGGTTGCAGTTGATACTTTGAAGTTTGGACAGAGTTAGGGTTGGTTGGTGGACGTCCATTAAGAGGGGGTTTGGAACAGAAACAGGAAATCCCAAGTTGCTGTTGATTCAGTATTCTACTTTTTTTATTATTTTATTTATTGGGTATTAATATTTACTGGTGTTTGCTAAGGGAGGCAAGAAAACTAAACAAAATGTCAGCAAATTGCATATCTGCTGTCACTATGCATATTACCTGATACACTGCACATCTAATTCCTCTCAAGGGGTTTAAGTAAGCCATGAGCAGGATTCATTCCATATAAAACAATAACCAGAAGAATAATCTACCACTGCAGAAATGTGGAACCACCTACCTGGATGTCCTAACATGACCAGCAGAGCTGCACAACAGAACTGTTTTTGACAGAGGTGTCCGGCTCACACACCTCTCCTATCAGGGATGCACAGAGGAATTCTTTCCAGGGGTGTCAGCTCTCAGTTCGGATTTCAAAATGTGGAAGAGCGTTGATTTGCTTATCTTCAAACTGCAGGCTTGCCTAGTTGCCCTGCTGTAGCTCAAATGAAACCATCTGCCATTTATATGGAGGCCTGTAGATGGCATTCAACCAAACAGGGCTGAAAATACATCCATTCAAAACAAAATCTATGCCCTGTAAATATAGTCACACCTAAGTAAATCCCAAGCTTACAACAACAACAGCAGCATTTTGCTTCTGGCAGGTACCTTTGAAACTCTAGCAACAAGTTATTGTTTCTGCACACAGATGAAATGTTTGAAGTGTATTTCCAAACCCAATCTGAACGGGGCTCCTCCACAGCCACCCACGAGCCACACAATCAGCGTGTCCTGCCCTGTGGCTGACCCTGCTGCACGTATTAATAAACAAGATGGTTTCTCAATCAGAGAAAGGCTTCTAGCAAGGAAACATGATAACTTGGGGAGACACAGTTTAAATATAAGAAACTATGCCTCATTTCTCAGTATATAAAAAAGACTGTTTTGACATATAAGGGAGACACCGTTTAATTCTAGACTATTGCAATGATGGAACCTCAATCAGCTGAAAGACATTCAGTGAAACTGGGAGGTTCCTCATACTCTAACATGATTATTAGAAAAACACCACCCCTTTTTAGCCCAGGCAACAGTCATAATCTCAAGCACAAGGCCATCTTCTTTTACTACAAACCTCTTAAAATTCTTCAGAAATAGGGGCACCCACTATAGCTTCAGAGTTAGATTAAGAAGAGTCTATCATGACACCACACCTCTAGAAATCTTCCATGCCATTTGTATACATTAATTTATTTCAGCTTATGTTCACCTGGCAAAAAGTCCCACTTGGAAACTACGATGGCTGAAGCCTGTGTGTCAAGTTCCAACGCAGACAACTTTCATATGCAGGCTAAAGCAAGGCTCTTAAAATAGAGAACTATTCTGGAAATGCTGACACATCTTTAACACTGTGAGTGGGCGCCAATATAATACACACATTGTGTACACATATGTTGCTGTCTTCCTGGGAAGCTTAACTGAAAGCCCACATGGTTGATGTGGGACAGCAGGAATGCCTCTTTGAAAGCACTCACACTGCTTATTCATAGTATCTCAAACGAAACCCAAGGCATATGGTCAAATTATGCCATTTCACAAGACAGTGTCTGGGAACAATCCTTTTGAATTAAAACTACCCTTTACACTTAAATTTTAAAAAAAAAAATAATCTTGATGACAGAATTTAGACACAATATTAAGCTTTTAAATAAAAATAAATCTTAAGAGCTAGAACTGCAGAGGTCATCAACGCAGTTTAACAAATTGAGTTCACCCATTACAAAAAGTCTTACTTTGCTTGTTCTTTTTCCACTAAAGCACACACCCACTACAGAGTGTCAGACTCCCAAAAGAGTAATGGAACAATAGATGAACCATCTGCTGTTACACAAAGCAAATTGAAAATCCAGGAATAGAATACATGCTGGTTGTACTAAAATCAGCATTACCTTTCCATTTTCTTTCACTCTAGATTCTTAGCTAAGCTTTTACAAAACAAAAACAAGCAAAAAAAGCCACCACACAGGAAAATTTTAAGAGCTTCTAGACCTAAGCATACAGGGTAAAGTAGGGCATGAAACATCCTTTGAGACATCTTTTTTGCCTTCTCTTGGCAACTCTACTCCTTACAATAATTTTTCAGTGACAAAGATTCTGCCTCCTGTTAACACATCAAAAGGCTGGCACTCATCGAACTGGTGTTTCACAAGGGTACAGAAGGACATGACAAGTATCTTAAACTGCATATCCATGGATATCCACAACTTAAACACCTTCACAGCTGTCTGTTGATTTTACTGTAAGGCTGACCCTTCCCACTTAATTTATGCACATCCTCCTTAACAGACTTAAAACAAGTGTCAACAAATAACTGCCCAAGGAAAAGATCGCCTTGGAAAGATTTTCTGTGGAGTACAAGATTACCTGAAAACTAAGTCCAAATAAACAAAGAAACAGGTAAATTAAAAAAAAAGACACCTTTACATGTCTTCTCTTCCCAGCAGGTGCCTCAAAGTGCTGTAACAGAAACAACTCTTCTGTTCCACTTTATATTGGAAGGATTCGGCCACTAGACATTTTTACCATGTTACAACAGATACTAAGAAATAGGTCTTGCTCTTTTTTTGTTGCTTTGTTTATGCTGAGTAAAGAATATTTCTCTAATACTTCCCTAGCCATCCCCTTTCCAGTAGCTGGATGGGTTGTGCTTATTGGTTTTGAGAAAGCATGTCAGAAGTCCTTTCAGTCATCCACTCCAATAGCAAACTGCATTCCCACAGATCTCCCAATAAAAGATTGATTCTTAAGACAAATATCCAACAGTCTGTACTCTCATTTCATGCAAAAAATATATTTTAATATTCCAAATAAAACCAGTCATGTGTGTGTGCAGCTAATAAAGGCACACACACCCAGACGGGGTCACCACTGCTCCACCCTCTGAACACCCCCCAGACGAGCACTGTCTTCTTCCATTACTGTGCTCTGCAAGCAATTAGAGCCCCACTCCTCATAGGGCATTAATTACAGGGATTAACAGTAAAAGGAAACACATGAACAGGATGCTACATACTTTTTTTTTTCCCTGCTTTGAATCTTTGTGTGTTTGCTACAGCTATGAATTAAGGAGTAAAAAGGGTGTGCAGAGATCTGAACAAAATAGCACAATACAGGCTTGCAGTCTGCTAGCCTAAAGAAGCCCATTAAAAAAAAAATACTGGAGAGGATTTCAGCCTGCTGACATATGACTTTCTCAGCAAGACAAAAAAAATTGTCTATATATATGCACATTTTCTGTATTTTCCCAATTGCAGCACAGAGTATATACCATTAAGTTGTAAAACCACTGAAGCGTTATCCACCAGGAATGAGCTGTCAGTAAGATGCAGTTATGAAGTGGATTAAAAATTCCTATGAAGTTAGAACAGACACAAGCCTTTATCAGTGCTCCT
Source organism: Lophotriccus pileatus (assembly GCA_035583135.1). Lineage (NCBI taxonomy): Eukaryota > Metazoa > Chordata > Aves > Passeriformes > Tyrannidae > Lophotriccus > Lophotriccus pileatus. The sequence goes on from JAWWES010000001.1 coordinate 18,149,213, forward strand.
ATCCACCGTTCCTCCACTGCTATAGCCAAAAAGCATGTAACCATAAATGCTACTCTTAATTCTAGGAAGGCCTGAAAGTGCTATACTGTGAATCAAAATGGCATAATACTTACATTTAAGTGACCTACAATGACTGAGGTAACCAGTAAAAGCTAACCTAACTAGAAATAAAGCATAAGTGTTCTAATAACAAAAAACAGGCACAGCCTTTTCATTATGACCCCGGTGTTATTGGGATGGCCCAGCAACTGAATATGTGCTTTTCCTATTTTGGTGTTTCAGAGATGAAATCTAGAACAATATTTTGTTACCAAAACCCTAGAGGTTTTTTTTCTAATATCTTAAAACCAAATACTTAGAAATAAAGAGACAGAAACAAGCCAAGTTATAACACAGACATCTCCTTTATTGCTGGCATATTAGGCAAGCAGATGTTCTTCACAGAGATTGTCATCACTTTTAATGACAAACAATAGTTGGAACACAGGTTCTCCACTTCAGAATCTTCACAACAGGCTGCATATTTGAAGGAACTGAAATGTTTTCAGGCACTATTTGTTGCATTATAGTCCTTAAACATGCATGACATTTATAGAGTATTAAATACAACTTACACAGGTCTACTCTAAGTGTACTGAGGGAAGGCTTATGTATCATATTTGCTGGAAGTTCTAACTTTGACTTTAAAGAAACTGTTTATTTTTCTTCTGTCAAAACTAAGCATTCTCCAAAAATAAGAATGGTGCTCAGGGAGTTTGATATTAAACCCTAAAGTAATCTAGTAACACAATAATTTAATTTTTTACAAGTTATGTAATGACTAATTCCCTGTAGCCCCCTAAACTGTTTAAAACGTTGACATGAAAACATCTGAAGGTGTTTCTCTTCATCTTTACACAATCTCCCACCAGAGAGTAGTTGGAATTAAAGGCCTGCTCTTGGATATACACCTGTAAGGTCGCACAAATGAATGTCTGCTTTTAAAAAAATTAAGCATTGTTTTAGCAAATGTCCTTAGGTACAAGATGTTTTATTACTGACCCTGCATTTCACACTTCCCATGACAGACATTCATGACTCAGAAACAACTCTGAGATGAGTTCACAGAATATTCTGTTGGACGAGCACCATTTTCCATTGGAACAGTTTGAAAACAGATGCTAATACATTTGTCTGTCTTGCATTAATGTCCTTCAACAGGAGGCATATTTTTTCTCATGCAGTCATTTCTTAAATAATACAGTATTGCCCAAAATGTCCTGTTTTAAGAGTGATAACTAACAAACTCATCTTCTCTTAAAAAATAAGATTTCTGATATAGACCTAATAAAGGTGTTTGGGCTTTTTTTCAGGACAAATAAAGACGTTAGCAAAAGCCTTTAGGATATCACTAAGGCCTGGCATGCACACACAAAAAAGGAAATAATTAATCTTATTAAAATGTTTCCTCATTCACAGTATAATCAAGACTAGATTTTGTTACAGAATAATCCTCTACACAAGTTAGGGAGTGATCCCAGATTTTCCACTAAGTATGTAGGTTTCAGTTCTTTGAATGAGTTAGTCAACAGATACTACAAAAAAGAGGTGAACACTGGGCCCCAGATATAACTAATCAGCACCTGCAAGAGACACTTACTTTACTCACTTACAGACAAACCAATGGATCCTTTCCTCTCTGCTATCAGTACACAGAGTCCAATCCAATCCTCTAATATGTCAAGTACTTTCTCAACGGTCTAGATATTCTCCACTCTTGGTCATATCAACATAGACACTGGCAATACTTTGGATTTAAGCTGAAGAGAAGGAGAGATAGCAGTTAATCAAGAGCTGATAAGACTTCCTTAGCTTATTATTCAGTATTACTACCCAACAGAAGACACACTTACATTATGGAAGGTAGATGCAAAACTGGGGCTAATATTTAAAATGAGATATGGTGGTGGATTTTATTTCTATAGACCCATCTGTTTAGTATCACAGACAGAACAAAGTAAGGCTCTAACTACTGCTAATGACAACCTTGAGTAAGATTTCTGCAATAAATAACAATCTCCATGAATATTTTTTGTACAGACGACAGAAATCCTATTTATTGTTGCTTCAAGTCTCAAAGCCATATAGTTTCACTATTTTATCTTGGGGGAAACCAAGATTATGTTTTGTGATCACTTCCACAATTGTATCTAGTAGAGGAAAAAAATGAAACTTGATCATTTTTCCCCAAAATTTTTCTCCCACTGTAAATATCACATTTTCTTTCAAACCAAGCAAATGGTACTCCTAAACTGGCTCTCAAGAGAACATGCTGTTAAATCATCTGGAATTGTTCAATATGGAAGAATTAAATATGCCAACATACTAACCTTACAAGTAGCAAAACTGTTTCATGTGGACAACACAAACCTACATTATTAACAAGTCCTTGTTCCTCCAATATCAATTAGCCATATTAAAGCTTTGCCTCATTCCAGAGCATGCACAGTATTATTGCAGAATCTGCAGAGACAAAGTTAACTTGAGAATGTGCAGCCCCTGATAAAAAGACTTACTAATTATATTAACTTTGTCAGTTTTAATATGACTCAAGTAAATTCACATTATTAATACTGAAGCAAGTTAAGGTTATTTCTTACTCTGTACAGGGTAGTGAAACTGTCTTTACTAGGTTTTGATGCACAGAGAGCATGTCTTCTAGGCTGATTTTTGACCAAGCATTCTTTGGATAAAAGGATTACCACTACAGCACGTCTGTTTTAATAAACTGGCTTTACTTTACTTTCAAAGAGCTTCTATTGACTAAACAGCAAGTGTACCACTTGAAAGTGATTATTCCCAACTTCCTTTTCATTTCTTTAGAGCATAAAAGCAGACTTTTATTCTTTCATGTCTCTAATTTTTAATGGAAAACAATGCCACAGAAGATTAGGGAAAGGAAACCATTTCTTTTTTTATACCCTGAAAATAAAATTAGATGTGCTTATATATTTAGGAACACATTTCATTAAAAAATGAATACTTCCTTTTAAAAGCTTTCTCTGCCTTTTGTCTTGCACGGTAAGTACCTTCCATCCCACAGGATGGAAACATCCTAGAACAAACACCTTATCACTGAATACAGAATATTTCTGACAGAGAAGGAGAGAGCAAATTTTCTAAGAATCAACCGCACGTTCAAAAGTGAATCACGAACCATCCATTCAGGTCCATTCCAGGACCTTTCCTCGTGGCAAATTCAGGAGTCTGTGCTGTGCCTTCTTCAAGAAGTTGCTGAAGTTGCTATCTGGATGTGATCAGCTGGGCTTTATCATACCTAAGGACACAGCTCTATTTATAGCTGGTGGCCATGGCCAGCCTCCACAGGCACAGCTGTTCCCTACAGGGATCATGCAGACCATAGTGAAGGGATGTGAAAAAAGCTGTTACAGAGCAGAAATGACACTACTATCCACACTGCCAAATCCACTGGAATATTTCCAGACCCCTCTGACCATAGGTGGTTTTCAGAAAACCACCTATTTTCCCCAGCTCATTTGACGTGAAATGAAATCATGTAGAAAACTATGCCCGTACAGACATTGCATCAGTCCCACTGTAGTTAGCAGAACTGTCATTAGGTTTATCATAAAGGAAGTTAATATATAACACATGGAAAGTCTGCAGGACTTATTCCCCTAACTTTGTGTTTTTTGAGGCCTTTCTCACACACACAAAGTCGGTATAAATCCTGTGGCACCTTAAAATTTAGCAATATTATCATGTACACTTTTCACAGGTATAAATGGTTATAAAAAGGGCAACAAGGAGGATCTCAGACTGTGTATATCCCCTCACAAGCAGCTGATCTCTGAGATGTGACTGTCAACACCACATTATTTGTAAGATGATGTTTGAAAGAGACCCTGCACTAACACAGAAAATGCTGTTTGATTTTATAAAGTAAAAAGTAAAAGACAAAGTGCACATCTCTCTCCTCTACACAACTAGATACAGATGAAGGATCTAAATCAATTAGAAGAATTTACAAGCCATTATTCTTTCATTAGGATCTTTTGCGGTTTTAAAATCCTCTGCAATCTGAATAAATAGTTGCCTTTAAGTAACTCTGGTAGTATTACTTCCTTTGTTCTCATTTAGGAACACCCTCCCCCAAGCAGTGAAGACCTAAAAATTTAAATATTGCCTTAGAACTACTGCAGTCACACAGGCTTGTTTGCATTTATGTTGAGAACAAGCTGTCATAACACCACCTCACCATTTGTAACCTCCACGCGTTCTCACCTGCCCTCTGCAACAAGAGTCCCTTTGTTTGAAAAGTCTGCTTGTGTGACATTCCTTGTTTAATTTAGACGAGAACCAAAAATAGCAAACGGCTTGTGCTTCACCAAACCTGCACTGAAGCTCAATTACTCATGTGGGTCAGGTACACCAAGGGGCTTATTAAAGCTGTTTGGCTCACATCTGGTTTTGTATCACATCTAAGGAACAAGGAGAGGAAAGGAGGGTGAAAATTCTCACCATAACATAAAAGCTTAAAAAAAAATTCATTGCATTTCCTCTTCCCATGAAACTCCACCTAATCAGTCATCTACTCTCTTTTCCTCAGAAGAAGCCTCTTTATTAGAGACTATTTACTGTAGCCAAGTTCCATTCCCAATTCCCTTCATATAGGTTGTACACTGAAAGAGAAGTGTCCTCTTTTTCCTATGGACAGTCCAGGAATTTAAACACTGAGTCAAAACTCCAGAAGACTTTCAAGCAGATTAATGCAATCTCCTTTCCTGAAAATTTATTGAAGGAATCATCTAAAAATACAGGTAGATAAATACAGGAGGGGGAAAAAAAATCAAATACTAGATTTCTTTCCCTTAGCTTCAGCAAGATTAAACAGTCAATATATTTCATCTCTAAAATGTGTTGACACAGTTTCAGTAGAGGGGTTTTTGTATCATGTCAAGCAACAGATGGATGGTACGTATAGCCTAACTGTTCAGCTCAGAATTTACTGAAAACCCAAAACTACATAATATGCTAGGAAAATGGAACAAATCACAGGATTCCAAGAAGCCCTTAACTCTTACTTTATTTGACAATTACCAAGTTATGTGATGTGAACCAATAGCCAAAAACTGGCTCCATGAAAAGAGCCACTAACATCCTTTTGTGAATCTGTACATTCGATTTGTCAAACAAGAAAACCATCAGACAAAACAAACTTAACTCGTCCAAACAAAATCAACCTGAATCAAAACTTTACTCTTCCTGATCCTTCTTTTAATCAACAAAACCTCCTCTGCCTGGAGACACAAACAAGTTGTGAGGCTCGCTAAGTTATAAACTTCCTAAATTCCTACAAATAAAACAGCAAGGTTGTGGCACAAGATGAGGTAATTCAAAGAAGTCGGGTAAGCTACCTAACACCACAGGACAGAAGTACACAAATGCCTGCTGAATACTTGACACCCACCCTGATGCAAACTTTTAGCTTATCGAGTCTGTATTTTCAGGATAAGGAGGGAACACTCCACAGATTTCTGCAGTAGAAAGGTCTCTACCAAGAATGCTGTGCAATTTGAGGGACTTGATTCAAGAACCTTAACTAATCTCAATTGTCAATGCAGACTTAAGGAAGAGAAATGGCATACCCTATAAACCCATGAACCAACATGAACAGTAACAAAGGAGAACCTGATCTATTGCTTGAACTCTAGATAAGACCTCCTCAGAAGCCTTAAGAGAGTATAAGAATTTCACACCAATGAAACACTTAAACAAGCTATACAACTCAGATATATGCAACTTGAATCATGACACCAAATTGCCAGATGCACAAGAGAATTTAGTAAGACTTTCTGTACAGAAACAGGAGGGGTTTTGTGATCACCTCCAAGGACTGCTTTGACTTTCCCTACAGGCACATCTGTTTCTACACTGGCCCCAAAACCACCTCAGCTCTTCTCCTCTTGCCACCTTCATACACTTACAACCCACTACTTAAAAAATATCCACCTTTCTTTTTACCTTCCACTTCTGGAATGCCACTTAAAAACAAACAGCCAACTTTCTTTGGCCAAACCAAGGAGCATTTAAGATATTGTTAAATATAATTATACACCCCGGTTTTATACTTTTCCACCTCTCCTCAAATAAAAGGCATACAGCAGAAGACATGCAACATTAAAACAGTCAATGAATAAATTCCATCAATAGATGTATTCTTCCAAGGACATGATTTACAGGTAAGCACAGGAAACCTCCCAGTTGTCTCCATTACTAAGAAGTGCTTGTGTTAGCCCTGAAGACCACGTCCAACATCTTGAATGAATCCAAATGTAATCTCCCCACTGCCACTTTATTCCACCTCTAGTCTCATTATTATAACTTATGTGCTTGATTTCTACACCTGGCTAACACATTTATCTGAAAAACTGCCATTCTACAAAGTTTTTACTTCTTCTGGACACATAATTCTGGGATGCAGCAAGAAGAAAGGAAGTTTGGAATTCACAGAAAAGATGTTTTCCAGCTTTAGTTTACTTCCCAATAAACAAAGAGAACCAAAAAAAAAAAAAAAAAACCAAAAAAAAAACCCACAATAAAAAGCAAAACAGGAGAAACTTGAAGAAACAGAAAGCCTTTTCAGATGTACCTGAACCACTACTTTTAATAAACCTGTGTTAATAAGCTTTTAAAAAGTAAAATCCGTGACAAAAAGACCTTAAAATTACTTGCTCATAGGAAAACTTCTGTGCAGCCTATATCTAGTACAGTTTACAGACCTTACTGAACCATCATCTCTTATTTCATCATGCAAGAGGACTGGGAGGACATAATTTCATAGTAGACATCATAGCCAGAAGACAGATGCAGTTAAACACAATAAACAAACCTGCAAACCCTACTTTCTCTTCTTAATGAGTACAGAACAACAGCACCAACTACTCTTAGACACGTATTTGATATGGACACAAGGCAGAGAAGCGGCACTAACACAGTGTAAGCTCTTGCATATAATTATTTGTACATAATCTGACTGGCACCATCTTCTTTCATCCACAGGATCTCTGAGAACTAAAATTTACGACAGATTATTCACAACAGAGTAACTCTGGCGTCATCAGACAAATAAAACCACATATATATGTGCACTGGTTCCTAAATGTACCATCACTACAGAAGCAAAAATATTATTTAATAATGCTAATAGGTCAAAATTATACCAAATATATATATAAAGAATGTTTCCAAACACAGCCAGTTTCTCTTTTCCATGATGCCCTTCTATCCAGAAACCAAAACAGAAATATAAGACTAAAAACCACAGAAATTGTCCAGGTGTCAACATTTGTCTTGCCTTTCTTTTTTTAAATTTACTTCCCAATACTTCTAATACAAACTTAACTACTTCAATTTGACAATCATTTTAGAAGCATCTTCAAAAACATATCTTTAAATGATCATTCCTATGATTGCATTACCAAATAATCTATTTAGGTTAGTGCAGGCATATTTGGAAGCAAAGAAGCTAAACACATTAAGGACTTCTTTTACTAAGTTACCAAGAATTAGCATGATTAAGTATGTTGAAGCACTGCTTTGCTTTTTGCTCAGATACCTAGTCATAGGGCTCAGCAAACAAGTATAACTTCAGTCAACTTTAAACTAGGACAGATTAAACATCACCAGTAGATGAAAGAGAATGCACTGAAATCAAAAAGATGTAGACTTTAACTTGGAATGGCATGAGCTGCTGAAATAATGCTTACAATACCATCAGAATGCATACTGTAGAGGAAACACAGCTAAACATTTGAACACAGGAAAAACATTTCTACTGCCCTCCTTTCCTCAAGCTTCAAACTCCATCAGTTAGGCAAAACAACACAGTTGTCACCTTCTGAGATACAAATTTAGAGAGCCTGAAGTAGCTATTGTGATTCAGCGCACTTCATTAGTATGATTTGCTTTAAAATCCCTCCTCCCAATCATGTCACAAGAATGACTCGAACAAAAAGACAGTAAATATGTTAACTGTAGCTTCCTCAAACACTGCTTCACAGAAGTCATCCTTATATCACCACTAATGCAGAAAAATGAAGTGGGTAACTGGAAAGAAGAAAGCAACTCTAACAATTAGATACAATTACTAAGACAAGCTCTGCAGAGTCATTCAAGCAGTAACAGCAGATATTCCGAAAAAGTGGCACTGGAACTGGCTTTAATTTATTGCTAAATGTAAGCAAACCCATAAGTAGATGGGGGTTTCATCCAACACAGGTAAATCAAAATAGAACCTGTTTATACAACGCAAGCACTCATGTCAAATTTCCCTCACCACAGAAAGTTCTTATTTCCTTTGCAACACAATGACTTCTGTACAT
>JAWWES010000001.1:18173755-18183790 GCA_035583135.1 Lophotriccus pileatus
CGCGTGAGTGGGTTTGTTGTGATTTTTGTTTGTTTTGTTTATTTTTACTTTCCTGGTGACTCTCGTTTCTCTGGAGTTGTTAGGCAGCCTTATGAATGAAACTTTATGTTGCTTCTCATGAATGAATTCCATCAAAGAGCAATTGACAGTAGTTGGAAGCAAGAGGGATGTTTTGGTTTGGTTTTCTTTGTTCACCAGCTATTAAAATATTATTGATTTTTTTTGTAGTCTGTCAATGCATGTGGTTTGGGAGCCTTTTGTCATCTGTGTGTGTTTTTTTGCTGTGGTACGAGTGACTTTTTGCCCAAATACCCTGAAACGTAACAATGAAAAGGTCAGATGTAGGTTTTATTTATAGCAACATAAATAAGATAAGGTTAATATAGTATACAATGTGCTGACTTAAGGGATATGGTAGCAATGCTTGTAAAAGCTTAAGTCATCTATTTCAAGAATTGAATGGGAAGTGACTTCTTTCTATCATCCTTAAACTTTTAAAGTAATTTCTTTGTGTTTTGACCGAATGTGTACATATGTGATGAAAAGGCAGCTGTTCATGGGGGTGTAGCATTCTGCAGTGTCAGGCAGTGCTTTAATGGCTGAGCCCTGACAAGGTCACCCTCCTCTCAGCATGTGCCATCCCCAAGGAGAAAGCAGCTGGTCTGTCTTTGCTGGGAAGCTGAGACTTGTAAGGGCCATTAGAACCTGCTGGCGTTTTGTTTCCCTACCTTTATCTGTTCTGTAAACACATCAAACAAAACCAACAAAAAAGAAACCCGCATTCCCCAACCCAAACAACAATGAAAAAATAGAAAAGCTAACTATTGTAACAACAGATAACTCTAGGATCCAGGGCTATTTGCTTAAATACATTTTTGCTAGCCTATTTTTGATACTTGCGTCTTTTGCATACCCTCTTCCTCCCCATATCCAATTATTACATAGTCATTTGTAATAGCTGCTAAGAAAATTAAAGTGGAGCAAATGGAAAATCCTTTCATGTTATTATTTTACAGTGCCCTCAAGGATGCTAGGCTCTTCAGATCTGAAAAAACCTCCGGTTGTTAAGCTGCAAGCCACCGTCATGGGTAGCTTTTAATGTTGATTGCAATGTGTTTATCTTTTTTTATTGTAGCAAACTGAGAGACAGAAAGCAAAACCAATCACCTGTGGCACTAAATATTCTCTTACTGATAATGTAAGTTGCTATAATAATAGATGCTTTTCCTGCTCTAGTGGATAATTACTTACAGAAAATTGGTAGTAACAGTGGCTACCTCTAACTATGTTTTCTCTATTTACTTAGCTTCTGTTTTTCATGGTCATCAAGTAGCCAAGCTTACTTTTTAGAAGATTTTGTTACTACTTTCTAGACATGAAAAAATATAATTTTCACACGTGAAATGTGAATAGTGTAACAGTTTAACCCACTTTGCTGTTGAACTACTGTAAGAAATTTAAAAAAGCACCTGCTGCTTTTCAAAGTTTCTGTACACTGTAAAAAATCCATAATTGCTCCAGCAGGCTGTTGCAGTACAACTGGTAATAATGCAGTGTTGCTGTGTTAGTTCCCTCTGCTGAGTAATTAAATCCTCTTTTCATCCTTGATTTGGAAAGAGGAGCTAAATTTAGCTCTGTCTGCACCTGTAAATAAAATGAGCCAGGCACTGTTCTCACCCTGAGGCCAGGCAGGCTGGCAGAGGGCTGATGGGCACCATTCTTACTGAAATTGCCCCATCTTAACCACACCCTCACGCCCCACATCCAAAACACCTGCATTCAGGGAGTGACCTGTGCTAACCTCCCTGGGATTTATTTAGGAAAACACCAGCTAACGGGGGCCAAAACTACTAGGGACTATCTTAATGATCTAAGGCCACATTTCGTGGTGTGCCTGGGTTGTTGTGGCTGTAGGAACCACACAGGTGTAGCTGGAGTTTGTGTGCATGTGAATAAACACATCTGCATACACAGTTATAGGGGATGTTTCATCTTTGTCGGTTTTGGTTGGGCTTAAAATAATGAATTTACTTTCAACTGGCTGCTTGATGAGTGAACTCCTTAAAGGGCACGCTGGCAAGAATTTTACTGACTAGGGCTCTCATGCTCACGTTTTCCAATCTTTCATTTGCACTAGGAGCAAGTCAAGTATGATATTGTTTCTTATGCAAAACACAGCACAGCCATTTGCTTGACTATGGGTAATTTAAAAATGCATTCTCTGTTTGCAGAATGACTATGAAAACTAATTGTGGGGCCAGGCCTGTGTTTGTCTACACACCTCACTAATGAGTTTGTTTGCTGTAAACTAGACAGCCCACTTCAAAACACGACTCCACCTTAATTTATTGTATTAAAAAAGTGTGTCAGCTTAATTTTAAAACAACCTAAACCCTCAGGGAGCAATTTTACTTGTGTTCTTCTGTTTCTTTTCTGTTATTAATTGCATCCATCTGCCAGAGCAGGTGCAAAGGCTTTAACTAAGTCCTATCATTTTAGCACTACCTCTTGTATTTGCTCCATCTGTGCAATAGCATAAAAAAAAAAAATCAATGTCTGTATCTTTGTTTTCTTTTATTACTATGCTGTTCCTTTCAAGTGTGATGATCTTGGTTCTTCCCAATCTTGGTATGATAAAGCAATAGCAGCAATCATTAGCATCCTGCCGAAATACAACCAGGTCTTACTTGAGAATTAGGAGGTTTTTCTTTTATTCCATTAAAATAGTTCTACTTTCACCAAAATTTCTAAGTTTTTCAAATTGTAGTAAGGGACTTTGCATTGCCATCTTTCTCTGAAGTAACAGTTAAGCTTTGACAGGAAACAAGCCTATGTCTGTTGAACACAGTTTAGCACAGAACACGCTTCCTCTGTGCTTTTGTGAGTCAAAAAACCTCAATTAGTGGAGATTTGAACTCTATTACTAGCAGCTTTAATTGAAATAGTCAAATGAGACACTGTCATATAGGCTTTTTCTTTAGTAAGCAATGTTTTCAGTTGAGTAAGACAGTGTCTTATAGTTAAACACGGAAATAATGCAGTGCTAGGAAATTGTAGCTTAATCACGATGATTTATTTCTTAAATTTCTTTTTCTGTGCCACTCATTGTAACCTCTAATATTTTTGTCCATCCTTCTAAAATAAGACAACTCTTTGTGCTATAATCTGTTTGACCCCTTGGCTGTGAATTTGTGGTGTATCTTGTGTTTCCTGTGTACTTCAAGGTCTACCAATATTGTTTGTGAGCAAAGACAGGAACTTTTTGTCTTTGACTGGTAAACATGTTAGATTTTATTTTTTTTCCTCTGCTTACTTACGTTCATTTAAAATAAGTTATTTTTTTTTTCCACATGGAAAATAAACCATATGTTTCGTAAGGCAAGTCCCTATTTTAATAGAACTGAGTAATTTTTGACCTTTCGCGTAGGTCATTTGCAAACACAAACTGAATGCATTTGGTATTTGTAATTATTTTCTGCATGCTCCAAAGCATTCAGTTATTTTCAGACTGAGCTTTATAAGATTTTTGCGTCAGTTGCTCATTCTACATAATGCAGTTGGTGGCTGTATTTTTCTACTACATCACAAGAGTTTTTTTTAAAGAGGAAAATGAAAAACAGTGAATCAGACTTCTGAGGAGAGGAATAAGTGATTTTTGCCTTTTGAAAAGTGTTCATTTTAGTGCATCAAGAAGTCATGTTTTGAGCAACAGTGAATACTACATCAAAATGTGTTTTTTTTATTATTCTGTTGTGTGAGAGAGTATGATATTTGTTTCCATTACCGTTCAGATTAAGGCATGCTGTGTCAAATGAAATAAAAAGAGGTCAAAGTGAAGCTAATAATGAACTGAAGCTTGAATTAATGTCTTTAGCTGAATTTCTTTCATTTTCCTGTCGAGTTTTCAATGTATCCAGTTTTACATGGATGCCCCCATTGTTTAGGCAGTCAGAAATTGTCAAGCAGAACGTTGTGAACTTTGTATCAAACTGCACAGAAGTAGTTTTAATTACTAGGGATGTGATTTTAATTTGGGTTTGGGGTTTTTTTCCTGTGCAGTTTTATTTACCTGTGTTTTTATTTTGTTCAGTTACCATTCCCTTGCTGGTAAATGCAAAAGCAGCTATACTGGCTTACAAGCCTGTTCTGCCAATATTTTCCTCTCTCCTTTCATTTTTTTTTCTGTGTATATATGAATAGAAGACAGCCTTCATAATATTTCCTATATTGTCTCTCATTTGGAAGTTTGGCTTATTTTTGTGTTTTTATGAAAGGAGAGTCTAAATGCCTTTTTTTTCACAAAAAATATTGTTGGTGTTCTTACATGTCAGCAGTGTGGATAGTCTGTCAGTCCTGTTAGAAGAGAATATCAGCTACCAAGTTTTTGTTTGATGTCTTTGTCCGAGACTACAAAGAAGGGCTGGAGGAAATAGGAAAGCCCTGTGCCTTGGAAAATTTTTTCATGTGTTTTTCTTTTATCTATAGCCAATATATCCAGAATTTTGGGAAAAAAAATAGTAATCTGATTAGATGCCTATTCGTGAATCCTTGAAAAGGGAGGCTGATCTTATAAAAGCAGGTATTTGCTAATTTCTGAAAGTTTATGGTATGTGATGGTTTCTCTTTTTGAAGGTGCATTGAGGTGCAGAGTTGTTTGCTAATTCTAAAACCCATGAATGCTTTCATCTGCTTGTGCTTGGTTTTCTGAAGTGGATCTGAAACAAACACTTGTTGTGACTCTTATGGAAACTAGGCAGATCTCCCCTTTTAGAAAGCAGAGCATGGCAGAGTGTTTGACAGAGTGCATGCCAGTTCAAATATTTTAAAAATGTGGAACACTTTGTAAAGGGGAAAAAAATCATAATGTGCATCTCTTCCTTTTTTTCTTTTTTTCCTTTGGTCAAGGCTGAAAATATTCTCTTGTGGACTTACTTCCCTTGACTCATTGACTTTCTATATTTTTTTCCTTCCATTTGGGTAAATTATGCCAGTTGGATTTTAAGTCTATCAAACATGATTACTGAGCACAGAAGCCTATGGAGAGTATAGTTGGTTGAGCCAAAAAGCAGGTAAACTGCTCAGAAATAAGATGATTTGGAGAGTAAATAAAATATTTTTAAAATCTTCAAGGAATGTAGAGATTATACAAACACCCTCTTGGAAAAAGTGTTCAATTCCAGGTCCTCTCGGGCTACTGTGTGAAGGCAGAGCTTTTATCTTCAGATGCAGTTTTACCAATGACCTCTGAAGGAGGAAGAAAGGAATTAAGATGAGGCAAAATAATCAGAAAGAGCAGTCAGAAGATGCCCTTAACAGCAAGCTGAGATTGACATCTCTTTAAAAATACAGGGTTGTGGCTGTGATTAAATGCCTTGGTTTCACTGACATTGTCATATGAGCATCACCCTTGGAGCTTATTCAAAGTGCTCTCATGTGTTCATGATTTTGGATGAGCTGAGGGTTCCCTTCCTCAGCCAGACTAAATGAGTAAAGTTGTCTTCAAATAAATGAAATAGTATTTATACCAAGTCCTTGTTCCTTACAGAGATGTAGGTGAACAGTTTATTACAGATCAGCACTGTGCTGGTAGCAGCAATGGTGTGAAAGCAGTATGTTGTGGAAGACTTCATATGCTTAAATCAAATGTATTTGTTTATCATGTTTTCCAGAGTTTCTGAACCCCTCCTGGTAGGTACCACAGTTAAAACTGTATGTACTAAGGTGTTGGTTTACTAAGACAGCTATTTCTGTAATAAAGAAATATGTGTTCTTCACTGCTTATGCAAATAGCACTTGATCTGTTTTCAATTACTTTCATAGGTCAGTCAGTTCAGGTTCTTTCACAAGATACCTTACCTTGATGCACACTCAAGCTTTCTGCATTTTCACTTTGAGCAGCTTCTCTGTTTGACATTAGAGAAGTCACAGTTTACTTTTAAAGAATGCTTGTTTGCTGAAAGAGCGAAACTTGCCTGAGTACTGGAGGCAATGCCTGGGAAGTGAGTTTTGAGCTCAAAAAATTATATATTCTTTGTGACTATTTGACTATAACTCCTTCATCCACTGAGTAGAACAGAAAAATATCGTGAGGTTTGTTGCTTTCTGGTTTTTTGTTTGTTTGGTTGGTTTTTTTTTAATTGGGTCTCCCAGCCAAAATTTAAAATATTAAAATACTCTGTAAGCTGCTTATGAATAAGTAGGATAAGAATTAGTCAGAATTTTGGCAATGATTTAGAATCTAATCAATTAGCTGCAGTTATAACTCTTCTGTGAAGTTGTGTACCCACAAATGCAGTTGTTATGTGAAGCCTTTTTTGGATCTTGCTTGTGCAATTTTATTGTATTTTAGTGGAATTTTAATGAAATCTTGGAAATAATTATGTCAGATTAGTCCAAACAAACAAGGAGTATCTTATTAGATGAAGTTACTACAGGCTCACAGGAGTACAAGTACCATTTAGTTTTCACTCAGCTGTTGTTAGTTTTCAGAATGATAATGTTATAGGATCAGCATGAAAAAACCATTGGTACTAATTATGACTAATGTTTCACTGTACTGAATGAAGCATTTAAGTACCATGTAGTCTGAGACATCTAATTTTACACATTCTCAAAGCTTCCTTTTTAATGGTAGTCTTATAATGTTACTAAGATATTTTTAAAATATATTGAGCCTTTTTCAGGAGAGATATAAAATTAGAGTAAATTAACATTAGTGGGACTGTCTTGTTTTAAACCAAAATGTAAAATGTGGCTCCCCAGATTGTCTTGTAAATGGTCAGGATTACTTGGTTTTGTGGATTTATGTCTTTGGTGGTGCTTAATCACTTTTGTGTTTAGTGTTATATTCATTGCCTCATTTTTCAGGTACTTATGTATGCTTAGGCTTCATCTGTATCCAAGTGTGTTGTTAAAATAAGGCTAAATTTTCAAGGGTGGTTAGCAGCATAAATGTAAAAATACATGTTTGCAAAATGGTCGTGACTTCTGTGGGAAATTCTTAGTTGTTTGAGTCTCTCTGTCCACACATGTATGTGTGTGTGTGAGGTATAGAAAAGCAAACTTAGGCAACATCAAACATCTTGTTCATACAGGCAGAACTTTATCCTGTATGAAGTGGATATGTTTGGTTTCACGTTTTTGGTTTCATGGTTTTCCACAAATGAGCTCAAATGAGCTTGCTTAAACGCAGCTTTAAATCTTGACTGCTTGGTTGTAGTTCTCAAAGGACATTTTTAAAATGGACACCAAGGCCTGCCTAAAAATAAAACCAGTTCAATCTCTTTGAATTTTTACTCTTTTTGCCTTAAAATTTATCCATACAGCCAAATGAGTCAATTTCACCTTCTCCATGTGCAGCTGGTGTGACGGAAAGAATGGTCTTTTTAAATAGCCATGACAGTCATAGTTATTGCCAAAGGGTGAATGAGGGAGAAAAATGAAAGAAATTAATTGGGGAAAAAAGGCTAGGAACAACAATGTCTAGTAGTGTGATAACTTACAGTAAAGAGAAAATTACTTAAACCAGGACAAGAAAGCCATGTGCTTATAAAAACTTGTAGTGGTAGTGCCCTACATCCTGTCCTTACTCTACATTATACTGGCATGAGAACTCAAGTCTGTGTTCACCATCAAAATGAAATTAAAACCCTCTTACTTATCAGATCTAACAACAGATCTTTTTGAAATCAAACCTTTTACTCACAAAAAGATTATTAAACCTTTCTCATATAAGAGTGGAAATGATCACTATGCAGATCTTTTTAAGGTGATGAAGTTTTACTTGTATCCTTAGAGTGGTGTATTTCTGTATTTGCCCTTCCTGAGAAGCCCAGTGAATTCTCCTCCATAATGATTTCACTGATTATAGGATCATGCCTGATTTTTACACAGATTGAAAAATACCTTGGTTAAAGTGCCTCTAATTTTCTCATATACTTTTGAACTGCACAATTTACTAATATCTTGAGTCTCTGTCAAATTCCCACCAGCATTCTTAGTTTGTCTTGTTCATTATTTTAATGAAACCTATTTTTCATGACAATACGAGGAACAAGGGGGAAATAATTGCCCATCAAAGTGAAATTTTTTAAGACTCAGCATTAAATAATTAAACTGTTTAGAAGAGAACTTCAGTAAAAATCTAAATCCCCTTTGAAGTATTGGAAAAGGCATAGAAGGAAGGTCTGCCCTTTGTTTCTGTCACTGTTTGTTCTTTTTTTTCTTCTGTGCCCTTTTCTTCTCGGCTCCCCAGAGGCCTTTGCTTACAGTGTGATAGTGACATAGTGGGTATGGCAGAAAAGCAAATACAGTAGTTCAGTTGTAATCTTTGCTCCTACTGCCTACGCAGATTCACGAGCTCTCTTCCCCTAACCTTGTGTATTTGTAACTAGAAAGCTTGGAAGGACGTGTAAGATAGAAAAGGAAGCTATGTACCATATTGAGTGGCTGATATTCCTTGTTTTTCAAAGGTGACACAGAAAAAAAAGTCACCCCTCAAAGGAACCAGAGAGTTGAAATGGTCCCTGCCAGGTTCCTACTGATTTTTTCTGTAGAACTGAGCTCACTTTTCTGCAGAGCATTTACCTGGAGCACCTTTCTTGGGTGAAGCCCTGCCTTGGGCTTGCAGCTGCCAGGATGAACACTGCTGGTGGTCAGTGGTGGTCAGACATGGGGGGAGAACTTCACTGTGAAAAGCTGCTGTCTCTGTTTCAGATCACTTTGGTATTAGATAGCTGTTCAGGACAACTCAGATAGAAAATCTAATCTGCAAAAGATATTTACTGTGACATCCTGGGAACCATCTCAATGCCCAACAATTTAGTGCTTTCTTTTTGTGTGTAGTCAAAGTTTCCAAAATGTGTTGATCTCTTCAGTGGGCATATATTTCTATTCATTATTTCCTAGTGCCAGTGTGAATGCTTTATCTTCAGAGGGGCTGAAAGGACTTTTTACCCTTTTGGTGATATTTTCTTACAGCTGAATGTGCAAAGCTGAGGTGTTGCATCCTACAAAAGGGTCTGGATCTGCAGAAATCTGCTGGAATGAATAATAGAGCATGTCCACTGTGGACTGTGATGAGACAATTGCTTGTTATTGTGTTAGACTGGATGTACCACTTTCTTTCTGGACTATGAGCCTGTTTACCAGGCATCAGAAAGAAATGCTATAAGCATGAATGAGAACTGTCACAGCAAAGTGTCTGTTGGAGTCCAGAAAATAAAATTAGAAACAAATTTCCTTCATGTTGAAGGCAAGGGCTATTGAAATTCATATAATGTACCCATACAAACACATGTGGTTATTAAGAGAGAAGGACTGTATAGTCGTGCTATTTCTAAGCTATTTTTGAACAAGTCTGTCTCCGTTTCCCAACTGCATGAGTTTCAAAGAGCATATAAATAGGTTGCCTGAGGTGGGGTACTTGTCTTGTGTCTTTTTACTTGCTGCTTTCACTGGTCAGTTTAGCTGTAACCTTATGACTTGTTTAAAAACAGGAACAAAAAAGGGCTCTCACGTCTGTATCTGCAGCTCTGCACTGTCCACCCCTCCAACTTGTCCACTGAGAACTGCACCAGAGAACTCTTCTAAAACTCTGCAGTCCTCAACCAGCATGAATTCAGTATTTCCTGGAACCAAACTTATTGGCTCATTTCAAAATTAATCCGTTTATTTTACGGGTGGTGGATCTTTGAACCAACCACAGCTGATAACAAAAACGAAGAAACTCCAGATACTTAGCATCGTATTGCTGGTTTGCTGTTCCAGCTCTTTTGAAACACATGAGCACCTTCTATTCACTTAGCTGTGATGAAATGCCTTTCCAGGAGAGCCTTTTCTCACTTACTCCTGGGCTGGCAAGAGTTTCCTAAGGCAGTGTCCTCAACATTGCTGCTCTGTAACAAAGGCAGGTGTGTGAGCAGCTGAATTCTGTGAGGAGGGAAGCAGGTAACTACATGGCTGTGCTTTCAACTGGATGCTTCTGGAAGGTATTGATGGGACCCATTATCCCTGACAGTAACCTGCACACAGTGG
>JAWWES010000001.1:18183890-18196240 GCA_035583135.1 Lophotriccus pileatus
GGCTGTGCTTTCAACTGGATGCTTCTGGAAGGTATTGATGGGACCCATTATCCCTGACAGTAACCTGCACACAGTGGGGAATGGGAGAGGTGCTCGTTTTTGTTGTTGACCAGCGTTGTCTCTGCCAGGTTATGCAGGAATAGAGCAGAAGGTTGTCCTGAGAGAGCTACTTTTTCTTGAAGTTTGCATACTAAGCTGAACTGCTATCTTTAATTCCAATCATCCTTTTTATTATTATTTTTTTTTAATGACACCTGTAGATAAGGACAAAGTGCATTCCCAAGTTAGAGGAATGCTGCGGTGCACGTTCCAGAGCTGTAAAATTTCTTGAAAGCTTTGGGACACTAACCTCGTGAAATCTCAACTTTGTTAAAAGTTGAATGCAGGGACTTGCCAGCATTCACTTTTTCAGTTGTTTTTGCTCCGTTTATTGCTCTTTAAGTATTGCATATTGGATGCAGTCTGCTTAACTTTTAACCTCCATGGGGTATGTTAGTGTTTAAACAGCCCAACTTGCTTAACAGGAGGGCAAAAGAAGAGAGGGGAAAATGAGCTTGAACAGCAGGGCAGGCATGAAGACAACAAATTTAGCTGACTTCTAGAATTGCAGCTGGAATGTTGTGGAATTTGATACAGATGGAAAATAGAAGTGGAAAAGCACAAAATTTCCAGCGTGGGTGCCATTTTGAGTAGGCTGTGTGGGTGGAGAATGGTGCTAAATGCCAAGCAGGCAAGTAGAACCAAGAGTCTGTCCAACGAGTAACAGACAGCGAGCAATGGGGGGAGAGGGGGCTGGGGAAGTGGTTGAAATGTCTCAGTGCAGCTGTTTTGTCATAAATCACTAACACTTACCGGTAAAGCTCAGCTCATCTGCGCTTGCTGCTTTCTTGTCCATCTTTTCCACAGTGGTTTCAGCATTATTTTTGTCATATCCCTGTAGAATGTCTTGCTGTATGTAATGAGATGGTTCATGTGGCTCTAAGTCTTTTTTTGGTCAGACTATATGACACAGAGCAGGTCAAAAGTGGGTTTGAGTATTTTTGGTTAACTGTCATTCTTCAGTATGAAAGTAGCATTACTTTTAAGAATGCAGTGCTGTTTCTTACAGAGTGAGCACATAATAGTAGTGTTAGTGGACATCTCTGCTCCTGCTTTGTTCTCAGATTGTCAGTCCAAGTTCTGATGCTTTGTTTTGGCATCAGGCCTAGGTCCAGGAGCAGATATTTTCATTTGCTCCAGATGTATTTTCTGTATGTTCATGTGACTCTCCTTTAAAAAAAGAATAAGCATGCAGCAAATAATTCATAATTTTTAAAAAAGGTTTTCCCTCCAGTAGCTTTTAAGAGGCAGTTCCCTGCCTTGAGACACATGACAATATTTAAGCTGTCTGGTACATTATCATACAGAGGAAAATGAGAAGGGCAAAGTCATTCTGCTTGATAGTCACTAAGTGTTGAGAGTATCCTTATCTGTCTGTCAATCCAAGGTAGTTCCCAAATGACCTGAAAGAATCTGTTGTTCAAGATGGACTCATGCCCCTTTGATGGCAGAAATCCTTTGTAATAAATGGTCCAAAACTTTTCTTGCCTCATGTTAGGTTTTGGACGAAGCTGCAAAAGATTTTGAATATGTGTATGTATAATAGTTTTGGATCAATTTTGAACTAAGTGGAGGTCATTATTAACAAAAAAAGCGTTCCTTACTTTTTCAGAAGAATCCTACTGATAAAATGCAGAGCATTTCTGTTGTAATGCAACGATTTAACTCTGTCTGTGTGTGTAGGAAATGGGGCATAATGGTTGTAATAGCTTGGCTTTTACTGTTCTAGGAGAATCCTTTTGTTAGTCTCCGGCTTCTGACAGGAAGGTTGTAGTTCCTGCAGTCCTGTCCTCTACAAAAAGAATGCTAGAATCCCACATGGTAATACTTAAAAATCTACTTTCAACTACAGCTGGAAAATACTGACTATTTGCATACTAAGTATGCTCAGTGTAGTGCAGACCAAAAGTGGAAATAACTCAGTTCAACAAGGCTCCCAAGTTTATTGGTGGTTCCCTTCAGAGAGAACTGATGCTGCAATGCATGTGGTAATTACCTCTGGGAAAGAAGCACACAGGCTCTTGTGTTTGAAATTTAGTATTTAAGAGCAATGTTGGGTGTGAGGTAGGAACTGGGAAGTCATTTGGGATGCAAAAGCAGTGAAATGGGAATGGGTCTTTAGAAAGCATAACCATGGGTTGTTGTTCATAAATAATGTTAACACCAAGTTTTCTTTTCACTGAGTTTTAAATTGTAACTCTAGGGCTTCAAGGAAGGAGGTGGTTTCTTCTTTTATCCTACACATTGGAATGCAGTCCTGGTGCTTGCAAGTCTTCCCACTGCAGCTGGAGGAGAGACCTCCTGATGCTGATGTCTGTTCACAACTGGTTGTGTTTTGAAGCCAGAGCCCAAGCGAAGGGAAATGCATCGTTTTGGCACCTCTCCCAGCCATCCTCCCAGTCAACACTGACTCAGACACACCTGGGACTCAAAATTCCTCTGTCCTCCCTCCTGCAGCCTGGTAGTGGTAATTTGCCTCTTATTTCACCTCTAACCTTTACTGCTGTTCTCAACCTCTGCATTGTCTCTCTTAATCTGAGCAGGCAGCAGAAGTGAAACTAAGCTGTCTCTTACTGTCCTCATCCAACCCATGTATTCTGAAAAGAGGGCAAACCGTCAGAAAAGTACTCTGTTCCTCCGTGCTTGAGTGCAAAATCTGAGGAGACAGCAAAGAATTATGAAGGGACTTGTCTTTTTCTCTGAACTGATAAGTAACCAGGTCATAAGCTACATAAACAGGAACTGGACTGAAGAAAATCAAAGGTCACAATGTTTCTTAAATGCAGTGGAGAATCTTACACAAGTTGCTTTGCTGAAGGATAGTCCTGTGGTTTATTTAAATTAGTTTCCTTCCCTCTTGTTTCACAGGCAGTTGTGCTGTTGACAGAGCCTCTGTTGTTGCATTACAATTTTACTTCTCAGATCATAATTCACTATTGATTTTTAATGTCCTCTTAAAAGCACTGACTCTTTCAGCTTATTTTTTTTTTAACATGAGCCATTTATTTTGGTGCTTTTCTTTTTTGGTTGTCTGCCTTAGCTCCTCTGAGGGGCCTGATAGAAGTGCTGAATTACCTGTTTTGCCAAGATATTTCAAGCTGCATAACTGAAATACGAGATAGTTTCAGAAGAAAAATAACATCTTTGCATTGATTATTGTAATGGCAGAATACCTAATTAGACATGCAGACAATAATCTCTAATAAGTGGGGAAAAAAGTCCACTCTAGAATGTGTTTAGACATCAGTAAGAAACGAAATGAGTTAACAACAGGAGAAACAAATGGTCTGTGGTTAATTCAATCACTTCCTTTGCTACCAAAAAGCCATCATCAAGTTTTAGAAGGCTTATTCAGATGTGACGGGGACAACCCCTGAGCAACATCCACCACTAATCGTTTCCCTTTGCCAGTTTTTATTCCAGTCCTGCAACTCTTCTGCTCACAAAAAGGAAATATGAAAGATATTTGTGCCAGTTACATTCTGTGATCTGAATGGGCATTTGTGAGAAGCTCCTAGCATTTTGCAGAAATTCTTTTCTTAAGCGTCTTGTTGCTGTCTGTAGTTAAAAGTGGTTTGATTTGGTTCGGGTTTGGTTGGATTTTTTTTGCAATAAACCATAAAAATCTGCCAGGACAGCTAATCAAAAAGTGTGAAACAGAACTGAATTCATGGGAAGAAACAGAGGAGTCATTACATTACTTTTATCTTGTGTTGGTTTCTGTTCTTTTTTTAATTATTATTTTTAAGTTATATTTAATTAAAAGGCTAGCATATCAAATCTCCAAGTGTAGGTGGAAATACTGAGGGCAAGTGACATGAAGATATAGATCATTATCATCTATAAACTCTTCCAAAGCACTTTTTTCTGTCAGGTGAGTAATGAGTTTGCAAGAAGTCTGTCAAGTGCAGCATAAACTAGGAACATGGTTCAGTTAAAAGGAGGTATTTTGTTTATTAAAGAATACATTTTACATGGGTATTCATAAATGTATTAATTTATCAGATGATATTCCTTTAGCAAGTAATAGTTTATCTTCTATGTTTTTGCTGGGTTTTTTATTAACTCTTCTTTAGACTGTCTCTACACCTGACCTCATAAACTGAATAAGGGTCTGCAGCAGGAATGGGATTGATAGTCCATTCTCTCTTTTCTCCTTTTTTTGACATTTACCACTAAACTTTATATGTTTGGTAAAGCACCTCAGATACAAGTTTTTGACTGCCTTCTGGCCAGTCTGCTTTCAAATAAGCCTCCCAGGATCTGTAATCCACATTACACAGACCATTAATGGATGGAATTCTTTTCAGAAGCAGGAAATGGTAGCAACTGAATGGAAACATATTTTTTTTTTCCCTACCAGAGGTTCAAAGCATACTTTCAATGCCCTAAGCATGTTTTCCTGTTTGTATTTTTATTTCTGTAATTTATTTACATGCTTTTGAAATGAGCTTGTGCATGATTTTTCTCCAAGAATCGAGCCACCAACTATTTGGGTCAAACTCTTACCTGTAGAAAGTATTTTGTCATGGATGCATCATTTTCAGGATAGGTATATACAACTTTGCAGGCAAATGTTTAAAAACTCTTAATTTTATTGCATTTGGAAATCTAAGTCTCTGTGTAGCTCATTTTTTAAAATATATAGAAATTATATATATGTAGTATTTTGGAGACTGAATATCTTAAAATATCTGACAGCTGTGGAAATCCTATGGTTTCTTTTACCACATATGTTAGACAGTATCCCTAATAAAGACTGTAGTCTATGTAAATACATGTTCTAAATAATTAATCAGTCTCTGGCAGTGTGGCTTCATGAAGATCTTGACTTAGATTTTGAAGGATGCCTGTGGTTACTTTTCGAGAGTTGACTTAAATTTTGGGGCCTCAGGTTGCCTTTACAAATAGGATTTAGAAGGCCCTATTGTGTCCTTTCTGTTAGGTTATTTATAGGAAGCTCTGCTCCAGTGTCACCTCAAGCATAAAAAGGCCTGGAAAACATAACTGATCCTTTTCCAATACAAATGTCTCATTATCCCTTCTTTGGGAATGCTGTAAGGAAGTATGCTGTGTATAAAAGGACTTCCTTCCAAATTTAAGCAGGAAGAGAAGTACAAGTTTGTATACAGGGATGGAATTAAATGCAAACTTTCCTTTCTTCCCTCCCTTTTTTCTTTTTTCTTTTTTTTTTTTTTTTTTTTTTTTTTTTGTTTTTGTTTTGTTTTTGGTTTTTGTTTGTTTGGTTTGGGTTTTTTTAAATTCTGTAGCTGGCATCAAAATGACAGCAGGAGCAAACTCATGTTTCTATGTACGAAGAAAAAGGGAATGGGAACTTGAGGCATCAGTGCACATTCTTCCTAAGTTAACAAGACAAAGATCAAGACAGTTTAAGATCTGTGTTCAGTCTTCAGTGCTCTTCATGAAGCTGCTTACAAAGGACTTCTTCTTGTTTTGCTGCAGTATAGTTTTTAGTGCTGCTGGCACACTTGGATGCTGAAATTCAACCTCTGGCCATTCACAGAGCAGATAGAACAGACAGCTGCAGCTTTGTTTTCTTGAGACTGTTCCAGAAGTCATACTTCTCCCTGACCTTTGGGGACCACTTACTTAAGAATGTGGAGAACTTGGTGTCAGTATTTATCCAGTCCTTGGACTCTTTTCTAAGGTTATGCAAAGTGTCTTGGCAGCTTTGTCACAGCAGCCACCTCTCACTTGGAACTGAACCCCGACCACCAGTTTTACACACAGCAGCTTTTTCTTTCAGACTTGTAGAGATTCGAACTGGTGACCTGTGGGTAGAAATGTTTTGCATGCCAGTACTGATGTGCTTATATAAAAGGTAATTTTATTAGGATAAAATTGGTGGTGGCAGTGCAGGGAGGTAATTTCGTGCTGAATTTTGACAGTTAAGTACCTATTTCTTTCAGTTAAGGTGGGGGAGGAGAGCTGGGCTCATTCATTTAGTTTTCTGAATTGTAACAAAGAAGTCAAAAGTCGCTTAATCCTCCTAAATATGTACACTGTCCAAGTCTGTAGTGCTTGTGAGTGAAGATGCAGCACAAAGAAGTCACTGAGTATCTGTCTATGCCATCATCACTTTAACTCTGCCAACAGTAAATGTGCAGTCACTTTGACCACAAGTTCTTGATGACTGTGAGATATTTAAATACTGATATAAGTATTGGTGTCTTTTTATACCCTTGAGACCGTATTATTCCACTTTGGTTGAAATGCAGGATCTTAGAATCTGGTCTTTGATATTAAACAGGTATAAATGCTTATGGTGCTATGCAAACATTTGATTTATTTAGTCAAGAAATGCAACTGAACTGGTTTAGCAGTTTTTATAGTTTTAAGAGCTCCTGGAGAGTAACAGGTGAAGACAGAAGAAATGAAGGTTTTACAGTAATCCTGTTCCTTCTTGAGCCCTTTCCTTACAATCTGGAGTAGTATATTATAAGTAACCCTGTATGTATTCCAGCTCTGAATGAATCATCCTGAACATAAAAAATAAAGCTTCCATTTATGTAGAAAACTGAGCGATTTCTGAAACTTTTAAGGGTTTGGAGTTGTCCAGCAGTGTGGTTAATTCCCTTGTGGTGTATATTTCTATTCCTTTTTTTGGTGAATGAGTATATTTTGGTTCCTCCTTAACACTTACAGGAAAAGGAAGCAACAATGCTATTAGTGCTCTGAGTCTGGCTTTTTGTTTTGTTCCAGACAGAGCTGCTAGCCATGAGAGTGAGCACGTCACTTGGCAATTTGAAAGGCTTTACCTCCTTGAAAAAGTACCTCCTTGCAGCACCCTATAAGGACATGAGTTCTTTCTCGTTGAGCAGCAAGTTTTTGCTAGTAGGGACTGTCATTTCTGTCTCCTGGAATTTTCAGGTTTTACAACTTTATCCTTTTTTCACAGCACTTTTGTGCACAGAGCTGCTCCTAATCTGAAAATTTAGGGATCAAACTGCATCAGTAACAGAGAAGGAAGCAACTCAAACAGCAGAAGTATTTTACTGTTGCCTCTGTAAAACAAAACAGTTAAGCTGGGATTGAGTTTCAAAGGTTCATTTCTAAGCTGTGTTAGGTTTTAATTAGTGAAAGAACCCAGTGACTTATACTCTCATTTATTTGTCTGTAGTTATTTACTATATTAAACCTGTATAGGTACCTTTTATGTTACTATAACTTAAATTCTAATTCAGTGTTTACACTTTTTCAAGTTTTACTTCATTTTAAAAATATATTTCAACTAAGATCAATAACAAAAATGCCTTGATAACTGAAGTTTTCCATCTGAATTAATTCCATCAGTGTAATAAAAAATATATTATAGAGTTTATTTACTTAAATGCCACTCCATCCTTTAATACAGCAGTTTTTAAGCAATATCCCAGCAATTGTATTTTATTCTAGGGAGGTTCTGAAGTCCTTTTTCTCCCTCCACCCTTGTAATATTTCTTCTTTTCCCTAAACTCAAAGCATTTTAAAAAATAGATTAAAAAGATGTAAAACAATCCCTCTGAATCACCCTTTGTCGGACAGTGACTCCATAGTTCTGGTTTTCCCCATTTGAAAATTACTAAGGACCATATCATACTGTCCATTGCAAGGGACACTGATGAATTTTCAGAAACTGTGGCTAATTTGTGTGGTAAGAGGAAGGAAATAGCAATGTATGAAGCATTCTGTCTTACTTAGTAGAATCATTCCACATTTTCTCAAGATAGAGAGTCCTGTGTGATTTGGGGTAAAAAGGAAAAAAAAGGTAGATTTTTGCTTACTTATCCAAGGAGCAGCATTGTCTTCCCTCTTCATTTTATTACATGTTCTATAAGATTAAAGATGGCAGCTTCAAACAAAACTGTTCTGAAACAAATAGATTAAACCCAACACAGAGGTTGAGATGGGAACTTAGAGACTTTAAAAGCCGGGTGGCTGCAGAGCTTGTATTTCCCAAACAAAGTATCTTACAGAGCCTGAGTTCTGTGTTGCACATCAGATCCTGAGCCAGAGTTTGGGGCTCAAACTCTGATTTCATTCTAGCTGTCTCACAAAGTTAAAAGTCTGCAGAAACATGCTAAAGGGTGGCTTACATGCTTTATAGCTCTGCATGTCTAGCATGTGATGCTTTCAAAACAGTCTGCCTTGACAGCAATACCCTATAGAAAGTATTTTTGTAGCAGTGCAGTGAATTTTTGGAAGTTATCTTGCCCTTTTATATATCCTAATAGAACACATTGCTTTTTAATTTAAACAGCTTAATTTTTTGTAAGTCCACCAGTAGCTGTTTTTATTTTAGCGTGCACATTGGATCAAGCAAATTGCAGCTTGAAGTGGTTGCTAAAGTCTCTATGATATCAGCAAATGACCTAAGTGTAACTTTGGGAAGTTTTTTGCATGAGTTCCAGGAGCTGTAGGGCAACTGAAGTAATAAGTGATGATGACTCATAAGGAATAAAAGGAGCTGAAGTAGGAAATTACAGGAAAGATTGTAAGCTATGGCTTTTCCCCTCTGTGATTTTAGGACTATTTTTGTTAGAGGCAAGGGAACTTTTGCATGCCTAGAGAGAAGGCGAAATGACCAGGCAAATAAGGTAGGTTATTGAACCAAGGCACTAATCACCCCCAAATTCTGGTGCAGAAAGAACCAGGAACTGGCCTTTTTATTTTCTTTTCTCTTTTTCTTTCTCTCCCCCTTCCAGTAATCAAATGCACTGAGGTTAGGGTGCATCCACAGTGCCTTCAGGGTCTCAGCAGTTGAAGTTATTTTGTTAGTTTGCCACCAGATTCTTCAAATTGGAGCTACTGAAGGAGTTCAAGCTGTCCTCAGTGTGACTGGACTGTGAAAGCCCCTATCTGGCTGTATATTTTACTGTATCTGGAGTGAAGGATGCAAAACCTTCTGGTTATGAGCAGTGTCTTCCTGAGCCCTTTGTTACATATAGAGAAAGGCTTGCATATGCAAAAGCTGTTCTTAAAATGAGGATAAAAAAAGACATTACTGCTTTCAACAAAACAAACATGGAAATAACAAAAGCAAGCTGGATGTGATTTCTCATCAGTATAACATCTTCTCTTCCAATGTCTGTCAATTTTTCAGAAAGCTCTTTTTGAGATGGGCACAACTGCTCTATGTAGCTGGCTGAGTTCAGGATGAATGTTTGTGCTTGTGTATCTGTGGAGGCCTAGCAGCCAAGAAAGACTTGATAATTTAAAAGACAAAATGAAAAAAAAAAAGTATATTGAGGACCCTTATAAGATAATTCTTGTGTTACAAAAGCTCTCTTCCTGCTCCTCACTGTGAGCACAGCAAGAAAACATTTACCTACAGCTTCCCTGTGTGTAAGCCTGTGTTAGCATAACTCATCCACACCCACAAAGGCACACAAAACTGTTTTGCTTTGTGCTGGAATAGTGCCATCCAGGAGTAACAGCCAAAAGGAAAAAATTCCTTTCAGTGACATTCATTGCCCTGAGCCAAAAACAAAGCAGAAAGATACACTCTTCTCTTTACTGCTCGTGAAGGCAGAGGCAGTGCCAATGTAAACCATGACTGGGGCTCTGGAATGATGCATGTCCATGTCACTACTGCAGTTCAGTGATGCAACAATTTTAAGGATTCAACCACTTAAAAGCTTTTGGATAATGAGAATTATCTGAAAGGGCTCTACTGGTTTATTTTCCTCATTAACATGTGTTTCCTACCTGCACCTCCTTCAAAGCAGACAGGCCTGGTTTGCTTCTGTTTGCTCTGTGAATTTGCATTAAGGACCATTATTAGAATCAGCACTCTGATCAAACAATATGATGAAACACGTTGCACTCCCTCTTAGAAACTGGGGAGGAAAATGTTGATATATTGACAAAATATGTATTGATATCTACTAAATTAACTGATGTTAACCTTTTAAGGTGGGGGGGAAAAAAAAAGCTTATAAACATGAAAAGCAACAGGTAGTTTCTATGTCATCTTTGGGGAGAATGTGCTGTTCTGTATCTTGCTTCTACACAAACTGCTCAAACTTTTAGAGTTATGATGTCAGTCATTAACCGATTGTTCATTGCATTATGTGTTTCCCCCAAAATAGATTAAGTACTGAGCATGAGACCAGAGAGGTAAACGATGATAACATGTCAAATTAACTTACAAATCATTTTTTGCAGCTGTTTTGTATGTACTTTGTGAGCCCTGCTGTGCTTCAGTGAGAGGAATACTTTTCAGCCTGGACTGGAAGACCTACTACAGCATTTTCCTTTTTCACAAGTACCTTGTGGACATCAGAAAGAACTGCGGATTTTTAGCTAATACAAAAGCTCTTTTTGTTCTCCATCCCTACCCCTTTTTTTTTTGCCATGCAGTCTTAAAATGAAATTCACATTTTTCTGGCCTTTAGCAGCTTGCAAGGTGTTCTGGGCAATTGGATGTGGAGAGCATACTGGAACATCATTTGTGCTGGACATGTCACTTAGTGCTGTGGTGTAGTTGACATGATGGTGTTTGCTCAAAGGTTGGACTTGATGATCTTGGTTGTCTTTTCCAACCTTAATGATCCTATGATTTCACATCATGTATATTATACTTCTTATAAATAATTCCATAATTATAGTATGCTGCAGGTGTGGCAGAGTAGCCTGTGCCCCAGGTACTGTGTTTTATGCCTTTTTTGATTATCTCCTTGTAAAGCTTCAAAAAGGAAATGAGATTATGCTACACTGAAAAAACACTGCCTTCCTCCAGATTTTAGGGTCTGTACTTTTCACTCAAACCAAGGGTAAGGGTCTTACTGACTTGAAGAAAGGTGTTTTAATTTATCCCAGATGGTTTAGCAATAAAGAAACATGAGAGATGCATGTCCTTGTGTCTGAAGAGAAGGCAAAAGAAGAGTTAATTTGAGGAATTAATGCACAGATACTGCTGACAATGTGGACACCTTTAAACATCAGTGAACTAAGATTAGGGTAACACACATCAGGGGAATTTGATTGGGAATCCTGATGTAGGTTAAATGGTTGCAGATCAGGAAAAGTAGCATTGACAGTTGTTAACACGAAATAGTAACAAAAATTTAAGCTGATTTCAGAAAGGAATCAGAAAATAT
The DNA here is from genome assembly GCA_035583135.1 of Lophotriccus pileatus. NCBI lineage: Eukaryota > Metazoa > Chordata > Aves > Passeriformes > Tyrannidae > Lophotriccus > Lophotriccus pileatus. The sequence goes on from JAWWES010000001.1 coordinate 18,195,092, forward strand.
TTGAATTCCTGCATTTAGGAATTTAAAGTAGAACACTTCACAGTGAGAACTATTAAATGCATTAAACCAGAGCTGGTCTGTGATTTACGTAATGCTTACTTAAAAAAAAAGAATGAAAAATTGGTCTCTCTCTTGACAAAATTAAAGCTACCTGCTTTTTCTTTGCAGACCTGTCCACTTTTTGGCTAATGGAATTAAAGATAAAAGCCAAGAAACTTAAAAAATTATATTAATTCTCCAAGTAGTAATCGTGTCACTAAAAGGAATTAAACTGCAGATGCCTTTGTTCATTATTTACCAATGTGGTTCATCATTAGACCCTTATACTATATCTAACTACTTTGATATTCTTCTCAGAAAAAAATGTAAAATTGCATATGTAGCTTTTTTCCAATTGCTGAATTAATTCCTTTTCATTGGATTTCTTGGAAAATATTGATGCTACATTTTCCTAAGACCTTCATCTTGTTTTAAAATTTATAAAAATGTCTGAGGTTCAACACCAGTGAATGCAGCCCCTGCAATCGGCATGTCATCTGAGAATCTGGCCTGTCCTTTTCAAACCAGACAGTAAAGGCAAAGTTTTAGATACTGTAACAGAGTAACAACAAAATTATCCTATGAATTCTGGTCAGAAGGTAGATAGGAAGACTTCAGAGAAGGCTGAATAATAGAGCATTTCTTCAACTCCCTCCTCTTAGCCATACATTCTTATTGTCTCTTACATTGAAATAGTCCAGAGGCTCTATGAGTACTTGTCAAGTTCATGCAAATATTAATTATTCTCTTGGGATAAAATCCAGACAAAGGCTTATTGGTGCAGAGAATGCCAGCAAATTTTATGTTTTAGAGGTGTAGGTCACCCCATGGTTCTGCCTCTTGCTGATGTTATTCTAATGAAGACATTCAAACTACTGACTTTTCAGGTGCTTCGGCAGCTAAGTGAATTTTAGTGTGTTTGATGATATACTCTACACATCAGAGCTGCCAAACACTTAAACAGGGTGATACACTGAGGAGGGGTGAGTATTTTTTTCATAGTTGATGTAGAAGGCACCACATTTGCAGTAATCTGGTACCTCCACCTGTTGTCCTGGGTTGAACATGCTCAGCTTGAGGAATTTATGTAAATAGGTCACTATCCTATTT
>JAWWES010000001.1:18197597-18226427 GCA_035583135.1 Lophotriccus pileatus
AGGGATACAACATCTGAAGTATCTTAAATGCAAGCAAGAATCTCACCAACTGTTTTGAGCTGTGACTAGTAATGCTTGTGGAACAATAAGTTGCTCTTACTTAGTTGTGATAGAAGATCGAGTCAATGTTTGCATTGTTTTTTGTTTGTATAATACTAAAAAAAATTGCCATTAAAAAACTAATGTAAGGATAGTAACTGCAAGGTCTAAAAATTACTGATTTTCAGTGCATTACAGTGACAAATCCTGTTTTTTTATTTGTATGAATGAGTATAGACTTGGGGAAACAGATTGGGTTTTTATTATATCAGACCATGACAGTGCACAATGGTTAGAGTCAGTATTGCTTAATTAACGTAATTTAAAGGGTAATAGCCCAAGCCTTTTATGTTTAGCTTGATCTATTTTGTTAGTGTGTATTCAAGACGTTGAAGTGTTTCTATTTTAAATTCCTTTACTTTGTAGGGTACTCGCCTCAAGGGGTGCTCACGCATAAAGAATTTGTGGTTAATTTCTGAAGTAGTTTTTGGGAATTACTGTGTGCATGCAAATCCTTGTAAGTAGAAAGGAATTTGTTGCTGTACTTCATTTAATGTTACTTTCTATGGGATACACTTCAGTACCAAGTTTCTGGGAGTCTGTATATGTGGCCTTAGCTAAGATTTACCATTCTTGCCTCGCCCTAACAGTCTTGTCAGACATGACGTGTTGAGCGTGGAGTTCAGTTTTTGTGTCTATAATATGGGACTGACCGTCCTCCCCAGTGGAAACGGTCCTCTTACGATCAGTAGCTGCTTGTTACGTTGAGCACCAGCTGCAACCCATTTTCATTTGTTGTCTTTGGTGTGATTAATCACAGCAAAGCAGATGTTTGGTCCCGCGCAGAGGGGATAATTCAGGATGTGCATCCTTTAGAACACTCTTGGTTAAGCCTGGGAGAACTGGCAATGGTAAATTCAAGCAGAGCTGCAGACCAGTAACACACACTGTAATATGCAGTTCTGTACTTGGAGCAAATAGGTGCATTAGTCCCAGGATATTGCATATTTTAAACCGTTAAATAGCCATAATGGGGTGATGTATTTGTATAATTACAGCTCATGGCAGGAACAGAATTTGGGCACTTACAGGCACTGTGCCTAAGGCAGATGAATAGAACCAGCTGCTTAAGACTGTGATAGGTACATCAACTATACTTTTAAGACACCTCCAGCAGCTTCTGCTTCCCACCACTGCTGTTCTGTCAAAAACTGCCCCTCTAGAGAGTAGCAGTTCCATATTATCTTGTTTCCAACCTCTTAAAATTCAGATTTAGTCTTTGCTTTTTAAACTGGTAGTTGTGGTAGTCTGTAGTGTTATATTGTTAATCTAAAAGCACATTTTAGGTCTTTAAATATCAGGCAATAAGATGTCTCTCTAACAAGCTGTTTGTTTTTGTTTTTTTTTTTCTTAAGAGAAAGAAATAAAATAACCCCAAACAACAAAATAAATCCCCCACAACTGAACACAGAACTTAGCAGCAAAACTTTCCTTTTATAAGGAATAATGGATATCAAAAATGCTGCTGCATGCTTATTCCTGACTTGGTCCTTTTCCACTCCCAGGCCTCTAAAACTGCTCACTGCATTTTGCCTTTGCTGAGCATATACTTCCAGTCTCAGTCATAAACTATATTTGGACAAGTGGGCTCAGAGTGTGCAGATCTGGTGGTGAAATACCAGGTGAAACCATAATTTCTAGACTAATTAGATGTCATTTCTAAACATTCTCTTTTGGTTTTTCATTCCTCTGTTGGTTTTAAACCTGGAAGGTGAACTGTCTTTTGGAGCTAGTAACTGATTTGTAGTGATTTTGTGAATGCCTGTCTGGAGATTATTCTCTCATAGGGAATCCCCTCATCTTTAAAATGGAACTGTTTCCTTGCACTAGATACAAATGGGTGGGTTTGGTATGAAACTCAAGGGGACATTAATTTTGCATGTGTATATGTATGTGTTCCTGCTGCAGAGGGGCTGGGGGGTTATTATTCATACCACTATTGTTTCTGCTGCCTTTGACAAAATAGCAGCTGGTTCTACTAATGAATGTTTAAGGTGCCCATTTTTTCTCTCCAGTCTCATCCGTGCTGCAGGGAAATATGTTCTGAAGGGAACATTTCATGACACAATTATTCATGAAATGACAAAATAGTTCCCCAGGTGTAGTATCTGCTTTATTTCTTTGACAGAGGTCTTCCACTCTTTCCTTCTCCTGTGGTCAGCCTCGTGAAAGATGGGGATGAATAATGATGAGAATCAAACCACCTTGAACTTTGGACAGATTCACACCTGAAAAGCAATAGTGTAGTTTTCTGAATGCAAGGAGGGTTTGCAAGATTTCTTTAAAATAACCTTACTGAATCTGTAACTTCTAGTAATTTATAGGCTTTTGATTTATATACTGTGAAAACAACAGTTACTTACAAACAGTACATCCACACAGAATTTCACTTATTTTAATGAAAATAACACAAAAGCTCCACTGGAATAAATATAAAGAATAGATCACTGCTTTAAACTCTGAAATAATTATAACATCACAAGTTCACAAAACCTAGGTTAAGAAATAAATAGTCCAGTGAACTGTGGGTTTGGACTGTCTATTTTTTTTCTCTATTGAGTTCATGCTTTAACACTTTTCTCTGGAGTTCCTGTAATTCCTTCTACATTATTTATAAATACACAAAAATGTTCAGTTCAGCTGTATGATTTGGTCAAGATTTGCTGAATATTACGTTCCTTCTAATGAAGGTTAGAAAATCCAGTGTGACCTGATACTTATGCCTTCCATTACAAATTCATTCCCTGTCTTTTGAACTTTTGTCCTGCTTGCTCTTATGAGTCATGTTATGGTAGCACCTGTAGGAAATCAATTTCTGTATTAGGACCTTTGTACTGTAAGAGAACACCCTCTCTATAACTGCCTGCCAGTTCCAGTGTAGGTTTACCTGGTTAGTTATTGTTTTCTTCTCTCTTTCTCCCAGCTGCCACCAAGAGCTAAGAATTTATGTATTGTTTGCTTATCTAGTAGTGGAAATTGTTTAGCATTATCCATCTCTTAACACTTGAGCATTGGCTCTGGGTTTAGTTTCCTTCCCTGTGTCCACCTTTCACCTTTTTAAAGGATATGCTATCAAAACAGGTAATGTTCTTTTAAGTTAAAATCACTGGTGGGATAGAACAACAGTACAGATTTTTGATGACCCCTTTCCCTGAAATGAAGAAGTAAGAGGAGACGAGTGGCTTATATTACCTGTAACAAATCTGCAGGATCTGTACTGCTTTTATGAGCACATGTGCCACCACAAACTGAAATTAGAGAGAGTTTGTAACGCTGTGCTATGCATACACCTCTCTCCTTTATCATTTTCAAAGCACTGTACAAGCACTACGTGTAGCTGCAGTGGTCAGTGGTAATTTTACCTCGCCCTTTATTTTGCTGTTTGAACATGCATTTACCTGTTTTATTGATCCATAAACTGAAGCTAAAAGAGGAAAAAAGCCCAAGCTATCTCTACTAAAGCCAGTGGGGAGGGTCTGTACTGCTTTTAGAACAAATTGGGTCATAATATGAGCATCTTGCCTGAGGCCATGTAATAAATAGTTTATACAGGTAGGAGCGGAACAAAGTCACCGTATCATTCTATGATAATGTTCTAACTGCTCAAAATCAAAAGCATAGCATTAAATGTGTCATTTTTTAAATGTCAACTGTGTATTTTTTATTAAGCAAACCGTATTTTAATTTTTTTTCTTTTGGTTTCCTAACATTTAAGAGATTCTTAAAGATACATGGTCAAATTTTGTCCTTTGTGCACCTGAAAATCAGGTGTATCCATAAATGGAGTAATGTATCATGCATTTTCACTGGTGTATCAGAGAACAAAATTTGGCCCTTTTGTTGTTGAAAAAGCCCCAAGTTAACTGGATAAAGTCTAATGACCATCTGTTTTTTAGTGGTTTTAATGCTAAGATGTAGATTTGGAATAAAGAGTAAATTATTCCTGATTTCCATAGTGCCATACAGTAGATATTTAAGAAAAGCTAAACAAAAAACAACACAAACCTCCAAATGTTTTCTTCTTTGTATCTTTATCTGCCTGCAAGTTTTAGAGGAAAGAACTTTAGATGGTAGGGATGATTTTGTGTTTGCTTGTGACAGCCAAAGTGGGTTGAGCTTTTGGTTCCATCTTTAGACTCCAGTGAGGTGCCTGAGGCAGCATGAGTAGGAGATGGAAAAAGAATCTCTTCAAGAAGATTCAGAAATCATTTTGATAAGTCTGTATTTCCTTGCTTGGCTTGACAGTTTTATTTCTTTGCAGCGCCACTGGCTATTGCTGTCTTTGATTCTTCTAACTCACCACACTGCAGTAAAGCATTTAATACCTTACAGAAGCTGAAATTGTTTTCACTAAGGCAAAGCCAGGGGGGTGAGTGTGGGGGAGTGGGCACTGAGAAGCAGCAGAGATGGTGGGTTTAGTAACAGCTGCAAGTGGCTCATTACAGGGCTTTGAGTTTTGATTCCTGTTGGATCCCTATGGTAATTCAGCTTTAGGCAACAAAAGTCTTGAGAGGTGGTGACATGGAAGCCTCAAGGAAGAACAGGGAAACAAGCTGAAGCAGGTTGAACAGTAAGAAAATATACATGCAGTAAAAAGTGTGATAATCCTTGTCTACATCAATATAGTAATTTAGTAGGTTGGTTTTTTTCCCCTCCAAAACCACCTATAATTATTTCAGATATGTTATGTGGCTTTTGATGCCATGTGTTCAATTTGAGCTGCTCTTTTTCTGATTGCACAGTAGTGTGGGAAGTAGTGTATCAGAGCTGCCAGGCTATGTCCCTCTCTTTTAAAAGAATTGGGAAGTACGTGTAGAGTCCTGGTTTGTGTGAAGGAGCCAGAATGGAAAAAAGCACTTCCACCGTTATCTTCAGATGTACCTTCTGACTTGCTCCTTGTAAAACAAACAAACCAACCAATGACCAAATCCTCCTCAGAAAAAAAACCCAAACAAGAAAACAACAAACTACTAAAAAACCCCAAACAAATACCCCCCCCCAAGCAAATAAACAAACTGACATAAATCACCCCCCCCAAAAAACCCCCAAATGTAGCAAAAAGAAAAACACCCCAAAACAAACACTTGGAAGTCTTAGGCCAGAAGAAGATGGTTATGATTGCCATGAAGCTGGTCATGAGCAAAAGTAGTGGTAGTTCTTTGTTGCAATGGTAACTATTTTTGCCTGGAAATGCTGTTTTCTGTGTTAATAGAGGGATGCCCTCCTAAGTGGAGGTGGTGAAAGTAAATTATTTGTTGCTTTCTGGACTCTTATTGGAGTTTATGTATAGAAAAATTTAATGGAAGAGAAATGTGCTTACTAGGCTTTGTGTTTTTCTGTTTTTATTGAAATAATCAAGAGGGAAATTTTGTTTTATTCTTCTATCAGCCCTGTATTCCTCAAGGTAACAGGAGAAAGAGGAGGGGCACTGATTTGGACAGAACAGTGGCAGTACTGGCTGTATGGATGTTGCTCATATGTTGCTTAAATTTGTACATCAGCATTTTTGCAAATGATAACTGGAATGGGAAAGGTCCTCATTCATCACTGTGCTGGTGGGATGACATGGTCAGCAAGGGGTTGCAGTACCAGACCATTTTTATTTTCTTCTTCTGTGTTGAGCAGAGGACTAGTGAGTGTGTCCAAAGCTTTCTGAGGAGCCCCTCCTGTGACCCTGCTGTCTCATTTACACAAGCTCTGGCAGAGCTCATATCAAGGCTTATGACAGGGTTGGAGAGGAAAGAAAGTGAAATTCACGAAACAGCAGGAAAGGCAGAGAGGCAAAGCCTAGAGGGAAGATGAATATGCCATTTGGGGATTTTTGAGACAAACTGCCCTCTGAGGGAGGTTTTGTATTCATCACATGCTTTGCTCAGTTGCTCAAAACTGAGACCTATTTTGAAACTACTAACCTGTGTCATATGCCTGTGCATAAGACACGTCTGCCCTGCTGTACTTGCATTTACTTGAGGGTCTGATCATCTCTTAACTAGGCAAAAAACATGAAAATAATGCAGCTAGTCACCACTGCCAAATAACCCTCTCTTGAAATCAGCCCATACCTTCTCTGTAAGTCATTCTGTTTTGATTTAAACCTGGTGCACCACACAAAGACATAGCAATGCTTCTCTTTGTTAAATGAAGTGGTCCATTAGGTAGATCTAACTATGGGTCTAAACCCAGGCCTACAGCACTGTTCAGTAAATAGCTCTGGATTTCTCTACAACCTGGTAAAGCTTTAATATGGGGGGTAGGGCATTCCTCTCTTCCATGTAGGAGAATGGACTTGCAAGTATGCTAGAAATCAAGGTGACACAAAGCTTCCCTGTTATCTTAAAAGCAATCATAACTTTTGCCAAGAAAACAGACTTTTGGAGTATCTCTCAGCTCTCAGCTGTAAGAAGGGAGAACATATAAACTATATTACAGCCCAGGGGCTTAATTGTCAGTTTTGGTACAACAGATTTGTAAGTGGGGGGAACATTCTGCTGCTTTTGCTGTTTCAGAGTTATTCCTTTGGAAAAGGAATAACTTTTTGCTTTAATGCTTTTGGTATTGGCATTGCTGGGCAAGAGTAACCTTCACTTACCTGCTTCATGCACCAGTGAAGTTTTCCATGGCACTGCGTGTGCAATGAGATAATGCTTCTGAAATCTTCAGTGTCCATTGGTGGGACACAAGGGAGAACTTGTGAGCTCAAAAAGTGCAGCAACAGGTAGAACCCCACTAGATGATATGTGAATTAGAGAAGCAGTTTGATGTGCAGATCAAAGGGAAAAAACAGGCAGCAGAAGCGTGAAAAGCTTTTCCTCTGAGACACTGAAGTGAATGAAACCTAATTTGAATCTCTTCATTAAAGTCATGATTTGCAAATGACATTCAGTCTTCTGGGCTGTGCAAAGCTTGATATCAAATCTAACCACGTTTGATTCTGAAGAAGTCTTGAATTAAGGGTCCTGCCCATGGGAAACTGTCTGAACAAGAAGGCTTCAAGCTATTCAGAGGTGGTGATTCTCCTGCAGGCTGTCCTGTCAAAACAGGACCAAGATGGAGACAGAAAGTGAATGCTTTGTGTCCTAGAGAAGGGGAAGGAGAGAGAGAAAGGATGGGAAGAGATACAAAGGTTTGGGGAGGTGTTGATGGAACTGCTGCAAAAGGTACTTGTTTTTAAAATGAATGCCTTGGAAGGCTGGGGGGAACTAACAGAGGGTCGGTGGAGGAAGGAGGACTTGCTGTTGTGGTTTTTTTAGCTGAAATGACTAAATGCAGGCACCCACCTGCTTCAGGAGTGAAATACTGCTAAAGCAGGAGAACAAAATGTGGTTGTGACACACTCACATCTATTCATCTGGCAAAAGACTGGGACAGCCAGTCTCTCAGCTGCTTCAAAGCAGCAGGTGTCTTGGGGTGCTCATAAAGGCTGACTAATACAAATTTTCCAAAAACATGAAAAAAATTGAAGTAAATGTGGTAGGAGACTTGTGTGAATGAACAACCATCTCCTGATGAAATTATACATAAAACAGAAGCATACACAAGTTTCATAAGGTCAGGTGGCCCAGGAGGAGTATAGAGACCAAATGTGCAGGGACGGTGAAATATGACCACCACAGGAACCAGAACCTCACTGAAGTCTCATGAAAATGTTACTAAATTATAGCATTTGAACATAAAGTTATAAATAAAACTAAGTGATGGGTTTTCCATACTTTTAAGAATGAACAAGTGTTCTGATTTTTTAGTCTAACATGTAGCTACAAGGTACAAATTCTCATTATAGGCTTTTTGAAGATAGTAAGAGAGGGTAAAACAGAAGAATTAAAACAGTGTATCACGTAACATATTTTAAAATAACTTTTAAAATATTAAACACTTGATTTTTTTTCATGTGTGCATCATGGACTGAGAACGGCTTGATATGCTCATGACACTCTCCTATCAACTGAAATGCTAACATTTTGGTCAGCATGGTCAAACTGGTGATGCTTGTCTGGGGTCTAGTCCCTGGGACTCTTTCTTGTGTGTATAGTTTTTCTTACAGAAGGTAGGAAACGGTTACTTGGGCAGCCAGCCCATCCTGCTGGGTTTTAAATGCCTGGCCACACGTAGACAGGGATATTTCTACATCTATGGGGTTTGAGAGGGAGAAAGGAAGTGGTGTTGCAGCCAAACCTCTTCTGTATGACTGCATGAAAACGTTGTCTACAAGGAGAAGTATAAAGATGTGACTTTACTTGTCTGGATCCTTTTAATCATGAGACTTTTCTGTGTGTTCTTCCACCTCTCACAAATATGATCTTACTACATTCCCTTCCTGTGCATTATTCTAATTTGAAACCTCCTATAGGTGTAAGGGGAAACTGAATAGTGTATACCTCATACACTTTCACCAGTACTTTGTCTCTAAACAATTTCATCCCCACATCAAGTTTAAATAATAATGCAGAGTTAGTTTTGCTGGTTACTGGCTCATCTGGCTATTGATTCTTACTATTTTTTGTTCTGGCAAATGTGATCAGCTGGAAGGGCAAGACACGTCTTCAAGTCTGAGAGGGGCACCTATCCTCTCTCCACATCTGTTTTTAGGGAACTGCTGTATAAGACTGAGCTCATATATTTAGTAACACTGTTTGTGTGGCTAATGCATGGTTACATATAGCAAATTCCCAGTTATCCAAACCTCTGTTTATAAACAATCCCTGTAATTCCATCCTCTCTTGACTGCTGATCATTTGACCTCAGCTTTATCCAAATACACTGGATAAACCAAGTGTGGTTTGGCAACCAGGCCTCTATTATATTTAAGCTTGATTCATAGTGTGGCAATAGTCTGGTAATGATACATATCCACTTTTCCATAACGTACTCACAAACCTGTGGATAAAACATGACTGCATAAATGCTGGGACTGTTTTGCTTCAAATTACAGTGGTGGGAGAGGAGAATGTATTTTTAAGATCACACAAAAACACATTTCCTGATTACTCAGTTACAAATGACTGTAAGAAAGGAAGATGTCTCTTCCTCTAGTGCTCAGCAAACCTCTTTGGGGCAGAAATGCACCTTTCAGGCATGAAGAGGAAAGCTAAGAAAGGAGAGGTATGCCTGCCTCTCACACAGGTATACCCAGCTCAGAGCTGGCATCAGGAACAGAGAGGCTGGTGGGGTAAAAACCAGGCCTTGGACATGGGGAAAGAAAAAAAAAAGGTATTTTTCACAGAGTCCTCAAGAAGACTTTACAGAGGTTGCTACAGCAAAAAACAACTGAACTGATGGCTGGAAAGGGAACACACCTGAAAAAAAGTGATCCCTCCTACCAGCAGACAGGCATCTTTTGTTCAGTATACCTATGCTGAGACTTTTTTTACAGATATCTATATCATGTTTTGAATGTATTATTCTATTAAAGACTTATGGTGTATTTTGGGGAGTTTGACTTGTGGGAGAGGTTCAGGAAGATTCACTCACGAATCCTCTCCGATGACAGTGATTCTGAATTTGGGTGGGTTTACAAAAATTCCTTCCAAAGAAAAGTAAAACATAAGAACTTGTGGGATTTTTGTTTGTTGCAGGATTGATTTTTCTCTTATCTAAAGCAGAGACACAAAATTCTGTGAGAATTTGAAACTTGAATACTTTCAGGCTAAAAACCTTGTGGAACTTCATCTGTAGCCGAGATTGAATTCCCACCAACAAGGAAATGATTGTGAACTTACTGGAAGTACCATTTTTCCGTGGAACGTCACCATTGTCTCATTTACTGAGAAGATCCTGCCTTCCTAGAAGTTGTATTGGCTTACTGGATTTTATTTTTTCTGACTGCTAGAGAAATTCCTGCTGATGACAAACTGTCTTTGTATGAAGTGTGAGCCAGACTCCCTCTGACCAGTTGTGGTTAGCAAAGTTCCCACACTATTTTTGCAATAACAGTGTTTGCCAGACTATTCAGTCCAAAATTCTATTATCATTAAGTGTGCTTTGCCTAATGAAACTACCCTCCTACTTCCTTCCCCCTGTTCTCAATGCAGTTTTTAATGGAGTCTAATACAATTCCTTTTACCTTGTCTAAAGCCTTGGGGGTTTGGTTGGTTGGTTGGTTGGTTGGTTTTTGTTTTGTTTTGTTGTTGTTGTTTTTTTTTTTTGTTTGTTTGTTTTTAATAAAGCAAACAGATTCAGAAAACTCAGATTCAAAGTGTAGTTTCATCACAAGTCTTCGTAGCTATCACTTAATGTTCACATCACTTTATGTTGTGGAGCCTCAAGTGTTTCTTGACTTTAGGTAATTGGAACAGATAAAGCTGAGTCTTGTTCTGCCCCTGCAGTTGAGAATGAACACTTTGGTTTGGATTTAATGTCACGATTCCTGTTGAATTCAGGAGGGAATGGATTAATACCTAGAAGTGACTGGTGGATCTTTGGTCTGTCAAAGATGTGGTTGGGGAAATCTCTTGTTCTCTCGCTCCATCAGTGTGTGACCTTCAACAAGTCTTTCGAATCCTGTTTTCTCCATTTTCAGTAAAGGGTGATAATAGTTAGCAAGTCTCTTAAGGTTTATTGTGAGAATTAATTGACTAATAATTTTAGAGCCCTAGAGCTCATCAAAAGATAGTTCAAATTCTTTTTTTTCCCCCTCTTATTAATGACCTGAGCGAGGTTTGGGCTAATAAATAAGAGGTGAAAATATATATCGCATTTATAGTTCCAAGAAACATCCAGCACTATTAAATCACAAAAAGGAAGCACAGATTGTTTGGCAGGATTTCCAACTGTGGCCATGAATGATTCTTACTGAAATTGCTGACTCATTTTCCACAATGTTTTATGTTCTTTAAAAATCTGCATGTTCAGTAAATCACCCTGAAACTCCAATCTTACCTCAATTAACAAGTGAGTTTTATCAGGCCATTAATTCAGGCTTTTAAATATTTTATACAGCTGCTATAGATTTGTGTGAAGTATTCAATATGCTTGGTCATCCTGCATTGATTTTAAAATTCAAAAGTATCAGCCTGAGCTTTAACAGCACCTCATTGGTTTGAACCTCCTTTAGCTCAATAGCCTTAATTTGCATTAACTGGTACATGTTCAGTGAGGAAAATTTACAGACTCAAGGAAAAGTGGTGAAAGGCAACAGAATTGTACAAGAGCTTTAGGAAACAAAGGATGTGGGATAAAGGAAGATAAAGTGGATTTGGGCACAGTCCAGTTGGAAGAGACCCAGATCAAATGAAACAAGTGTAGATGATGCTCCCAAAAGCCACAGGTAACTTGTTGCCATTTGTGCCTTTGGAAATCTAAAGCCTTGGTTCTTCTCCTCTTGAATTCAGCAGTAACTCTCCTGATCATTTTTTTTGGAGCAAAATCAAGCTTTAACCATTCAAGATCCTCTGTTATCTCAGTCAGAAAGTCCATCTTTCACAGTGATGGGCTGGTGCCTGCCAGGCTGCCATTATTCCTGTTCCTAGAGTTGATTGATGGTGTCTTTTTAGGGATGGATACCTGTATTGTTTTCTGTTAGGGAACTGTTGATTTTGGAGAATTAGTGTTTTGTCTGGCCCAAAACACAAGAGGGAAGGAAGACCAGTTCAAAACAGAACTTGCAGCTTCTTTGAGACATTTCTCAGTCTCTTTAAAATACACCCACTTTCCAAACTTGTAACATTTTCTCTTTAAATCCCTCTGTAATTTACATGTTCCAGGACTAACCTGTGCTTTCCACTATCTACTTTCACACTTGTGGAAGAAGTAATGTCAGATATAATAGTAGTAGCCTGGTTTGCCACTTTACTGATAGAGAATAGCATGGCCACAGAAATGGTACAGAATGGTTGGACCTTGGAATAGTGTCTCTCACTGAATTTTGTTCTCCTTATTAATCACTATTATCTTTTGTTAGTTGAAAGCAGAATGATACCTTCCTAGCTGCAAACTCTGCTACATATGATGAAATGCTCAGCTAAGATCTCTGAAGGAATTAACTCACCTTCTTTTCTGTTCATGAGATGATACAATGCTGGATTTATGCACAAACATTTGGATTGAATCTGTTCCCTGTTTTGTTAGCATATCTCTGTAATTTGTGGTTCTGACCAAGGGAATTAAATGCTTGTGGAGGCAGGTGCTTTTCACAGCTGAGGAGGAGATTGATGTCTGGTCCTAAAGCACCATAAACATGATGGTGGGTGTTTAGCAGTTGCATTCTAAGAAGAGGTGGGCTAATTGGCTCTTTCAAAGCTCTGACAGAGAAAGCTGACAGTGGTTGCTGGCCCTGTCATCTTTCATGTGTAAGGAAAATTCTGTGATCATACTGATATAAGCTAATGTCTCACCCTTATTGTCTGGGAAACCAGGAACAATTTCTAATTGTTTTTTCAGTTTTGTTTCATGTTGTCATTCAAGTGAAAAATTTGATAAATGCACTCAATTATGAGGTTTTCTTTAATACAAAATATGTTCAGGATAGAATAGGAATCCAGCACTTGGACAACTTGAGACCCTACTCTTGCCTACTCTGCAACTAGAGATGGAGATTGAAATTCTGTCTCTGTAAAGAGACCACGTGGAAATACTTCTTCATTTTTATGAAGAATCCAGGTTGAATTTCCACGTTATGTATTCTCTCTGTTTTACTTTCCCAAGTAAACTTCCAAGCTTTCAAAACCTTCACATTTTCAAAATCCTGCATTTGCCAGAAGCACCATGGCAGTAGACTGGCATGTTTTTCATGTTTCACTATCTTACAAGAGGCAATGGAAATTTACCTGCCAGGGGGAAAAGGGTCATTTGCTCAGAGGTAACATTTCTGTGATGTACTTAACTGGGAGAAAATTGTTTCTTCCCGTTGCCTTTTGTGTTCAAGGTACTTTAGAATGCTGTGCAATAATGAATTAGGCTGCAACGTGTCTGTAAGTAAATGTAGCTCTAATTATTCATTTGGCAAAAACTTACATCCTGCCTAGAACAAGTTGAAAGCGCTGTAAAACACAAGCAGCCCACACTTTTATGCTGTCTTATGTATTCTTCCAAAAATGTTAATAATTTAATACATACTCTTAAGTAAGATACCTGGACAAATTCAGGCAAAATCTTTAAGAGAATATTACTTATGGTGGACTTTGAATAAATGTTACTCTTTCCTACAATACCAATTTCTCAATGTTGAATCAGCTAAGTCTGCAGTTTATTTTGCTGCAGCCTGCTGTGAAATAATTCTTCTGTTCCATGATATGCAGATGTTTTTCTTAATTCTGACGAACTCTAGGTAGAAGTAAACACCTTGGTGGTTTTTAATGAGAAATTCTTTTATGAGCTCTTAGTTCTCAGCTATATTTCCCATCTATTCTGTCACCCACCCATTCTCACACTGTGAACTTGGTGCCACATTTTGTGCCTGCACTCTCCTACCTATGGACAGGATAACACAGGCAGCAGAAGCTGTTTCATACTCTTGCAGAGGTGGCATCCCTGGGAATATATACTATTTATATACTATATATATATATATTTATATACCATTTACCTCAATCTGAAATGTCTTGTCTTTTTTTTCGTAGATTACATAAGATCTCTTTCTTCTTAATTAGGGATTTTACTTCTGTTTTTAGAACACAGCAGTTAGTGTTGTAGACTTATTTTGTTGTGGTTGTTGTAATCCTCTGTGGGAATTGCTATGGTAAACTTCAAGCTGACAACTTCAAATGACACTTTTGCTTATTTCCATAATATGTCAAGTCAAGAATTTACTTGGTTTTGTTATTCTGTCTTGTTGCAAGTGTTTATTTTGATCATTGCAGCCATATTTATGAACTGTTTAAAAATCACTTGGACCCCACAGAGGTCTACTAAATGGAAGCAGTGTCATATCACATCACAGTTTCATATCACACCATCTCTTAACCTTAGAGAAATTTATTCACCTTATAGTTTATTCTTATTAAAATAAATGTTTTATAATGCAGCAGTTGCTAAATGAATTCTTCTAATGACTTAACACATTCATAATGGCAATTTAAAAAAAAAATTGTAAATATATTTCCTACAACAGTTCAGAGAAAGGTGGGGGACAGAGGCAAAATAAATCCACAAGAGGTTTTAGAACGAGGTAGCAGAGATTTTGGCTTCTAATTTTGTGTGAAGTATAAAAAAACAGGACCAAGAACTTTTCTATCTCACTCTGTCTTTTCTATCTTTACCTCCTCACTACCCCCCACCCCTGCTTTGACAACCCTCGAAGCATCAAACTGCTTTCAGGTTTTATGTAAACAAAGTCCTAATTTATGATGCAGTGGCAAGTAGAACAGGGCATGCAGTGAAGCTTTAGCTTTAATAAAAGGCCCAGCCAAACAAATCTTGTCTCTGTGGCTTTGCAGTTTTATGTGTGTGTCTGTGTTAGAGGATCCTGTGTTGGTATTGGATTGCTAAACTGTTCATAATTGAGCATTTACAAGCACTTGGTATAGAGTCTCTGATTTATTAAATAAATCAGAGTTTCTGATTTATTAAATGGGCCTAGTGGTCAAAAGATATATGATTCATATCAGTAATATATGTGTCTGGTGGCACATGATTTATTAATCAAGTGAATGATTTTCCAGTCAGGCAAGTGCTTTGTGAGTATGACTGATTTATAAGAGTAGAAAATAATGGATAGTTCATGTACCTGATTTATAAGTAGCATTACTGTCATACAGATGGTTTGAAACTCAATACTTTATAGTTTGGATATAAATATCTATTTTATTAATAAAAGTTGGCTGATTTATGGGACTGATTTTTAAATCTTGGTTCTGGATTTTAGCAGAAGTCATGCTCTGATATACTTTATTTCTCAAACAGGCTGTTTTCCAAGGTCCAGATATTGTAATCACAGTTTAGTTTATTGGTATTTACTTTCCATTCTTCTCATTTTATGTTCTTACCAAGATGAATTACTTTCTTTGTCCTTTTTAGGTACAGCCTTGATGAATGTTGTGTATGGGTGATTTTCTATCGCTTCACACCTTCTCTCATAGTGATGCTTTCTGCACAGCCTTCGTATTTACCAGTAATTTCTTGCCTCTGTTTTTCTCTGCTGCCACTTCAAGAGCATCCAGTGCTTTTTCTTCGTAGCTGCATACAAATTACCACAGCAAACAAACTAATGAATGGGTAGAAACTGTAGCCAAGTGTTGATAATACTTCACAAATCTGTTAGAGGCTTGGGAATTAGGGCTCTAAACCAAGTGCTTTGAGATAGTAAGCTTTCAGTTGCATAATTAAATCAAATAGATTTGTTCCATCTGAGATCAAAAGGAAAAGAAGATACCCGTAAGGTGGATCTTTCTGCAGTTTTCAGTCAGCATTGGATTATATCTTAGACTTATATTGCACTATTTAATCTTATTTTTTTCTCTCCATAATGTTTCTCTG
Source organism: Lophotriccus pileatus (assembly GCA_035583135.1). NCBI lineage: Eukaryota > Metazoa > Chordata > Aves > Passeriformes > Tyrannidae > Lophotriccus > Lophotriccus pileatus. The sequence continues at coordinate 18,213,105 of JAWWES010000001.1, forward strand.
TTGAAGACCTTTACTCAGTTTTTACTGAAGTCTGTGCATATTCTTGTCACCAGTGGAATTCTTGAGTAAAGAGCAAAAATCTTTAGCTTTTTATTAAAAGAAAAGAAAAAAATTAAATCAAGCTTTTAACTGGAAATGATACAGCATATTTGAGTCCAACTTCAAAAAATACTAGTAATTTGGAAGCTTACAACTAACACTTTACACAAGCACTCTCTGATTGAGCTATTCATAGTGGGAATTTAGCTCATTATCGAAATGCTCGCTATTGGTCATCTGTTTTCATTTGATGATGAGTGGTTTAATCGTCACACTGTCTCAACAAACTGCTGCTAAATGAGCTGTGATTACAGTCACTGCAAACATGTGCGGTAACAACAACTCAAGCTGGCAGATTTTTGGAGAAAGGGGTCAGGAAGATGGGTGTGAGTGAGAATTTTCAGCATGATTATATGTGGCGTTGCCGCACTGTTCTGAGGCCCTGAGTTAACATGTCCTGTGATAAGTGGATGTTCACAGATTCATGAATAAAACTTTATTCACATTCTCCTTTTCTAGTCTTCTGTCATTCCATTTCAAACACCACGAACTGCAATCAACTATAAGGGGTTTTCATGGCATAAACTTTAGCCAGATCTTGTGTTAATTACAACAAGCTTGAGTAGCTTCAGGTCCTATGAGTAGCATCATTTTTATGATCAAATTCATGTTGAAGGTATTCCCTAACAGCACATTAACTCAGTAAAAAATCTGATAAGGTTTAGATGAGCTACAGAATTCACTATATTTCTTGCAACATTAATTATAATTTAAACTTTAATATGCTTACAGCTGTTACTTTTAGAATAAAAGGACAATTGACAATGACAAAAATGTTAGGTTTTTATGGATTATACTTCATTTACACTACCATATTATTAAGTTATTGTGGGATTAAATACTGTAACTTCAATTTATAGCTGGCTGGAAAATTTCTGAGAGTTTTTGCATAATGAAAATTTGCAGCTGGAGAAAATATTTAGCAATAATTCTCTCAAACCCTTCATTTGAGAAACTCACTCTGTGCTGTGAGAACTGAAAAGAAATATTTTGATCTAAGTGAAGTCTGAAAACTTGGCTTCACAAATCACAGAAAAGTAGAGTTTGGTACCAAAGTGGTCTCCAGTTTAAGACAGTGTTAGAGCTGTCTGCAGCACACAGACAGAATTTTGTTGTCTTGAAAGTCCTGTGAAGCCCATGCTTGGGGATTTCTCTCTGAACAACAATGTTCATGACCCTTTGTTTCCTACCTTGGCCTTGGTCCTCTCTGCCCTTTCATGTATGCACCAAAGCCCTGTCTGTTGACCCTGAGTCAGGCAGAAGGAGTGGGCAAATAACATCAAAATACAATTTTCAGACCTGGTGTGGTGGAGGGAATTTTGTGTCCAATTGGTTCAAAACATCTCTGTTTTATTTGAAAAAAAAATTCTTTTAGTTAATGTTTAGATGCTAGAATAATTTTTATTTCTGTATTTCTAGAGATAGTCTGTATTTTCACCTCTTCTTTTATCTGTACTTCAAATTTACATTCCAATTCATTCCAATTTTGATTCCAAAACTGAAAGGACAACAGATTGTATGCTCAGCTGGTGTAAACTATTGCTGACTGGAGTCTCCCATCACCTACATCAGTTCTTTGTTAGTTTCACTGTTGTTGCCTCCTCATTCACCCTTTAAATCCACAAACACTTTAATGGTGTTATGTAATAGCCTAAGCATTTTTATTTACTTCCCACTTTTTACTTCTTACATTTCCAGAAATAAATGCACACAGAACGTGTGACTGCCTTGTTTTCTATCCTTTTCCTTAAAAGGGTTTGTTTGCTTCCCATCATCAGGTTATGAATGTGGCTGATGAGTTTATCATGAGTCCCAGGATGTTCCTCTCAGCTGTAACTCCCGCGTTCTGCTCCGGGATTTTTTGTCATGAGCCGTTTTTAAGATGAAATGTAACGAAGAACATCTGTGTATGAATTACTCACTTCTGCGTGTGTGTGTGTCTGTGTGCGTCTTAGGACTTGGGAGGAGAGATCTTTCAGTAATATCTGTTGTTGGCAAGCCATGAAATTTCCCACTAGCACAAGGAATCCTCCAAATGTGACTAACAAGTGAGCGTAATGTTTGTATAGTGCGTCATCAAGAGATATACACTCATGGCATGGGAACTTGCTTCCTCTGTCACAGAAACTGTATTATTAACTCTTCTTCTTCTGACTGAATTTTTGTGTAGCTAGGCTCCCATATTTAGGCTCTCTTTTTAAAGTAAAGTACTGCAGTGTGTGTTCTCTCATTTGAAGGCTTCACTGATTTTCCCCCACTTGAATCAGCAGGTATAGAGATGCATGAAAGTAAACCATGAATGCTGTGACAGCAATGATCAACCAAATTTTGCTTGAACCTCCAGGGTTCAGCTCCTATCTAAGGCCAAACACAGAAAGTAGATTTATTTCTGTGAGGGAGAAAATCTTAAAGCAATACTTACCACCTGAACAAATATGATGTACAATAATGGTACTAATTGGTTATTGTCTGATTAATAATACCCAATTGTTTCTATTGGACAATGTAGTGATACCTAAGACAGATGAAGTTTGGGGTGGCAAGTTTCTTATTTAATTACTTAAGTTTATGTGGGAGTTCCTGATAATGATTTACTCATGTTAAGAGTGCAGGGTGGCAGCAGCACAAGCAAGAAAATGAAACATCAACAGTAAGACAAAATCACATTGGCTTTCTGTGGTTTTCAACCACTCCTGTGATAATATCAGAGGCTGATGGCTTGCTCCTGTCCTTAAAGCCAGTGAGATTTTGTGTGGATTTCAGGAAACACTGAAATTGCATGGATTTTAGGAAACACTGGAATGGGAATGATGATGATGATGATGATGACTTCTTCCTTTTGTTCTCTAAGGGTGGGTGGACTGCTGGGTAAAATGATGTTGTAAACTGCAAGAGCATGATTTGCTACAGCTCATCTGTTAATTCCATCCATTTCATTTTAGTTACAACTCCCTGGCTTAATTCAGAATGCAATCTGAACTGAGAGTGGGTTGCCTGCTAAGCCTGTAAGATGACAAACCATGGAAGAGCTTGAATAAGATTGTTTCTTTAAGTATTCCAGGTCATATTTATATTTGCAGCTGCACTTTTGTTGTTTCTACAAACAGAGCTGCATATTTTGTTTGTTTGTTATAAATTTGTTTGTTTTTTTATAAAGTATATAAAGGATTGTTATCTTGTTAGCATAATATTTAGAAAGCATCTTGGGCCTTTTAATGACCTCAGTTCCACGTTTGGGTGACTAAGAGTTGCATTGCTATGAATTTACTATAGATGCATGTTTCTTTACTGTTTTAAAGTACCAGAATATATCTGATTGGAGGTAAATGTTACAATTTTTTGACAGCTGAAGGTCCGAGGGATGTTCATGTTTATTTGCATGTGCCAGTCGGTGGAATAAAGAGCGTGTCCAGCAGATCTGTTTGGGACCAAATGTTGTGCCTGATACTTCCTCTGTTAAAATTTTTTGGGGGAATTAAAAAGGGGGAAGGGCTGGGGCCATTACTCAAAGAATTTCTAGTGATGTCTGTGATTGTTAAGCACCAGTGTTCTGGAGAAATCAGCTTTTTCCCTCCCTACTTTGGAATATTGAAATTGGTAAAAGGCAAATAGCTGGCTTGCATCATACCTTTACTATTTGATTAGACTACTGTCTGCAATAAAATCCAGCTTAAAACATGAGTCATAGTTCATAGAAGAATGATGAACTTTAGTAACCACTGTAATAATCCTCATGCTTTTTTTTGCCCACAGATGTACATATGTAGGTTTGATTTCTTGTCCCTTGATAGCTGGGAACATGAGCTTGGATGAACATTGTATAGCTGCTGTGGTCCTGAAAAGATTTATGTGTTTGCTCACCTTTACTTATATGATTTTGATGATTTTGCTGAATTTATTTGGATAGATGTGCTCTTCATTCAAGGAAATGAAGCAGCAGCTGTTGTTTGTAATAAAGATTTTATTCAGCTAAGGAAGTGTAAGGCCAAAGCAACATCCCAAAATAGTGGAATACCTTCAGTTGTTAATACAACAGTAACCTTTCAAAGCTGGTAACACAGTGTTGTGATTCCCAGTGAATTTTAGTGTTATACATTTTTTTCCTGTGCCAAAAACTGAGAGCAGATGCTCTGGATCACTGAAGCTGGCAGAAAATGGTGAGTGGTTGACTAGTGCCAAGATAAAACATCTGTAGGACAAAAACTCACCACTGAAATCTGTGCTTTTGGGGAGTAATTTGCTTAAACAGCTCGTATTTATGTCAGCAAAACCCTCAAGAATGTTTATCGTTAATTGCAACAACATAAATGTTGATAATCAAGGACTTCAGGAAACGTTTACAGAGATGACAGTGTTCTCTAACTAAATTATTAAACATAACATTACTTCACATATGAATCCCAATGAGCTTCTGTGCTAATGTGCTTGGGAATTGCTTGGCACTGATTACAGGAAAAATAATCCTTTGTGAGAAGGTGACAAGTGTGGTTTTGAAAACCAGACTTCTGAAAAATTAGTGTCTTTCTTTGCTGGTGTTTGCTTAAAGGGAAAATGAGGCAAAAATAGTATTGCTGCAAATATTTTACAGCAGAGTGAGTTTAAAGACAGCAGGATACCACTAGAGTAATAACAGGGGGAGGATGGTGGGTCTGGGGACCTGAGTGGGGGACATCCTCCTCATTCTTTGTTACATGAGCCAGATTGTGCTCTGCTGAAGGCCTCCTTGTAAAATCCATGGTATCTGTAAATAAAGGAGAGAGAGAATTAAATGTCTACTGGTCAGTGCTTAATATTTTACCAGCCCATCTTTCCAAGAACAAGATTTAGGACATGCATGTGGTATGAGCTGCTTTTCCTGGAGCAAGGGGGGAAGGAGGGAGGGGTTAAATCAGTCCTTCATGTGTTATGTGGTTCTGAGGTATGGGAGAAGGGAGGAGAGATGACATCTGGCACTGATTGCAAACACCCACACAATGAGATGAATAGATCATCACTCCATCCTTAATTTGTGTTTACTAGGAATTCCAGTTCTTTGCTGGAATTGTGTCACCACACAGAACAAATCAGTATGCAAGTCAGGTTATGGTATTTATGGTACACTTCTTTAATGCAGAAAGTGAAGAAACAAAAATGCTAGTACTTTTAACTTATTTTAAACACAGTTGGAAGAAAACAAAATTTTAAACTCACCATTCTTGAGCAGCACCTCATCATTTTATCACATGCTCAGCTGTCTTAGTAGATCCAAATCCAGAAGATTTGTCTCTGCTGGCCATCATTTCCTTATTTCTGCTTTATAACTTGGAATTTTCTGTTATGGCAGGTCTGTGGGGATTAGCTTTTAATTTCTATTTGAAGCCTTGGTCACTAGGTGACTGTTTTTGAAAACAGCAGGCTTTGCAGTGTATTTCTTAGCCTCAGAATGCTAACCTGCATTTTACCAGCTGGCTTTGCATCCTCCCTTTTTTTTCAGACTTCTCTTTTGCTTTTTTTTTTTTTTTTAGGATAATTTTAAATTCTATTTATATCCTCAGCATACTGGCAATTACTCCCAGCTTGATGTACCTGCAAAATTAATAATCTTACTGTCTTTTTCATCAGCCAGTTTATTAAGGAAAGCATCAAATAGTCCTGTACTTAGGATAAGTCCCTGTGGAATCTTGTGGCATGTACTCCAAAGATGGTTTCAAAATCAGTTCCCATAATGAACTATACATATTGGCTAATAAACCTTTTGAAATTACTTTTTATATTGCTTTGGGAGCTCTAATGTGTGGTTTTCTCATAAATTTTGTGGCATAGTATGCTACCTTAACAATTAGTTCTTGAGTTTACTTGAGTGAAGAAGTTTACTTTTAGTTGTTGGGGTTTTTTTTCCTTCCAAGAACACAACCAGCTGTAAGATTGATAGCAAGGCCCTTTTGGTCACAGGGCACTCTAAGGGAAGGGAACACTCCAAGAAGCATGCTGCTATCTGGAAGAGTGTCATCATGAAGAAAGGAGTCCATCAACCTCACCCAAGCTGGTAGGTCTTGCAGAGGTTTGGATGGACTGAGAGAAAGAAGTGTCGTGTGCTTTGAGCAAATAGCAATCATTCTGAGCATATGAAGCACCATGGCCAACACATTTGTGTTTAATAAGTGCCTTAATAAATAAGTATTTGATAACCAAGAAGCACCTCTGGCACCAGCAGTGGAAAAAGCAGCAGTGCAGGCATAATGATACATTCCTGCCTTTGAAAAATGTCCTCCCCTGTGTGGTTTAAGACTGACATTTAGTGAAGGTAGTTTTCGTATCTGGAGACCACCGTGGCTATAAGGGAAATTTAGTACCTGTAATTAGAGAAAATACTGCCTTTCACTGCAAACCTGTCCCCAGTAATTGAAGAATAATGTGTTAAACCATTATGATCATTAAACATGTGAAGAGGAGGGTACACTTATTTCAGTTTGCCTTCTAAAAAATGGCTCATTAATAATTTAAAACCCTTTGCTTCAGGCTTTTTTAAACACCTAACTAAAAATTAGGCTCCTAATTACATGTTAATAGTACAGTGGCAAAATGGGAGGGAAGAAGAGAATCATAACTACTCATTCTCCCTGGCCTTATTTCAGCAAGTCGTTTAAACGCATGCTTTGAAACCTTCAGCAGTCAGAGAAGAAAAGGACTCCAGGCACTAAGAAGCATAAAGAAAGCAATCACAGGAAACACGAAACTGTGGTGTGCAAATGTTGTTCTGTAGTGCTTGCTCTTAGAAATGTGTGAGAGGTTGAGGTTCTGTCTGAAGAGAGGTGTCGAATTTGGAATTAAACCAATATTGGAGTGAACTGTCTTTTTCCAAAGCAAAATAGAAACAAGCATACTATTCTGCATGGATAGTGATTTATTATCAACAGGGTCACAATAGTTCATTTTGAAAGGTGACAGGAGAAGGCTGTCTGGTCTGCTGGCTTGTTTCCATCATAGATGTCCATATGTGCTTTTTTTGGGAAAGCACATATGTGCTTGTGTTCCTGAGATTTGGTCTTGGATAAATATATGTACTGAATTGCCTAAGATGTGGTCTTTGACAGATAGAAGGGGAAAGGGTTCTTGCTTTTTAAGAAGGTTTCTTAATGCACTATTCTTTTCTATGAAAAGTGACAGCTTTTGCTGTTATATTTCTAATGAATGATGTATGTGCTAAGTACTGGTGAAGTAGTTTACTGCTTTGACTTGCTCCTGCTTGCAAAATACAGCATTTTATTAGCTTGTAAAGAACTAGAGAAACCTTTAAATTGACTTAGACAAATCAGCATCCCCAACTTTTCTTGTGTCATTAACGCTCAGATTTCTGCTCAGTTTTCTTCATTGTGTCCAGATGGCCAGAAGAAAAGTGAAGTATAAGGTCAAAGGTAGCAGAAAATAAGAGCACACCCTGCTTTATTTTGAGTCCTCCTCTGACATGTTCTTTTTCCACCAGATCACCTTAGTGATATCCTTGCACAGAGGGAAGTATAATACAGACCTGTGATGTGTCTGTGTCTGCATATTGCTGGTCTCTTGATGACTGACCAGCTCACCTTATAGTTGCTGAAAAATACTGCAGGCTTTAGAATTTGCATTGATGAATCTGTGATGGAATCAGGAGTTCAGACACTCTGTCTTTTGTCTCAGAAACTGGCATGTCTCAGCTCCCTACTTGAGGAGAGATCTTTTCCTACTGTTGTTCTATAAACTCTAGATGGATTGAACGTTCTTCATCTTGTTTCCCATAAATTCTCTGGCTAGTTTCAGGAAGACAGGTCTTTAGCTTTTTTATGGTCTTTTCACTGTAGAAGCAAAATGCCAATATGTTCTGTATTGTCCTACAGCAACAGAACATTTGTAGGCTTTTACTGTTTCCCATATGAAAGAGAGAACCTAACAGCAGATTCCTTTTATAATGTTACATATTTTGGTCTCCAAAGGTTAGAATTTTTCCCTAGCTCATGAAATTTGTGTGTGACCTTGTTCCATCTTTGTGACATGTTCCTCTCTCAACAACATTCAAAGCAGAATGCCATCATTTTCTGTAATTCAAAAAGGTATTAACAGATTAAAGCTCTCAGCCATACAGGCAACATCTAATTTTACTGCCACAAAGATAAAGCTCCTCTTTCAACAGCAGACATGGCAAGCAAGAAATAGAAGAAGGGGAACAGAGAGGAAGACTTGCTGCTCTAGTGTTTAGGGTGGTATGGTGAAGCTATTAAGTGGTGCTGGAGGGAGAAAAGCTCATTACCCCAGGAGTTTTCAGTGCCTCACACACAGTGTGTTCTTGGAGGGATGACACCCATAAGTTGGGTGTTTTATACAAGTAAAGGCCATGGAAGCATGACTGTGCCTCAGTCCACAACATTTTATGGACCTGGACTGCAGCATATTTCATCAATTTTAGGGCTGATCTTGCCTGTGAACTAAATTAACGCCATTATCACTAGAAAGGTTGAGACTAAGGTAATAACTAAAAAGGAGAGCCTTTTTCTATGTTCGTATGTGTTGGTTTTGCTGGGGATTTTTGTTTTGGTTTGGGTTTGTTTTTCATTTGTTTGTTTTCCCCCTTAATCTTCCAAAAGATACTGTCATCATTTAAGTTTAATTGGACTTTGTGGACAGTGACACACCTTTGCTGACTTTCATGGGCTTGAGCCTACATCATCTGTAGGGGACATCCTACATCACAGGACTGAAGGGATGTATCAGAAGGCTCATTAACGTCCAGAGATCATCTTTGCCAGCTGTCCCCTGTGTGCTGCAGGCCTGCAGGAGCTGTGTGATGTGCCACATGCTCCCCTTGGGGACAAAGCACGCTGATAACACTGTGTGCCTTCCGGCCACACCTGATATTTCTGCTGCAGAGCAGCAAGGCAGCCACTGAGAAGCAATTGCCAAGTAATTCAGAGAGCTACAGGGTAATTGGACTGGATCCCAAGACTTACTTAGTGAATACACAGCACAGCTACTCAAAGGATTTCTAGTCTATGTGATTTATCATAATATCCTCTTTTAAGGTTTCTTGTGTTTAAAGTAAATACAATGAAAAAAAAGGCATTTCTGGGGGAAGCCAAGTCATCTTATATCCATATTGAATTCAGTCAAATAAGTGCAGATCCCGTATTTTAATAACTTGAATGAAGCAGAAAGTTTCTCTCTGATCATGCCTAGGGAAAGGAACAATGGGAAGAGTTAATCATTACTGAAGGCAAATTCTTGCTTTCCTTCAGCTTTTTCCCTTCCTTGGTTGCCCAGACTGAGCTGACACTTTCTTACACACTGCACTTTAATAACAACTCCAGCAGAGACAGAGAGATATGATATACTACAATTTGGGGAAATAAGTGAAATAACTGTTTAGGGAGAAAATAAAATACTCTCCACATCTAGTTATCCTTCTGGCACAGAAAAATATTAATCTAATTTTATCCATACATTTATCTATACTTTCTACTGGCCAGTCTTTGTAAACAAAGGACTGTGTCTGCTAAAGAGCTGAGGCACACACTGAATACTTGCCCTTATTGTCATAAAGACTGCAAAAGTAAATTTTAGTCAAAAAGAATAAAATCGCTTTTCTTGGGATTCAAAGGAGCTTTGACTTTCACTAAAATTACAGGAGAGCCTGATATTTTTTTTTTACCTGTGGTTTCTAGAATAATAGTATTTTGTACCTCTACAGCTTTGAAAGCACTGTAGAAAGGTGAATAGGAATAAGTAGGGAAGTCTTAGAGGTGGAAGGAAGCAAGAACACATAGATGAAGAATTGCCTGCCACATCTGAGGGATTCAAGAGCAGAGCAGAGCACTGAGACCAGGTGTCTTGATTTCCCAGCTGGTACTTGCCCTGGAGTATATCCCACTGGCAAAACTATTAAACTCCTCTGTTGTTTTGCTGGCAGAATAAACAGCTGCTTCCCTGGCGTTTGCCCTTCTATAAATGACCTAGGTGAGAAAAAATCCTTGCCATGAAAACTTTAAAGATGGGCTAAACTCTGTGAAGAGACCCAGGTAATGGATGTAACTAGTTTTAGGACTTGGAGATTTGAGAAGTTTTTATGGGAATTGGAAGTGTAGTACACTTTTATTTGCAGTAGGATTTACAGGCCACTTCAAGGATGCTGTAGAGTCCTCTGGTATGGAGAACTGTGAGTTAAAACTGAGTACAAACAGCTACAGAAGTCTTTAAAGTTCCTCCTCGTTTTAATCTTTACATTAATACTGGAAGTAGAGGTGCAGACAACTTATTTTCAAACAGTTCCAATTATTTATGTATCTCTGATTAACCTTTATTATCACTCCCCCAGCCCAGCTGAGACTAGTGTGTATGTCATTGATAAGCTAAGGGGATGTACATGAACAAACAGACTTTATCTAATAAGTGAAACATAATGTGTTAGAGAGAAGGAAGGGAATTTGGGAAAACACCAAACTCTGTTCTCTCCTCAAGCAGAGGGAGAAATGTGATGCACTGACTTCAATTCCTACAGCAGCAAAACTTGAGACGTCTACAATTTCCCATTTATTTATCTCTCCTGCTTCTGAAATAACTTAAAAACAAACAAGCAAACAAAATGAAGTCTGTCTTGGGTGTAGAAGTTACCAGTGCCTCTGCTGAAGGCTGACATAGGCATTTTTAACAACCATTAGGCCTATGAAGCAGCAATATTGTCAGGTCTTCAGATTTTTGTGGTGGTTTGAGTGAAGTCTCAGGTCTCAAAACTGTTGTTATAATCTGAGTATCTCTTTCATTTTTTGAGAAAATGATATTCCAGTCCACAGGTGAAGTAGAGACAAAGGTTTTCTGTCATTCTCCAGCACTCAAAAGCTAAAAAGAAAATAAGAACACCAAAGTCATGACTTAGAAATCCAAGAGCCTAACCTGAGTGTTTGGATTTTGGCAATACTGAAACAGCTTTTACAGCAAGATGACTGAAGCAGGTTGCATCTCAATACAGGAAAACCCTCCTTCTGCTTTCTGTAAGAGGACTTCTTGAGGGTTATGTTAAAGAGCACCCATACATTTTGTGTGCTACAAGGATGGGCTGTGCCTTGTTTAAAAGGGATCAGGTGAAATGAGTCGTATCCTTGTAAGCAGATGGGAGTTGGATGGTGTGTCCTGTTTGATTTCCTGCACGATGAACAGACAAGCTGATCTTAATCTTGATTGGCTGAAGGATCCTTGAGAGAAATCTCAGGGAGTGGAAAGAGCTGTTAGTCCTGCACAGTTTGCACATTTGGGCCATGTATTATTTTTTATTTTTCCTGGAGAAAACATCTGCTCTCAGATCAGCCCAGGACTTTGACAGTTTTTAGAAAATAAGCCATTTCCAGAGGCTGACCTCTCTGAGAACAGGCAGTAGTTTGCTTTAGGGGAAGGGAAAGAATGCACATGCTGCCTCCTTAATATCATGACTTACAACTGACTTGGCTGTCCTTTACATGAGATGATAATCCTCTGAAAGCCCTCTGAGTTCAGTGGGATCAAGGTTACCTGCAAGAGGTTTCTTTAGGCTGCAGGCTGTTAAAATGAAAATCAGTGAGGTCTCCTGTTATGGCTGTACAGAGAGACCAGCCTCTCTTTTGCCTCAGGCAAAAGATAATAAGTCTGTGGTGGAAAGCAAGTATAATCTGCTTTTCTGATATTTAGTGGTGATATTGTCCAGGGATAAGGGCTTCACTGTGCTAGACACTGCTAAGTTAATCTCTGCCCTGCAGAGCCCCCATTCATAAAGACTGCAAGACACAGCAAGTGTTACTACAGAGCTGTAAGCACAGGAAAGCTGGGTTTGTCTTTGCATAAATTAATAATCATAATGATCTTAATTGACACAAGGGAGGCACTGATCTAACCACTGCCAACCAGCAATAATCTGTCAGAATCAAAGCAGCTGGAAGTGTGACTGGGTCAGCAGTGGTAGGTGCAGACATGTCATCTGCTCTGCCAGTGTAGAACCTCAGGAAGAAGAATAGCAGTTGCTGCTGTCTCAGACTCCTTTTTCTCCTCCCTTCCTCCCTTCTCTCTTCTCTTTCTCTTCTCTCTCTCCCACAGATGCAGTCTGCTGCCACTTTTGTCCAGTTGGAAAGAAAGGCTTGATGCAGAGAATTGGTGCTCTTACAAATGGAAAATTCCAGTTGGTGTGTGGCTGAGAGAGAGGGGTCAAGGCCAGCTGGCTCACTTTTAGCCTTTCCTACCTGTCTCTGCAGGCAGAACAACACTCTGCACAGGCATCAAACCCTACAAGGACACTTAGTCTGATGATCTAAATAATCCTTGCCCTTTAAATTCATCAAATTGCAGAAAGAGCAGGCAAACTAACCAGCTCCTTATGTCTTCTCAGCTTGCCCGGATTTCAGAGTGACTTTGGTGTGGCTGAGAACTTTCCTCTTCTCCAGACATTTCAATCTTTTCTACAATTCCTCTGCTGTGCTTTATTCTGCCTCACTGCAAGCCATGCATCTGGGTTTTCAGGGAGAGAGCTTTTCTCAAATGAGACACTTGTACCCTTTTCCTTACTTTGAGAGGGGCCTGATAAAGCATTAAATCAGACAGTTTTACAGCCTGAAGTCCAGTTGCCGGCGGGACTTTCAAGCTGTATCAACTTTCTGTGGACTGGCTCTCCTGAGAAACTCTTGGGAAACCATTGTTTGCCCAGCACTTAAAGCAATAGATTCTAATTCCAGTACCAAGGGGTTGCCACAGCAGTACAGAGGAAAAAGTTCTTTCCTTTACTGGGGGTGGTATGGAGAGAGGGAATGGGAGACAGGTAGATGCTGGGGCATGCAACCAGGCAGAAAGAAAGGGTAATGGCTTGTGAGTGAGGGATTTTGAAACATAAAAGGAGAGAAGAAAGTATTGATCAAACTCAGAATCACTTAAAAATGTTCATTGCAGAACTGCCTTCTGCTAAAATCCAGTGTCAGGCAGTGTTGCATTCAGGAGAAAGCTGAAGTCACTTTGGAGTTTTGTTGCTTCACTAGTGAATCTGTGACTGGAAGGTCAGGGCTGGATGTTGTTCTGGTGGGTTTGACACTGCTTGGTCTAATCCACTTCCAAATAGTTTAGGTGGCAAAAACCCATCTTCTTCCCTTCAACAAGGGAAGCCTTTTTTTTTTTTCCTCCCTCTTATTGGTTTCTTATTCCCCTCCATTCCCTCACCTCCTTCAAACACCTGTGAAGACTCTTGATGGGGAAGGTAAGTATTGATTT
>JAWWES010000001.1:18235763-18247315 GCA_035583135.1 Lophotriccus pileatus
TGGCATGTATTTATCTTCATGCATATACACAAACCAAACAAAAATCGACATTGTACTCATAATTAAATTGGAGAGATATTCAGTGTTAAGATTCCCACAGTGTCCAATTGTAGGCATGAAAAAGCTCATTTTCTCTGCAACTGCTCATCTCCTTTTTCCTCTTGTTTTTCCCTTTATTTTAGGCCCTTTGAAGCTTCCTTGTGCAGGAGAATCAAAGTATAAAAAGAAGGCTTGCCTATCTGAAAAAATCATAGTATTGTTATCTCTGATTAATTTGGTTTTGGGTGGAAAAGCTGCTGCAGAGTAGTATTGCTATCAGGAGTTGATTTGATTTCTGTGGGTGGGGATGGGATCCCTGTCCAAAGCATGAAGGGTCTCTTAATTCCCCTATTTTATGAAGGTACAGTGGTCTCTTGTAGAAAATAGAGTTGTCCCCATTGCTTTAAAGACAGCAGCTGGTTCAGCTGGGGAAAGCAGAGGCCTGCATGAAGACAGGGAGAACTTTAAACTCTGGAGGGGAGGGCAGGCTCCTCTGGCGTTACGCAGCAGAGGAATTCCCTGGTGTGCAGTCAGTAGGCTGTCTATGACATTTCATTCTTTGGAGTTCTCTCATGAGTCTCACTGGATTAGTTGCTCTTTGCTAAAGTTCCTGTGTCACGTTTCAGTCTGTTTTTTCTTAATTTCCTCAAGCAGGCTGGTGCATTTTCTTGTTTACTTAAATCTTTGTCTCTCCATCTCAGGACAGTTTTTCCCTCTGTAGCTGTTAAGTTACGCACAAGGTCGGATGATTACTCAGAACTTCCTGGAAAGCCTCTTGTTTGTTTTAGACAAAAGTACTTAGGAAGTTCCTCAGCTCTTCCAGGGGAGCTGTCCTGGCAGAAACCTGCCAATCCTCAAACTGCACTCCATGCACTTTTGGGAAGATGAGCTAAAATAATTTTTAGTCCATCACTAAAGCCAGGGTATGTCAGCATTGTCCCATATATTTCAAGCACTGAGACTATTTTAAAGATCTTCTGCATCTCAATTAATACAAAAATGTCCCCTCATTCACTGCAATGGCTATGTGACAGGCTTTTTGGTGTTCCCCCCCAAGCCTGTTGGCTGTTCCAGCTCCAGGCACAAATTTGATGTCTTTGCAGCTCATCTCCCCTTTCCACACTCAGGCTTTCAGTCTTCCTCAGCTGGCAAGGCTTCACCCTGCTTTAGACACTTTCTGCAAGGCAGACTCGAGGAGCTAAATGTATTTACTTTAAAGAAGATAAAGGGAGAGGAAAAAAATAAACCAAACACAAACTCAAATGGCTTCTCACATGGATTCTCTTTAGGTTCACAGCCCCTGGTGGCTCATTTCAAAGCACTTGAATCTATACAATTAGGCTGAACGCTTCCTGTGATTTTGGAGCAATCATTTTAATGTATTTATATCCTGATGCTATATGCTTCTCTCGCAGCCCTCTCTGAGCAGAAACAAGCTGATAGGAGCAAGGGAGTTCCAAGGGGTTGCAGTGTGTAGTTTGTGTGTAAAGCTTTAATTCTCCAAACAGCCATCAAGCTGTGGGAGATTAAAGGCAGAAGGCAGCTCCTTCCCACTTCTGCACCTCCAAGTCCTCCACACATGCACGATGAGAAGCTTGTGGGAGGGAGGTCTACAAGCTGTTGAGCTCAGCTGTTGCCTTAGAAATGATAACTCTCTGTAAACAAGGCCAGCCACTACCAACATGAAAGTGCTACTGATATGGCTGAATTATTTTAGAGACTACTGGTGCATGAGAGCACTTGCAGTACTGTATTTAATCATAAGTTCTGTTGGCATCTTAGTTTCAACCTCCATCAGTAATGGATTATGAGAGCTACACAGAAGGGGTCTGTACTCACTTGGTTTCCATGAGTTGGTCAAATATTGCTGTTGTAGACTAAATAATTTTGCAATCAAGTCTTTATTTTGCAGTCTGTGTGGAAAAAAAAGGTGGAAGGGAAGGAAGCTGGGACCTGTGCTCAGCTTCAACAGCAGGACTGGGAGGTGTGGTGGACTCTGAGGTGTTGCCTTTCTGGTGGCCCTGAACCTCACACATCTGAAAGGCTTACGCATCTGAAGGAACAGGGTGAATCTCAAAATGGACTGTAAGGATTTCCATGGGAAAAAAACCCCAAAACCCAAAATAAAATAAACCCACAAAACCCACAAACAGCCTGGAGTACCTGTGCCTCTGCTACATTGTTTTTCAGCCAGATGAATCTTGCTACCAAACAATGTTTGGTGGAACCTAATCCAAACTCTTTGGGGCTGATTTGCCTTCCAAATTACCAAGACTTGGTATTGCTGCTTTTTGGCACTTGTTCAGGCCTGTGTATTCTATAGATACACCACTGATTTGTTTGGGTCTTTTTCTCCACAGAAAAGAGGGCACT
The DNA here is from genome assembly GCA_035583135.1 of Lophotriccus pileatus. Taxonomy (NCBI): domain Eukaryota; kingdom Metazoa; phylum Chordata; class Aves; order Passeriformes; family Tyrannidae; genus Lophotriccus; species Lophotriccus pileatus. The sequence continues at coordinate 18,238,176 of JAWWES010000001.1, forward strand.
GCCAGAAGACAGAGCAAGAAAAAATAACTTTGTGTTCAGCTCAACAAATTCAGTTCAACTGGTGCTGGAAGAGTGAGTTTTGCATGCCAAGAAGGCCTTTGCAATAAGGTAGGATTAGGCAGAATGTAAGTGCAATTTATCATTCCTGTTGTTTTATTGTATCAGGAAAGCAGGAAACTTGGTTTAGCAAGTGGCTTTTGCTAATTCTAGATCCCTGTCTTTTCTCTTTGAAAGCAGATCTTGGAAATTTGTTCCATGATCTGTCATGAAATAGTGAGTTGTATTGAAACTGTGGTTTACTGCCTCTGACAAAGTATTAGTCAGGGCAGAAATGATGAGAACTGGTAGCACTAAGTGTGCTCTGCTCTTTACTATTCGAAGGTCATCAAAACTGGGTCATAACTGGTGCTCATGTAGAACTTTCCTGGCTCATGAAGTCAAATTCAGACTCTACTTGGCAGGTGCCTTTAACATTGAACCTGCAGGCTTTAGGTTATGGTTGCCATTTAAATAAAACAATCTTGTATTATTATTGCAGCAACCAAAATTTGTACATGTCCTCTGTCTTTATGAAAGGTTGGTGCCAAAGTGTAGTAGTTTATAGCTATTTTAAAACTGGATCACAAGTCCCATAAATACATTCACAAAGCTTATGAAAACTGTAGCCAGTTAACACTTTACCTGCATGAGGGGGGAAAAAAACCCCCAAAAGCTCATTTCAATGTTTTAGCACAAAATTGATAGCTTTCTTTTTGTTGAACAAGTTCTAAATATTTATAATGTTAGATATTACAACTTCTTTTTCATTTTTACGTGTGGAAGGGCATGGCATCTTTCTCTAGTCCAGCTTATTACCCTTAATGCTTCTGAAATTGAGAGATTAATATTATTTTGGATACTTAATCAGAAACTGGCCAGACATTAGCATTCAAAGCATGGCAGTAATTCTTTAATAACAGGAAGATGATGGTTAGACCAGGCAAGTAAACTCTGTAGTAAGGAACAGATTGCATCTTTGAGGAAAATACACAGTGGTTGTGTATTTTTGCTGTGCTGATTCTTATTCCTTGTGTTTGTGATGTCTAAGAACTCAGAAGTCAGTTATGCACTGGCATTAAGAGGTTTTGGTATTTAGTAGGACAGGAGGAGTCTGCCAACTCATTTCACATGGGCCACTTCACTGTCAGACACTGGAAGGTTACAACTTCGTGTCTGCTAATACAGATCTGTTTCAAACCAGCAGACCAGAGATGAAGTGATTTGCTTTCCTTTACTAGTTGCCTTAATTCTTTCAACTCTGGCGTTCTCTCTTTCCTAGGCTTGATTGTATTTGTCACGCCATGCTTTTGTGGCTGAATGAATATGTATGAAGTGTGCACCTCTTGTTTAGCAACTGAGCAATTGGTTATGAAAATTGCCTGCTGGGAACGTTTTGTACTCAGGCAGCTCTGCTTATGCTGTGGTTTTTTGTTGTTTGTTTGTTTTTAACTTGCACCCCCAGAATTTAATTCTAAGTGATCTTACTAGTAGGTATCCAGTCAATTTGTAAGAAGCAATTCGTTTATTGTACCTGCAAATTGATAAGAATGGCTTGTTTGTTTGATAAATCTCGTGGTCATCCACCCTGTAGTTTAGTTGCCTAATAAACACTAGGCTGAGCCTCTTCCTTACCTGGATGTATGTTTAATGGTTTTTTAAATTATTATCATATATTGCCTTCCTAAGGCACAACTTTCCACACAGAGTCTGTGAATATGCCTGCAAATAATGGAAGTTCAGTGTTTCCATGCATAGTAACCACTCATCTTCAAGTTCCTGGAAAAATAACTAGAGGGAAATAAAGGAAACCAGAACAAATTACAACTGGGAATGCATGACTATATCTTTGAGTGTTATTTTCCTGCTATTCTGCCATTCTTTGAGTTTCACACAGTCTTATGCTTTATAAGACAGATAAAACTCAGTAAGACAGAAGGGCAATGGAAAAACATTAACTGATTTGGTGATAGAAGCATGATCTTTAATTCAGATTTCAAGTGATTTGTTGGGCTTATATTTGAACTATCATTTAATTTGTTTCTTTAGAAGACCAAGGTTATGAAAGAGGAATGGCTGAATGTTTTACTTGTAATGAATAGGCTAAAGCTTCCCAGGAAGTTTTGAAAGCACATTGAAGCAATAACCACGTGTTTTATAAGCTTTCAGAGGCAGTATGTCAATCCAGGGTGAAAGGAATTCATTACATGTATCTCAAGGAATGGCTATCCAAGTCTTGCTTTTCCAGCAGAAGTAGTATTTCCTTAATAGCAATTCACCTTAGGAGGCTCCGTTTTGTGTGTTCAAACTTAGGGCTTTCTGTATCAATAACCTTCAGGGTAAACACAGAATAACATTTACCTCACGTAATGTACAAGGACTGGATTGTTCAAAACCATAGGTGAGCTTCAAGGAATAGACTCTGCAGTCCTTTCCTGTGTGAAGCCAAGTTTTGGAAATCTAGCAGTTGCTTAATATTTTCTAAAATAATGATTTACAGCTTCCTGTACATTTTCACCTCTGTATTCATTTTTGTCCTGTGAATCTTCAGATCTCATGGGTGTATCTGAAGGCAATTCTTTCTTCTTGGACTATTCTGGCACAGACATTATGCTGTCAAACAGTTAATTTCATTAGTAGGGGAAAAGGCAAGCTCTAAATTTACTGTATGGGCTTCTCAACAGAGACTTGCCAGCCTAATCTTGTGAAACTAAGACATTTGATTCATTCTGCCATTCAGTGGAACTGCCTTATCTTTACTGTGTTTGACATTTAACGGTTCAGTTGAATTTGCCCAAAAGAGTGGGAGGGAAAAAAAACAAAAAGGCAACTAAAATTGACTTTCCTGATAGATTAAAAGACAACTTTAGCTGGAACAAGTCACTGCCAAGATGCAGCAGCCACTACTTCTTGCACTGCTAAGGAGGGCAAGGAGCAGAGACCACTGGTATCATTCAGGTAAAGAAAGAGGGGTGACATGTCCTGTAGCCCTTACTGGGTTCACCAAAGACAAATCCAGAGCAGGCCTGAGATGGCATTTGTTTTAGTGATGCTGCCTTGGAGAGTCACTGGGTGTGACAAGAGCCACAGAATTCAGATCCTCGCAGTGGAGCCACTTCTCCGCCGGAGGTGCTGGTGTGTGCTCTGCTGGATTGCGACTTTCCAAACACTTCCTTGGCCATGTTTTTATTTTTTCATGTTGCAAGTGTCTCAAACTGACCCTGTTAAAGTTTCTTGTGGGCTTTTTGAGGTTGGTTTGTTGTCAGAAAGGTTTTCTTGTTAGCCTGCTCTTTCTAAGGGGATAAGGCATTCTTAAAGCCCTTTTCCATCTGTACGGTAGTTGTTTGAATCACCAGTTGTTACTTACCCTCTGGAAAAACCTCTCTTATTATTTCCATGACCTGGACTTGAAGCTTAGTTCTATTTGACATACTTATAATTATTACCAAGCACTTTTGTGGCAGAAAAAGAAACGGAAACTTCGCATTTCTACAGAAAGGCATTTTCTGTGTGTTTGACTCCACATCCAGTAACTGGGGTTATATGAGCAAAGAACAAAACTATCAATTTGCTAATTACCTTTTCCATCAAACCAATTGTATCTGCTTTTGAGAAAAGCCCTAACTTCTGGGTTTCTGCTTTTCAAGAAAAAGCATTTTTCTTAAGTAAAAAGTCTTGGGATTTTTTTCACTTTTTTTTCCAAAAGCCATAGCAAATCTAGATGACACAACTCCTTGCAGGTTTTTGTTTATTTAGCCAAAGGTAGAGAACCAAGGTAGAAAAAGAAGCATCATTATTTGTTTACATTTGTTTTAAGAAATGTAAGCTCAACGTCAAGAATAACAGGATCTGTGGAGGCTGTCCTGGTTGTAGACTCGGTTTGTATTCTGCTCCTTACCTATTCTGACATCAGAGGTGTCACTGTTTCTTGAACAAATATGGATATTAATGTAATTTAATTACTTGTTATAGATCCTAAGAATAAGGAGTGCCATCCTTGGAGGAAGTATAACCTGGCAGTAAGCCAACATGCCTTAGATTGAAGTCTCCTGGAGAGTTGGGCACTGTCCCAACCCACCTCAGGAATTGTTTGCAACGTTTTATACCAACACTACCCCCTACAGGAGTTCAGCAAAAGGGATACTGCATTTTATAAACATGCAAAGTAGAACAGAAATCAAGGCTCTTTGAGTATGGTCTGACCTTCCTCAATATCCAGCATTTTGGGGATAAATCCAGGAACTATTAAGACACAGTTTTTCCACGTGAATCCAAACATTTCTACGGAGAACCATACTTTGAGAAAGGCAGTTTTTGTTACATTATAAACCCACTGTGCTAGAAATTTCTACTCTCTTGCTCTTCAGGTCTTAAGTGTGAGTGAGCATGTGTGACTTAGATTAAAACCTCTCAAACTACCACAGGTCAGAGGCACATCTGCTTTAAAAGCTTGGCTTAGGTCAATGTGTACATTACTATTTTTGGGTTGTGTGTAGGTATACAACAGTACTGGTATTTTAGTCTGTGTGGAAGTTTTATTACTCACACAGATGTTGTATATATTTCATTGCTTTTCAGTAAGCTGCCCTTAAGCCAGCACAAACAGAACTGTCTGAAAATAGATGAAGGGGATTTAAAAGAAAATACGTCATTACTTGTGGTATCTTTCAGTCTTACTGGACTTTGAGGGATTCTGTTTCCATCCACCATCATTGCTTACACTGTTTCATATTATTTCAAGTTATTTATCTGCAGAAAAGAAATTGTGAAGCTGTAGCTTTACAAAGTACACAGAATGAATGACAAGTTACATTTCCTCATTTTATCACTTTTTTGTCCGTCTATGCCAAGCTGAGCGAGATGATCCATAAATAGCAGACAAGTATAAATTGCACTTTTAAAAGAAAGGAGTGCTAAGCATTGTTGTCCTTGGCAGCAACGCACTTAAAATTGTGCTCAAGCTCAGTGGATTTCAGTCAAGCTTAGCTAGAGAAAAGCACTAGGCGTAGTTGCTTAGCGCCCTGTGGAATCTGCTTTTCAATAAAATGCACCAAAATGGCAATTAGGTCATGCACATCAAAATTGTCAATGAGAAATAGATGTACTGAAAGTTGTTGTGATGGCTTCTGTCCTGTGCTGTCCCATATCCTCGCTGGTGTTTTAATTTCCTCTGACAGCTAGCAAAAAGTCTCTGAGGTGATGCCTATGAGATTTTCTCCAAATGCTCTGTTTGTGTATTTATGTTCCCCCAAACTTGCTTGGAGTTTCATTCTTGCTTTAACAAGAATATTTCAGGCTCAGTCCATTGATGGTGTCATCTCTGGAGTTATTAATTTAACTCTGGATTTAAAACATGTTTGTAAACCTGATTTCCAAATGTTTGGCCTAAGTAAGAGAACATTTAGGATAGGGTTCCTGCTTAGCATGTTGACCATGAAGTGGAGAGGGCAACCTGAGGAGCTTTACTTGCTCAACCACTTCCCAGGTGGCTGGGGTGTTTTCAGTGCAGTTATTGCTCAGAAAAAAACATTATCTGATTATTAAAAAGAGGTTGAAGGCAGGGAAACAGGGCAAGAAGACAATTGATTTCAATATTTAATCCGTAACCTCACCACTCTCTTTCCTTAGCTCTTTTAAGCTATGATGCTTTCAGATGTTTTCTAGTTAAGGAGGTAAAATGAGAACTTTTGAACCTTTTTAAAAGCATGTGAAGGAGGCAGGAAAACTCTGTTCATGGGGGAGTCAGGCAACAAGATTCAGGGGCTGAGCTTAAGTACATAGGCAAAACTCATAATAAAACATCAAAATAGAGAAGTGAAACTGACTTGCCCAGAACTGTTGAACAATACTTCCTGTCAGCTCTGAGAAAAGCATTTTTACCAAGCAATACAGTATAAGGTTACTGATGGTCATCTTATCTATAAAGAGTCTTGAATGGCTGCAGTTCACTGCAGGACCTTGTAGAAGCCTGTTTTCAAGCTACACCTAAAACTATTGCTGTGAGATATTGGAGGAGTTCTTGGGAATCTCTGCTATGAGCTCCAAGCAGCAGCGTTTGGGAAGCTTGTCTTAATTAAATTTCAGACATAAGCAGACAGAAAACCCCCCAAACCCGGAACAACCAAAAACCAAAGGCGTGAAAGAGAAGGAAAACCACTGAAACAATTGTTGTCTGCAAAGTCAGACATCCGAAAGGTCACAGTTCTTCGTTCTTCCCCAAGGTCCCTTGGGTGTTTAACCCTGGTATTTTCACAATCTTCTCTATATTAAGCCTTGTAAACCACTTAAGACACTTAAAATGAACAGTACCAATGTCAGTTTATCTGTCCATGGTGTTGGAAATTAAGCTTCAGGTTGACATAATACTTTGTACTAAAAAGTTCTGATATAAAAAGATAAAAATTAATATGTTTATTCAAAATAATTAAACATTTACACTAGAATAGTAGTAATTTTAACCTTGAGAAGTCATAATAAATAAAACTACCTCCTCTTTTTCTTTTCCCTTGACAGGGAAAGTGTGGCTTTTCAGGCAAGAGGTAACAACTAGCTTGTCCTCTTGGGTCTTTGCCAAATAGTGTGTTGTAAATCTTAAATACCCACATGCAGATAGCACACACTGCATGATGGCACTGAAATATTTTTCATACTTTTTTTTGAGAGTAGTTGACTTGAGCAAGTTTTTCTATTGTTATTTTACAGGTTTGCAAAGCACACAAGGACCGCTGCCTTTCTAGCAGCGTTTAACAAAAGCAGAATGTTTTGCTTTGGGGAAGACAGCTGGCACATTCTACTTCTGGTCAGATGTTTGCAGAATCAGGGCTGACTAAGCTTCTTTTGGTTTGGTTTGTTGTTTTTTTTTTTCATGCATTACCATAATTATAGTAGGTGAAAGGATGGAACATCAGCTCTATGCACGCTGGTATTCTTTTCATAAAAAAAGAAATACAGCTGTCAGTCCTTCTCATTCTACCTCTATTTAGATTGTAAGAATAAGTTAATCAAATCCATCATTTCCTTAAGGTCTCTAAAACTGGCTTTAAAATCAAGTATCAAACCACCACCATTCCCAAACTCACTGTCTGCCATTTAGTCTATTTGCAAATATAAATGTGCTATAATTGTTTTGCTGACCTCTAAACTTGCACTGGGCTGTGTAGGTAGGACCTTACAAAGTATGATTTTCTTCCTGTGCTGATGAAAACCTCATCCATTGGCCAGCCTTAATATCTCAGTATGATTTTGCAGGTGAATTTTCAGCTACCAGCTGGGGACTTCTATCTGAGGGATGCCCTCTTAGAAAACCCATTATATTGAAGTGCCCTAAATGTGACACTGTTGTCCCTCCTTGTGCCACTCTTTCTGCAGGCCTGCCTCTTTGCTAAGCAATGCCAGAACTTTGAGTTCCTAATGATGCACAAAATCAGTAAGAGAGAGTCTGATGTATTTTTTGTATGTATACTAAGAAAGTGTTCCTGGAAATGGGGTGGTCATTTCAAAAGAAATGCAAGCATTGGTGCATTTCCAAAGAAATGCAAGCACTTTCTCAGAAACACGAGCTCCAAGTTGTTCATAGGAAGCAAGTCTGGCTCAAGACCTGACTCTAAGCTGTGAATTTAGAGAGTAATCTAATTCTCAAGCAGCTTGCACAGCTTCTTCTCCAAAGCCCACTGTTTCTGTGTAAGCTTTGCATAATATAGGTAAGCAGCAAAATACCAGCTTTTCCTTAGTTTTCCCAGCAGGAACACCTTTCATACCAACAGTTGACATTGGCATTAATGAAGCAATATGACACATGACTTGGTGGGCACAGAGTAAGACCTTGTCATCATCTGCTCCACAGAAACAGTCTGTGTGCATGCCTTGGCTCTCAACAACCATCAGTAAGTGAAAGAAAGCCACAGGTATGTACTGACTGTGCTGCTGTAAGTGGCAATTAGTGAGATCTTTAGCCCCGTTTATCTGTTGATGCTAAGAGAATACAGAAAGCATTAAAAGGTAATTTGGAAGGGTACTAATTTGTTTGTTCTTCGTTGCAGCTCATAAGGATGTTGATTTGCATACTGGATGTGTTACTGATTTGTATTTTAAAGTTATTTCATTTCCTGTTACACTTATAATGCAAATTACCTTTGTACACAGAGGAATAGTCTCTCCTCTGAAAGAAGGATAGAAGGGTTGGTTGCAGGTAACATTTTACAATAGTTGGGTTTTTTCTGTTTCATTTTTTATTATTGGTGGAAACGAAAGCTCTTCTTAAACCACAATGTGTAGCTCTTTGCTGCACCCACCACAGCAAACTCCTCCTACAATTTCCACTAGGGGAAAGGCTGTAATTTTCCCCATTTTCCGTGGGATGACAGAGACTTTATGGGATACAGGCAGGGAGACATCAGGAGAATCTTCAGTCAGTTTTTACCTCCTTACACGTGAGAGAGTAATAGGAAACCAGATTTCATTGCTTGTGATATGGTGTAGAAAGAGTTAATCCTGGCTTTTAAAAACACAGTGATTCTGAGGCAGCTCCCCTCCTGTGAACAAGCAGAAAGGGGAGAGGTGAGAAGACAAAACTCGGCCTCTGCTTTTTCAAGCATGCAGTAAATTACTTTCCTTGTCATCCAAAATGTGTATCATAAAAAGAACTGAGACCCTGGAAAATTTAACTAAAAAGAAAATTTCTTGTTAGAACCTGCTATTTAACTGGAAAACATGCCTTTTTCAGTGCTATTGCACGTAAAGATATTGTAAAGCAAGTATCAATGACTGTGCCTTGTTTGCCTAGATGTTTGTCTTTTGCTTGCAATATATTTTGCATTGTATTCTACAATAAGAAAAAAAATGTAGGAAAAACTTGTAAATTTGATCAAAGCAGAATTTTTTGACAAGCCCAGAAGGGGGTCAATTTAGATTTCATTGAGAAAATCAGGGGTTTTTTCACATTCAGAAGAAAAAAATAAATTTCTGAAAGCTGTAATTTCCTGCAGATCACAATTTTAGTTTCTGATTACTACCACTGTCAACCACTGTGCCTCCTTCCTCAGCACTCTGTCTAGAAAATTCCTTATAAATAATTTATACCTTATAGCTAATGAATTTAATGATGG
>JAWWES010000001.1:18247415-18281897 GCA_035583135.1 Lophotriccus pileatus
GCCTCCTTCCTCAGCACTCTGTCTAGAAAATTCCTTATAAATAATTTATACCTTATAGCTAATGAATTTAATGATGGAGGTCTAAGAAACTATCTAGACTAAAGAATGCTAACCTGTTTACTTTTATCTCTGTGTATGTATATTTGTGTGCTTTCTCATGCCAGTGGACATGAGTTGAAAAGGCTATTTCCATATCTAAAAACTACATGCTAAAGAAGGGAAAAAAGTGTATAGAGGTGTTATTGCTAAATTCTGGGAATGCAGCCATAGACTCACATATGGTATGACTAGTCAATTTTTTCTAATTTCTTTTTTTCTTTTTCTTTCTTGAAGCTTTAGAAACACATGCAATGATATCAGTTTGCTCAATTTTTGTGGTGTCACTTGAAAACTGAAATAACAAAGATGTGCTGAATTTCTCTACTAGAGAAGGAAGCACCGGTTAAGCTCAGTTCAATAGATTTAGCATTGAAGGAATAAAATAAGGGTTAAGGGGATATAATCCTAATTTTATCTAAAGAGAAAATATATTAAAACCAAGTGGAAGCTTATTATTTTATGAGCCCGTGGTTGTGGATTTTCTCCACCTGGGAGATAGTGTGAGGACAGAAAGGAAAAAGTAATAACCTGTGGAACTGTAAAGTGTCCAAGGGATTTTATTCTCACAGGCACCACATTAGTGACAGAGCCTCTGCTTTTCTCCTTTCTCTTTCACTAGGCCACTCCTGTCAACATCAACATCTTGCCCACTTTTGGGGGAGAAATCAAGCTAAAATAAAACTAGAAGATGGTGAGACTAGGCAGTAATTTGGCACACTAAATTATCGAGTCAGTTGCACGAGAAGCAGCTCTGGCAAAGCCACTGCCGGCAGTTTGCCACGTCCCTGGCAGTGCAGCAGCCACTGGCACTGGAGAGCCAGTTTGTGGCGTGGCCACGAAGGGAGCTGGTTCACTTTTTCCACTTGTGAGTTGTGAAGACCTGCGTGGGACACTGCCAGGTCTGCCCTGAACTGGGTAACGATGGCTGGAAACTGTGAGACCTGATTTGGTACAAAACCCGCACTCGCCTCCTCTGCCACCTCGTCTCTTTATTAGTCACCCAGGGCTGGATTGCTCATGGGAGCCTTGTGTGATGGGAGACTGGAGGCACTTTGTGGTGCATGCTGAGTTGACCCTGAAAGGTGCCAAGTGCTGTGGCCTTAATTCAGCCTAACACATCAGCATGTGTGTGAGTTTAAATTTCCAACTCTGCTCACTGCTGGAGGAGGAGTTAAGGACTTTGTACACTACATGAAACTTGTAAATACAGAGGAAAAGTTGACTTTTTCTTGTTAGACACCTGAGAGGAGCTGGACTTCTAGGTGTCTTTCAGAACCAGAAGCCTGGAGTAATAAAATGCATTGCACCTGTGTATTTACAGTCTTGACCTTTACTGTTACCTTCCAGCTTTTCTCACATCCCTGTCTTGGCATTTTTCACCTAAGAAGAAATATTAGTCTGTTGCAGGTTCCTATTTCACCCCAGAAGTGTGAAAGAAGTGTGAGTTTTACATGTGAAAACACGTTTCACCAGTGGTAGGACAAGTGTGAGTGGCGTGAGGGAGGTGAGGTAAAGTGGCTTTTTGCCTGGCTGCAGAGGGGACAGCTTGTTATTGAAGATTCATCACTCCAACGTTTGCAAATCGCTGCTCATAAATAATTATTAATAGTAACCCACTGTAGCTACAGAGTTCAGATGTCAATATTAATGAAGTGAAACCAGCAGCGCCTTTCGGTGTGAATTAAGTGTTGACCATGGCAGTTGATGTTAATCACTTGTGAATACCAGTGAGGTCAGATGCATGCAAATGGAAAAGATCTTTCTCAAACTATTGCCTATGGCTTTTTTTTTTGCCAGCTATCTCATTCCTTTCTAACTGTTTACCTTTTGTCACCATCCAGTTGGTAGGTAGAGTGGTACAGATGGGTCTGTGTAAGAGCTCGTGTGCCATAAATAGCTGTTCCTGCCCGCTTTTGGAAAAGGATCAATGTCACCAAGAGTGTGCTGTGGAGTGAAGCAAGAGTGCAGGGTGGCATATTGGTGAGGCAGAAATTGCATATAAATTAGTTGAAGCAGGTTGTTCTCTGGGAAGTTGGAACGTGTGAAAATGTGGATCTGTATGGATGTACAGTTCAATAAGCACGGGGAATTCCTGTAAAAAAAGAGAAATGATCTAACCCATTTCGAGTAGGCAGTTTGTCAAAATCCACAACAATCTGGGGTAAGGCAAAAAATTTATGTTAGAAGTCAGGCATTTCCTTGCATGTAATCCTGGCTGCTTGCAAAAAATATTCACGGTGGCTTTGTTCATAATTCAGCATTTTTTCTAGCCAACCGTTATCAGAGTATGTCTTGTTTTTTTCTACTCCTAGGCTTTTCTCAGGGCCACATTTCCTGGGAGTGTGCTATCTTCCTGAGGACTAGAGAGTCATGGCTTGGAGCAGCAGTAGAAGTAATGATGAGGGCTGAGAAATGGTGACTGGGGCTGCATCTTTCTTATTTCCTCATGTAAATCATGTCATGCTCCGTGGCTTTCTGCAGCTTTGTTCTCTGTTCCTTTGGTGATTTTCTGTTTCACTTTCTGCCCTCTTTTATGAACCGTGTACAGCTTTGTCCCAGGTAGTGGTGGGCCTTGTAGGTTGTGTTATGGCTACATGAACACAGGGAGAGGAATCTTAAAGGGAAAATGAGACTCTTGGTGAGCTTTGTTACAAAAAGCTTCATTTTCCCTGCAAAAGCAAGTACTTTTGTGGGACAGCAACCCCAGCAAGGTCAGCTTGCCCAGAGAAAGTAAATGCAACAAGAAACAGAAGGGGGGGAAAAAATCAAACAAGTAGGTGATTCTTGCAGGTTAACTGTTGTGTGGGCGAGTGTGTGCCTGTATGGTTTGAAGAAATACTGGTGTCAGCTAAGGGTTTAGGGGTCTGGGAAGTTGTATTTTGCTGTCCTTCAGCCTGTGCTCACTTTCACAAGGGCACAGTGGAACTATCTAACCTGTCATTATTGCATGTAGAAGCTTTGGTTTCACAGACATGCATTTCCATCGCCAGCTGCTGGCAATATCTCAGCTTTCTGATTGCAAGTGTGTTGAACTAATATAAAGCTCATCCCTTCTAGATATGTTGCACTGAGCAGTGACTTACCAGTGTATTGATGTTTTGCTTTTTCCCATGGTGAAATTCTACAGGCACATGCAGAGCAAACAACACCACTACCTACCCAAGTCCATTACTTAAATATGAGTGAAATCCACATTCTCAGCAATTCTTCTTCCCAGAATCTCTTTTGCTCCCTCTATGGAGAGCATGACAAGCTGTAAGGAAGGCTACTGGCCTTCCACCCTTTGACAAAATGGGTTCCACAGCAGAGTTTACCTTTTTTTCCTCCAGAGTTTTGTGCTTGTGTTTCTTGCCTGTGTGTGTGTGTGGACAGAAGGAAAAGGTTCTCTTTTGTGGCTGTCCCTGTACCAGAAGGCACTAGTGCTCACTGTGGACAAGAGCCTTCGGTCAGGCTAAACCTGGAAACAAGACAACATCAGTGTTTTTTAAAAGCACTGTGTTTTGAAGAACCTGCCACACCAACCTGCACTGGGAGGAGCAAAACCTGGGGAGTGCATAATGTTACTGGAGTGGTTACTTTGGAGGGTTTGCATTCTGTGCTCAGCCTTAAGGCAGGACTGCTGTCTGTGCTTGGGATACATGAACAAGGTTTTCTGTTAAATGGTGACAGAAACGCCCATTCAAGTCTAGAAGATTTCCCTCCCCTCAGAAAAAAAAAAATAAAATCAAACACAGACTGCAGTCTTCTTAATCATCCCTGCTACTGATCTTTAGAAGGTGGCTTTGAATGCCACGATCAAAGGCATCACAGACAAAAGCACAAGTCTCCTTTTCTCACACAGAGATTCTTTGGGCCTCAGGATATAAAAAAAAAAGTTAAAAGTGTAGAAGAAATGTTTTAAGATACTGTCATTTCATTTGAATTGTCTCAGTTATGAGAAAAAGCCCTTCATTTTATGAGTAATTCTAATTTCTATTTTAAGGATCGGTCGAGCTTTTGAGACTTTGGCCCTTGCTGAAGAAAGCATCACCACGGGAAGCATTGTTCAAGGCCACATTGTTCAATCCCAAAGGCTTTGGAATCCCTGTGGCTGTAAATCACCTGTCCACCTTCAGTGACACTGCCTGTTAAATCGATGATTTCCCAATTTTAGTGAAGACAAGTACATCAGGACACACCTGCATTTTCTGCTTGGAATTTCCTTCATAGACTTAAAGCAAAATCCCATGGTTCATGAAGCACAGTACAAGAGTCAGTGTGGTACAGAGAGGGGTTGTCCTTCTGTTCTCCTCTTCCTGGGACAGCTTGGAAATTGCATCTGTCCTTGGCATTTTTTAGAGCATCCAAAAGGTAGTGTTTGTCTCACATCAGCTGGAACAGTGCTCTGTGCTCTGCTCTCAAATACTCCATGTTCAAACTATTCTCCATGTCCTACCACAGACAGTGCCCCTGTTCTTAGGTAGGGAATCTATTGTTTTTATACTGTTTGGGGGTCCTTTTGTGGCAGGAAATCTCTGCCCTTGTGCCAGAACACAGCAGTAGCACAGGGGAGAAAGAGTGTGGGATTAGGATCTGATCCTTCAGTATTGTTATAAGTTGTAGTTCTCTGAGTAGGTGTCTCAACCTTTATGTGGTGCATTGAAATCAAGACAGTTTTATGTAAATATAGACTTTTGCCCCATCCCTCTTCCTAAAATTTAATACCTTCTTAATTTTATTATTTGAGCTTCATAGATTTCTTTTTTCAATTAAAAAAAATGATGACTGAAGCAGATAAAAGCTGTTCTTTGAGATCTCGCTTGATAGCTGGCATGGACCTTTGTCTTTGCATAAAGCATCTTTTTCCAAGGTCTTTTGAACTGGACTCTTTACTAGTGGCTGCAAGAACTCGGGATTCCACCAACTGCTTCCCCCTGCCTTAATCTTGTTTCTGAGTGTTTCAATGAATGTTTGTCTGAACTGTTTTTTCACTGTGAATTGTTTCAAATGAGTCTGTTGAGTCCCCCAGCCTTGCAAATCGCTTTCATTTAGGACCACAAATTTGTAAGAGCTTGCCCAGAGGACACAAGAGCAAACAAGGGGGAGACCCTTTCCTTGTGAGCTTTCCCAGGTTGAGTTGAGTGTTAGCTGCCAAAGCATGTAATTTTAAGAACCTACAGAAACAATCAAAGCCTAGCTTAACTTTACAGTTAAATCCCAACCTTGCTAACAGCAGACTCAGACATGAATGCCACATGTTGTTATGCTAAAGAGTTTGCTCAAGAGCTGCATTTCCATGCACTGACCCCTGAAAAATTCACAAGAGATCCCATCTGCTTCCTGCTGTGACAACATAACATTGTCTGAGGGAGTGAGAAGATGAGCTTACAACCCCTTGCCAGCACTTGAAAGCTGTTAGAGGAGACATGTGGAGAGATATACAGGTCACATCTTGTAGTTCCATTCTCCTACACAAGATCAAGAAAGGTCTTTATATAAGTAGAAAAACCTGAAAACCCCCACCATTAAATTATTAACCGAGATTTCTCATTGCTGCTACTGAAAAGAAGTGCTTGGGTTCTCTGTGACCTCCATGGATATGTAATTAAATTGTAAATTGTATGCTCTCCAATCTTCTTAAAGGGCTATGTTTTTGGGAACAATTAAGACTAGTCCAGTCAAAACTATCCTAATAAATTTGAAAGTAGTGTAGACCTCTCAAAAAACAGCTTTCTGTTACCACACCACGTGTTTAATGCAGCAGCATGGAACACTGCAGAGGTTAATTGAACTCTGCCATGGCTACAGTGGTAGGATCCTGAGCTAGTTATTGTAAATTTAGGAACATCATGTTACTGCAGTCACTGAAGTGCAGGCTCGCCTCGAGAACAGCTTGGCCAGAAGACAGATAAGTAATAAAGAATTTATTAAGCAACTTTTTGTCCATCTGGTTACAAATTCTGATAGCTGTGATGCAGAGAAATAAGGTTCACTGCAAGCTGACTTCATTTAGGATACAAGTAAGCAGGAGATCTGGGGTCCTTCAGTTCCAAGACGACATATTCCTGTGAAGGCAGAAACATGGTCATCTGTTGTGTCCTGTTTTGCTCCTTATTAAACTCTCAAGCTCACAAAGAAAAGGGACATTTTAAATCATACAAAGTATAATTTATAAACCTTTCAATAAGTTTTATTAATAGAAAAGGTGTGACAAAATATATAACTAAAAATGCATTATATATTGCTTGTCAAGCAAACACTGCCAGCCACAAATTCCATGTGGTGCTTGGGAAGTATAAGAGCTTGTGCAGGACTGAAAGTCACTTTACAGACCCTGAACATCTTCTGTTTCTTGATCTTGATGACTGCTAAAGTGCCCAAATTGTGTTTTGAAGTACAACTATCAACTATAGGACTGATAGCTTTTTCGTAATCCAAGCATTATAACTTCAGGTATTTTTTTAAGCCACAGGAACAGATGGTTACATTCCAGAAAAAACTTGGGGTTTTTCATGGCAGAGAAGAAAATAAGAGAAGCTCAGGAAAAATGCAGTAGAGCTGTAATTGTTCTAACCCAGAATATTTTCCAAGAGGCATCAGTGTTTTCTGAGGCATGCTCAAGCTTAGCAGAACCCTTTGGAATGTGCTTCACTGAGAGATTGCAGTTTTATTAAAGTCTTTGTCCAAAAATTAAGATAAGCCAGAGCATTGTTTCCTTTGGTTTCATTTAGGTTAGTTTCCAGTATTCTTCATTCAGACTGGCTCATTAGGCAGGTTGCTTTGTCATAAACTCTTGCTCCAGGAGGATTTCAGCGGCAAAGTTGGAGGTTCCTGCAGGAAGAAATTAAGGACAATAAATGTTTTTTCTTACTTTGCCCCATCTTTTGTTCCATAGCAGATAGAGCAATTTAGAAGTACAAGTTTAAGACATAACTTATTGTTTTCTGAAAAATCCAGGACTACTTCTAAGCTAGAGATTGATCTAGTATTGGTATATTTATACTCTAAAAACTCTTGCTTTTTTCGTGTTGTAGAGCTACTGCTATCTGAGACATAATCAAAGTCAAGCAGTAACATAGCTATGGTTAGTCACTGGCAAAGAAAGATGCCAAATGTAACAGGCTGAGCAAGTCTAAAAGCTGTGCCTTTGTTTTGATTTTATTTTGAAAACTGAATTCCTGGTAAGTGCAAGAAATCTGTGGATAAAGAGTGCGTTCTGACGATGTCATTCCTGAAAAAAGATACAGAGTAACTAATTCAACCATGTTCTTGCCAATGGAAACTTCATATTTCCATGTGGGAATTCCAACATCTTTTCTTCTTGAAGAAGTGACCCATGTGAAGAGTTTGAAATAATGGAGTAGCTTAGTCTAGAGCAAAAAGTACTGTGTCAGGAAGGATGGGGACAGAGTAACTTTTCATATATGCTGCTGTGAAGTGAAAGGGAATATTTTTCTCACAAAGTGCAGCCTAGGTAGAGCAGGAAATAATGTGCTTCAATTGCAGTATGAGAAATTAATTTATCTGTTGAGAAAAAAATCCTTATGACAAGTGAATCACCAAAATAAATCAACTGCAAAGGTTATAGAGTCTCTACATAGGTAGAGGGTTTTAAGAACAGGTCAGGTTAAGCATCAGAGAAAAGTGAAGTTAAGCTGCATTTGGGACTAATTAGTTGCCTTTAAGTACACTTCCAGCACTTTTTCAATGGCTCGTTACTTGCTATGGCAAAAAGGGGATTAAAAGGAAGCTTTTTGTTACATCAAAGGGCCTAACAGCAATTTTTCAACCAAAAAAAAAATCACTGTGAGAGATACTATCTTAATCTAATTAATGCTATTTAATAAATAACTAAACTGAGCACAGATATGTTTGTTGGGAGCAGGGAGAGGAGAGGAGTGGAGCAGAGAAGCGTGTTGGAAGGTGAGAGAACAGATCCTGTAATGTGCTTAGCCCATGGTTCCAGTTTTTAGAGAAGTTGCATCTTGTCTGCTTTTCCTCTTAAGTTATAGCTGGGAAAAACACCACCACCACCAGAAACCCAAACAGACTACAAAGCTCCCACTTCTGCTCCACAGGAGATACAGAACAAAAGTGAATGACAGAGCTTTGCCCTGTCACAAATTGGCCAGAGGGAAACGGATCTGCTGTGTCACAAGAGATGCCACAAGGATTCTTTAATTTTTAATCACATGTTAATCTAGAGAAAGGTTTAACCTGTGCCTTTCAGACCCCATCTGCTCGGGCAGACCAACAGGCAGGCCTGGAGACCAAATTATCATAACTTCCACAATTTACAGGATGGGTTTTATGTAGCTATAATTGCACTGTCACTGCTACAGCCATGGCCATAAAACATGCAAGGGAGTGTTCAGAATAAAGCCATTTATCCTCGATCCACGTTGCTGGTGTGATATTTTGCAGTGGGGATGGAAGATCTTTGGGGCCCTTTTGCATTAGTGGGATCTCCCTCTTCTAAAAAATTCTCATTGATCTTTTTTTTCTTTTTTGTACAATTTCCTGAAATACAAGCTTTTAAATATAGAATATTCAGCAGTGACATTTTGCTCATTTGCCTTTAAAGCTTTCTCTGCAAATCTCATTGGCATTTATCCCAAAAATATGTTAAAATTATATCCTTGAGGAAACTGGTTTAAAGCTTACTGGAAAAGAGCTGATCTCTTTTGTTTAATTTTGGTATATGCCTAAGTAAGCATTATCTGTCTGTTGGAAAATTAAAGTATGTCCATAGAAAACTACCTTCACTAAAATATGTGCAAAGGCATCCTAACCAGCCCAATGCCCTACCCAACACTTGAGCTAATATTTTCCTGTTGATGATGAGAAAACCCTATTGGGAAAATGGGGAGAAAAAAAATGTATTTTGGTATTTCTGGTGACAAAATATACTACTGCAGTTTTTTGGGTGTTTTTTTTTGTCTTGAAATTTGCATTAAGAGCAAGCCCATCTCATAACTGCTGCAGTCAGGGTTCCATACTGTAAGTGAGCCTGACAATAAACAGCTGGTGTGATCTTATCACGTGTATTTATGTAACAAAAAGGCAATACCTCCCTTGATATTCATATTGATATTCCCTTTGGCTTCCATTGCCTCCAGAGAACAACTCCTGCAACCCTGATGTGCCTTGAACCAACAGCAATATCCAGTAAAGCAAAAATTGCTGTCACAATTAAATTCTTAGCTAATAAAATGTAAACTCTTTAGTTTACCTTCAATTCTGAGAGAAGAGCTGGATAGCCAGAAATATTGCCTATAAATTGAACCATGCTGTCTTCAGATCAGGAGGCTGAAATGTGACCTTTTTTTGCATGCAGGAGTTTTGGGACTGAGGGAGGTCTGGCAGCTGGACCTACCATTGTTTCCACTGCCTGAGAGCTTTCCACTTATAGACTAAGTAACCTCAGCCTTGAACTTTGTTTATACCACAGGAGTCATGTTCTCGATGACTCACAGAGCCTTTGGCAAACAAAAATATTTAGCCTTTTTTGAAGGGTGAAGAGGCTTCAGAGCAATGCTGGACTGAGGAGATACTGGGGAGAAAAGGAGAGGGAAAAACTTTGGGAGAAAGCTGCTCATATGGACTTTTGGTCAACGAGGGAGTCTTAGATATTGTTCAGCAGCAGAATGAAGTGAAGAAAAGTAGAGGGAAAGCTTGGGAGGAGGGGTGAAAATTCATAATTTAAAAATCTGTGGCAGAAGAGAGTTGCCAGGTGCCTGATCCCTGAACACAGGACATCCACATCAAACATTTTAAGAAGGTCTTGTGGATGTGTGTGCTGGAGACATCATAGCACTCTGATAGAAATGGTGAGGTGGGTCAGCTTTCCATTGTGTCTTGGCTGTCTTTCAGCTGATAGGAAATGCTTCCATTGGGCAGTGTCCTGGAATTACTATGACAGTTTAGCAGGCCCTGCACAAAGTTCATGGCCCTTTTCTCTGTTGGAAGAAAAATGCAATAAATGGCATTACAGTCCTGTGTTGTAATGTTGGAATGTTTTGAAACAGAGTAGGTCTGGGATAAGGCTAACTCAGAGTAGACCATATTGGTGTTAACTCTAAAATTCATGTGCTCATGCAGCCAGTGAACAGAACATGACATTGGTAATAGTACTGTCAGATTAGTTTCAGTCTAGCTTACATCTTGATCCTTTCTTTGGTGGTAGAGCAATTCCAGCCAGAGCTGTATAAACCTGGTGTTCCTTGCCGTGCCATTGAATAATAAGCACTAAGTAGTTGACATGTGTTTGTGTGCTTACTGTGCTTCATGCTGATAAGCTTTTTCCACAGGTAGGGAAAATAAAGTCCCACATTAACCAGGGCTTTGGAGGGGCTCTGTGGCAGAGCCCTGTAAGGCATAATAGAAAGTAATTTACTGACAGATACCTATTCTCAGTCACAGCGGTTGGTTTAAGTGTTAGTTTATATTCACTGAGGATCTGGCTGTGAGACCTGGTTTGGCAGTGTTATCCCATATTTACACTAGCATAAGCCAGCTGGAAATCACCAAGGATTTGGGGTGTGGTTCCTCACAGGGAACACTCTGACACCCATGTTGGTTTAGTGCTTTCTTGGGAGAAGTGAATAAATTCACAAGTAGAATAGAACAGAAAATTAAAGAGTCACTTTTTGGCAAGAAAGCTGCTATTACCATAAAACATCAAGATTTATATGCCAGGGTTTTTTTTTTGGTATTTTTTTGGTGTGTTTTTCATTTTCTGTGAGTTTTTTTTTTTTGGTATCTCTGAGCTGCAATGACATTATCTGAGCAGAGCATTTCCTGAGGACAGCATGTAAATGCTCACAGCTACAAGATTCCTTTCCTTTTGTGTTCAGTTTAAGCAGGTTTAAAAAGATTATTTTTAGTCTTGAGAGAGTGAAAGTATTCTCAGTGTATGTACATGCCTTTTGTCAGACACCAGCTAAGATACTCTTTTATTCTCACTAATTCAGTGACATAATTTCACTGTCATTAACCAAAATAATTTTTTGTCTTTGAGAGCTAGAAAAGAGGCTGGAGATAGGATTTACTGGTGGGAGGAGATTCAGTCATTTTCTTCTGAGCTGTGGATTTGAAGAATGAGCCATGCTTTTACTACGTCCACTCTGCCTTGCTGAAATGTAGTTGGAGACATCCTCCCTGCTGGCTTCTACCTAAGCCTTACTAGAAGCATCATTTGAGGACAGAAAATAGCCTGCTTGCAGCATTGTGTATATTCCAGGGTGAAGATGCTGGAGCACCTCGTGTCTGAATTAAGTTCCAGTTCATTTAAAAGTCCAGCTCAAAGGCTGACTCTCCTGCAGCAGCTGAGATCTGTTGGTGTGTCAGAGCTTATAGATATTCATTTACTGATCTTTAAAAGGAGCTCTGGCCCCTGATATTCCCTGAGCCTGTAGTGCTCTGTTGCACTGACCATTTCCATCCCCAGCTCTCTAAGGGTAGTTTGGGTTCAGATGTTCATGTTGTGGCAGTGAAATTGTGAGGACCTTGAATGCAACTGCTGAGGTAATTGGCCATTTTAAATTTAAATTGCAGCTTCCCCTGTTCCATACTTTGTCCAAGTGTAGTTCAAAAACCTGCATTGGATTATGATGCAGTTTCAGATACTGTTTCTGGAAGGTCCTGATGCTCAGATATGGGAAAACTGGAGAAAATTCAGCACACAGCAGCACAGATGATTAGAGGGGCTGACATGATTGCTTACAAGGGAACATGAAAATGTGTAATGCACCTAGCTTGGCTAAGCAGCAGCTGCTTCAAGTGCCAGATGAAGACAAATGAGAGGAATCAGCATGTGAACTGACATAAACCCAGAGGTAGGAAGCATTTAGACTGAATAGCAGCCAGTGTTATGAAGAGAAAGATCTAGGTGATCAGCAAGTCCTAACTTTTTTCATACCAGAAATTCCTAGCATCTCAGTCTCCTCTCCTGGGAAGAACAGGATAGTAAAAGAGAATAGGCCAAACAAGAAGGGCAGACAGGTTGCAACCCAGCTTGTTCCAGGTAGTATAATTTATGTATTAGATGTAGGATAATTCTCAAGGAAAATGGTAGAAACTCCATGTACATAAAGACAGACAGGCCAGTGTACCAGTGAATGCTCCACAGGGGTTGATTAGGAATTGTAGAAGGATGTATTAGCAGGTTTATTAAGACTTGTTCCATTTCTAAACTGTGAAATTTATGCCAAATACACTCAGTAAAGAAAAAGAAGTTAAAAATAAAACCATAAGGCATAATGATTTCCACTTGTATTTCCTTCCCATTTTGTTCCAATGATTAGACAATAAAGTTGGCAGCTTTTATCCCTCTTAATCCACGGGTCACTGGATGTAGCAGTCCCGAGTTCTAGAACTCAGTTCATGCCATATGGATTTCTCTCTGGTGAGCAGCTCCTATGACAGAGTTTGCAAGTTTTCTAACTTTCCTTTCTGATTTTTTAAATTCTTTTTGTGTGTGTGCAGCCAATTCATCTTTCCCAGGCAATCAAATTATCGTTGTATTTAGGTTATAGGAAAGGAGGTAAGAGTGGTATTAACAACAGCCCAACAGTTGTTCTCAATCTGTGCAGTCATACAACACTGTGACACTGGGTGTAAAAGTATGTCCTATTGCCATAGACTGTATCTTCTAGGATCTTTTACCTTTGGTCTAGTAGCTAGGGATATTAACAGTCTAGCAATGTCTGTACTTCCTCTTTTCAGCCTCTCTGAAGCTCAGCCTGCTGCAAAGGTACAGGTAATTTACAAACCACATAAACAGCTGCATCAAAGTCTAATACAAAATTCTTACTGTGCTTGTCAAGTTGTGCTAAAGTGACTATGTGCTCAAGAAGCAAGGACCTGGAAATCTTTTGTACACTTCCAAAATCTGGTACTATTTACCTCATTTTCCTAATTAAAATCCAATGAGATTAGGAGAGGCATACTATTTTTTTGTTTTTCCCGCTCCTATGATGCTTTTTGGGAAGCCCTGCTGCAGTAATGATTCATGCTGACTAACAGATTAGCGATTTTTGATGAGTTCAAGAAAGCACTTGTTTCTTTTCCTGGAATTTTGTGGATTCTGTTAACGTAGTCGTTGAAAAGTTAAACAAATAAATGTAGCAGCAGGAACATTAACTCTAGGACTCTGTCTGGCTAGCATCAGTGACACGAGTCTGGAGAGAATCTGTCAACAGAAGAGCAAAGAGTTAAGTTCTGTTGTAACTTTGTGTGTTTGTTCCTAATGAAAACAGTAGCTGTATGGAAGTAATAGAGCAGTACTTGGCCTTAAGCCTTTCTCAACAGCCAGAAAGTGCTGCATTATCTGGATATTCTTTTGCAGACTTTCTCCCTCCAGGAGAAAACTCCATGTACTGGATGTTCTTGAGATAAATGAGTAACACCGTAAACAGCCTCACAATTAACTAATCTTGTCTAAAATGAGTGTATTCCTAGAACATGCTTAACCTTGCTGGTATGATGGTCTTTAAAACCCAAGGTAGACAGCTCGGAGCTGAACCACTGTAATAAGGAGATAATTTGTAAGATGAAAATTATGAGATTTAAAAAAAAAAAAAAAGGTGATAGATGAGAGAGTGAGTGGAGTCTAAAATCAAAATAAGGCAGTTCATTTCTTCTCTCTGTCTTTGAGTCTGCGCTTGTCTTTCTTGGGTGAGGTGGGGAGGCTACAGGCAGGGCTCAATTGCAAATCTAACATCCTGAAATAAATGTCTTAGGAATTGATCAAGGAATTGTCAAAGAATCGATCCTTGCCTGGAAAATAGTGCCAAAGCCATTCATCAAAGGGGCTGGTGAAAAAAATGGGATTGTTTTGTTGTATTTTGTGGGTTTTTTTTTAACATCCTATGAGCAGTCTGACTGGGGGCTTTATTATTTTGCACCTCATCCACTTGCACATGTGTTTTTGAAATAAGGGAGATGAAGTAAAATTGTTTTGATCTTTTCCTTTCCTGCAGTCTACTTAGATGAAAGAGTCTGCAGTAATCACCATTAGGCATCTGGTTACCCCCACAGAGTGGGCATATGCCTGATTTTGCTCGTTCTCCATAAATGTTCTTGGATTTTTCCCTTTGCCTTTAAAGACGCTAAGCTTACAGCACTGTGCCTCAAGCTCGTGTTTATTGAATTTCATGCTAGGATGAGTGAGAGGGGGTTAATAAACTCGTGCTTGTTGTTTCTCTCTCTCCATGTGCTCTTCCCTGACCCTGGGGATGTTTGGTGCATCTCGCACAGCTGGCAGGAGCTGGAACGTCTGACAGGGTAAGTGGAAACAGGTATTCCTGGAGAACACTGACCACTTTCTCCTTGTATTGCTAACAAGGAGTTCAAGCAAATTTACAAATCAAATTTAAAGGGCCTGTTTTAAGATAGAGAAAGGGGAAGTTCTGCTCTCTTCTCAATAGATGTGTGCACACAGAAGAGTTAAGCCAGCTTACCTAAAAGCAGGACATGCCATGGATTTGGTTTTAGCAAAGTAATTTTCTGTGTGGAAGTCCTCTTGTCTGTCTAATAATGATCTCTTTTGCCTGAATTTAGTTCTGTATAATTTTAAAACTCTGGTGAGAATGTTCAAGGACCTTTGCCCTGATTTATTATTCCCTTTAAATCGTTTAGATTTAAATGTATTAGGAGATTAAGAGCATACTTAGAGGAGGTTAATCATGGTGACTTCTGTGGCCTGGGTGATTCCCCATTGCTGGCTCTTATCTGGCTGTACAGACTGGCTGTAATTTGGACTCAAAATGTTCAGACTGTGCTTGGGCAGAGCTTAGGATAGTATAAGATGAGCCTTCTTGGTCATGGGTATGGAAGATTTGCCCACATCACCAGGAACAGAAAGGTCAACCTGTAAGACTTTGCTGTCAGTTTTCAGGCTCCACCTCAGGGAGTTCCTGAGACTGCTTGTCCTCAGCCTGTACTTGGGTGTATGTTTGCGTATAAGCAACAGAGAGAGTAAGCAGGTTGGACCTGGAGAACAGCTTCAGATTTGGGCTTGACTGGCAGTGTAAACATACCTTTAGAGGCATTTGAAGAAACAGCAACTTGTGCTTAGGATGGCTTGAGAAACTGCAGAAACTTGTATCGACCTTAGATACAAATCTTAACAAATACTTCCTAAACACTTACAAACTCATTGGCAGGAAGAGTGTGGTATGTGAGGGGTGTGTTTCAGTTGAGGTGAGACTAATTAAGAGTGATTTAAGAGCAGCAGCTATGTATTCCAGTCACAGAATCACACAGAATCACAGAATATGCCAAGCTGGAAGGGACCCACAAGGGTCATCAAGTCCAACCTTTGGCCCCACACTGGACCATCCCCAAGAGTCACACCATGTGCCTGAGAATATTGCCCAGACATTTCTTGAACTCTGGCAGGATTGTTTCTGTGGTCACTTCCATGGGGAGTCTGTTCCACTGCCCAGACACCCTCTGGGTGATGAACCTTTCTCTAATATTCAACAACAACCCCCTGACACAACTTCAGGCCATTCCTTCAGGTCCTGTCACTGGTCATGACAAAGAAGAGATCAGTGTCTGCCCCTCCTCACAAGGAATCATTAATCCATAAAATATTTAGGACTGTATACAAACAGACTGAAGTGCCTAAAGGTGCAAATATAAATTTATTTAGATATTTAAGACATTGCAAAAAAAAAGAAAAAAAAATCCAACCCCCTAACACCTTGTCTCCATCTAGATTAGTTTAACTGTCTCTGCAAATCTGGACCCTCTGATATTCCAGAAATGAGAGTTGTGTAAGTGTTCTGCAAACCCATAGGTAGCTAGATAAGTGAAGATTGGAGAGTTGGGAAAAACCTGAGACAGCCCAGTAGTAAATTGTCGTCATGGATTTCTATCATTGCTGTGTTCTTCTTAGTAAGCCAGTGATGTAGCAAGAGCATCTCTGTGATGCTCTGTCAGGTTATCAGGGACAAAAGACACTGTGCTATGAGAGCTGTACTGAAAAAAAAACCAAAAACAAACAAACAAAAAAATTAAAAATCTGCTGGAGTAGAAAATGAAATACAGAAGATGAAAGAAAAGCTCCTAAAAATATTTTTTTCTCCCTCATTTTGAAAGTTATTTTTTCAGCACACTAACGTTTCTCAAATGAAAAACTGCTGATTTCTTATCTATTTGTTATTTCTCTTTGTGGTGTTGTAATATGCTACAGCTAGCACACATCATCTTGTGCAAAAAAACCCCAGACAACTAGAGAATTCAAGAAAACTGCCTGTATTTTAATTTATTTTGAGTAAGTAATGTTACCACATTTGAGAATTTTGCTTTCAGGATTTTTTCTTCTTGTGTAAGAAGCCAACATAAGAGCAGGAAAAGAAATGCTCATGTTTTTGTGTTGGAACATATCCATTCGTGCTTGTGCTGCATTTCAGAGGTGAAAGAATAACAGAATCTCATTTAGACTTTGTTTAGTTAAGAATATCTTCATTAAGTTCTATAAAAGTAGGGATTCCCCAGTGTGGAATATTTATCTTAATTTTAAATACTGCATGTGTGGAGCAGTACCCAGGTAATTCACTTTGTAAAAATGTGAAATCATCTGCCTTTTCGCATAATTTGTCAGTACAAGGAGGTCACTGCTGTTTTGTTACTTGTTCAGTTTATCTATGGTGTAGCCACAATGTTACTGCAGTCAGTTAGGATGGTTTTGTGATCTCTATACAAAGAGATTTCAGTGCTTGTGCACAGTTTGCAGTTGTGCAGCTTCATATGTCTCGTTTCAACTTGGAGTTGCATTATAGTTCCTGAGATGTTCACAAGTACAGATGACTCAATCCAACTGGCAGTATTTTCTGACTTTGTTTTTTTTTTTATGTTCTGTTTCACTGTGTGTAAGTGCTGCTGAAGGAGCACTGTGTAGGTGGAATTACTTAAAGGTTAGTAAGGGTGATGTCACCTAATGGGACTGTTTGTTTGGACTCAACAGGATAGCTAAGCAGTAAAGTATGTCTGATTTCTTTCTTCACGCCAAACTGATGTGAAAAAGTCCTCAAATAAAGAGTAGTTCACACAACACATGGAAAAGATTAATGGTAAGAGAACAGTCCTGAGATAAGAGAACCATTTTTATACGTGTAAAACCAAAGCCCAACCCATCATCTTTATTCACCTTTATTCAAATGGATCACTGTTCAATCTCGGGAATATTTGCATTAAGATGTTTAGGGGTTTTTTTCCCCCTAATCACAGAAATAAAGATGTTTCCAATTGATTGGTGCCCTAACTCACTGTCAAAAGACTGATGGTGATTCTCTGAGACAGACCTTCAAAAACTATCTAATCTTTCCTTGCAAGTTTGTTGCTATAGTTATTGCTCTTTTAATGTGTCAGTATGAATTTTAAGAGAGACATCCATTAATCAAGTCCCAGACAGGTGTCTAATGGGGGGCATACACACAAGCAGTGGAGATAGGTTCTCTTCTCTTTGCTGAAGGGTTAAGTAAGAGGGGAGGGAAGAAGGACAGAAAGATGGGAAAGAATTAAGTAGACAACAGAGTTGAAAAAAGAGGAAGGGGAGAGGTAGGTGAGAACAAAGACGTGAGTATGAAAGCAGGAGAACAGTCTAAGAGGAAGGAACTAAGAAGCCTCAAGGGAAGTAATCTTTGACACTGAGCAAGTTGTCATTTTCAGTATGATTATTCTGAGACTGACATCTGAGGCTGAGAGAGTCCCACGTGCGTGAGCCGAGACGTGCCTGTGGTTGGGTTTCTCATGAGGGGTTCGTGTCACTGTGTGCAAGACACTGCCCTCAGCTGGGTGAAATGTACGTCAGAGGTGTACAGGTTGGACCAAATGTGCATTTCAAAGTACTGGAAGTCACTGCCGAATTTCCTTAATATTCTGAAAACGACCTACTGGAAAAAATAATACACTCTGATGCAAAATTGTGAAACTACTCCTACCAGTAGTCTATGGAAATGAGGTCAGGACAAGCTTCAGTTAAGAAAATATAGTTTTCATTTTTCCAAATTGAAATGCAAGTTTTATTTATTTATTGATAAGGCTGATTTTTGTTCCCAGACAGCATGCTATTGAGGTGAGCTGCCACTATACCTGCTACTGCTTCCATCCATGTCAAAGACTTATGTCTCTGAGGTACTCTGACAACAGCCTGGGGCTTTTCTACATGGGAGTGAAATGATAGGTAAAAACTATATTTCGGGGAATCAAAGCAGAGAAATGAAATGTTGAATGCACCTATGCAAAGTTACACAAAACCTGCAAACTTTTAGCTGTCCAATGGATGAGCGCTCTTTGACAGGACAAGGAGAGTGTTTTTTGTAAGATTCTGTTTAGCATGTGCATCTTTTCACCAGGGCTTAATCACCAAACTGCTCAAGATACCTTTGCTGTTTTCCTCACCGTGTTTTCACACCAAGTTTTTGTGATTCAGCACAGAAAACCTAAAAACTATTGACAGAAGGCCACTGTTTGCAGAATCATTTCCTTAGGTATAATCGATGATGCAGTCATGCTCACACTCTGGTGACTGAGGTGGCTGAGTAGCAGAGAAGCTGTGTATGAAGACTGATCTTTTTCCACTCCTTGCCCTTCATTTTTGAATGAGCCATGTTGATATGTTGTTTTTCTTGACTGCTGACATCTACCTATGTCTCAGAGTGGGAGTGGGGAGGACAGTGCAGATCTGTTCATCTCTGAAGAAAAGAGATGGGGGATTTCATTTTGGGAGACCAGGACCATTTCCCTGGTCTGACGTGCACTAAAATCCCATCCATTTTGCTGCATCCCTGTGACCTGCTCTCCCCAGCTTGGCTGCTCAGTATTCTGGTGCAATTCTAAATGCTAACTTATTCTGGCTCCTGGTTTTTACATGTACTTACCTCTGTGTGACTTTGAACTACTTTTTATTTTTCCCAAGATGCCTATACACTACCAAGGTAATATATAAGACCATTTGCTTTAGAAAGAATCAGGTCTTTATCTTTTATTTTGTTTTTTTGTAAGCCCTTCACTATTCTAATGCTTCCTATAACTGGTGAGGGTTTGTCCTTTATGATCATAGTTTTCCAGGCTCCTAAAAGTGTAGTGATATATTGCAAAAGTAGGTTTTTTGTCTTGAAGTCACGGAGTACTCACCATGATTTAAGGCAAAATAGTTTCCCCTTTTTCCCTTAACTCTTTTATATTTTTAAGACTTAACATTTTTTTGTTGCTTTTCACTCCTGGGAATTTGCAGTTTATGTGACATGGGTAAATGGAAGTTAGAAATCCTAGTAACCAGTGGAGAAGGTGTCCAGTCATCTTTTGTTGCTGACAGTACTGGTGGGAATTCTCTCTCCTACTTGTCATAAAAAGTCTTTTGTGCAGTTTCCCTCTTTCTTTAGGCTTTAATCCAGCAAAGCACTTCCAGCACCAAGTGGTCTCATTTGCTTTCAGTGACAATATTCACAGACTTAACATAAAGCATGTGTTGGAGTGCTTTGCTGGGTCAGGGACTGCTTTGCTTGAGCTGCATACCAAGTATGCATGTATGTTGTTCTAGAAGTTTCATAACCCAGTTATAACTCAGCATCAGTTCTTCATTGTGCTGGGTATTTTCATGCAATGCAATGTTTGCAGAAGAGCACAGATTAACGAAAACAAACGTGAACAGAAACAGATGTTCACCTTAGCTGTGCTCGTCAGAGCTGGGATATTCAGGGAGTCCTTTCTTACAGCTATGCTTGCAAAGAACAGACTTTACATTTTTTTCCCCAGTTCGATGTGTTTCACTTTGAGATTTCAGAATGACAACTTAGGGAAATAATCAGTAAAGTAATTAAAAATAGCCAAAAT
The DNA here is from genome assembly GCA_035583135.1 of Lophotriccus pileatus. Lineage (NCBI taxonomy): Eukaryota > Metazoa > Chordata > Aves > Passeriformes > Tyrannidae > Lophotriccus > Lophotriccus pileatus. The sequence continues at coordinate 18,267,339 of JAWWES010000001.1, forward strand.
TTGCCAACCAATATTCGGGCCAGGCGCAGTGATTAACGATGAATTTCCCACTGAAAGCACCAGTGGGTACTGACATCACTTGAAAGGAAAGTGATCCCCGGTTTGCTCAGGGTTTACCATCTGTCCATTTGATTTTTTTTATTATTTTTTTTTTTAGGTTGGCCTAGCTACAGAATAACTTTTAGATGAAGTGTGCTGGGTGTCAGCAACCACGGCAGCCTGGCCTCCCGGCACGTTTGTGCTCTCCGCAGACCTTCGAGTGTTACCGCCTGCTCAGGCTATCGGTATCCATCAGCACACACCTGAGGGCGTAGCCCAGGGTGGTTCATGCCAAGACATGCTAAAAGTATGTCCAGGCTGCAATTCCTGATCCCAGGTAAGGCAAATAGCAGAGGTTTTGGGAGCCGCCCACCAGAAGCTTGTGCTTAGAAGGTGATAAATTAAGGATCCACGTGACACAGATAAGGAATTAGTCTCAAAGTCAAGTGTTCCCTGAGTCACTTAAAACAGTAACCTATGCTCATTTCACGTTCTATTTTTTGCCTTTTGGTCCTTTATAAATAATTGACAGCCCTGGTGTGACATTTGCGATATCTCAGACCTGAAAACAATTACTTGGAAATAGTTAACTCTGAGAAAGAGACTTAAGCTACAATTTCAGCCAGACAGACAACCCTCCCCAAAATCCTGGACAGAGTGGATTTTGATCCTGTGCTGACTGCATTTTAAAGCACCACATGGAAAAAATGTTTTTTCCTGTTTGGAAAACAAACAAACAAAAAACCGCACACCTTATAAATAGTTGGACAACAATTATCCTAAACGTTTCACTTTTCTATTTTGTTTATCAACAAACATTTTGGTCTTCAGTTGAGAGCTCTGATGAAACTCAAACCTGAAAACTCTGTTCCGTTTCTCAGTGCTGTAGGTATTTTGATTTTGATAGTGAATGTTTCAGTGCCCACAGTTCCTGAATGGGGAAGGTGTAATCCCTCTTTTGTAGGTTTGAAAAAATACTTTGACCTCACTATTTCCAAAATAGAAAATTCATTTTTAAACCAGGTTTTTCTTTTGTTGAAACTGCCTATACAAGACGAGACAGATTAAAAAAAAATAAAACATGATTTAACTCAAAGTGTCACTTAGAGCTGGGACCCTACCCTGCATAATGACAGTGCAGCTGTGGTGTCTTGTGGAAGACACTGAAATAGAATCAGCCTGTACTACCCACAAAACCTCCTGTGCTCTCTAGGGCAGCTTAATCAGGAGTCTTCTCTCAGCAGCCCTCACCAACCACTAAACCAGCTCTAGTTCTCATCTTAATATAGAAAGAATGGTGATTTTGCACAATTCTGGGCATGGTGCTGGTGACCCAGAGGATGGTGATGTGCTGCTGACTTCTACTGAGGCGTGTACACAATTTGACCATTTGTGTCAACTGAGGTGATGGGGGAGACAGTGGCAAAATGTGTTACAGTTGTTAAAATTCCGGGTTCATTCTTGTTAAATTTGTTGGAAGTTGAACATACATATGTATTTTCACTGTTTATTGTGGTAGGAGTAGTGCCTAGGTCATCCAAGACAGGACCTTTATAGTCCTCTCTTCTTGTTCTGTAATGTTGCTATCTTTGGTAGATTCATGTCTTCTTCATGCTGGATGAGATGTGGCTATGAAAGAACTAATGTTTCAAATGTGGTTTGGAAGGTTCTTTTAGCATCTTTCTGGATCTGAGATATCTTTGTTGTCTTTCTTAATCCAACTGACAAATCCACTCCAAAATTTTGTTTCTGCTAACTTCTCTCAGAAAGGAACAGTGATGGTGGATTGTACCACGAGAAGAGTAGTGCGAGGAATGATGGCAGATGCTTGTGCAAGACTCAGCTGAGGAGGGCCTGTGGAAACCTGGGATTTGGTGCAGAAGACAGTCTTGACCTTTGTCAATATAAAGACGGTGATATGTTCATTTATGCACTTTAGTCAAAGATTTTTACACAGCATTGTTGTGTTTGTCTCAGATGTGAAGTTTTCATATTAGAATGTGAGTAGCTGACAATGGTTGGTTAAGCATATCTCAAAGATGTTAAACCTTATCTCTGCTTTAAGACAAAAGTAGAACTCAATGCCTTTCAGTCCCGTCCCAGCTAGTTGGGTTTTTGCCTCGGGCTTCTCATCACTACCCACAAAATGAAAAATTACTGCCTGGGGATTATTGTGAGCACTCCCTAAACTGCACATCAGGGAACATTAGGTGTGTTTGGTGTGCCACCCAGTTAACACTTTAAGCTAACTTGCTGTTTTTTTATGAGGTGGATTAGGGAAAGCTCCTGTGAAGCAGCTCTGCCAGCAGAACAGTGTGTGTTCGTGACACACACCACCCGTAATTTCGCAGGAGTGATTTCCAGCAGCAGGTAGGGAAGAAGAGATGTGTTTTTCAGTGTTGCCACTATTTGGTCAGGGTGACCAAATGTCTGCAGTCCACAGGCCCCAACTTGATTTGTGGGAGATGGGAGGTAAGAGGTGCTGGGGGCAGACAGAGAAGGGATGTGTAGAAAGGCAATGTGTTTAGAATAATTTGTGAGGGTTTTTTTGCACCATCTCTGTCTTGTTCCCACAGAAGTGTTCTATTTTCCACGTGCCTCCATCTAGAAGCATGCATCCTTCCTCTTCATCTTACTGAGCCTTGTATCTGCAGCTTGCTGAAGATGCAGCTTTTCCCAGGTGATGCTCTCCATGATTGCTACCTTCTTAAAATCAGCCCCAGAAGGTGTTTAGGAGAATTTTGTTTCTGCTGTTCTTCCTCTCTCCACTATACATCACCCTCAACTACATCTGTGCTGGGAGTCTAATGAGCTAAAGCCAGATGTTTGAAACACAGGTAAGAAGACAGAAGGATGTTGGTTCCTGGGGAAAACAGGGGTATATCTTCTTATAATTTTTTTAAAAATATTTTTTCTCTTAGTTGTACATCTCCTGCCACCTTAAAGTGGGCAGTATATTCACTTTTAAAGAGAATAGCAGGTCTACCATCAGGTATGCCTGCAAAGGGCTGTTAATAATTTCTGTCACTCTTCATACTTTAACAATTCTATTGTTATTGTATTCTGAGATCAAGGGCTGTGCTGGGACAAAAAATTTTCACACTGGCAATTTAAAGAGGATCTGAGAAACACAGGCATTCCCAGTTGTCACAGCATATTCTCCAGCTGTTTGAAAGTATGTGAGAGAGAGTGAGTTAAGATACAAAGAGAGGGGAAGAAAGTAAGCCTCCTACACCTGATTTTCACTTTCCTTGAGTCAGAGAGATGAAAATCATCCCCATGTCATGTCTGTATCATATCTGATCTAGTTAAAGCTTTGAAGAGTTGATACTGTAGTGTTAACATTAACCTGACTGACAGAATCTTTCCTGGAGTTGACATGAGCAAATATATCAAAAGAAAAAAAAGGTAAATTAATCACTCTGGTGAGCTTCATTAGTACCATCCTGGACAAAAATGTGATTGCATCTCCCATGCTAACCAGGAATCCATTATACTGCTCCTGTGGAGGGCTGTGCCTGAGGGGAGAACAGATAAAAATGACCAAAGTGGATTTTGGGAGTGAAAAACTCTTTATGCTAAGTGAATTCAGAGGGGAATAATTAATGGGACAGATGACTGAATCCTCTATTCTGGAAATAAAAGTACATTTTCTCTGCTAATTCACCAAAAAGCATGACCCTTAAATTCTTCTGATTCATGCACCATTTCACCTAACAGATGAGGATAAACTTATGAGAACCTCTGGAAGCAGTAGAAGCTCTTAGAGGAAGTTTGAGCCCTGACCTTTTCTCAAACTGACTGCTGAGATCTGGTCACTGCTGTATTTGCAGAGTACACAGAGCAAAACCACACTTTCCTGCGAGTCACCATGGACTGCTGCCTCAATGTTTGTGTAGGTCTAAAGTGTTTATGTAGATCAATGAGTTTGCACACCTGATTGTCAGAATCAGGAGGGAGGGTTCCCGATTAGTTCTATGGCTTCTAGACAAGACCTACCAATTTTTCCTACCCAAAGCATATCACAAAGGTACTGCTTTACTTGCTTTACAAAAATAATGTGTGTGCTAAAACATACAAGCTGAGTGGCTTTGGGGCTGGAAAGCAAGTTAATGACAGGCTGAAAAGGGAAGTCAAAATGTTTAAGTGAAGAAAAATATATGGAGGTCTGCTGGAATCATCAAGAAAATGTAATGGACTGGGTTTTCCTTTATGACTAAGGAGCTGTAACTCAAGAATGCCAAGTGAGAAAACACCCTATTGTTCTTTGTTGAAAACTGGAAACAAAAAGATAACCACATTTCTTAAGTTTTTTATATTCTTGGGATATTAATGCTTAATATAATTTATTACTTCAGCTGCCCAGGGCTCTCAGGGCCTTTTAGGTTATAGAATGAGTTGATGTAATTATCAGTATTGAAAAAGGCCTTATTCTAAACCACATAGAGGGTTCAGGGTAGAAACACACACATAGCACACATAGCTGTAGGTTAGCTGAAAAAGCCCCATTTTGTTCCAGGTCTAGTGGGATCTCTGAATGTGGTGTCTCTGGAGCAGTCACTATAAATACTGAAATCTGAACTCTTCACTCTGTGAGTGTGTCTCTAGGTTGGGGATCTGCTTTTCAAATATATATTTCCTAGATTTTGGTTGAAATGGCACCTCCCATTCATTTCAGGTGTATGGGTGAATAAACTGTGACTAATATTAATCTTGTTGTGTGATATCAGAGGTCACGTGATCGCACTGAGAGCATGGTGAGTGAAGAGATGTTGCATCAAGTTGCCTCAATTTTGTCTTGTAAAGCATCAAGGGTGAGCCACGTGTAGTACTGATTATTAACTGTGGTGTTATCTTGTATCCCAGGATTGTGAATTCTAACAAACCTTCCCGCTGATCACAATAGAAATGATGTCTGATAGGAATCTGAATCAGGTTTCTTCTTTATCTGTGCCACAAGAAGTTTTGGTCAGGAGAATGAAAACCTGTCTCTACTGCTGTTAAAGCTAATGAGAAGTCCAGAAACATATCTAGAAAAGTTTACTGAAAGATTGTGTGAAGACACCATGAGAATAGCAAGGTGAAGGAATTTAAAAGAGGAGAAATCCTGTCACCTACTAGAGAGAACTCAGTCATATATTCTAACTGATATGGCACGTGGCAAAAATGTCATGGAGTAATGAAATATTCCAGAAATGCAGGACAAGACTCTCTGAGAGGCTGGGCATAGACCTGTCTGACTTGATTGGATGTTGCTAGTGTTTGCCAACGAACGGGGAGATAGTTAACAAATACAGGGAAGGGCAACAGTAGCAAATGAAAAAGTCAAGTCAAGTGACCAAGGGCTGTGAGCAAACCAAAGCTAGGGAACACAGCCAAAAGTACTTGAAAAGCAGGTATTTGGTGGCCATTGGTATTGACACATAAAAACAAAGGTATTGTGGTGGGATTTTTTTATATTTCACCATCAGGTGGTACTTCTGTTTCCTGCCTTCCCATTTTTTTTTAATATTAAAAAGGTTTTTTTTCTTTTATATCCACACTTACTATTTCCAAAAGGAAAGTAGTATCTGCCTAAATTGGTTGAGGAAGCTGTTTACATATTTCTACATCCCTGATGTTAGTTAACACTTAAAGGAGCCTTCTTGAGGCTACAGAGGAACCTATATTTGAACACTGAGCTTTCTGTCAAATACATCTGGCAGAAAGGTTACCAATATGTTTGGTTTTGAATGCAAGCACCTGCTCCAGGCTGCAGTGCTGGCATTTGGTGTGTTTGCATGTGGTGTCCTTGCAGCTCTGTGGTGTATACAGTGCATGCATGTTGTGCTGGTAAATATTTCTTTACTCTCTATCCTGGAGGCTTTAATTGTTTAGCTATAGAACAGGGAGATTTAGCAATAGCAGTGCTCTCTTCTCTTCCAGCAGTGATAAACATTTCACTGCCATTATGTTCAGCTTGGACTATTCTGTAAATATTCTGAGCTCTCCATGTGTGTGTTGTCATCGCTCTGGTAATCCAGCTTCATCCTGCAAACTTTTATCCATAAAATTAAACCAACAGGCCTCAGTGGGACAAAATGTGTGAGGGGAGGGTACTGACAGGCGTAGCTGAAGAAATGGGCCCTTAGAGAATGCTGTAGTATTTAAAGTCTGGGATAATAACGTGGCACAAATGTCTCACTAATAGATAGTAATGTGTTGTGAAAATTAAAGCACCATTCTTGGAGCACTGGGCTCTCTTATACAGAGTTGTTGGGACACAGAGTGGCAACAAACATATGCTTTTCAGATGGAATCAAGCTACATTTTGACAAACTTTAAGTATTTCAATTATCAACATTTTTCTTTAAAATTATATGTCAGGCAACGAGTATGAAGCAGCTGTCATATTCCTAATGGAAATAAAATCTCTAGATTTGTATTCAAAGCTTATAGTGCCTATCCTGGTACTGTGAGGAGATACAAACACATCAGTCAAAAACCTCTGTTACTTGTGATGGATTAAAAAGCACCTGGTCTAAATACACACCTTTTGCAAGGTTAGGTTTCAGCATAATTTGAAAGTTTTTAAAGCTTTCAAAACGTTGAGGGTTTTACTGAGTCTCAGGTTCATCCCTTACAAAATGTACATAGCTGTGGTTCTGTTTCCATGGCTGAGCTTGAAAGCATCAGGAAAACATCCCAACAGCTTCATGAATTGAAATAGATTCATGAATTGAAATGCCTGCACTGGAGACCAAGGACAGTAGGTGTCTGTAGCCTCATCTGCAGAGTGCTTGCCCTGAGGAATCCTGTCAGATCCCACAGGAACTCTGTTCAGACTGATAAGTTACATCATCCTGGGCCTTGCCATTGTCAGTCCTTGATCATTTAATCTGTCCTTCTGCACAGATGGGCAAGAGACTTACTGGGGGGCTGGGGGAGCAGAATGGGAGTGGTGGTGCCCAAGTGCTGGACATGGATCATTAAAGTCAGCGTTAGCAGATGATGTAGGGCTCAGGTGTCCTCTTGGAGGGATGTACAAGTAAATTATTTATATAAATAAACAGTCATCCAGGGCAATTAGCAGCCATAGAGCGAAGTGTGGTGTATGCTGGGCCATCTCTCCCCCTAGGTTACAGAGCCAAGCTCTTGAAAACAGGGGTATAAGTGGGTCAGTGGTTCACTGGCCCTGCCAAATCAGGAATTGTATTTTTAGCTCAGAAGGAACAAATTGGTTGTGACTGCAATCATCTTTGCCACCCCTGCTCTAGTGTATTCCCTTGGATAGTGATCCTTAGATGATGTAAATTAACACAGCTCCTCTAACAGCACCACTTGTGCCTCTTCAGCTGTGTTGTTAGCATGGATGTGCATGGATTACTGGCATCTGCATGTCTCCTGGTTGTCATTGCATATAGCAATGGGGTGCAAAGACACCCTGGATTATGGAACCTTTCATATTCTTGTTTCTGAATGAAGGGGGGCTCATGTAAACCAGCTCTGGTGTCTTTGAACTGAGTCTGTGTCACTGTTAGTGTGTGACTATGTGAGCACAGTTTGTGCAGCTTTCAAATGTCGAACAGGACTTTTAGATATATGTATTCAGTTTTATTTTTCCTGATGTCCTGGTCAAGACTTAGGCTGGAAGTAGTAGGCTCTCCTGTGTGAGAGAGAGGAGTGAACAAAGAACAGCTTCTTCCAAGAGCCACTTTTAGAATTCCAATTTAAAGCAAAACTTTTCCAAAGACTACTTCAGCTTTTTGTCTCTTTGAGAGGAGTGCTTTACCCCCTCCCTGTGCATCATACATGAGCAAAATGGGCATATTTTTCCCTGGCAGAAAGAAAGGTAGTTGTTTCCTTTGAGTTTATTTTGTGTCCTGTGTGCATTTAACTGCAGTGTGGAATTATGTGAAAGGGGCTTATTTTGAGTGTGTCTGTTGTCTCAGTCAAAGGTTTAGCCTGCTTGTATTATCTTAGCAGTGATTTTATGTCACTAAACAACAAGCTGTTAGCACAACTTTGCCACTGGGGTTTGTCACACTTTGTGTGTCAGTGTGTATATGTGCTTTTTTTGCTAAGTCTCATCTTTCCCAGCCTATGGTCTGGTCATTTAAAGCGGAGTTCGCAAACAGCATAATAATGCTGGAAAGCACAAAAGAAGGAGCTAATGGCTGCAGCTGCTATTGTAAACCTGATTTCCACAGGCTCAGCAGGGCTTGGCATATCACAGACAAGTTCAGTGAAAAGGGCCCTGCTGCTGCAGCTGTGCCTGAGCAGTGGGATTTTCGTTGTCAGCCACGAATGGAAGTTGAGCTGTGGAAGCTCGTGAGTGCCTCCTGATTTTCCTAATGAGAGAAGAACATAAGGCCTTATGCTCCATACACTTTATGAGTCTCTACTGCTGGTGTCCACCTGGTAATTCTCCTTTTTGCATGTCATCTGCCTTGATACCTTCTATTTGCTGTCATGGCCAGGGTTAGGTTCAGGCTCTCAGTAACTTCAAGACACACAGTGGACCATTGAAGGACTAAGCAGTTTTCTTTTATCCTCTCCTGTCCCTCTTCCATGTTATTGCTGTGCACTCCATGTCACGTGAGAGAGGAGAATAGTCTCAGTGTATATCCATCTCCTCCTTAAATTAATGTTTAAGGTGTTTGGAAGCACCTGTGCCATTAAGACTGAAAATGGAGGCTCACTTCATCTCCAGTATCTTGTGTTTCTCTGCAAATACTGTGTTTTATTCTTGTATGTATGCTGGCTGTGCTGTGACAATGTGCATGTTGAAGAGGCAGATTTTCTTGAGACTTTTTGGCATACATAACACTCCATGGGCTTCTGTTTATATGGACTAGGGCAGGCTGGTGGGTTTCCTTTCCTCTTTTCTGGTCTGCATAGCTTTCAGAATGTAATGCAGTGCATTTTTGTATCAGACATACCAATGGGTGCCATCTAGTGCTCCTTGTTAGATGATTTAGGCCCACTGTGTTGTAGTTTAGAGCCTTCTCTCCCCATTTCAGGCAAATTTGAAATTGTCTCATGGATAATTAAGTACTTACAAACTGGCATCAAGGAAAAGAAAATCTATCCAAACGCTGCCCAGACTGTGGGAAATGAAAGGAAAATTTGGCAACTTCATAAGCTAACTAATCATTTAGCACATACACAGTGCCCTGCCAAGGTGCATTCCAGTATCCACAGATAACTTACAGCATATGGCACTTCTTGTCTGGCAGGTATGATGTGGGCAACATCAGGTCATTGCAGTGGAGGAGAAGGAGCTCCAAATAGAAGGTACAAACCTGCAGTAAGTAGCTGTGGATGTTTACATACTAAAGTGATCATTTTTTTTGGTGAAAATGTTATAGTTGTTCTATGGCAAGGACCTGAATTACAGAGCAGAACCTGTGTGTGGTTTCCATGGCCCCTGTTGTGTATTATTTCAGCATCTCAGAATTTATGTGCATTTGTCTTGGCCACACATTTTGCCCTTCCTTGAACTGCTGGTGTGAGCACTGTCCTTAACCACTGATACCTACATGCATAGTTGGTGTTATTTAGAAAGCATTAAAACTGAAAAAAATAAGTATGTTTAAAACTCTGTCCTTATGTGACTTTCTCAGAGTCTCACAGAAGTCTTCTGCAGGGAGGGAATGAAGCTGATCCTACTGATTTGCAGGGGAGCATTGACTTGCGCCAAAAGCACGGGGTGCGTTTGCCAGCACCGAGCCAGAGACTGGCAGGGGTTTGATTTGGTTGGTGGCTGAGCCTGCCAGATCGGTCTTACATAACAAAAACTACCCACTGCCCAGTTCAAGCCAGAGACTCCTTAATGCTAGTGCTCCTCATGCAGAAAATGAACAGCAGTTGCCCAGTGCTGCTGGTGAAACATCCTCCTGCCCGCAGGTAGCAAGCTGGAATAAAGGCATTGCTCCACTCCACATCTTAGGGACTTACACTGGGAGGCATTGAGTCATTTCCCAGAGAACTGAGTGCTTTCAGCTCTCATTAAAGTCAAGTCAACCACCACTGAAACAGACTCTTGGTCTTTGTAGTAGGAGGGCAATTTGAAGTAAGGCACTGTGTGATGGTGAGGAAGGGAGTCGACTTTCACTGAAAACACAGCTGGGGGTTTTTGGAGGGAAGAGTGCTTTTCTTTTCTCTTTAAAATCCTTTCTATTTTTTGGAAGTGAAAATTTGAAAACATTTGAAGGAAATCAAATAACTTTTAAAAAATATATCTATACAGAAAAGAATAAAAAAAGTTCTGATGAAAATCTTCTACCAGCTCCTACTTACTAATTACATTTAACAGTCATTCTTAATTTAAAACAAACAAAAAAAAAACAACAAGCACTTTTAAAAGTTTAAAATTTTTCTTTCTGATTTTTTTGGGTTTTTTTGTCTGATGGTACTAATGTGGTCAAATCAGTTCATCTAAGCTTCAGTTAAGAAGATGAATGTGTTGAGGCTCCCAGCAAGGCTGTCTGTCAGTAGCACGGGATTATATGATCCTGCCATTTGGCTCTGTGTTTGCTCTTGGTGAGGCTGATAATTTCATCACCCTCCCTGAAGTTACATTTCATTCTCCATAAATTCTTTAGTGCCTCTTTAAGCCTCTCGTATTGGAGCAGTTTGTCTTCTGAAATGCCCTAGTTTGATCTGTCATTGTGGTGGCATGTCACATCCAGTTACTGTATGTGTCTCACTAGGTACAATGTAGTGCTGGCTGCCAACATAACTAATTGTGAGTGAGTCTTGCTCGTGAGGCAGTCTGCTGAAAAACACAGCTGAGAATATTGTTTTCAGAGTATCTGCTCTTTGAACTGTCTTGGCATCAGTGAAACGCTTCATTATAGGGAGGCATAATAGAACTGTGGGCTGTGTCCAGACTGGAAAACTTCTGCCCAAACTCCCCACTGTTGCTACCTTTGGTTCAGCTCTGCTGGTGATAGCAACAAAGGGGATAAATGAATAGACTGCTGGTTCCCAAAGCTTTCAGAATGACACTCACAGTTGTGACTGTCTCAACCTTCTGCTCTGCTGGCGTTTGTCCTCTTCAAGCTGGTGTCCCACTTCTGCCGTATGAAATGGCTACTGTTGCCTTCTTATCTTCCCTGCTCCATGACCCCCATGATGCTACCAGTGCTTTTTATATCCCTCTGCTGCTGGGCCTGGCCAGTGCTCCCTGCTGGGACTAAATGAGCAAGCCCAGCAGAGCGTGTTCAGCTTGATTTGATGCCTTGCCCACAAGCCCTAATGTGCTTCATCAGCTAGGAACTGGTGATGTGAACACAGCTCCACTTGCAGCTTCTAGCACAGACATTTCATCCTGTGCCAAGCATGTCACTGTGACACTCAAATTTAGCATGCCAGTCACTGTTTCTTCCCCTGCTACAGCTCAGCAGAGAGAGTGGGAAGTTGTGGCGAAAATACTCTATTATGTTGAAAGACAGATTGATAGAGCCATTAATAAAGCTATTGCTAGCAAATAACACCTCTGTATAGAGAGACTAGGATTGCCCTTTACAACCATCTGTCCCTTCTTTGTCTCTTTTCTGTGCTGTCTCTGTGCATTTTTCTGTAACATCTATTTGGAACACCTCTGTCCTATTCGTGTCCCAGGCTTATGAAAGTCGAGTTCCTCTCCAAAGAGAAGGAATTACACCTTGCTGTAACCCTGCTGTATAGCATAAAAGGTTTGGAGTTTCAAATTTTAGCTTTTTGAGCTCATCTTTGGTAGTCTGAACCACCACAAATGATGTACAGGTAGTTTGAATGATACAAACCATGCCTGATGTAAATCTTGCTCATGTGATCAGTCCTCTCTTTTCCACCTGAGTGGCATCACAAACAGTGTTGCCACCTGAAGTATCATCCTTTGCATCTGAAATAGCAGCACATGAAATGAAGGTGGTTGTTTGCAGGTGGTTTTCAAAGTCAGGTCACCCTGACAGCTCCAGCACTTCTCCCACCATGAGTATTCTAATTTCCCCCTCGCTGCCCCAGCCCCATACTGGGGGTTATGTACAATAACACACTTTGGAATTCCTTCCTCCCCAGTTTCTCAATCTGTAGAGTGCTTTTGAAATACACTTGTGAGCGCTTTTCCCCTGCAACCATGGATGATAAAAAGAAACTGTTTCTAATGGAAATGGAAAATCTTGCCTTATCATTCCTCTAACCTCTCAGGATCTGCAGCCTAAAGAGAAACATTAAATATGCAATGCTGTGAGAAAACTGGAAGACCTACAGTTATGTAGTTCATTTAATATTTTAAGGATATTCTCTGCCTTATTAACAACTAGATGTAAGGCTGTTAATAAATAAAATCAAAGAGAAGCTGAGGTTTAGAGAAAAACAAGACCTGTCATGAACTTTGGCTGAACATAACCCTGTGCTTCCTATGGATGTATGTCTTTCTTTCCCTTCACTGTCTTCCTCCTGGAATTCAAGACCGTTTTTACTTATTAAGATTTAATTTTTAAAATATTCTTTGGCCCCAAGCAGAGAGAAATGGATCTGAAAGGGAAGCACGAAGCTTTGAAAAGGGCTTCTTTGAATTTCTGCTACACTAGCTACTAGTACCTATTCTCAGGAACTTATTAGTGAGTACAGATCTGCCTGGGAAATGAAACTCCAATTTGTTTCAGAGCATATGAGAACCACCATGCTCAGTGTAGTACATCTGGTTGTGGTTTTATGCAATATCATTGTCATTTCTGAGTCTTTTCTATGGAAAAGAAAACCAGAAAAGTCACTAAGTACCTGCAGGAGAGGAGAGCCATTAGTTGTTAAGAATTTTTTGCAAGTACATTTTGACCCTGAAGCCATACAGGTTTAAAAATAGTGTTCCTGGGGTTTTCCAGGAGATACAACAATAGCTCTGAGGAGCAGACTCTAATAGTTTAACCTCCTGAGCGTGCCTACACACCACGAAGAGACTTGTTCTATCTGTAGTGATAATTCTCAAGGTCATGGGCATTTTCTACTCTAATCTTAGTCTGCCTTTGCTGTCGGAGTGGGCTGACAGCTGTGTGCATGTGTGCTGTGAGTGCAAACTGAATTCAGAACACACTGTGCAACAGCACCTGATTTTCAAGGGCACAGCTGAAACTGGGTCCTCTCCCTGTCTTGCTTTTCACTTGGAAAAAAAAAGGAGAAAGAAAAGTGGGGGTCTTGGTAATCAGATGTCTGAGTTTTGTTACTGCATTATTTATTTTAATTAAAACTATAATACTAGCCGCAAATAGCTTCAGGAATATTTAATTACCTCTTTCATCAAGGGCATTTGACACACAAATGAAGGAAGAACCAAAGTGATGTGAAATACAATGGACAACTGCTACATACAAACAGGCTTCAGGTTTGGGGGCATTGGGTGACTTCAACTTTTAACATCAGCATTCTATTAGATCTGCACAGGCCTGTTATGAAATTACAGCCTTTAAAAATATCAATAGATTAACGTGTTTGGTTTGTTTAGGTTTTATGATTTGTTTGAGGATTGCTCTTGTTGTTATGGTTTGAGACTTATTAGGTGGAAAACCTTGGGAGTGACAGATATGGTGGAGATGCACGTGATAAGAAGAAGGTTTTGCTGTGACTGGTTTTTTTCCTCTTTTAAGTGGAATGACTGTGATTAAAGGTGGGTGAGTATCACTTAAAAAAAGGAAGGTTTCCAATACACATTCACATACATCTGCCTTACAGAATGCCTGACCCCTTTTCTCTTCCCACCACAGATTTATTTCGTAAAAACCTTTAGTTCCCAGGGAGGAAAGTGTTATAGACACTCCTGCCAACATATATCCATCTGTGAATGCTGGTGTGAGTATTTCCATGTTTGAATCAGAACATGGGGAGGGCTGCCCATGGCCTGGGAGTCATTTGGTCAGGAAGCAGATGGCTTTGTGGCTGCAGCGAGCACACGGGGAGAGTTACTGGGACCAGCCATGGATGCTTTCTGAGCAATACTCATGATAAACACTGAACATGTTGTGCAGTCTGGAGGAGAAGTGTGTTCATATAAATGAGTTTTTCAGTATTATCTCTGCATCTGTCAATTAGACCATTTCATGACATCAGTTGCACTATTGACATGTAAATGGAAAGGCAACCCTTCTGAATACCTAGCCAAGTGTCAGCCAGGTCTGATGCAGCAATATAGCAAACTCTATGTGTGTAATTTTTGTTGAGAACTAGCTGGTACATGTTTTTAATTTACAAGGGAAAAAGATTGGCGTGGTCTGTACTCAATGACAATATTACCAGATTGTTCTGGCCATTTCAGTGGTTGACTTGTCGTGTGTTCAAGACTCAGAGACCAGAAGTTCACTTTTCACTGAGAAATGCTGCCTCAAATTTGGAACTCCTCCTGTTCTGACGTGTCTTTGTTACCAGTTATGGCAGACTTGACTTTGCTGTTACCGAAGCTTCACTTGCATTAAATGTTTTGCATCAGTTGCCTGCACTGTATGATAAGTTTTAATCTCTTCAGGTTCAGGCAGCCCCATACATATTTCTAGGTTCCTTTTA
>JAWWES010000001.1:18284656-18320772 GCA_035583135.1 Lophotriccus pileatus
TCATAGAATTAACTGGGTTGGAAGAGACCTCCGAGATCATCAAGTCCAACCCTTAAGGCAACGAGGAAATTATGGATTAGCACTTCAATATGCTGTGCCAATCTGATGAACTGTGTGGTAATATCATTCCCAAATTGCCCATTTGCTTGGAAAACAACTTGAGTCACTGTGTTACCAAGGAAGACCTTGATTTTTTTCCTTTTCTTTTATTCAAGCTAAAAGTTAAGATGAGTGCTGGGAAATTTGTTTTGCCTGAGTTGATGTATTGGGCTTGGCTGGGCAGGAAACTTCCAGCATCACTCTCCAAGATGCTCAGCCTGACTCTCTGGTCAGGCTTGTTCCTTACCCTCCTTTTCCCATTGCAGGCCAGCCCAATGCTTGTCCTATCCCTTACCTTTCTCATGGTAAAATCCCATTCTGCATCCAGTTTGGAGGAGAGCTGGATCAGACCTCTATTTGCTAGCTACAATAAAATTAGATTTTTCCTAGCTGAATCAATTGTGGAGTCCTTGGAAAAAAAGCTTTTAAGGGACAGAATGTGACTTTTGATAATAAAAAGAATAAATTTCTGTTGAGTACTGTGGGGATATGGTGGTTGCTGGCTGGCACATTATAAAGGCTATAGGCTAGAACTTGATAGCAGTACTGCAGCTATACACCATCTGCATTTCTTTTAATGACAAAAATAATCACAAGTTTTCTGCACTGCTGTCAAAATGCTGAGCCAACATGCCAATCTGGGTGTGTGATCTGGAGTTCTGGTCTGGCTACATCATCTGTGCTCTTCAGCCAATTCCAGAAGCAGATTCTGTAATATTGGTGAGGTCTGATCCAGGAAAAATGCAGATATTGCAGTATGTTGCAAGTACTTTTGCAGTTAGAAAGACTCAGTCCAGTCCTTGGGCCCTTTTCTATTTGTCTTACGTGACACCCATAGCATGGAGCAGAAGCAAAAGTGGGCAATCCAATGGAAGCAGGAATTTTCCCAGTAAAAGTATCCATACCATTGGTCAGAGCCGCTAAGAGCTCTTAATATTTACTCTTCTAATATTTGCAGTATGAAAGAAAAAAGATATTTGGCTGCAACATGGATCCTTGAACCAGAAACAACTGGTTATAGCTGAGGTTAGGGTTCTTAGTTGTCAACAGAGATTTGTTAGCATCCTCTTTGCTCACTGCTTGCTCTCAAATGTACTGACAAGACATTTCTAGTCCTCACTGACTCTGACATGACCTGATCAGATTTGCTCTGATAGCCATAACAGTAGTAAACTTAGAACAGTATTACAATAGTAAACTTAGAATCATATGTTGCTATTTTGGGGTAAAAGTAACATGGAGAGTTTATCTTTCAAGAAGGAGATAGTCGATTGGAGATGATACCTCAGGTGGACTTGGGTAAATCTTACTCTACATTTTTTTATCAGAACTGCTTTAGCAGTGAGGCAAAGAAGCTGGCAGAGTTGATCTAACATTTAGCCAAACCAGTCAGTTAACTTCATTCCACAAGCTTCACAGTAACACTGGAAAGTTCACTGCTGTGCTTTCTTATGAGACATGCATATGGGGGTTGTCATAAATCCACCTGTTGCTCTATTCTTAGGGGTATTAAACCACAGGGAAAGCATCAGTCTTTTCCCTTGCACATGCTCCATTCAGACCTGATCTCCAGCAGTTCCAGCGAGGTGTGGTTCATAATTTCTGCTTGTGTTGCTCTCTGGAATTTGTGTGTGTTGATTTTGACCTTGGATTTGCTGTTAAGCTTGAGAATAATCAAAATATTTAGTGCACTGGAATGGAAACCTCTTTTGGCAATGCCTTTCTTCAGAAGTATGCATGATTTAATGAAATAAACTCATAAATTTAAGATTACCTGTGTTACAGGCAGAAAGATGATTCTTAGAAGTCTATTGCAAAAAACTGAGATCCAACAGGAGATCATAGAATCAGAATCACATGGGTTGGAAAGGACCTCTGAGATCATCAAATCCAACCCTTGATGATTTACCTTAATTCTATTCATCTGTAGCACTGCAATGAAACAGGGGGAAGATGCTTTTATGAAAAGCAACACTGTTTCAATTTTTAAAAATTAAATTTGAAAAATCCTCCAGTTGTGTCACTTGCACAAACCCATGGCTATGCAGCTTTCTGCATCAACACTGCTGCCAGCAATATCATGTCTCTAGCTCTGCTATTTCTTGGTCTCTAGTGATTCCAGGGCACTGTCCAGAGCCTGGCCACCAAATGTCTGTACAGACAAAAAAAAAGTCAGCTTTCCATAACCTAATGTGTGATTTCTCATTCACAACTTCTATAAAATCACACAGTTTTGGGATCCCCTATCTCTTCTTCAGCTTGAGTCCAAAGTCTTTGATGTCTTAGGGAATAATTTCAACATTCTTCTGCCATTCTAACACACTACTCCTTCAATTTGTCTCAAGTATTTGACATTTTTATTCAGTGCACTCTATAACTTGGACTCAGCATTTTTTATATTTTACAGAATAATGTGTCTCAACTACAAGAGAGCTCTGTAATTACTTCAGAGATCAGTGAAGGAGGGACAAGTATCTCGATACATGCACTATGCTTCCTCTTCAGTAGCAGGAGATTCAGAAGGATGCAGATAACAACCTGCATGCTGACAGCAACATGCAAATTCAACTGAAATAGTGGAATGTGACTTAAGACAGTAACATACAGAGATATCTACTGGACTTGAAATCTGTTGTACTGTTTTGTTGCATTGTCATCAAAAATTCTCAGCTTGTGCTTTTACTCTACTCTGTAATTTTGCTCTGGAAATTCCATGACAATTCTAGACCCTGACCTGTGTTACCTCCTTTCAGGTAAACTCCAGGAAGAGTCAGGTTCAGGAATACTTCCCAGAGGCAGGGAACAAAGTTCCTTTCAAACCACCATAATACTCAGCTGCTTCTGCTTCATACACAAGGTGTATTTCTTAATGCTACCTTCGTAAATAAAT
Source organism: Lophotriccus pileatus (assembly GCA_035583135.1). Classification (NCBI taxonomy): domain Eukaryota; kingdom Metazoa; phylum Chordata; class Aves; order Passeriformes; family Tyrannidae; genus Lophotriccus; species Lophotriccus pileatus. The sequence goes on from JAWWES010000001.1 coordinate 18,287,646, forward strand.
AACAGCATATATATTAAAACAACAACAACACTAAACACAGCTTTCCTTGTAGAGCACCTGGGCAAGAGCTAACCATTTATAAAACAAAATTAATACGTTATTTAGCTAAATATACTACCAGAAAGGCTTTCCTTCCTACTGTGGTGTGAACAGTAGGAACTGGTGTGGACAGAAGAAGTACTCTGGCACTCACTCATTTTGTCCTTGGTTGGTATTGTACATTTTAGGTTAGAGAATCCAGCAAATTTATCATTGGGAAGCTTAGAAATTGCTGGCATGCTTGCTGTGTCTATACTGTTTTTTAGGGCAGCTCCAGGGGCTCAAGACTTCCTTCAGTGATACAAGAGTGACTGGAGCACACCCAAGAGAGCAGGTGTCTGAGTGTGCATTAGCTCATCTAGGCTTGCTTGCCCAGGCTGTGCCCATATGGGCAGGACATGGAGAATGCAATGCCCACAAGCTCTTGTGAACTTGCTCTTTCTCTGTGCTAGAGGTGCATGCATGCTGCCTCTGCTTCTTTATCAAGGACACGAGGAGAGGCTCAGCAAAAGAAAAGGTCCTGGAGTATTGTGGAGCTGGAAGACTGGTTCAGAATAGTAACATGTCCTTTAGTAAAAGCATATATCATCTGTGTTAAAAACAGGTCTCATCCTTCTCTTTTAATGTCCTCCAGACATTATTCTGTAGGCATTAATTTCCTGGGTTTACATAAAGACACAGCTTTTTAATAGTTTTATTACCCTGGCATTGAACCCTGCAGGCCTTCTGTTAAACTCAAGGTTGACCTGCTGCTCAACCCCCCCGAACTCCACCTGGTTACACCCTTGGAGGACAACAGAATGGTACATGAAGGAAAGAGGCTTAGCAAAATAAGCACCCACAGGTTTAAAATGTAAAATTTTCAAAAATCGACACTAATATCAGATTTTTGAAAATTCAGTCTTATTCTGGTTGTGTCCCTGGGCTTGGTTTAAATTCCCAGGAAAGACCAGGTCTCTCCATGTTGCCCTCTGGCAAGAAATGGACTCCTTTCAGCTGAAGAATTCCCCTTTGTTAAACATCTCCATCACTGCTTGCTTGAGTGGAGAACTCTGCTGTTTTAACTGATACTATCTCAACCTGAGTTTTTAAGCCCTCACTCTTAGAGTGTTTTTGCAGAGCGTGTCCAAAGCCAAACATTTTGTTGGCTGAAGGCCCATTGCTTCCTTCATCAGACCAGGTGAAGGATTCTTTATTGCTTGATCTCACATTTCTGGGCAAGCCTGCCAGTGCCTGTGTCTTCCTACCAAATGGATTGTTTAATCCCCCATGAATACAGGGTACAGATAACATCCACAGAGACAGAGGAAATGCATAGTAACTGTACAAACACTTTTCTGCAAAGTTGTTGGCACCAACTTGGCTTTAAACCACTGTCAGGCTTTAAGAAAAGGGCTGATTATTTGGATGGGATCCACTCCTGAGAGATCAGTTAAGTTATGCTGACTATGCCATGAAGACAAGCCTGAGGTGGTAGATTCTTCCTATTGCCCTTGAAGTCTTTTTATACAGATCCTGTCTGTCCTCTTCAGGAGGAAAACTAGAGAGAGAGTGTTAAGAAGCACTCATGCTAGAAATGAAAGATGGAGAGGAGTCATCTCAACTTGTAAATGCAAGGGCCTGTGTGGTACACTTTGTGGTATGGAGGAGAGGGTGATTGAGCACTGGTGTTCTGTCCGTGAAGATGCAGTTTCACTGCAGATTTTATTAAATTGTCAATCTTTCTGTTGTGGTAGATGGGTTTTGCAGAAAATTCCCACATTACCTGGTTGGATAATGGAGTGCTTTAAAACCACAATTTGCTTTTGAAACTTAAGCCTGGCTTTACTGTTTTTTTTCTGCAGCTATTAAGAGGTTAGGTTGTCTGCTCAGGCTGATTACAAGAACTAAAAGATAACCTAAATTCTCTATGGCTCTGTCTAAACAAAAGTAGCCTGACCTAATAACGTATTTCCTCCTCTGTCTACATGTTAATTCTAGAATTACACTGGTTTTCTGTGCTTAGCCCTAGGATGTTAAAATTGCCTCCCTTCCCATATGTTTTGTTGAGCAAAATGCAACTTGACAAACATCTTCCTCATTTAGAAATTCTAAGAACTGAAGTTTAGATATATTTCCCAAGAGGATGATTTCTTGTGCCTTCCTTTCTGCTGCCTTTCTACCCGTCCCTTCCTTGTCCTGATGTTTAAAAGGAGCTTATGCATTTTAATATTTTCCAAGTTGCGCCGGGCTAAAAAAGGGAGAAGAACATGCATCCATGGCAAACCTCAGAGCTGCTGAAGCTGTGTGGAAGGCAAACTGAAATGCAAAGCCCAGTCTCAGCACCAAAGGCCCTAGGGAAGCTGGAGAGCCATGTGGGGAGAGGGTTGTGGTGTTTGCTTCTGTTGTGCCTGTCCAGGGCGGGTCGAGGTCTCTAGGAAGCAGAGGGAAGTGTTCATCTGTCTAATGTTCCCATGAGGTGGAGCAGTGGTATTTCTGTTTTACAGATGACAAATGGATGTCTACACAAAGGCTAACTGTAGTCACTGAACACAAAAAAACGGCCTCTTTGTCTGAAGGAGCCTCTCTGTTTCCACAAGCTGTAGGAAAAACAAAGATTCGCTTAACTGGAGCCAACCTTTTTTAATCTCCCCCACTTTCACCCTCCCCCAAAGAGTGAGTTTTTCTGGGTCATGCAGAAGTGATTAAATAGTACCTTGGAGCAAGGAATGTCTCCCACTAATAATTGCCAGGCTGGCATGCTGGCCACTCGACCGTCTTTCCTGACTATTGTTCAGCTGCATGTAACCATTAAATAAAGTTTTCTTGTGGATATTTGTGTAGAGTGCCTATGGTGCTTCAACAGAACAACTGGCAGTAAAGTCTCTCTCAAATCACTGTTACCACTGACTCCAGACTTCTTTAGATAATAGTTGATAAAGTTCAAAACATTAATTTCCACCAATAAACAGGAACTGGAAGCCTAGGGAGTTAATAGGGCTTTTTCATCTCAGCCTAACTCTCTGATCCAATTTCAGATAGCAGGAAATATGCCAACTTTAGCCGCTAATTAGAGTTACTCTTTGGAGATTATTTGTAGCAGACCTCCAAGCTTCTTATAACAAAAATGCACTGTCAGTCCTGCCAGCAGAAATGTGTTAGCTGTTTGTAGTGTAGAGGCCACTTGAATTATGCAATGAATTGTTACAAGTAGCATTAAAATATATCAGACTTCACAAAAAGTAATTTTATCTGGAAACCATGGTTCTGTAATTCCCCAGGAACAGTAAGTGTGGCGATGTTGCCGGTTTTGTCTCTTTTCCTGCAGGTGCCAAAATTTTTCACATAATAAAAGATGAGGTGGTATTAGCGATTCCATTTTATTTTTCACTTGTTCTTTGATCCTGTTTTTGAGAGCATTCTTGCTACCATATTCTGCTGAATTCTGGTTGTATTCACATGGGATTATGCTTCTACTCCACCCTGGAATATCTCTTTCTCTCACAGAAAATGAGGTACTCTTTCATCATGGCAATGAAGTCTGTTCTTAGGGGACTTGCTCTTGCTCCCCTCAGAGTGATCTTCAGCTTTCTCTGGAAGTTGTTTCCTAGTTTATCTATGTTTTCTGTCCAGCAGAGATACAGAATCTGACCCTTTGAGAAAATCCCTGAGCTCTGTAGCAGATATAAAATGATGAGTCAGTGAGAACAATGTTGTGAACAGAATCACATCCCCTCTTCAACTGCTGTCCATTGCTCATTCATGGAGATGGAAAAATGTGCCATTATTGATTGTGCTCCCTCTTCCATGCTTTCCAAAGAGCACTGCTGAGGAACACACAGTGCTTCTGAGGCAGTGAGGGAAACAGTAACCCCCAGGAGAAAGGGAACACACATGTCCTAGACCTTTGTGTTTTTCATGTGGTTTTTTTTCATTGCTATTTGAAAAAAAGTTGAAAATCTACTTTTCTAGCAAAGACGGTTTGTGGAAAAATGTTGGCCAGCCCAGGCCTGTGCCCCCTTTATATTCCTGCTTTAAAGTAGTGGTTGGTTTGTTTGTTGTTGGTTTTTTCTTCTGCATTCATTTTGCATGTAAAATTATTGTCTTGTTTAACCCGAAAGTCTATGGATGATTGGAGAGCTGGATGAACGACAGAGAAATCATGCAAGCAAAACCAAATTAATGTGAGAGGTGAAATTAATCTTATTTTGATTCTCCATTGCTACTCAACTGTGTGGCCATTTAAACTTTCATGACATGCTACTAGTGATATAAAATGAGAGAGAGGTTCTGAGAAGGTAGTGGTTTTGTGCTCTGCCCTGTACATTTAGGGGCAGATTTAGAAGAAGTAGGTTGTGTCATTGTGGAGGAATGACACTTTGGTTCTTTCCTCAGTGAAGTGAATTTACAAGGATCCCAAAAGTTGAAATACCCTGCTGAGCTCATATGCCCTCCTCCTCTGAGTTGTTTCAGTGATCAGGCTCCCTGCCAACACCTCTGTGTCAATCAGGTAAGTTTAATGATCTTTAAGTATTTAAACACTGCTTCAGTAGTTGTCTTCTCCATCCTGGCCCATGTATTTATACAGCCTGGTTGTCCATGCTGGAGGGTGTCTGAAGAGCTGTGAATCCCTGTGTGGATTGTGAATGGATCCAGGTCTGCAAATGACTATGCAAAGCAGAAGGCAGTACAGCATCTGGCCCTTTGTTCTTTTTAATTAACCTCTGTAGGAAGAAATACCTTTGAGAGAATTATTTCAACTCTGACCTTTAATGCAAGGTTGGAGAAGCTGCCAATCAAAGGGGAACTGCAAAAGCATGAGGGAGATAAATACTGGATTATCAAATAGAAAGAAGGAGGTAAAAAAAAACCAACCAAGTAGAAGGTTGTAACTTTATTTTGTTTTAATTCTTTTAAAGGTCATGGCATCCACTACTTTAGACCAATATTATACCCTAGTGCAAAAGGCAGCTATGTACAGCAGAAGATGCCATGGTGCTCCCAAAGGAAACAGCTAGGAAATTTAAATAAACACTTGCTTGGTCGCTTCAGGGAAGACATCAGTGCAAGCAATTTCTTTGAAAAAAGGGTATGTGGGTGGCTTGGCCAGAAGCAATATTTTGGTTTTGTCTACTGTAGGGAATTATTTTTTTCCCAAACTCACCCAGCCAGCTTAATTTAGAACAGATTTAAGTTACACTAGGGGTAATGCTGGTATTAAATGAGTGCCAGGACTGTGGAGGTGAACTTCAGCAATACTGTGTACTGGGTATTGCTTAGAATTTGGATCCCAGAGTAATTCATTAGAAGTCTAATGTGAGGAGCCATAATTTTCACGGTGTGAAATGAAAAAGCAGGGTGAAGTGACAAGCAGTGAGCAGGACAGTGTAAAATAGTAGGTTGGATGTACATGAGTGACAGTTTTATCTTACTTCTTTGACATCTCTGACTTCAACTTTGATGTCCTTCCCTTTTTTGCATGTAAACTTGTACCTGCCTATTTTTCTACTGTTTTGTTCCATGGAACATAGATCACTCCACGTGATCTGTTTGACCTATTAAGTTGCCTCCCTGAACTGCTCTAAGCATAGGCACAGTGATGGGTAGATGCTCTGGGATCACTAAAAGGTGTTGCCTAATGTTAGAACCAATGTATTTTAATCAATAGTAGATATAGGATTTGCTTCCAAGTGCCTGGACAGCCTGATATTTCAAAAGCCAGCTTGTTTGCCACAGAATATTTAAAACTTCTTAGTTTTCAGAAAGTGCTGACCTCACTGAGTGGGATTCAAAAAGTTTTAAAAAGGAGATGGGAGGAGCTCAACTTTGCAGTCTTTAATTTTCAGAGACCAAGCTATGGGCATGGAATACCCAACTGTAGGTCAAGCCCTGCTGCCTCCAAAGATATCCCCTGGGAGCAGGAAAATCCCCAGATCAAATCCATTGGTACTGCTGTTTGGAAAGCCAGCTGGAGATACACAGTGTACAGAAATGCAGGGTGTGCTGACATGCTCCACAGTAAGGTGCAACCTTTGACTCTGTGCTCCTATATAAAAAGGCTCCTGGCAAGGCTAGATCCACTGAACTGGCCTCACAGATCTTTGGGGGAGCTGCCAGCCTGTGTTCAGCCTGCTCCTGGGTGGCTGAGAGTGCCCCTTGGCTGCAGCTCACAATCTGGGCTCCTGAGCTCAGCTCGTGAGATAAATCACTGCAGTAGATGTGATGTTCTGCTGAGCACGAGTATCACCATGACAGGCTGTCATCACGGTGGTGTCGTGCTCTCACAGACCTTGAGACCTGAACAGTAGCAGCTAAGCACAACAGCCTGTGGGGAATGATAAGCTAAAGCCCTCATTTATTACAATTCCCTCTGAAATCGGCTATGCCCCTGCCTGGTGCTCAAGCTGTACCTCTGTGTTATCTGCCTCTCCAGACAGGAGAGTGTGGCAAATGCAAAATCCCTGCTCCATTAAGATCTTTGTCAGGCTCACACGTTTAAAATATCTGGAAGAGACAATCTCAAGCTTCAAGGTTTTTTGTTAGCACTTAACAGCGAGCCTTTAAGGCTGTTGTTAGACCTGGGGTTCAAACCAAGGGGCAGCAGATTGAATAAATGGAGTTTATTCAGGAAAGTTCTTGAGTTGTTTAAACTGTGGGCACCATCCTGTACTGTCCAAATGTGCAACATTAGTGGCACTCAGAGAATAAAAATCAATTGTTAATGAAAATATGTAATTTTCTACACAGATCACTTGTACTCATGCTAAGCCCTGGGATTTTGAAATCATCTTACTCCTCATATCCAGACACATTTGAATTGTGAATAACTTAAATATTTTATTCACTGTGGTTTCTTTATAACGATCACTACTCATAGAATTTTTGTTTCGACCACTTGTCATTCAAATGTTGTATCAAAGAAAGAAACATGACAATTTCTTTTAACAGTAGAAGGTGTCCTATCCCTTGGCCATCAGTTAAGCAAACTTTCACCAGTTGAAGATTGGACTGGAAATGTTGAGCTCTTGCCCTGTTCTATGCACTATGCAGTGATGAGGCTTTTTGCCATTTTCCTGCTGGCTTTTTCATAGCTAAATCCTAAAATCTTTAAATGTTGTTTCTGAAGCGCTGTGAGGAATGGTGCCCTGGCCTTCTGATACGAGCAACAAATGTATTTTTCTGTACATGAGGTGAAGCAGGGGGTGGATGCTGAAACCCCACTAGGATGGTATGAGCTCTGCAGCTGATTCAGCAGGTGACCTTCTGAAGTCGTTTTGAGACAGCTTCTCAAAGCCATGGAGATGTCAGCAAGTTCTGTGTATTCCAGTAATGCGTTTGCTGAGACTGTTACACCTGTCCCCAGAGTTAAACCAGCTGTACCTGCAAAATTCCTGTGTAGCTGTGTAGCTGTACTTCTATCAGTGCTTTTCTTGACCTAGGAATGTGGGTTGCAAATGCAGGGCAAAGAAAAATGAAGGCACAGCACTTAAACTTTTATACTGCAAGAATTTCAGATGTTGGACCAGCTGAAGGCTGTAGATATACCAACCTAATTTCCAAGAAGCGTCTAAGTCCATATAATGCATTGAAGCAAGCCTGTCAGTCACTGTTGTTTTCACTGGCTTCAATAGTCTGTATTTTTCACCACTGCTAAGCAGAAAACACTTTTGTTCAGTGGATGGTGGAAGCTTTATGAGATGTCATAACTTTTTCTGTTTAGGAAGAAATGTAAGAACTGTTTTGTGGCTCCATTTCTAATACAGCAATATAGTGTTGTTGCAGGCTTACTTTGTCAAATTTCACAAAAATCAGGATCTTCCACCTCTGGGGTTTGGTTCTTCAGCACCTGTACTGATGTATGTGCTTATGAGTGGGCATAACAATAGAGACATTGTCCAAATATGCTTTCAGTGCTGTCTCTCGTAACATGCAGCCAAACTACTGAAGTATGGGCTAGATACATGCACAGTGAGTGAGCCAGCAGTGTTCCCTTGTGGCACTGGGGCCTGCATTAGGAAGAGTTTCACCAGGAAATCGAAGGTGAAGTCCTGGTAAGACCAAATCTGTAGTGCTGTGTCTGTTTCTGGGTTCTCCAGTAAAAGAGATATATGGACATCATGGAGTGAGTCCACTGAAGTTCAACTAAGATGATTTAGGGACTGCAGTACCTTCTGTGTGAGGAGAAGCTGTAAAAGTTGAGCTTATTTAACCTTGTATCTCATCCAAGTGCATAAATGCCTCTTGGGAGGGAATAAAGAAAACAGACCCAGACTTTTCTCATTGAGAGGACAGAAAACAACGGTCACAAAGTGAAATACAAGATATTCCATTTAAACTTTACAGAAAGGCTTTTCCATTGGTATTGTACACTGGAGCAGACTCTCCAGAAAGTTTGTGGCATTTCCATTCTTGGAGATATTCAAAACGCAACTGGAAATGGTGCTGGACATCATGTTCCAGCTGACTCTTCTTTCAGTAGGAGAGTTAGAATAGACAATCTCCTTAGGTCCCTGCCAGCTTCAGCTGCTCTGTGACTATGTGATTGTGGAGAGGCTTAGAAGTTTTCCAGAATGGCAGCCAAAGCTTTCTTTGTCTCTCTTATCATTAACAAAACAGTAAGAGCTCTCTCTTTTGCAGCCAGTCTGCCTCTGAAAATAAGAGTGTGAAATTCACAGAAATGTTGGAGAAATGCAAGATATGTAATTGTTGCCTTTTTATTATTAGCAGGTAATTAGTTTGATTTTGTTTAATGACAAAAGAATAAATAACTCCTGAATATGCAGTTAACGCACAAAGGAAACCCACAAAACTGATGGGATAGCAGCTTCACAAAGGAACATCTGTTAAAGAAAATGACCTGCACAAAGTCATTGCAAGCCTATTATTCACTAACTGGCTACCTATTGAGAACTAAATGACACAAATGAGTTATACTTATTGGCTTTTCATCTCCAGCAAAGTGGGCTCAAATCCCTAATAAGGCATCAGGTGAAAAGGAGTCTCTGAGGCCTCTATTCCAAATCCCCTGTTATGCACCATATAAATTAGCACATTAGCAGGCTTGCCTCAAGGGAAAAGCAGGACTAGGACAGCAGGTGTGTCATGCAGCACAATTGAGATGCAGCAGCAGAACAGGCTGGTGCTTTTGTACAGTGCCAGGCTGTTTCATGACACCTCTGTTGATCTGTAACTTTCCTGAGCACAAGGCTGGCTCCTGATTCTGAAAGCCTCATCTTCTGTTGCATCAAGCAAACCCTCCAAGGGGACTAAAGAAAATCACTGAAATTTATGATTGAATAGGCTAAGCAGTGCAGGATCCTCACGTATGGAAATGTTTGTCCTTAGCAGTTTGGAAGGCCACTCAGGCTGCTGTGAAGACTGTGTTGTGAGTGAGAGGAGGAAGAGGATCTATCAGGGATTAGTGTGCTGTTGTACACAGAGGGTGATTTTTACTCTGCTGGTTTAGATCTATGAGGAGGTGAAAGAACACAGTGAGTCTGAGACAGTTTTTCTGAATTATTCCTGTTGACAAAGCAAGGCTGATCTATTGAAGTGAAGCACTGATAAAGAACAGTAGAAACACTTTGTTTGTTCTTATCAGGAGTTATTTGCAAACCTGCCAAACTGGAAAAGCCTTTTTGCCCCCCATCTTTTGCTTAGCAATTATAAAATTCTTATTAGTACATAACTATTCTTGTTGTTGGTTAAGAGACTGTCTCACAAAACTCTGGATTAAATTGATGTGTTCAGTGCTTTAATCTCAGGGAAGCAAATTAATCTCTCCTGACATTCTGACGGCATTACTGGCATGACATAAAGAATTATATTGACAGAAGGATGCAGGTGAAGTCCAAAAGCAGAGAGCCCAATTAGCTGTTGTGAAATAAATCCTAGGTGCCCTTCAACCCTTCAAATATGATACATTGGATTCTGTACAATCCATCTAGCTTTGGATCTTAAAAAGTAAAATGAAAGAAGGTATTGAAAAGGTAGAGATGCCCCGAAGTACTAGTGAATATTCATGGATATGGCCCTAAATTTAACTCTGCAATTGGCTTGAGTTCTTGAAAACAAGAATTCTTTCTCATAGAAACCTGTCAGTGTGTTGCTCTTTGTCTCCTGAGGCAGAACCAAAGAGAGGCCTTCTGAATTTATTCACATGAAGAGTAATGGCAAGGGGGAAGAGATATGTGAAAACTGAGGATCAGGAAACATGGGTTAGTAGAGCACAGATCTCTAAATAGAATTTTATTTACTTGCCTTGCATCAAATTTACAGTGTGATTTTTTTCATGATAAAGAAGCAGCAAATAATAATTTCATGTGCAACAAGACAACAGCTTCACTGAATCACATCCCTCTCTTGATGTTTTGACTTCAAGCAATTAGGGAATGTGCAGATGGAAACTCAGCTTTTCACTGCTGAATTTAAGACTGGTTTTGTTTGTCAGTGACCCTGTGGTCAATATTTTATAATAGAAATAACTGATTCTGATAATGTGGTTGCTATGGAAAGATTATTATTTAATTTATATTAATTTACACAAATTCTGTGTATCCTGTAGCATCAAGATGCTGTTATAGAAGAGTGATTATTCCGCATCGTGTTAGATATGAAATTCTTACTTTGCAGATGATCACCATACCAGTTATGTGCCATCAGTCCATGGCAGTCTTTTGAAGGAGGCATAAGGCTTGGTGGTTTGCCAACACAGAGGGAAATCACATCATGAAGGAAAGGCCTTGAGACCCTTGTAATCCCATTTTAGCCCTTTAGCAGAACCTTAAATAGGGTCTGAGATGGTTCATTGACTTTGAACACTTCCTTTGGCCAGAGGAGCATTTCAGCCTTATGCAGTTGTTGCTATCACAGTTAATTCTCAATAAACAATTACTTCACTGATGTATCCAAGATATTACTGTTATCTGTAGCCTGGTAATTGGGAACTGCTGCAATATCTTAGTGACCACAAACATAAATCTTTCACCCAAAGAAATATGAGATTACTCTTTCCATAAATCCTCAGGTGTTGAAGGTACAGAAATACTATTGACAGTCATAACATCAAAGAAAATCATCTAGTCTGTCCTTCTGCCTTAAGGCAGGATAAGCAGTACATAAACTATTTCTGACAGATACCATCTAATCTGTTTTTAAAGACCTCTAATGATGGAGACCCCAACACCTCCCTAAGCAATCTGTGGATGTACTTCACTTTCCTTGCAAAAAGGTTTCAGTGAGGGTAGGAGAATATTTTAAAAAAAAGGAGTTTTGAGGAAACAAAAGAGAGAGCAAGGCTTACAGTCATAAGCCAATCCAGCAGAGGTGTGTAAAATCAAGATCTTTTAATGTGGATCATGATGTAAAGGATATCAGAGGATGGTGGGATGATGTATCTAGGGATAAAATAGTTCCCATAAAAAACAAAAGGCTTTTTTTTTTTTTTTTCCCACAAACTCTGGCATTCTACATTATTGGGAAAGCCTGGGAATACAGAAGAAAATGTATTCTTTGATCAGAGTCCTAATATTAAACCAATCTAAGGGAGAATTGGAATTGTAGATGCATTAGGAAGACTTAGAATACCGCTCATGGCTAGATTAAAGTGGAAGTTATTGAATTATTTTCTCCTTCACTTCAGAGGAAAAACCTTATCTCCCAGAAAAATCAAAACAAGGAAAACAATGCCTGTGTCTACTGCTTTGTATCTCGTTCTGTGTTATGGGCCAAGTTGTAAGGAGGGTGTTTAGAGCAATGAGGCACTAATGTATTCATTGGAAGCCAAAGTGTTCTCTGAAAAATACCGAAGTACAAAAGCAATCACCATTAATCATTATATACAATGAAAGTAGAGTTATCATGAAGTAATAATGCCTTCTGAAATAGTACATTACCACCTAGGATAAAAGAGAGGCTTCTGCATTGCTAATGCTGCTCTTGTGAATGCTTTTACCATTGTTTTTTTGTATGTTTTGCTGTCTGTCTGGGTTTTGACCTCAGGAAAGAGCATGGTTTTCCAACAGAGAAAGTTCATTTTCCACAATTATGAAGGGCATAGTTACTGCAAACCTCTGGACATGCAAACTGGAAATATTTGCTAAAAGTCCTCAAATGGTCTTTTGCAAAGGGTGGCAGTGGCTTCTGCCCAAGTGAAATTCAGCTACTCTGCAGAAAAGCAGTGCCAGCTGTCTGTATCTCTGGATCCTGCCAGTTGCTTAAGCAAACCACAGGCCAAGGGCTGACCTTCTTTACCAAGCCCGTGGAATTACCTGAGGCAGCAGAGTTCAGGAAAGGCTCAGTCAAAGAAGCAGGTTCCCTCACCTGATGATGAGGCAGGGAATGTCAAAGGAACAGGATCTGGCACGTATCTTTCCCCCTATAGTTGATATCACTTTATATAGCTCAGTGACGTCAGTATGTCTTCTGAATTTGGGACCTCACCAGCAGTACCTGAGGCAATAATGCCATGGGAGAGGAGCAGCAGTGCCTTGTAAGAAAAGTCTGATGTCACTGACAAGATGAACTGCTTAGTAATTTGCCCTGACAATAACAGCCTCTCCTGTACCTGCCTTGTGTATTTTGTCAAAGTAGCTGGGGTATGTTCTGATGTGCTACCTGAGTGGAAATCCACTGATACAGAGAAGGCATAGGAGCTAAGAAACACCAGCCTGTGAATTTGAAATTGAGCCTTAACTTTTTTTTATTCTCTAGATCTGTGAGAAAACCCACACCTTTTGTGAACTGCTGGCAGTGTTACTTAAATCCCTGAAAGAAGATGGTGTGCTCTTTCACTGACCTCAGTGAAGCACTTGAGGGAAAGCTCACATTACCACTTCAAGAATCCTTCCCGTAGGGGTGCCTCTAAGCAATTTCTTTTTACCTGTTTTCTAGGTAATTTGTGGGTCTGTTTATTAATAGGTTATTACAATATCCTATTGCATTCAGTCAGGGTGGTCTGTACTGTTCTGGCCAGGAGCAGTCATACACAAGTGATTGTTTACATGCTGCTAGCTATGCTGGAGCAGCTTGGGAAATAACTTCAACATTTTTAGCTTTCTGCTTAGACCTCTACCCCTCCAGATTCTCCTTAAAACTTGGACCAGGGAGGGTTTGTTTGGCAAAAAGAATTGTGCATTCCAGTGCTGTGGAGCTGGGGAGAGACAAAATAATAAGGAGAGCATCTTTTCTTCAAGATGTGCATTATGCACATAAATCTCTTGCATTTTTACCTGTCTCAGTAATTGCATCCTTATATTTATACAAACACCTTTTATTTCAAGGAACAAGGAAATTCAAGTTTACCACAATGAGAACAGCAACTATATTTAGCATCTCACTAAGATATTGCAAAACAGCTTAGGATACTGTAACATTTTCATACCTTGAATTTCACTCTGTGTAAACCATGTTTCAAGAAATTCTACCATTTCTGTACATTCCTGCTGCCAAGAGGCAGTTTTGGTGATATTTCTTTACTGTGGGCTTATTAGAACTAAGCATTAACTCTATGCTGGTGTATTAACCAGTAATGCATATATTCTGTTGAATCACTACACTACTGTAAATCACAGAAAAATTCCACGTGAATGATCAGACCTTACATGTTCTTGTCTGCTACCTCTGTTTTAAGCACATGCCTGGCACTTCCAAAAGGGGTTCTAGAAGAAATATCTTCTTGCATGACATGAAAACAACTGTAAAACTCTCCATAGATTTTTTTTTTTTAGATATTATAGCTTTAAGTAAATTGAGAATTCAGAAGTAGTATGAATACCTATTAAAATATTTTTAGCATGTTCTCCTGTTTTTAGTATAATAGATTCAAAGTTTGTATCTTCTTTGATTTAGTGACAAAGCCCTTGATTTATCACGTGATTTGCCTTTGTTCAAGTCTTTGATGATGTTCATGTGAGAAACAGCTTATTGGTATGGCACAAAACGAATGTTGTATTTATTGGAAAAAAGTATTAGTACTTCGTTCATAATTAGAAAGCAGATTATTTGTCCCCAACAAGGGTTCAAGTAAATTCAGCCTAATATTCCTCCAAAGTTGCAACAGTCCTTGAAAATCTTCCACTTCAAATATTTAATACTAAGTAATAATTTAGACATGACGATTCAAGAGTACCAATTAACTTTGCATGAGTTCTCTTTAAGGATTTACAACAGATTTTAAAGCTTTCACAGTCCCCAAAACTTTCAGGTGCAGCCAATATGTTCCTGACCTATTTGGAGAGAACCTGAGATGCTTCTTGTTGGAGGAAACAGCTAAATATATGTGACTTGCAAAGAGTTCTGCTATGTTTATATTTCTCCCCTCTCTCTTTCTCTTTTTTTATATAAAAAATTAACTGATCATCTCTAGGAAGAAAGGTCATTAGGGAAAGGTCCTCAGTGGTCTCCTGTGTTCTGAAACTATCTGTCATTTAAGTTTTGTGTACTTCTCCAGAGTATTAATTTTCATTCATCTGTTTAATTTATTTGCATTTAGATTTTTGGCAGTCGTGTTAAGCATTGTGTAAACATAGAACACAAGTTAATTCCTTCCCTCTGGTATTGGATACATGTGAATTATTTAATATGGAAATTCCTGTTCTTTCTGAGCACCCAGTGTAAAGACCAGGCTATTTATAGAGCACAACTAAACTGCTCTTTCTTGCACTTTCTGGTTATTAAATTGAGGAGGATGAACCCAGCTCAAATTTATATCCCAGCTGTGAGGCAGGCAGGTAACTGTTGCAGTTTCAGCTCATGGTTTCAAGTACAAATCAGTTTTTGGACATTTTTGTCTTCACATGCTTTCTACTATAAGATCCATCCATGAGTACTACAGGAAAAATGTTTTATGTGGTACCAGTACAAATATTGCAGAAAATCTGTTTATTTCCTGGGAATAGTAAGGATTAAGTTATATGGAGTGTCATATTAGCTGCTATCCAAAGATATCAATATGTCATTCTCTAAATGGTGTTCTAAGCAAGTGTGTTGGTCTTTCTTTGGACATTTTCCAGCCTCCTCTGAAGTATGTTGTGTGAGGGTTCTCTGTTGTGCAGTTATTTTAAATTTGAGTTGGTCAGGTCTAGGGAAACCGATGGAGAGAAGAGAAGCCAAGTCTTGATGAAGTAAAACTTCATATGAAACATGATCTTTATATCTTGTGGATTGTTTTCTATATGACATTCATTAGTGTCTACTGTCAGAGTTCCAGATTAATGGGAGATTAGTGTGAATGGTCATAAGTAATAAATTGTGGAATTACTGAGGAGAGCAGAAACAGTTGGAAGGTGCATTTTACTGCAATTTGGTGTATTTATTTCATTAAGGCTTTTAAATTTTTTTCTTTCATTTCATATCGAATTTGTTTCATTTCACGTTTTCTGCTGAGTTCTCTTCAACAAGGCCTTTTTCAAAACTTCCCATGTGATTGCTTGGCTGAAAAAGGCATTGCATGAAGCCGTAACAGTGATGTGTTGTGTTTTGTGCTGACGAATTATGAGCCTTGATTCATGTGTTCTGACAGAGGCTCAGCAGTATGGTTTGCTTCCTCGAGAACCTGCAGTTTGCAGGACAAACACAGCTTTCAAAACAAAGCCCCTTTGTGTTTCATTTGTTTGTAAATATGCCTGGGTTGCATACATAAAGAATGAGGAATCATGAGCACTTCAGGGATGATGGTGGCATTGAATAAGATAATACCATTGTGTTGGCAGGTCAAGGGTGCAAGGAGAACAGAAGCAGTGAGTGGTAATATGCTCTTGCCTCTGAGTTAGGTTTGGGGATTTACAGCAACTGTAGTCCTAAATCACATTAGAAGTTGATGATAAAAAATTATTTGGATGGCTCTGTGAACTAATCTTTGGGTTATCTGGTGCAATGCTAGGGTCACCCATATGAAAGCTCCTGTTACTTGGTGAAAAAAAGGATTATCATGCTTTGTGGAATTTGCTTAGTAATGCTTCTAGACTGCATTGCAAAATGTCTGGTAGGGTTGTAATTGTAATTGTACTGTGAGTGCACTGTCAGTAAGAGTCCCAAATGTGTGCAGTATCTGAACTATTTTAGCAGTGAGAGAGGGAGTGGAGCCGTCACAATTTCAGATTATCAACGCTGTCCCCTCTGGCCATCAGCATTACTGTTTGTTGGGGAATTGAGGTATCCCAGTACTTTCTTTGGAAGAGAAAGGCAAGGCTGTTAGCAGAGCTGAGAGCCCAGCCTGTGAACAGCCAGCAGCCTAGAGCTGTAAGCTGCTGCCTTGACCTGAGAGGGCCTGGAGGCATGTCAGCATGGCACGGGCATGCCAGCAGCAAAACGTCTCTTGCTGTGCCTGTGCCCAGCTGGGTGTTCACCTTCACAGCCTCCCACAATGTCTGTGAGCTTCAACCCCTTTCTTCTGAACCTTCTTCAGGCAGGCAGCCTGCCTGTGGAGGACACAAGTTACAGGCAGCTGGTATTAATTCTGCTATTTATTAAAAAAAAAAAAAAATCAAAGGAAAATAATAGTTTACCAGCTGACTGATTTCTAAGATAATTCTTCCTGGAGACTTTTTTACTGGAAAAGGAAATATTCTTATAAATCACAATGTAGAGAGTGTTCCCTTTATAGTGAGAACAGAGAAAAAGGTATATGAGATAAGGGTGAGAGATAAAGGCAACTGAGTGGTAAAGGCTGGTCCTGACAGGCAGTTGGAGGGGGCAGGTTGAGAAATATAGGGTAAAAGAAGTAGGAAATCTAGACAGGGCAAAATCCTTCATTCTTAATGGAGCAAGATCAGTGGGCACTGTGCTGAAGGAAACTTGTCTGCACATCTTGTTTCCCAGTAACTTAAATGAGAAATCATTTGAGAGGGATTTCTTGTAAGTTTATCAGTGCATTGCATACAGTGCTGTTCCTGCAGTCTGTGAAACCTGCTATAATGTATCTTATTACTTCATATGGAACAAGAAGAGCAGTCATTTCCAGAAATGAGAGCACTCCGTATAATTGTGTGGAATGAGTTATGCATAATATATACACCCTTCAAAAATAAAGATTATCTGCTCTGCAGATATCCACACGGTATTAACTGTCTGAATGCAGGAATCTGTCCAGCAGCAAGCAAACAGGAATTAAAACACTGATAAAGATGAGGATCTTGTGGCTTAACTACATCTCAGAAACAAGATGATGCTCAAAGCGTTGTCCAGAATGGCTGAACACTGTGGGGTTTGTTTTTGTATTTTAATGATGTGTTCAAAGCCAGGTTGGGTCTCCTGGAGACTGACTGAAGTGAGTATAAACTTGGCACCTCTTTGCTCCCTTCACAGGTCAGCAGTGTGTGAAACTTTGCCTTAAGGTACCTTGGGAGGGGCTGGTTCTTGTTTGGAGTTCAGGTATTGTACGTGTTCTCAGTCCTAATTGTTGTCATTCATTAGTCTCCCTACTTCCTTTATGTAGAGCTGGTCAGTTCTGCTTTGTGCTCCTTACCATGAGGTAGTTGATACTGAACTTCTCTTAGTCACTTTGAAATTGTTCCTTTTTTTTCTTAAGTAGCTTTTGCATTTTTACACTGGGCTACAGCACTTGTGATGTATGAATTCTGCCTTCTTCCCTTCTTTGCAGAACAGTGGATAACAGTCTTTTCAAAAGCATGAAAATTTGCAACCAACTGCAGTTCCATTTGCATTTAGGTATAGGAAGACCCATGAAAGTAAATTGGATTTTTTCTGTGTTTTGGTCACAGTAGCCAATGACGTGTCAGATCTTTGTCAGCTGTTTGGGTGAGCTCTCACAGGTTTCACCAGCAATTGGACCTAGATAATTTAAGGATGTGCTTTAGTTTCACACCCTCAACATTTTCCTTTGGTATGTTTTCCCTCTCACAGTACTACTGAAGAAATTAGTTTACGCTGTTGCTTCTTTCACTGAGCTCTTCTAATCTTTCTAAGGCAATTGTGCCACCTCTTTAATAATCTTTTCCCTTTCTTATGGGTACCTGCATCTCGTCACTGGTAATGACAGTGCTCAGCACAGGGCACACTTTTCCAGGTGTGATTGCATCAGCACTGTATTTTTGATTCAGTGATATAGTTAGTCATCGCTGTTTGCAGTAGAAAGGGCAAATGGAGTGAATTTTCCAGCTCAAACAGTTTTAGTTGTTGTATTGAGGCTAGCATGTAGAAGCACGCACCCTGTAAAGGACCAGGCTCAGGATTTCATTATCAAACCTAGCTCATTCTTCTAGCCAAACACTCCTGGATAAATAGAATTCTGTGCTTTGCTGTTTTTCTGCTGCATACTAATGCAGAGAGATTCCTCAGTGGGTGCTGAGAAACTGATATTTAGTGAATGTAGTTAAATGACTTTTTCCATGATTATAATGAGAAGGACCCGGTGAGATCACAGAAAAGCAAGCCACACATACTGTGCATTTTCTGCAGTTTGTATTAAAATTTTAAATAACTGCAGAAAAATAGGTTGTTTGGGAGATTAAAAGGGTGCATTATTTCCTGTATGGCATTGCTTCTTCTGAACTGGCAGTAACACTGCGCTATTTATTCTCTGCAGGGCATTGAGCAGAGGTTGTTAAAGGGGATGTCTACTCCCTAAAGCAATATGTTTTAGCAATGCTGTTGAAACACAGCTCAGATTCACGTTTAATATGGATGAGAACTGGAACCAGGATTTTCCAGACCTGTAAACCTGCCTCCTTCCATATTTTTCTCGTGCATTCATCATGTTTCCTGCTCCTGGAAGGAAAGTCACACACAGGTTGTCAAGCCACATGTAGGGTTTTACCTGAGCATGCCAGGAATGGCTGCCTCAGTATGAGGACTGATTTTACATGTAGGTGAAAGTTAAGATGTGTGGTTAGGTTTTGTCTTGAGTGCTACTGAAGTGATCTCCTACTTGTAAAAGGCAAAATACAGGAGAGGTAAACATGTAAGCATGTGCTCTTGCAAGTGTACTGAATTTCACACTGCTTGCAGTTAGAAAGTGCAGACAGTTTCTAACCCTCGTGGTAGCAGAGAAAAGGCTGGAAATGCGATAAAAAGCATTCTTACCATATGTACATTTCTTAAAATATCTGTCTTGGATCTCCTGAATATTATGAAAATAGCATCATAACAATCAATTTCTCAGTAGTCCTGATCCAGACAAGTCAGCTGCAAATTAAATTTGCCATCCTACAGGGTGAGCTGCCAGAACAGGACATCTGACAGAAAGTCAGTGCTTACCAACGTGGTCATGGCGTGGTTAGTTAGTGTTAAATGTTGGTGTATGTGATGTGATGTCTATAGTTGCTGGTAATAGAATTTATTTTTGCTCAAATTTGTATGTTTAAGAAGCCTAATTTTACAAAATGATAAAAATAGTCAATAGTCTTCGGTCAATAGAGGTGCAGTTGTTTGTTATGTTCAGTATTTTGGTTTGCTTTGCTTATCACGTATGAGAAGGTCTCAGATCTCACTCTCAGATCTCACTCTACCATCCATTAAAACTACAGAGACCTGTAGCTTTGAGGATGGCTACAGTATCATTTGTCCCCTGTCCTAAAGCATTGGGTGGGTGCATATACAGAGGACATGAACATCAGCCAGATTTTCTTAGAAATGGGAAGATATTAGAGGCCTTTACTTGGCACATCATTTGTGTTTAAAAAATTAGGTTTTTGTGAAAATAATCCTGATGAGCATGTTTGCCATGTCTCTTCAAATCATACAAAAGCTTTTATATCCTGTGGGCTTTCAAGCCTTTCTTTTTTAAATGCTCTGTAGCCTGTCCTGAAGTAATCTCCAACATGAGGATTTTAAGTGTAGAGAAAATAATTGCTTCTTACATGATCCTGACTTGTAACTGAATATAAAGTTATACTGATACTACAGTTTTGGGTTTTTTTTCCTTAGGTTTTATATCCCTCCTTCCATTTCACTGTCCAATTATCTGCATTCACCTTGCAGTGCATATCAGAGCTGCAGGTCTTAATTTAGACTGTGTATCACTCCTGATAATTAGGAATTCTAGCCTAGTGAACCATGTCCATTTTTTTTCTCTCTTTTTGTTGTGTTTAGACAGAACATCTGAGCTTCAATTTTTAACTGCAAAGAGATAAGAGGAAATAAAGGGATGGGGAATTGGTTAAATTATGAGTCTTGTAAAGCCTTGCTCTTCTTTATCATCTCCTTAGGCTGTTCAGAGCAGAAATTGCATGAATAAGATTTGTGGTGGTTATATTAATAGATTACACTTTGCATTATTTGGTCCCTGAGAGCTCTACCTATGTTTGATGAATTAAAAGAATCAGTAACAGCATGCTGGAAAGACTCATCCCTTTAAGAGGAAATGTACAACCACTGGTCTTCAAAACATTGCAGGCAGAGGATGGTGCTGGTTTCTCACAGGAGGAGAAGCACAGCTTGCTGTCCCAGTGACTGTCATCTACAGGTTTTCTCAAGCAACAGAGGAAGGTGGTTGAACAGCTCTCTCTAACAGAGAGTAAGGCATGCTGGGTCAGCTCTGGAGAAACTCCAGCAAATTTTTCCTGGCTTCCAATATCTCATTCTCATTTCTATTGATAGCCCGGGTTCCTGTCCCACCCCACTGTCAGTAATCTCTTGCTCCTGTGTGTTGGCAGAACTCCACCCTACCAGATCTTTTTCATTTATATTATTCACCCTGTTACTGCTCTTGCTTCCTAGCACATGCCTCCCTGAGGGTCTGAAAATCTTACCCTGTCATATTCACAGCAGCTGTTCTCATTCCAGGAGTCTGTGTGAGGGCAGCCAGCATTGCCTGCTTTAGAGAAAATAGCTTTAATCATCGTGAGTGACAGGGAATAAAAGCTGTTTCTTCTTAACCTCCTCCTCGTGATGGGGAGGGTTTCTCTGCAGTGTCTCTGACTTCATTTATCGTCTAATATGTTTGTATAAATAACCTTTAATTTGCTGTTGTTCTGTCTCTTCCGCACTCACATCCTATGAACTTGTAAATACAGATCCATGTGAATATGCATTCATGTTAGCTCAACTGTTACTTCTAGTTATTTGTTAATCATTTATTAATAACAGTTCCAAATATCTCTTCTGCTGCTTGCATATCTGTGAAAAATCAGTGGCATTCTGACACTCTAAAGCTACTCAGTCTTGATTTGTTGTCTTTCTATAAATATGTAATAACAGAGGCTGGCTCAGAAAACCCATTGGGGAAAAATTCCATCAAAAATGCAACTTCTAATGAAAATTAATCAATTTTCCGAGTTGGGTCCATGGCACCATGACACAGTGTCTTCATGATAAGGACTCTGCTTAGATTTTCCCCAGAAGTGTCTCTGAAATCTGTATTTTATTTCTGCATCATACTACAGTATAATAATGTAGAAATCAATTGACTCTGAATATTTTAGTCTTTGAACATTTTCCTTTGAGAATTTTGGAACACTCGATCTTCATCCCTGCCCTGAAAGCAGTGAGGTAGCAAAATCAAAATCCTTCATGAAACAAAACTCACAGCCTCTTCAGGTTAATAAATCCTGATCCTGCAGGTTTAGTTCAAGCTGTACTCCCTTAATTTCAGTAAGCTCAAATGAAATCCAAGATATCATGTTCTCATTAAGTGCAAACAGATGGGTAAAACACCACTGATTAGTAATATGAAACTTTATCCACCAGCCATGCAGCAAAAATTAATTTTTGTAGTGTGTGTTACATATTCTTCTTTGCAAGTCATATGAGTTGAAAGTTATTAGGCCCATCCACTAGTGTTTGAGCAGTTTTTTTTTCCCAATACTTACTTTATGTCAGGCTGAAACTGTTCTGGTTTTGTTTCTCATGATCACAATTTTTTTTCCTAAGGAATTTTGGATAATTGAAGAATGGAATTCTATGCATGAAGTTGTCCAAAACAGCTGAGTAACTGTCTAGCAGAGAAATTTACCTTGACTGACCCTTTCAGAGTCTGGCCCAGTCTTTACACTGTCTGGCCAAATTTACAGTGTCCATTTAAAAAAAAGGCAGCCCTGCTTTCACCATCAGACTAAAGTCAATTACAGACTATTTTAAGCTAATGACTTTAACACAAAAGAAATGAATGTGATTTTTTTGTTCAAGTGCTTCTAATATTCTGTCAGCTGGGCATTATAATTAATCTTAATTCACATAAGAGGTAAAAAGGCATTTTTCAGTACTGGACACTTTATACAAGCTCCCTGCTTAAATAATTGAGTGTTAACCTCTCTAGAATGAGTCTGTGGCTTTCAGTGCCATTTTAACTGCATGTCAGAGGGTGTAATTTATTTCCTGTTTGTCTTTTTTAGTATTTTTCCCCATATAAGGATCTGACATTAAAGTACAGCAAACAAGTTGAAGCTACTTCGAGAAAAAATAGGTAAAAAAGTCAGATGCAGACAAATTTTTAATCTCTCATGCTCCTTCTACAGTATCTGACACTATTGCTTGATCTGTTTCTTCTATCACCACTGGTTATAGTACAAATATTGGCACTTTTAGATGAAGCAATTTCTTGATGGTAATTTCTCCTCTTGAAGGTTGTAGAGTGTACACAGGTGTCTCCTGTGCCAGAACATGATAAATTCAACTGTGTATCTCTAGGGTTATGAATGGTGTTAAAGATTGATGAGCATAGTGTTCCTGAAACATCAGAAAAACCTAATGAATCAATTTTCAGTCCACAAATCATCAATTTAAGAGTAGTGGGTTTTCCACATGGACACTTCAGTGTCCTGCTTCTGACTCAGACACGCAACCCTGCCAAGTCAAAACATCAGATCTGAGCTGTATCTAGGCATGGGGGGAATTTCTTTTCTCAAATTATAAGCTTTTTCTTTCAACTTTGTCTCTTTTTGCTCCATGTCACTGGACATACTTGACTGAGTATAGTAATAGCGGTTGTAATCGCACAAATAGATGGGTTTGTGTTGAGATTTCACACTGTGTGTCTTTGGTTTCAGGATGGTACAGCTATGTGCCAAGGCTGCAGAAAAGCTGACAGATCACAGAAAAACTGTGCCTGCTTTCTGTATAAACTTGCAAATTTGTAATTGGGATAGGATGGACAGATCTCATGGGATTCATCAGTGCATAATTCCAGGTAAAATCAGGCTTAAATCTCATACAGAAGAAGATAGTCTCTTTGCCATGGGATACAGGAGCAAGGGGCACAGGCTGGATACCAGGAAATGTTTTGCCTGTTCTGGATTTCTAGTGTGGCTGAATCTGGAGTCCCATGGTCCTCAGTAGCTGAGGGCTCTCCATGTGGGAAAGAAGTTCAGTGCTTAGCTGTTCTTAGCTTGCTCCATGAAATTCAAGACAAAAGAATTGTGTTGGGATTTGTGGCTGCTCAGAACAATGTATCCAGGTTTTATGTTTTTCCATGACCTGAGCAGACACAGAAAGTATGCCTAAAATCCGTCCATCCTACAAAGGATGGCGAGAGTTGGAAAAATATGGATATTCTGATTATTTCCTCCTGGATTTCATGAGTAAATAGATAGATTATTTATGTAGTGGTAGCTTTTTAGCTTTTTGCTTTATGCCATCTCCAGAATAGGCTGGGCTAACCCTGGAGATATTTGCAAGTTTATTCTCTCTGGTTGTATCTAAACTGGACATACAGGAATACTTTCAGACTCTGAGAAAACATCGTTGTCCTGGCTCCATTCAAAATTTATGCCAAGATTTAAGAGCCAGGACCATAATTCCTTTATTTTCCCCAACTGTCCCTCAAAACCAACTGCAGAAGTTATAAAGAAGATGCAGACCTTAAACATGTACAAAGAATTAATTCTTCCTTTTTTTTTTCAAGTTGTTTGGTTACTCATTTGCAGTAAGTTTGACCTTTTATGTAGGGACAGGTAAACATCAAGAGAAACACTACACAGTGTTACACACAGTGAATAAACTACAGTTTATTCATCCTGGATGGTACATTGCTCCAGAAGTGATGTTCAGAAAGGCTGTTGATCATATGTAGACCTGATGAATATGTGACATTTCTGTTTCTATCAGAAATATCCTTGTCTACTTAGATACAATACCTTCCTTTCCTACTCAAAGCCTAGAAAAATGAGGAGCAGGTCCTGGAATCCATTTTGCATTTTAGGCAGTTCATAAAAAGAAAATAGACCTTACATTTCATTGCAAACTCTTTGGCTGTCTGACAGCTGAAGAAGACCAGTTAAGCAAACAGAAAAGGTGATGAAAAACTGAGTTCAGAGATGGTTATGTTCAAAGTGAAAGGAGGGAAAGGGCCATTGGTTACTGAGGCAACTGTTTGTTTAATGCTAAATCATTTCCTCACTGAAGGGAGCAGCTTCTGTTTCAAATTAATTCCCGAAGCTGTTGTTGCACTACTCACTCTTACCATGTTTTTGAAGCATAGATGGTTGCAATGAGACAAAGTAGGTTTCCTTAGACCTGACACGGTACCACTTCCTGAAGAAAATGTAATAGAAAGTGTTATCGGTTACCATATTAATCTTTAGCCTAATCTACTTAGCATGCTCACTAATGTATTTTTCTTATTTTATTTATGCTCTTTCCTCACCCATTTTATCATTTAAGGGCTTAATTCAGTTAACTATGTTGCCAGTAGTTCAGATACGCTCTGTTTCCTGACTTCTACTTTGGAAACTTTGTTTTCTAAACTAATCATGCATGCAATGCATGATTGAATATCTTTGTTGGAAGCAGTTGTGACTTTTTTTGGTTGGGTTTTTTTCTTGAAGGTGTGGTAACTGTACTTCTGAAAGTAGAATTCTAATTTTCAGGGGAAAAGGGCATTTATATAATTTTTCATTCAAAATATTGGTATTTCTTGATGTTTTAAGAATCGCTGACATTCTTATTTATTGATCAGCATATGTTTCTCAGTATCAACTACCATGATTTCATAAATAGTAATGATCTGAATGTGTTGGTTTTATTTATGAAAATATTCATGACTTCTCTGCAGTTTCAGAATTCAATCAGTTTTAGTGTTTATTAAGGAAGGAATTTAGATGAAGAGAGAAATTACCCATATGTAAGAGCATAGTGAGAACATATGTCAGAACTGGTGTTAAAACTGCATTTGAGAGGTCAGAAAGTGCAGGGGTAAAATGATAACTGCCAAAAGTCAAGCTGAGACAGGAAATTTAAGCAAATTGTGAAATATTTTTCAACCATGCAAATAAAAAAGAACAAGAAAGAAATGGAAGCGCTGTGCCCTGAGGATGGGGATAGAATTAAAGATGATCTCATTCTGCATTTTAAATATTTTTCTTCATCTTCTTTTAAGTTGAATTCGGGGGAAGGAGAAAGCCTGGTAGAGGAGAAGGCTGATGGAAGGAAGGGAGTGGACATGTCCACAACTAAGATATGAAAAATAAACTGTGTGATCTCAGTTCACTCCAGATCACAAGGACTTTTCATCTTAGGTGCCCGAAGGGACTGGCATGTGAGAAATAGATGTCCAGCACCAGGATTTTCTACAGTGAAATGAAGTCATACTGGGCTTTTATGAACAGAGAGCAGCAAATATTGCCAATATTTATGCATTGAGTGGCAAGGAAGAAGCTACACAAAAAGTTGCAGACCTGTCTAACTAAGTGCATTTGTGCATATTGGCTTTGGGCACGTTTTGAAGGGTAGAATAAAAGTATATACAAATAAAGGAAAACAGGATCAGATTCAACCTAAGTATATCAAAGGACACAGGATAATAACAATGGTGTTTATGGTTTGGGGTTTGTTTGTTTTTTTCAGTAAGATACCTGCATTTTAGGCAAAGGAGATTCAGCAAGTGTTGCTTAACCCACAGTAGAGCATTTGACAGGATACAGAACATGAAATTAGGTGTTTAACTGAGGAAGATGTGGATTTCTCTAAGAACTGTACAGTTGTATCTGTTTTAGTGGGAAGGTGGCACGGTTTATTAAGGGAAGCCTTTGTGTTGGAAGGATGCTATTACCACTGTCTTTTAAGGATAGGTTTCAAAAGCAAGCCTGTTTAGTACTTTCACAAATAATCCTGGCACAAAATGAAGAAGGAGCAAATAGACTGCAGTGATGACACAGCCCAAGAAGGGGCCAACAATGCAGTGTAGGACTGGAGTGCTGTACTCTGAAATATTGGGTGAACCTCGAGGGCAAGAAAAGAAATAGGATGAAGATTAATACTCAGACCAGGGTGGTGTGTAGGGTTAGACACATTTAGATTCAGAGCAAAACCTTCTGCTGTCAACAGGATTGCCATCAGCTGGGGAAAACCCAGCATGATGAGAGAGACACAGGCCTGTTTGATCACAGGATGACTATGTAGCACAAGCACGAGGGAACGGAAAAAAGGGTGAAAGCGGCGGCAATTTCAGGTGAGATCCTGTCAACAGAGAGGAAAAAGTAGTTCAGTTGTGCGAGACTCAACTGAGGTCTCATCTAGAATATTGTGTGCTGTGCAGTGCTCTGCAATAGCTGGGCAAGATTAAATAAACCTTGACCAAGTGGGAGCTACTGGAATAATGTTGGGAATGTAAATCTGTAAGTATGACCTGGTTAATCTAATGCAGGATGAGAGGAGATTGGTTACCCTAAGTAAACACAGTACTACATAAGAGGGGGAGAGGATATGTGTCTACGTGACATGAAATTACATTAAGATTAAAAGTGAAGAGGAATTATGTAACCATCAGGGAAGCAAGTCCTTAAACAGTCTTTCAATGCGAGTGGCAGAAGTAAAGTATCCACTTGGTCTCAAGATAGGTCTCAGGTAGCTTGTGGTAGGATTTTATGTTATGTTATGATACCAGTACAGATAGAGATTGAAGTCTAAGACCCAGGACAGTGTACCAGTTGAACCCTCTATACCAACAGGGATGACTCAGAGAGGACCTGGCAGGCTCTAGGTTTGTTCTACAGCACCTAGAGTTCCTGTAAGGAGTTATCTTTGCTGGCAGAGAGAACACTCTGCAGAATCAGTATTTATGAACCAGCATCTGGTTTCCTAAAAATAATTTTTGACTGCATCTTTCTCTAGTATTCCCCTTCATTTTGCCCCTTTTACTTATGCATTGGTTCATTTTACTCGCAGTCTCCACAAATTGTTTGTTTTCTCTAGGGCTTCCAACAACATTTGCAATATTGAAAGTGAATAATAATATATATGGCCCTTTGCTTCTAAGCAGAATAGCCATATGTAAAGATATTGGCATCCTTTCCTTTTTACAAAAGTAAGAGTCTATATTATCAATTTTAGGCCTAGGCTAAATCAGCAGCTTGAAAAAGATGATGCCACTGTGAGTATCATTTTCCCCGAAGAAAAAGGATCCATGCTTAAGGAGACATTGAGGAGAAGCAGTTCAGAGGCACATCACAGCCTTGGTTGTCTGAGTCCTTGTCAAGACACCTTTGTGCAACTCCTTTTTCTGTCAGCATCTCTCCAACACAGAAAAGGATTTGAAGTCAGAGTCGTGAAATAGGCAGGTTGTGGCTTTACTGCAGGGCTATCAGCTAGAGGCTTGAGCAGATGAAAGCAAATGAGTCCCTCAAAGACTAGCATTTAAGAGATGCCTTGGAGGTGAAACAAAACATTCACAATAAAATGGTATGTTACCTACAGTGCTGTATTTTATGAGCTGAGTGTTGAGTACCACCCAAAAGCACATCCAAATGAGGCAACTCTGTGGGGAAATGTTCTCTTGAATCACAAACCTGGCTTAACTAACTAAAATATCTGCTTTTGTTACGAGATTTCAGTTTGTGAAGCTTTCAGCCACACTTCACTCAAAGAAAGTAAATTGGTTTCGTTAGATGGAAATTTATGTCTCATTTGTGTGAACAGCAGATAGATTTGTTGCAACCTACAGGAAAATTAACAGTGTGCCCCAAAGGACTTTAAGTTTCTTTTCTTGTTAGCATTCTGCAGTATTTCATACATCAACTGATCTCCTCAGTGGCATTCAGGAATAAGAGCATGGATAATCTTAGATTTTAAATGGATTCCTGTCTTTTATTGTTGTCGTTAAGTGTTTGTGATTATATTATTAAAATGTCTAGTAAGAAACTCTGGTTGACTGATGTCAACTAAAATGCAGCTACACAAAAATAGTTTGCTACCCCAAGTAAAAGCCTAGCAGGGTGATTTTTATCAGTGTCTCCTGTTGATTTCATTTGGAAATATGCATCTATACCAGCTGAAATGTGTCCAGAATTGTATGAGAGGCAATATATATGTCTGGATACCAGAGCAATATAGGTTGTAAAAATGCATTTGTTTTGTTCTTCCTGAGAGCTCATTCTTGGGGCTGATAGATGCAATGAGAGCCATTGTTGTCACTGAATACTGTCCAGGGCTGTTGAGTAAGTGGAAACAATGACATGGCCTGGCCAAGCCAGCATCTGCCTGGTCCTGAGCTCCTCCTGCAAGCAGGTTAATTCTGGTTAATTCAAGGTTAATTCTGCATCACGCCATTCAGTGACACTCAAACAGGTCATTTGTGAGCTAAGAAGTGTATCATTTCACTGTGTGCATATACTTCCATCAAGAGTCTGCTGCAAAGCAGCTTGTGTTTAGGGTTGGAATATTTATGGAGCATCCTGCAAACCGTTTTCAAGTTCTGCCGTTTAACACCTTCTTCGTGCCATATGTTCTACTGTATCTTCCTTGTTTTTCTAACTGAGATGTCAAATCTTGGTATAATAAATCTCACAGCTCTGGGGAAAGTGCATTGGAGGGCAAATCAGGGTTTTTTTCTTTTGTTTTAATTTACAGTTAGTAAGCTAACATATTTAATGCTCCTCTTACCCCCACCCCCAAAATGCAATTTAGTTACACACTTCCAAGCTGTGCCTGCTTTTAGATAAAGCCTATCTATTTATGGGTAGCCTATTGCCTTTTACGAGGCAGAAGGGGAGGTGTGGCTGGTGCATCTTGCTGTGTCCTCCCAAGTTTAAGCCTCATGCTAGGCTGGAGTGGAAGCTGACGGAGCTGTGGGTCCCTGGAAGGACTGTGACTTAAATAAGCCCCGTTTTTATCGCTCCCAAAAGCTGTTCTTGAAGTTGAGCAGCTTTAAAGTAATCAGAGCTTGTCGGGCTGTTGTCAAGAAAGTTACTGCTTGTCTCTCTTTTAGGGAGGGGTAAGTTTCCTTGAAGAACCTTGCACTTGTCATTAAGCAAGAGTGCTACCTCAGTGCAGCTTCCTTCTCAAGGTCAGTCCAGCGTGTCATCAGATTTTCGTGCTGTACAGCTTTTCTTGCTGTAACTTTTTTTATACAGTCCAAGTATATAGTATTGGCCTTGTATTTGGTTAAAAAAAGCTCAGCTTTTCATGCAGCTCTACCCCTCCATTTGCATCATATAGTGCTAATAAACAGGATCAAGTTAAGGGATTGAAATTAGGAGTTGAAGAAGTCAGCAAATTTTTTGAACTATATTAAAATTTAATTTTTTCAAATGTTGTGATTTAGGCTCACTTGGCCTATTTTTTGAAACATATTAAGGAGTTTATAAACTTGGAGCTGGTCTGTTAAGTCATCTCTGCCCATATTTTTCCTACACTGTTTACAGTTTTGTACTGTCATATTGGAAAGTAAATGACCAGAACATAAAAAGAAAACAGTCAGGTTTTTTATATTAAAAAAATGTGGTTCCTTAAGGCTAAAATTATTGACCTCTAGCTGCCAAATGTTTGTCTGGGAATTACATTACCAGTCAATTTGTTGTAGGGTCTTGGGGCTTTCAGTGCTCCTGAATTTTTAGCTTCTCATGTAGGAAACTTTGCCAACATTTCCATCAGGTCTGTCTGTCTCTGGCCACTCCAAAGTGATAGTTTTATTCTAGATGATTGATAGGAGACATTTTAGCTCTATATCCAAAGCATAACACTATAAATCAC
Organism: Lophotriccus pileatus; assembly: GCA_035583135.1. NCBI lineage: Eukaryota > Metazoa > Chordata > Aves > Passeriformes > Tyrannidae > Lophotriccus > Lophotriccus pileatus. The sequence goes on from JAWWES010000001.1 coordinate 18,317,523, forward strand.
TGGTTTTCATTTGTAAGGAGCAAAATTATATTCACCTTTTGCCACCATTTATCATTCTGAGGCTAGGCTTGGTCTGTGTTCTTGGGTAAGATCTGAGAAAACAGGCCATGCACCTCATGGAAGTTGGGCATGGCATCCTTTTACACTTGTATATGTGTCAGTAGAGGAAACAGGCTTTCATTTCCTTGCATGTTTTCTGCATGTTAATATGCTCAAGCATAAACCTGTTCATAAGGTTACCAAGCAGAAATTTTTACAACAAAAGTACAAACCTAACCATACCTGTATCTGTGACTTCTTATCTCCTTGGAGATATGAAAAAAATCTGTTTATCTGAAACTTTTTCTTCTGCAAGCTAAAGAATGGACTGGCAACTGTATTTCTCTACACCAAGTTTTCCTGGGGGAAATTGCTTCACTGTATTTCCAAAGGCCTTAGTCTAAACCAACTCTCCAGAGGTATCTTAGGAGCCAAAACAGGTTATTAGAGATGTCCCTCTGGTTATAGATTTTCTCAAAACCTCTCATTTAATATGTTTTTATTCATTTGAAGTTTTCTACGTGCAGTAGAAACTGTGAGCACGATTTCTGTTCAGATTGCTCTCTCAGCTGAGTCTATGCCAAGCTTGAAGGAAACAGTATTAACCCCTTTTCTTTTGACAAGTGAAAGGGTACAAAACAATCCCAGAGGAGATTCCATAACTCTGGCAAACTAAAGGGGCTTAAAGACTGCAGATTTGAAGTTATCATAGACTGAAATACCATTTTTCTTAGAAGAAACCACCCTACCTCAGGAATGCCCCAGCTGTTTAGTTTTGTGTGGATGTAGTACAGAAGAACTGGGAACATTCCAGACCAGAAAATTAAGAAGGTATTTCAAGTCCTTGTATCAGAAACTCCTTTTTTATCAGGATAGTGCAAAGTCAAATATGCAGCTTCCCAGAAAGATATTCCCAGTTGTGCAATATTGTTCCAAAATACATAATCAGAAGCAGCACAGAGAAAATCCCTGTTGTCATAAAATTAGTTAAGAGTGTGAGCAATTAAACTTGTGTTTCCTGTACCTAGGATGAATTGGGTTTAAGCATGGAAAAGGGTTTTGTATTTGCTTTTTGCTCTGTTGCTACTGCTGTGGATTATTGATGACCCTGAACTTGAATGCAGAAATAGGAGACACTTTTTACAACATAATTTATAAAACATCGGGGGAAACAAAATTGCCCTGTGAAATCAAAGATGCACAACTTTCAGGAAATCCAACATGAACCTCATTATAATAGTGGAAACTCTTGCCACATTCCACGTGTGCACATAGTCCAGCATCTACCGGTTGATTTGTCATGATGTGGATCAACAGATTACATCAGTAGTGTAGATCTGTCCCCACTCTAAGAAAGTACAGACATGTCATAAACAGATCATGTAAAAAGGTCAACAAGCTGTCTAAATGACACCACCATGATGTGGGATTTTTTTAAGTATAAAGCTCATGCATCCAAGTTCACAAAAAGCAGGTCAAAGCGATGTCTCATTTAATTACATCCCATGGAACTGTACTTTGTTTTGCATGATGAGAATGCTGAGCACAGGACTGGGCACCAGCTACTGCTCTGGTTTTTTAGTTGGTTCCTCTGTTCTTTTGGCTTCTCACCCCTTGACTCACTCACGGTGGCTTAATTGATTAATTAAAACTGGGAGCAGTATCAAACTTGGATTACTTATGTTTATACAACTGAATCCTGTGTGTGCTGGTGTTTATATGGCTGAACTTTGTCTGGACTGACTGTTTTTCAATTAAGTGAAATGTGTAAGAAGGATAAGGCATAATTTCACAGACTTTGTAACTGTTTTAAATGACCAGTTTGTTTTGTCGCTGACTTTCTCCTGTCCCTCAGCAGCCCTCCCTGAGGCTCTTCTCCAAAACTGCCCTTCTACTGTGGCACTGGTGCACAAAAATGCTCTCTGTTTGGTCAGGAAGCAGGCATTGTCTGGTTCTTAAGGGGAAAAATAATTTTCTTTTAATCTTCACTACCTTTGGATGCTTATTTTCTCCCCTTCCTGAGTGTTGTCTGGGTTTCACAAGAAATAAGAAAAAAAATGTGAAAGGGGCTGAATTCGTACAGAGCTTTGGGAAGAAACTTTTTAAAAAGCCTCCAAGAAGCTGAGGAAGGAGATAACATTTGACCTTTCCAGTCACGTATTTTCAGAGAGCATGAGGAGAGGATGAGAAAGGACAGGAAGGAGAGAACCTGGAGGGAAACCCAGAACAAAGACAAGAGGAGCACGCATGGTACGCGTCTCTCTTGCCCTTCATTACTTACTATTTATTTTTGAGGTGAAGCCAGGACTAAGGAGGAATTCTCAGGCTCAGCTGAGGCTTATGAACTAGCTGCTGAGACAACAAGCTTTGCAGATGTCTCCGAGGTCATTCCACATGCAAACTCATCTTGGCAGAGGTGACGAACAAGTGCTTAAAAGTGTGGTGCTTAAATCTAAATTTAGACAAAGTTTTGCAAGCATCAGGTATGTGTGTCTCTAACTGCACAGTGCTGCACTTCAACAGGTGTCTGTGAAGCACAATGAGCTGCTGGAGATAATGGTTATAATTGTGCTGCAGGCATTAAACTCCAAGCTTCAGAAAGAACGTGAGTCGTTGTACGGATAAGGTAAAAATACACTCTGTGTATTCTTAGAGAATATTTCTGCAATTTTCTTTGTAGCCAATATTTTGTTGTTAATTTTTCATGAAGTTAGGAGAGGTATAACTCAAGTATTGGAGACAGTGGCAGGGAAGGGTATGAAAACTCTGGCAGAACTCTGCTTTTAATGTTGGGTGCCAATGGGACTCATTTAATGTTCATATCCAGATTTGCATATTTTATCTCTAGAAAATTAACATTAGCATAAAATTTGCTAAGAGTCAAATGTTTTTAAATTGTACCTGCTTGTAGCATGTAGCTGTTTGCTGAATAGAAGAACTTGATACTGAAGATCATTAAAAAAAAAACCCTCAAAGATTTTTCTTCCAGTACGCTTCCTTTTAGGACTCTGCCACATGGGTATGGATGGGTCTGTTCCCTTCTGCTTCCATGTAACTTTTTTATTACTTCCCACTTTCTCTGGTGATTTACCTTTCTGAAAACGAAGAAAAACCCCCACATTCATTTGACTTGGAGAGTAGCCATAGCTAAGAGGATAATAGTTTAGTAATTTATTAAATGCAGAGGGATGAATCTGTTTTTATGAAGAAG
>JAWWES010000001.1:18320872-18339991 GCA_035583135.1 Lophotriccus pileatus
AGAGTAGCCATAGCTAAGAGGATAATAGTTTAGTAATTTATTAAATGCAGAGGGATGAATCTGTTTTTATGAAGAAGTTCTCTATAGTTTTGAAAGTAAACTAAGCATTTGTAGCAGTTAAACTGAATATTCCATTTGCCCCAGCTTCTTGTTTTTATCTGGGTGTGAAAATGCAATAATAGCATGAGTGAACTGTTTTGCAACAAATCTGTCAAAAACTTTGAGAGATGTAGTCCCAAAACTCCATTTTTGGCAATGCAAGACAGGAATAATAACTTCATAATAGCTAAAAGCAGTTCTTCAGTTTCCCCCTGCTTCCTGAGTTTCTGTCACTCTGTTTTCAGACCAGTTTTGTTTTCTTTCTATTAAGGAAGATATGCTCCCACAGGTCAGAAAACAAGCTCTACTTGTCAGCTGCCTGGACATTGAAGGAAGGATATATCATATGCACTTTCTTTCCCTGATTGCAGCAATACAGATTTCATTTCAGTGCAACAGAACCATTTCATGACTAAGATCAGTGTACTGAAAGGTATTAGAAAGGCATCTTGCATCACACACTCTACACAGGAACTGAATAATTTACCCAAAAAGGCACACTGATAGCAGTATGCAGCTATTTCCAAGAGCAGAAATCCTCAGGTAATTCTCCAATGATATATCAAATACTATTATTTGCCTTTAATGTTACTAGCAGGCTGGGAGGAAGAATAAGAGGGTACTTAATTAAGAACAAAGAGATTCCAATTTCCACCTCTGTGCACCATTCCACTCCCACCTTCTTTAATACGACTCAGCTGAGATAATAATCCAAGCAGCAATGAAGCAAAGAGCAGCTGCCCCTTGTCTTCTGCTCTAAGAGCTAGACTGTGCTCCTTGGCACTTGCTAATGCTTCTTGCAGTTACAGTAGGAGAATAATAGCATTCCTTCATTACCTCGAAGTGATGATCTGAGATAATCCCTTGGGCACCAACTGAACACCCAGCATGCAGTCTCAAAAGGGAACAAGATAAATGACGAATGAGAAGTCAGCTGTCCTCTCCATACATCTTCTGATCACCTCACTGCTTCTGTCAGTTGTTCAGTTGTTAAAAGTTGAATGAAGAATGGTTGGAGGGGGTTTTAGCCAAAATATTAATAACTTTCCATCCCTCTGCGTGGCAGGAGCCCACTTAAATGACAATAAAACATCGCTGACAATGAAAAGCACATCCCCTTAATGATCAAAGTCTCTAAATGAAAATGGCACAGAGCCCCGTTCATAACTCTTGCTAAGTGTTTAATCTGTTCTGCTTCACACATCACTCAAACAGTGTTTGGCCCTGCTGAGAATGCCTTTTCCACAATAAGGGATCTGTGAGGGTTTCTATTGAGAGAAAAAGAGAGCAGTCAATACTGCTAATGGTGCTGCAGAGAGACATTGGGGTGTTTTTATCTAGAAGATGCTACTGAAAATGGTATAGCTACTGACACCTATTGTGATAAATGGAATTTGGTATTGGCTCAAGATGAAAAGTTATAATAGAGTGAAAAGGAATTGCCTGAGCACAGACTGATGGTACAATATCATTTAAGATACCCTGACATTTCTGACTGAAGGTGATTGATTAACTGCTATATGTATGTCTGTAAATTTATGTACATAATGCTACACAGCCCAAAAACATTGCTATAGTTTGGGCATTCTTCTAACTGTCCTGCTTCTGTGTGGAGTGTTTTTTCTTTCAGTTTGGCTCAACAAAGCCCCAGAAGCTATAGTTTAGAGAACTGTTTACAAGGTTCCGCTGGAAGCCGTGTGAAGTTCCTGAATATTTTGATTAGAGGTGGAACATTTATGCAGATTTTAATGGTAGATGTCCCTCTGCACCACTTGGAATCCTTGGCAAAATTGCCTGTTTTCAATGACACAGGCTCAAACCTCAGGGCAGCAAGCATTCTAGGGAGAACATTCTCCCAGTTGTTGGCATCTGATGTAGTTGCAGCCCCTGGGAAGATCATCCAGTCATTGAGCACCTAGAGATGTAACTAAACATTACAATTAAGATAAACATATCTAGCACCAGGGCTAGAGTTGAATATGTATAAGGTACAATAACAAGAGATAAATGAATGTTTTTTACTAAGTTATTTACTAGATAAATTAGCATTCTCTTCTTGTTGTGGAATATAGAGAAACTAATCAGTTTTCTCAAATTTACTTGATGACTCACATTTCCTTAAAGGTTTCCTTTAAAGTTCTCAGTGGTTTCTGATTCTGTGCATGTTGAGTTATCTGAGATAGACTATGATTTCTTATGTAAAATCTGGAAATATTTTGGTTTATAGCAATTTTTTATTTAAGAAGTTGCTTGATTTTTTTTTTTTATAGTCTTGGAGAGCTTGAAAAGCATCTGCTACTCTGTAACCTTAGGGCAAAAAGAACATCCCTATTTAAATAAGGGAGGAACATAAACATGATAAAGATACCAGATAAAATGTTTTGTGTTCCTCTTGTCTCTTGGCCACAAGCCAATCTGAAAACATTTATGCAGCAGGAACTAAAAAAAAAAATCATAGGGCACAATATGAAAGATATACCCTGATTCCTCCTATTGCTATTTCTTTTAAAGTACTTGGCATTTGTTCTGTATCAGTAGATCACTAAGTGAAGAATTGGATAACCCCTATTGATGATCCCTATGGAGAACAGATAACCCCTGGAACTGAACACAAGTAAAGCACAAACCAAATGGTTTGGGTAAAACTGATCTGAACTGCCGAGTCAGGCATTATTAACCTTGGAAAACACAGAATTTCTTTTCTGTGGTACATTTTTTATGTCAATTTTTTTTCTTTCATTGTCCCCATTTTCTTTTTTTTTTTTCTTTTTTCTCTTTTGATTCTTTCTGCTCAGGAGCAGGCCCTGCTCTCACTCTCCCTTCCATCGGTACTTTTACACCTGAGCAGTTACTGTTTGTAATCTGCAATACCTGGAACATTCATCCACTGAACTGGAAGCAGCCCTGCAAGCCCTGGAAGTTCTGACTCAAGCCCTCTCTGATGAGGTGAAAGTTCTGCCCCAGCCTTATCCTCACATTTACAACAGTTAATCAGATGCCCAAACACTCACTTCAGAGAGCTTCCATCTTCCACAGCAGGCGAGCAATAATCGAAATACAACCCTGGCTGAGCTGGTTTGCAATGTGTAGTGCTTAGCTACTAAGTCTGTTCAGCCTTGCAGGCAATCTCTGCTGCTTCTCTCTCTGTAAACATCATCAAAGCTACTCGAGCTAATTAATTACAGGCTGAGGGATTTTAGTGCTGCCAGATATATGTACCCAACACAAAGAGTCTCCTAGTGAGGAAAGGAAACTTTTGACTCTGTATTTGAGCTATATGTTTGAAGAAACACAGTCACATTCAAGAAGCCAGCATTTCTTTGGTGTTACTGGAAACATTTTAATATTTCCCTGGAGATATTATTTAGCACCTTCTGACCAGAAATCTTCACACCCAGAGTGCCTCTGACCAGACCTGTTATCAGATAGTCCAGCTCATGCCACCTCTGCTGTCTTGAAAACTGGTAGGTGTGGGGCTCTTTTTGGCACAGTGAGGAGCAAGGGCTGAAGGTGGCAAGTTCCTTCAACACCCATCAACTTTGCAGCTGCTGAGGACAGGATGCGGCATTTGGTGTCACCATATGGATTTACGAATTTTTTTCCTCACAATTCCAACCCTAAACAAGCCCTAATATGAGCAAAAAAGGAAATTATCTCAGGTTATAAAAAAAACCCAAACAAAACCTACCATAAAAAATTCTCCTCAAGGAGAAATTTCTTTAATGCTCCTCTCTCTAAGCTGGTCCCAAACTTCAGTATCATGTCACACAATGGACAGCAAATATAGGGGGGAGTCTCTTGCTCTGAAAAGAAGCGTTACAGGGCTGTGGAGAGGAAATTCTTGAGACAAGACTGTCATCAAACAGGAAGCAGGATGCAAATACCATAGCAAAAATAATATATGACAGAACTTTAGAGTCTGGGATAATACTTCTAGTCCCTGTTAACAGGCTTCTTGTTACAAACATTTGGATGGTTTTAATGAGTGAATCAATACAGAACACTTTTTGCCTCCCACTGTATTGACCTCCAGTCATGCTTGGACACTCCAAATAAGATCAAGACTTGCTCTGTTGGAGAGTATGCATAATCAGCAAGATAAATGGTCCCTATCTCTACCTTTATATGTAAGAGAAACAAAGTTAGTATAATTTTACGGGCAGTGGTCTGAAACACAGAGGATTTAACTCACTGAAAGAGAATAGGAAAGAGCTGAGATCCAAATCCATATCTCCCAAGCTCCACTCCCTGCATTACCCACGAGTCTGTTTGCCTCTTCAGTATCTCACTGTATAACAGATGGAGGCAGTTGATATCAATAATTTTTTAGCTTCATATAAATATAGATTCCATTGCTGTGAACTGGGGCAACAGAGAATGGGAACAGACCCTAATGTTTGATAATATCCTGTCGAATTATCAAGCCAAAGAAACTAAACTGCATTGCTGCTTTAAGTTTGATTTGTAAAATTAAATCACAAATGTCACTCCCTAAAAATGATCATGGACAGAAGAATGAGTCACATTATAACAGACAAGATCTATATGAAATCTGTGAATCTGCAAGCAGACACATCAATTACGTCTGAATTATTGGCAGGCTTTGCCAATCTCCAATACTGCTACTCAAACAAAGAAGTATTATTAACCTTTAGTGCAGCACATGCAAATAAAATATGATGATTCAATAGCAAATTCAAGTACCTAACCATCACGGTTTTATGATAAGTAAATTTATTTTCGACATTGGATGAGTGTATTAGCTTGGTATTGGAAATCAAGTATTTTTGGAAGTTGCAGTACTAGATAACTTCAAAAAAATGTGACCTCTCTTTACTTTTTTGCTTTCTACACAATTTTTATGTTGCACTGGGAAGAGGGGAGCAAAAGGGAATGCTGCTGGCCATCAGCCTCAGAAATGCTGAGTGTTCCTTGTTAAGAGGACTAACAGAAGGTATTTTTCCATCCTATTGCACCCCCAGTACAGGGCTAAACAAAGTATGCCCCATACTGGAAAGTTGTGCTGAAGCTAGAAAGAAAGGGATTCCTTATTTTGCCTTTGTAGCAAGTAGCATACAGGATTTTATTCAGCATTGAATGTAAGCTCTGACAGAGATACAAGAATATTATTATAGGGTAATTCAACTTTCAGAAGAAACCTTATTCTTTCATATGTATTTTCAGGGATTTTGAGTGGTCAGAAAAAAAAAAAACAAACAGTGGAAATGTGTATTGGGAAAGCAGGTTTTTTTTCACCTGGTTTCATAGAGAGGTTTGGCTGGAAACCCACAGTGGTGGCCTATTTTGATGTAAACATATAATTTTATTTATCTCTAGCATTTTTTGCAAACCTGTAATTTTATTCTTCTCTGATATTATAGGCAGTCATCTGAAAATGAACATTCTTTCACCTGCAATTCCAGGAGAGATACTATTAGAATCAGCAAGGGCTGTGGAAATGCTATTTACTTGTACTCAGCTCTCAGTAATGAATCAGAAGCAGAAAAGGTGAACATTCCTAATGTGTTAGATGAAACTGAGTCACCTTCTTTTGAGAAGGGCTGCTGCATATGTGGTATGTGCTGAGAATTCTCCTGCAGGAACTAAATTAATCCTTTAGCAGTAATGTACCCTTTCACAATTACCAAGCAGTTACAAATGAAGTAGCCAAGGGATTAAGGTATTATTCATTTCAGCCGCCTAAGAGTACAAAGAAAGAAACCTCATCTCTCAGATAAGCACTTCCATCCTATGATCACCTAAAAGATCACAGATATTAGAATGGGTGTCCAAAAATCTGTTCTGAGGAAAAGGCCTATATAATAGCAAAAAAAACACCCTTATTTTTCCAGATAATTTTGCTAATTCCATTAGTGCTTTGCCTGTCAGTGATGTAGTGTTAGGCACTCAAGTCAGAAATAGTGATGGTTACGGTGAACCTAAAAATTCAGTGTTGCTTCTCTTTTTGTGCTGTTGATAATGTGGTATTTTAGTTCTAAAATCATATTCTGCCTTAATTATAAGGTTATCAATCCAGAATGATTCTACTGAGGCAGAATAATTGATTTCATGTTCCTAAGTGATCTTTATTATTATCTGAAATGACTTCTTAAAAAAATGTAGACTCTTCTTCAAAAATTCCTTTAGTAAGCTGATGTTTTTTACTGGAAATGTAGCAAATCATCAGAAAGGCTCCAGATTTGATTAAAGACCCCAAATGGCAGAGAAATTGCCACATTGCTGTGTAAATTATTGCAGTGCTTAAATATCCTCTCTGTTAGATGTAGCCATGCAGTTTGCTATGAAAAAAAAGTAACAAATGACATTTGAAATGGGCTAAGAAACAGGGAAAAACTGGCTGGATCAGTAGTCTGTACTTTGTAATCTTTTTTTGCAGTTACATCCTAATGTGTAAAACCTGTTTTATAGGCTCATAACTCTAGTATTCCATGGCTGTGTTAAAACCTTAGCTTTTATTTCCAAATTGTTATTTGCATTCATACCAGCAAAGATTAGAAAGCAGAAAGACAGTATGGCTGCAGTGCTACCTTTTGGGTTCGATGGCAATGTGAAACAGCAAAATGGAAAAACTGAGATGGCATATTGAGAATTTCTATTAATTTTACCCTGTGGGCATTTGGGTCTCCATCTTTCCCTGGGTATGAAGCAGAACTCTGAAAGTGCCACTTTTTGGTAAGCTGAAAGGCAAAGCAAGAGTAAAATATGACCTGTGGGGGGGTTTTTGTAGTAGTTGTTTCTTACACTGCTTTCCTTCTCATCTTCTATCATTTCCTCCTATAGGGCATTTTACCTCCTAAGTAATCTGCAGTGGAACAGTTCCTGCTGCCCTTTGAGGTGTCATCACCACTGATGTTTCAGGCTGGTGTTGCTTTCCATCCAAGTGTTACAGACGTTATTTCAGGTCTCCAAACACTTTGATATGTTACAGAATAAAACACTGGTTTTCAATATTTGTATGTGTTAGTGTATGTGATGAAAAGTGGTGCACTGATAGAACTCAGTGGATCAATGTATCTGAGACAGCAGCAAGGAAGGACCTGCCTTTTTTGGCTAGCTGAAATACTGAAAGAGCTGCAAAAACATGTCTGCAATTCAAACTCTCAGGACAAGAGTAGGCTCTCCAACTCTGAGGAGAACTAATCCTTCCCAAATGATACCAAACACTGGTCAGTCTTCAATTGCCAGAATGAATTTCAGGGGAAGGGCCTTTACTGTGCCAGCTTCAAAGAGAGGTAAACTGAGGAACAGAAACATTTGCCCTGCTTTTTATTTTTCTCTGGTTTTGCTGCTACAAATTAAATTGCCACATGCTTAGATCACAGGCATTGTTGAAGAGGTATCCAAGAAAACGCTGTAGCAAGGGTAGAGATACATTGTGATAGTATAATAGCAGTAGTGATAGTAATAGCAGTTTTATTTTTATATATTCTCAATTTTACTTAATGAAACTAGAAAAGATTCCTTTAGAAAGCTGGTGAGAGGATCGAGAAGGTATAGAGAAATTCATTCTAGCCTCGTGGTTCTTAAATAGGGTGCTGAAGTTTATCAGCAAGACAGGAAATTAATAGTTTTGAGGCTGTGTCAGCCTCGTTTCCCAATGCAGTTCGGACTGAAGGACATAGCTGTGGCTGTTCCTCGGTAGCACATGTGTTCTCATTTAGCTGGCCTTCCAACAATGCAGCCACTGCCCTTCTCCCAGTCCTGGATTAGCTCCCTGACTAATTGTGGTAAAGTTTAGGGTGACGTGCAATGGGCTGCTCGTCCGATAAGCCAAGGGGACGCGTCACCAACACGGAGTGACGCTGGTTTCCGAGGACATTCAGATGTTGGAATTTCTCATCCCCTCCCACAAATCCTCAGCTGAGAAGGCAAGACCAGGGCATGTGCTTTAAGACCCGGGGGATGGCGTTATGTCAGACACAACAACGGATGCAGTGCCCAGAGGTGTAGGAGTTGGGAGGCTGATTTACGACCGTGCTAGGGGAGAGAGTATTCCAAAAGGCCTCTCTCCATTTCCTCCCAACTCCATGGCTGTGCAGACTGGCCTTGCAGCAGGAGAGAGGTCAGCAGAACAGGATTACATAAGGCTGCTCGCTATGCAGAAAAGCGCAGATGGCCTAAAAGTGTTTCATTTTTTTAAATGAAGTCACATGCCCTGGAGCTGCAGTTTGAGGAAGAAGAGGAGTCTCTGAAGAGCACGCACAGCAAAAGTTGTTTCGTTCTTGTTTTAATTGAAAATAAGTCTGGAATCTCTCCAGGAAATAAGTTTTGAAGAAAGGAGTTGGCTCACTCACAGTCCAAGCAATTTAGAATCGCCTCCCATTATTTGTATTTCATCTTCAAGCACTTTGGAGGCGTATTTGGATACTTGAACAGATAGTAATCTAAGAGAAACTAGTTCCAAGTTCAAATGGGATCATCTGGTTGGATTGAATTTCACATGGTGCAGCAAAACAGAAGGTCAACAATTCTCTGCTTCTCAGTAGAGACACAGTCACAATTATTCAGTTTAAAATGCTGCTTCTGCTTTATACGCCCCAGTATTATTCTATCACATCTTTATCCAGAATTACATTTTGTGCATATTACATGGCTACAAAAGTACAAAACTCAGTACCAAAGTTATAACTTGTGATCTATAGATTAAAAAAAATATATTTTAGGTCACACTGATCTTTTTTTCCTTTTTTTTTTTTTTTTTTGCGTGTTTTCATTTTTTTGATATTTGTTATAATTTAACACTCTTAACTTCTTTTCATCTCTTATGGTTAGAGTCACGGCTTCCTGACTTACAGTAGCTTTTTTTTTTTTATTATTCATTATTGCCTGTAAAATATCTTTTCTTTTTTAAAAATACCTTATAACAAAATCAATCAAATTTGAAAGAAAAGCTTCTATAGATTTATAGTGATATCTGTGAAGGTGAAAATCAATTTCAAACACAGATGTGAAAGCAACAGCATTTTAACAAGTTAATTTATAAATTGAGGGAACTACTATGCTAGACATTTTAGTCTCCTTGACTGAACTATTCTCCTGTTTTCCTATCCATAAGCATTAATAAGTTTTTCAGAATGTCTAACCTAAATCTGCCTTATTGCAATTTATGTGGTTCTTCTTTGATTCACCAAGAACATGGACAACAGGTTTTTTCTTTCCTCTTGGAAGCAAGCTGAGCACAGGCTTAAAACTAAGTGGGAGAACAGATAGCATAATATGGTAACAGTGTGGACAAGGAGAAAAATAATGAATCATCTGCTGAACATCTGAAGTGTCTGTGTATTAATCTGGAGGTAAGATGAAAAAGGTTTGGGAATAAGGTAGAGGATCAGGCAGTTCTCTGCTTGATCAGTGTTAGCCTGCTTTGTGTCTGAGAGGTGGCCTGAGTTGCCACTTGGGAATTTTTGTTTAGAAAGATTTAGCCTATCAAGGATGATACCCAATTACAAGTGTTCTCTTCGTTTTCTCTTCTCTAGATGAAAATCAAACATTTCATTGCAGTTCTTGGCTTTTGAAACTTTTGTAATTTGTTTGGAGCTTGTTCTTCTCTTCTCCGGAGGAGGTGCTTCAGGTGGGAAAAGATGCTGATCAGATAATCCAGTGATTGTCTAAGAAATTAGTCATAAAACTGGTCTCTGAGCCCTAAATGGATGCTTTTTTTATATCTGTCTTCATTTGCCACATGAAAATGCTGCAGCTGGACACCTAAAGTACAGTCAGGCCGGGTCAGCCTCAGCATTTTTCCATGTTTGCACCAACAGTGCCCACTAGCACAGGTACAGTGTGTACTCCTGTTCAACAAGAACAGGGTTGAGCTCACATCTCTGTTTTAATGAGGCATTCAAACAGATATTCAGTAGCCTTTAAGCATCCCTTCTAATCAGGGGACTTTTTAAAGTGCATGCCCAAGGAAGCAAAAAAGGGTTCCCGAGGTAATTAAGAATAGTCTGTACTCCCTCAGTCATCCACAGACTAGTTATTCTATTAGTTTAAACAATCAAGTGTCTGATGGTGTCTCAGAGAAATGTAACATGGGAATGCTGTGCAAACCAGGAGCCCAGGCAGGGATGCAACATCAGGTGGTAGCAGAAGGATGTGTCGTGCTTTGAGGCACGGGGGCTCTGCTAAATGTCATCTTCTCAGCTGAAGTTCAGTGGGACCCCGTGTGCCCGAGCGAGCACAGCTAGTGAGGGAATAATAAATCACGGGAGCCAGCTGTGCCTGCCAGGAAAGGTCAGGCAGCAGGAGAGGGGCAGTGATGCAATTGCAGGTTTAGTTGCAAGGAAAGATCCAGAGGTAGGAGTCATCTTTGTGAGTTGTGAGCGGCAGTGCAGGAGTCACGGAGGGTCTCTTCGAGGGAGAAGATGGAGAAGAAAAGATGGTCTGCTCGTTCAGTATGACTGTGGAATAGGAAATACTGTTTAACAAAAGAAGAAAAGGTGTTAAACAGTAAGAGATGCAGTCACTTAGCTAGAATGTGCATGGTGTTCATAGAGACACAACAGGAAATTGTCTACAACACCCAGCGAGCAGTATCTTCGACTTCTCACATTGTGCAAAAAAAATTAAGCTTCCTGAAAATAGAAGGACTTGTTTCTGGAGCCTCGTTGGATGTGTGCACAAGTGTTTCTTGGGGGTTTTTGGAGAGGAGGTGGAGAAAATAAGGGTTTGTAACAGGATTGAAGACTTAATAGCAGGCTGATAAATTCCGTAAGTGTTTCATTTCTACAGCCAGGCAGCATTTGGAAACAAGCCAGGACACTTCTGATCTCTAGTTGCTAATGAAATTATATTGTGCTATTAAAAAAAAAACAACACAAAAACAAAAACAAAAACCAACAAAAAAGAACCCACCAAAAAAACCCTCAATACAACCAAAAAATCCCCCAAACAAACCAGCAAGATTTAGATGATGGATTTGCCAGTTTTCCTTCCTGCATTTTTTTCCCAGGTTTCGCTCAGTTTCACCGAGGAGCTCGTTATTCCTGTTGAAAGAAAAGGAGCTGTGTTTAGGAGCAGAAGGACGATGCTGACCTTATTCTCCCCTAAATTCCCCCTTTCCCGCAGGACCCCCGGGCGGGCCCTGCCGGCGTTCCCGGAGCGCCCCCCGCTGGCCGCTGCCGCACCCGCATCTCCCGCATCATCTCCCGCATCTCCCGCATCATCTCCCGCATCTCCCGCATCATCTCCCGCCGTGCTTCTGCTCAGGGGATGATGACTCTACTGTCCTGGAGCCTGGGGAAATCTGGGCAACCTTCCGGGCAGAATTCTGTATTGAACAGCGATAAATGAGGGTACAGGCAGGTTTTGAAAATGTTCTTTTTCCTTCGAGGTTCTTCCTTCCTGCAGGGCAGGTAAAAAGGTGAACGTTGCAGGGTTTTTTAACACAGAACGTTATTTGTGACTAAAGGGGCTTGATGGTTTGCATAAAATTGTTCTGTGGCACCCCTCTCACTGATCCCATCCCCACCTTGCCACATGAGCCATGGATTTATCACCGAGGTGTTTTGGGACGGCGGCAACCCAGGTGAGCGAACAGATTTGTCTGGTGTGTCACCATGCCAACAAAACTGACCTGCTGATATACCAGGGATATAGAGTTGGAGAGGATGGAAACCTCTTTACTTCTGACTTTTAAAGTTTGCTAATGGATTTTACCAGACAATGCAAACACGTCGAGTTCATTGCAGCAGCAGCTCTGCTCTCTGCATCCCTCAGACAGCTCTTGCAGCAGCTGCATCTTTATGCAGAGAAGCCTTGCTGCCCTGGCTGACAGTTTGTTGGTATCAGCTCTGCAGTAAAAGCCCCTCAGTGTCTGACATCTCCAGAGGCTTTGCTGTTTCACCTTTCACAGGGGCTGTGGTCTGTTTATCTCTATTGCTTCTGTTAAAGTTTTCCGTCCTTCAGCCAAAGCAGTTTTGCAAAATTCATCCCTTATCTGCTAATTAACCCCTTTCCTCATCAGGCATCAGTAAAGCTCTTAAAATATAATTTAATTTTTTTCCCCTGGAGTCCATTTGTTTCCCTTCCTTTTGAGTTTTCTATTTTCTGCTACTAAATTGTTCTCCCCTATTTCCATTCTCCTCATGGTTTCACTCTTTTGATTAGTCTCACATTCTCAAAAAAACTCCTCCCAATTACAGCATCAACTGAGGAAACAAAAAAAAATAGTAACCAACAACTGAAAGCTGTCCTTTCTATCAACTTTGCCATGAAACTGCCAAGCGTTCTGGTTTCATTCAGGGATTGCCATTTGATGACCTTTCCAAGGGCCAAGTACTAACAGGAATTGCTATTCATGTACAGAATATTTGCAACTTTATCCTGAAATGGTCGTTACAGTATTTTTTATTCCAAGATACAACTTCAAGATTTTTATTTGTCCAAGTATGAACACTTCAGCTCACTTGAGGAAAAGCATTTTTTTTCTGAGGAGGTACTTTATCAAAATGTCCTCCTCTGTGGGACAGCAAATTTCGGTGAAGTTGTCAAGAACTAAATGCTTTCCCCCACTCCATTTCATATGGTGTTTGATATTATCTTAGCTGCGGTTTCATCAGAAACCATGAGCAAAACAGTGTGGTAGGGCAGTGGGCAGAAGACCTTCACAGGAAAATTAAATGACACAAGAGGTGACATTAGAGATTTGTGATGAGGGGGCTGAGAGAGCCCTGGTAGCATAAATGTCAGAGAACAAGAAGCTGTGAGAGGTGTGATTGCTCAAACGAGCACTGAACGCTCATGGGTATG
Source organism: Lophotriccus pileatus (assembly GCA_035583135.1). Lineage (NCBI taxonomy): Eukaryota > Metazoa > Chordata > Aves > Passeriformes > Tyrannidae > Lophotriccus > Lophotriccus pileatus. The sequence continues at coordinate 18,333,743 of JAWWES010000001.1, forward strand.
AAAGGCCCCCCGTGCCATTTTCCATGAAAGTAGTGATGTCAAAATCCAATGATCCACCAAATTCTTTCACTCTTCTCATCACCTGAAGTTCCTTATGTAGCTGCAATTTGATGTGCAGTTCTTCCTTCTTTGTATTTTCTGCACAGAAGAGCTCTCATCTCAGCACTGCGGAAACAGCGACTTTCTTCCCGTGTGTTGTGAACGAAGCCTGATTCAATTTCCTGAAGGAAACATATTTTGAACAATAATGGTGACTTTAGGAGGAGTTCATTTTTCATGTGCTTTCCAACATGCGGGTTTTAAAAAACTGAAAACACGAGTGTAATCTAAATAACTCCAGTTGGTGAGAACTTGAATTTGATAATCCAAAGGAATTAGCTGTTGCCTCAATGAACCAGTTTTGAAAATAGGTGTATTTTCAGTCCAGAAGAATTTCAGCAGTTTTGCAACCTAACTCCTCAGATGTAGGTTCATCTCTAAACTCAGGTAGTAGAAACTCCCTTTCTGAATGAAAGGCCTATTAAAAATGTTGCTTTCTTATCATATACAGTGAATTCTGTACCCATGACAGCCTTCAGTAGGTTCTGCCATGAGCAACCACTTTAATGTACCCCACAAGTCTGGCACTGAAATTTTTCTTGACCTTTACAGGGCTTGTCTGTTAGGTGGCTGATTGTGCTGGTCCACAGAGCAGTTGGGTAAGTGAAGTGAAGTGAATTTTGTTCAAGCATTTTCCTTCAGTTTATGTCAACTTTAAATCAAATTAATGTGAATATGAATAGGATTCCAACTGAAAAGCGAAAAGCCTAAGAGCTCCTTGGAATTGATAATAGTAATGAAAAAAAAAAAAAGTGTTTCCAAAACAAGAACTTCAAGGACTTTATGCTTCCAACCTCTAAACAAATTCCTTCCAGGCTTTTGAAATCCCTCAGTACACACATGCATCCACATTTCTTATGGGTGGAATGCTGAGTTCAGTCATATTTCAAGGTCATCCCATCCTGTGTTTACTCTTTGTTAAATACAGGTGCCAAACTGAACAGAGAAATTCTCACAGCCTAGTGGATGTGGAAAGATTCTGGGGGAAGAGAGAGTAAGCTTGGTCTTAAGACTGAAATATATGTAATTAATTATCATATGGGGGCTACCAAGGAAAAGAAAAAAACCTAACATCGTCAGCTAAGCTGAATAGCTCCAACTCCAGGGGCTCAAATCATTCGATTGTGCCAAACTGGGAGAGCTGGCAATGCTCCATCAGGCACACACAGGAGGTGAAGCAAGAAATAACAGCCAAAAGTCAGACCAAAAGTTCAGTGTAATCTCTGTCCATAATATCATAAGGGTCCTTATTTTAGGAGGATTAAAACCCTCCTATTTTTGCTGCTCTCAGTAATTTTCTTTCGCTAACGCACTGGTATTACCTCGAGTAAGGAACATAAATCAAGTGACCTCATTTTTGGCAGTTGTAAGGGTTGTAACAGAAAGCATTACCTTTATTTCACATCATTAGGTCAAATTAATTTAGTCAGCTGGAATTCATGCTGGTGACCAGGGGATGTGAAGAGCCCCTTCATGTTCCTTTTTGGGTTATGAAGGAAAAAAAAAATCATCTTTTCTCGTAAGACTGATTCTTGTTGCAGGGGTAATACCTTACCTAGGCTTTTCTGTGACATGAATGGTCCATGGAACATGGAGGGCAGTGAAGCAAAACTAAGTGAGCCTCTTGCTTACACTTTTTCCTCTCCTTTGTCAGGTTATTGCTCTCTTCTGCACCTAACTTTGTTTTGATGTTTTCTCTTTCAAATAGTCCCTTATGAATACTTTTTCTTCTCACAAATCTTCCATGGACTGCCTTGTTTTTCCCATGTCTGTAATAAGCATATCTATAAGATGTTTTGGTGGTAAAGAGGCAGTTAGATGGTCTAAAGACCTGTGTAATTAAGAGGTCAGAGCTTGCACCCTGAAATATATGGATCTCTGTGAAAAACTGGAATTTTTACTAAATTGCTTGGCTCTCAGTGATTTTTGAGCACTGATAGTACTGAGCTAAGGAGCCACTGGTAGCAATTTACCTCTCTGGAAATGTGGATGATGATGGGAATGTGCTCAAATAGCACTAAGAGCTTTGGGAGCCAGTGGCAAGGAAAATAGACAGAATATAGCCTCATTTTTATGACAGCAGATGACTCATATTTATAGTATCTGACTATTTCCTGAGGCAGAGATGACTAATTGATATCCCACATTACAGAAACTTGAGGAGCGAGTTCTGCACTTCAGGTAAAAGTGAACCATATGAGACACAACTTTTAAAGAGAGTTGAGAAAGAAAATGAGTATACAGAAAAATGTGTGTCCCTTCTGAGGCTAAAGAGACAATTTGTTGGTTTGCAAGGGGCTGCAAATCAGAGCTTATGATGGGGTGTAAGGGAAAATGTCAAGACTTTGGAAAATCAGAATTAACCTTCCAGACAGTGTGGTGATTTGACACCAAAGGGAAGACAATCATATGAGCAGAACTGAGAGAAGAAAAACGTTCTGACACTGGGGTCACTGCAGAAAGCCCAGGAAGGGGAAGTGGGTAAAAAGGGAAGTAAAGCTTAAAGTCTTGACTTCACAAAAACAACATGCAGAGCTGCCTGGATTGGCACAAGCGACAAAAAGCCATGTACTCTGGAAAACATCCAAGCATTATGCTACACTACACTGACTTCCTCCAGTTTGCAAACACTAGCTGTCCATGAACAACTTGGGTGAGGGGACACCCCCAGCACCACTTGTCGAATGTAATCCCTCACAAGAGCAATGGGCAAGATTTCAGCAGAAGATAAATGAGCTTGTACCCTGAAAATAAATGGAACATTTATTAATTTTAAGCTTTACGTAAGTGTACAAGCCAGTGTTTTGTCAGAGACAATGATAGTAGCAAGGAAAGAAGAACCCAGGTAAGACAAATAGATTGAATTCAGGATTTGCAGTTGTTGTCTTACTGCTATTAAGAGACTGAGTGAAGTAAATGTATGAATAAATAACATACTGCAAAGATACAATTTGTAATAACACCAGGGACAAAAATATCCTTTACTGATTTTAAAATATATCAAGTTCTTCATTTTATGCAGTGGTGCTTCACCTTAGAAGAAAAGGTGACAAAGTTTGAAGAAGAGGTTTAGTATGTTTTTCCCAGTGGAGAAAACAGCATTCAGCAGAATACAAAATACACCTGAAAGCCCAACTGTTCACTGCCCATGGAGAAGCAAAGAAAGGAGCTGCCTAAGATTATTACTGTAGGGAGAAAAAAAAGAGAACAAGGAGCAAAATAAACAGAGCAAGGCACTCACTTTGTGTGGAAAAAAAAACCCCAAGAAATTCTCTAAGCAGTAGGATGTAGGAATCTCATAGGTTATGCTTCTTGGTTAGATGCGGTTTTTTGACTGACAAAACCAACAACTTCTAATTTTACAGGCATCTAGTATTTTTTCTGCAGGTTTGCCAAGATTATTTCTGCAATGTTTTTTTCTCTGTTTTCTGGCTTAGATAGTCACTTAGAATAATTTAGTTCTGCTCTACAAAACTGAGAGTTCCAAGTGTCATTCATGTGATAAAAATGAGGAATCCTATTATTTTCCCTTTTCTTTTTTGTCAAATTACTTTTTGAGCACAGGTAATTTTTTTTTTTGTTTTTAAATCAGTAGTATTCTGTGCCAGGGAGGTTCCCTAGGCATTATCTGACAAACATAATACATGTTTTGCATTAAACACCTGCTAGTCTTCTTTGATACCTTTGATTTTTGGATTGGTTTTTTTTTGGAAGACGGGATGAATGGATCTTCCCTCTTCATCTTTACTTGGTTTCTGCTGGGTGAGCAGTATTACCCTGCCTTACCTGCTTAATGTTCCTTGAGTATAGATTAAAGTGGGTAGAAAAGGGAGTTATGTGTCATGCAGTGGTGCTTTCTTAAAATAATGTGCAGGAAGAAGGGAAATAGCCTGGAGTTTTCTGGTCCTGCTAATTGCCTTCTTCACCAGCTGACTGCAAGTTGTTCCACACCCTGCAGTTTGTGTTCATGCTGCCATAGAAATGAGCCAGCAATATTTCAGTGTGAAAGGCCTTCTGTTGTGTGGTGAAGCTCTATTTTTTGTCCTGCCTTTCTGGAAGATAAAACCTCTTAACTAGCTTACTTTATTTTATTCTGCAGCTGTGATAGCCTTAGCTGTCTTTCAAGCCCATTAATCAGTTTCCCAATTCAGAAGCAAGGCACAGATGTAGAGAATTTTCTGTCCTAAAGTCATAGATTTCCCAGCCTCAACAACCAAATTAAACCATCAGTTTCAAATTAGAAATGCAGATAAGCCTTCATAAGTTTGGCTTTCTGATAATGGTCCTTTTATCTAGTGATGAGCCTGAGGCTGTGCTGTTCCTTTCTAGCTCTGTCCTTTGTACCTCTGCTGTCAGGTAACTTGTTCTTACTTCTATCATAGGTTAACCTGCTCTGCTAATGTCCAGCAAGGGGTGTTGAATGATTTGGTGGCCTTTCTGCCTCTCTTTATAGGGGTGCAGCTTCAGCAGCTTGGCAAAGAGTAGGGGAGAGCACAGTCACAAACAGTTTTATACTTGAGACTTATGGTGTGTTTTTTTTTCATATATTTATTTAAATTAAAGCATTTTTTTTGGAAAGGGGAATCGAAAAGTTGCAATGTGGTCTTTTAGGTTCTTGGAGAGTCTTTGATTACTAAATGTAGAAAAAAATGTGAAAAATTTAATCGTGTTATTGTTTTCCTGATTTGGTTTTGGATGGATGTGCACTCAAGACACACTTTCCCTGAGAACCTTCTTCTGGCCTTCCTGCAAATCATAGTGAATCCCAAGGAGAAACTGGAGTTAATCCTCCATTTTGTTCCAAGCTGATATGAGGTATCTTGGTTATTTCTTACACAGAAGGCAACATTTCAGCTCTCAACTAGATTTTTTACTTCCCCACTTTAAAATAGTATCTTTCAGAATTAAGAAGACTAACTATTGAATTCTATGGCTTTTTTTTTCCTAGTGTGACATAATCCTTCTCTCCCAGTGTGCAGGATATAAATATTTAATACTAATTCCAATTTTTATTATCATTCTTTCAGTTTAAAGGCAAGTTTTTAAAAGTTATAGCTAGTATTATGACACATTACTTTATACTGCTTGTTTGCTTTGACTTTCTCGTTTTTGTCGAAGAAACATCCCAAAAGCTCCATTTTGACCAAATAGAATCAGTTGTTTTCTTTCTTTTAATTACATTATTTCTGGGCAGAAGTTCTTTGTTGTTGAGCACTAACAAGTATTGTGATCACACACTGCCGAGTCACCATCTTTCCATGAATAAATTACTAAGTTTTTACGTGGTCACTCATTATGCTCAGTGCTGTTGAGCACTGCTGGCTGGTACCTCTGGATTTCACTGAACATTATCAAACCCTGGCAGCATAAGAGTGATGAGAAAGTACAAGCAGCAACCAGCGTTGGTAAGATATTCAGAGACTGATGCTAACATCTTTTTTCTGTGGTGGTTAAAATCTATGGTTGCTTATACTTAATGTCCCCAGGGAAGGAGGAAAAGTGAGGACAATAGGGCAGAAAATGTGGGGTTTAAGTTATATGAATATTCTTTTTTCAGATGGTTTTGCCTCCTTTAGTGTCATGGAAATAACAAAAGACACTCATTGCTGCAAGTGATTACAGTTTCATAAAGGGATTGGTACTTCTGTTACAGAAGGCACAGCTGGAGTAGATCTGTAGTTCCCTTGCAGACTCTTAGACTACAGGGGGAAGTTTGGGAATGGAGTACAGTTCAAAGGATGGTAGTGCAGGATCAATTTTGTAAGTCTGCACTTCGAGGAAAACTCAAGGTGCTCTTGTGCTACAGGCCTGTATAATGATGTCATTTGAGGCTGACTCTTTGAGTGGTAACTATAGAAGAATTTAGGTTGGAAAAGACCACCCATTAACCTAACACTGCCAAGTTCATCACTAAACCATATCCCTAAGCACCATGAATACACACCTTTGGAATACCTCTGGGAATGGTGTCATGACCACTTCCCTGGGGAACCTGTTCCAGTGCTTGACAAACCTTCAGTGAAGAAATTTCTTCCAGTATCCATTCTAAACTTCACCAGCATGACTTGAGGCATGTCTTTCCTCTTGTCCCATCACTTCTTACCTGAGCAAAGAGACTGTCTCCCACCTCACTACAACCTCCTTTAGGAG
>JAWWES010000001.1:18340091-18373274 GCA_035583135.1 Lophotriccus pileatus
TCTGAAACACAACTTTCTAAGGTAAATCAGAGTTATTCTGTTTCAGAAAGTGATTCTACAAAGAACTTCATGGAATACCTGTGTTTTTATGCTTCAGTGGTTATCAAAGCAATGTGAAAATATTAAAGCCTTCAGCAATAATAAAGATTATGCAGCCTGAGTAGGTAATTCCTGAAGGAAAACCTCAGAAAGTCAAGGTTGCACTTTGCACTGATACAAGATTGAACTGTTCCTACTGTGGACTGTGGTGTACATGGTTTGACACAGTTACATTCCGTCAGATAAATCTTAGACTAAATTTCAAATAGTCACCCAGAACTTGCATTTCCCCTCCTTTTAAATTCTTTCCTCGATTTAATGGGTAGGAATATTTCTTCTTCCACTCTGCCCTCCCCTTCCCCCTTAATTTTTAAAATGCTTTCTGATGTTTTGCAAGTTGTGGGTACTTTTTACCTCACAAACTCAGTCTGTCACAAATGGTTTCCAATACTTCCTGAACAATTTTTGTACTGTAAAAGGGTTTCCTGATACGTTAAAAGCATAACTGAAAATGTGAAAAGAACACAAACAATGTGGTTAACACATTAGTGTTAAAATCATTCTTAACAAGCTTATATATAAAAATGTTAAAGAAACTGCCATTTCTAAAGAATTGCTTTGCAGCAATTTAAAAAGAAAGTGATATGTAGTAATCTCAAGTGAGTTGATACTACAAATCACTCTTACAAAGATACATTAAGAAAATTCTTTTCAAGTGTCATCATATACACAGACATTCAGTTTTACTGTATTTTTTGTGAAGACTATTTGGAGTTTTGTCTCTCTCTTTGAAAAAAAATCCAACGAAATCAAACAACCAAAACCAACCCTACTTTTATTCCTCTGTTTTTGTTTTTCTTTTAATTTTAGCTATTGTCAGGAATCAGAAATTGGAAACGAATCTTGTTTTCAGGTTAAATCCAGCACGGAGCAGAAAATGTCTGTAAATTATTTTGGATGTCTTCTGGTAAATGATTGGCCTAAAGAGATTTTAAGTGCCTTAGGGAGTCAAATACAATCCTGATGATCTATTTTGAGAAGGGGATTGATTAATGCTCTCTGCTAATCTAACTGTTCCTGGTAACACAGGGTAAGGTAAGAGGTTTTCCGAAAGAGCAGTTGTTACTCCACGCCAGCAACCAGTCTTAGTTTCATTCTGGGGATGACAAACCCCTAAAAATTGAGAGATGTTTTTCCAGATCTTCCCCTGATCGTATTTTTTATTTCTGATGCTACAGATTCAGACATGATAAAGAAAAGCAGGACTTGTGCTGGAAATATTCATGACACATAAGGGGGAAACTTCTGTAATGTGAGGTAGCATCGAGCACTTGAAAACCAAGCTCCAGCTCAGGTCACACTGTTATTGAGGGCCTGGGAGCTATTGAAGTTGGGTTAAATTGCAGACAGAGATGAATCAGCTTGTGCAGGTAGAGGGTCTCATGGGACCTCGTGAATCTCTCTGCCAGCTTGGAGGATTACAAGCAACAGCAGCCAACTCTTGGAGCAGGGATTTATTACTTCCAGTGCCAGTCTTGCTTGTGGGATTTCTCATAATCAGGATTCACAGCCTTACCCTCTGTATCTGCCCTGCCTTCCCACACCTCCTTAGTCTCATCTGAATGCTCCATAGGTCCAAAGGGGAATAGGAACTGGAATAAGAGAGTACTGTGTGCACAGAACAACAGGGTGGGAATCGTCCTTTAATCTCCTTCTGTTATTTGTGTAGCAGCATCGCGCTGACCATGGTTCTCTGAATACAACTCTCCATTTCTCTGGGGACCATAAATGTTCTCATGTGGCTCAGGTACAGCTGTCTGTAGGTAAAGTGCCTTGTTCTGAAGAGAGTTTTGTCTGCTGTCAGATCAAATGATGTTGATGGCTGTGATCAAGGAGCCCTCTGGGAGACAAATGAAATTTTCTTGTGTGTACTACAAGACTGTATTGTAGTCAAGAGTGTCAGGTGCTTCTACACAGTGGCATCCTAAATAGTGCAGGCTTTTTCTTAACCTATAAAGAGAATAACTCTGTGGAAAGCAGTGGAAGATGTCAACTTTCTAATAGTCATCACTGCACATTATAGTTGGAGATGTGGAAAGTCTAGACTTTCTTGTTTCCACTCTTCCACTCCCAACAGCACATCCTTGTCTTGAGGTAACAGGTTTTTGTGAAACCTTGGACAAAATTTGACAAAATTTCACTGGCAGAGCCCAGTTCTCTCTTCTCATAAGCCAGTGACTATTTAGGAGAAGGATATCTAGAATGTGTGCTCTGATATTCAAGCTAAAGATACATGGCTTAAGTTTCATGAGGTGGTAGGAACAAAACAAGTAGTACAATTAGGAAACAAGTGTTTCAGTGTAGTTTAATGCTGTGGAAATTAATTCAATATTCATCATTATCCACAGAGCATCTCCAGAGACTTTTGCCCCAGTGTCACAGCAAACCTATTCAGCTCGTAAGAAAAGAGAGACCATACTCACAGGTGAGCTAATTTATGTTAATACCTAGCATAACAGAGGTTATTTTACAAGATCTTTGGGCATTATGTCTACAATTAGTTAAAAGTATATACTTTACTACCTTATCTCATTTACTAAAGGTTTGTTCTCATCTGTTTGCAAATTTTGCAGGCTTTCAAAGTTTCAAGGTCTATTTCCAAAGTAACACATCTTACTAAGCTGTGCCCCTGCAAAAGATTAATTATTTTAAGAGTTTTCTACCATACAAAACAAGAAAACTTCAGTACTGATAGGTTGGGGATTTTTGCTGCTTAAATTTACATATGTAAATTTCCCTAGGTAACAAAAATTTATTCCAGTTTTAAATCCTCAGTGCTAATGCTAACAATAGATACATTCACTACAGTGTGATTACACTAGATAGGCTTAACATAAAAAAAAAAACCCACTTGGGTCTATTATACAGTTTCATAAATACAAATTACTTGTGCTAGAATTTGTCAGTGAATTGTAGAGTAAAAATAGCTTCAGTATTGGCATCAGGATTGCATTGCATTCCTTGCCCTTTTGCATGACAGATGGGCAAGGAATGCTGCAACTCAGAACCTCTTACTCAGTACTTATTTCCTTATATTATTCTGTATATTGTTTGTCTTCAAGTGTGTGTCTTTGCACAGGTAGAACAATTAAAAAATGTGCTCAGCTACATTTATTGGAACTGTCCAAATGTTAGAGATATATATTGGAAAGCAGATTCCCAACACCCTTACATATCAAGTTTTGCAATAGTTCATTCTAACGTCCTTGATATGAGATGCTGGACTTCATTTCACCCTCCTGGGACTGGCACAGCAGAGTAGTCTGTGGGAAGTTGGCCACAAAGTAATGAAGTACTGAGCAAGGAGAAACTGTGCATGTAGAAAATGAACCCTATAATAAGAAATACTAGGGGAAGGGTTTGTTTTTTTTAGGGGAAGGTATAATTTCTATTTTCTTAATGGAGTTAGTTGTTGAGCTCTGGCTAGGTTGTTAACAAGTTGTGATAACAACAAATACTTTACTATTTGAAGTGGGTGCCTATCAATTTTATTTAGTTGTTGTAGAAAGAACATCTGATGAAGATACAATTATTGACAGTAAATGATGTTAGTATCAAACCTTATCAGAAGTGATTGCATTCCAGGAATTAAATTAGATTTCCCTAAAGCAGGATAATTGAACCACTATGCAGTGTTTTGCCAAGAATTTATCCTCTTTTGTAAATCTACTTGTGTCAGCTCAGTAGCCTTTCAGATGACTCTGAAAGATTTGGGAATCTCCAAAGATGCAAGTTTGTGTGTATTTGTAGCCTATCTCAGATAGAGATGGTGGTGATGCTTGGAAATTCTTTATAATAATTTAATTGTTATACACATTTGGATTGCTTGACTGCTTGAACCTTGATGCTTAGTTCAGCATTATGATTTCCAGGTACTAATGTCCCGTTGACGATATAGACTCTTTGGTTTTTCAGCTGCCTTCTTGAGAGCTTTTTTTATCTGTCAATAAGAACAGTATTAGTTTGCTATCCTGAACTCCTCTGCCAACCAGTAAGGATAAAAATATTGTCAGATTTTTAAATATCTCAATGGGGACTACAAGAGTAAGAATCTTTGTAGAGACCGGGGCTACTTATCTCCAGGGAGTGTGGGTGTTCTCAGCCACCACGTGTATTTTTTGAATATCCACATGTTGGGTGCCACATCCATCATATGTAGCTGAGTGTCTGATATTCCTCAGCCAGATGATCATTTTGGCTTGCTGTATGTGGGGTCAGGAAACTGGGGTACCCGAGTTCTATATTTTAACAGAGTCTTCTGATACAGCTCATCTGAGACAGTAATTAGTGATTCTGACTTCTGTTTTATACTCCAGAATATTAAGTGACATGTACTACATCTAGGAGCCAGGTTTAGTATTTGAGAACTCTAAAGAATTCATATATTTGGTCAAAAGCCAAGATACTTTGTAGCATCGCCCTTTGCCGGGGCACTGTGCCCTAATAGTTGCTCCTGGTCAGTGATGGCAAACATATCATGGCTGGGGCAGCCTCTGTTGCATGATACATGCAGTCATCAAGGAAGCAGTCACCTCAGAGCACCCTTGCAGTTTTTACTTTAACCCCAGCCACAAGCAGAGTCTCTAAGTGCAATAAAAAGGTGAAGTGACTCCACTTCACTAAGTTAACCTTAAGAAAAATATTAAAAGAGTTAAGAAAGAAACAGTGCATGCAAAGGTGAACAGTTCAGAGAACAATCCCTACTTGAGAAACAGCTTCTAAATAGCAGGCAGAGAATGAAGCACATAAATTACCTCTGTGCCAAACTACCTGAAAATCATTTGGATACTCACTGAAGCAAAGTATTGTATCCAATGGTTCACTGCTAGGGCAGATCCATCTGCTTTCATTTCTCTCTTTCTATCCCTTATAAGAAACAACTTTTGCTACCTTACTCTACAGTCCATAAAATCAGAACTATCAAAATTCCTTCTGGCTTGAACTGAGGTCTGAACACTTTTTATTAGAAAGTGCTTTATTTTCCATAGAATAACAGAATGGTTTGCGTTGGAAAAGACCTAAAGATCATCTAGTTTCCAATCCACCTGCCGTGGGCAGGATGCATTCCACTGGACCAGGTTGCTTCAAACCCCATCAAACCTAGCCTTGAACACTTACTTGAATGGGGGGCACCCACAAGTTTTCTGGGCAACCTGTGCCAGTGTCTCACCACTCCCATAATAAAGAATTCCTTCTGTATATCTAATCTAAATCTGCTCTCTTTCAGTTTGAAGCCATTCCCCCTTGTTCTGTCACTACATGTCATTGTAAAAAGTCCCTCTCCACTTCTCTTGTTCTCCTCAGGGCTGCTCCCAATTGCATTTGTCTGTGATTACTTCCTGGGTAAGGAGTGGGTTGCTCAGACTTAGGTTACAAGATCAGAACCATTGACTTATCAAACTGACATCAAAGGGTTGTCAGATGCCAGATCACATAGGTGACATATGGTAGGTATTTAACTAAACTTTAAGTTTATGGGGTGTCTGCTGTTAGAGCAGACACTGAGAGAGCTGTGAGATTTTTAACTCTACCTGGGGCCTTAGTTTAAACACAGATTTGAAAACTGCTGTGGCAAATATATATCTGAATTTTCAAGTGGTGACATGCAGACACCAAACAGAAATGGGAATTATCGTGGGTTTGGGGGCAAGGGTTTTAGCAGGTGAGAAAGGAAAGAAAGGATAAAATAGGCTATGATGTGTTGAGACAATCACTGGTTCATTAGATTGTTTTTCTTACTAACGGTTCAATGTATAATGTATGATAAGGGCAGCATCCTGTTTGCTTTTGATAATTGCTGATCACATTGGCCTCTTTGCAAGAACAAGGTGCTGGATAATGGATTTATGGGGATAATCTTGGGAATAGAGCTGAGCTGGATGAAGAAGAAGCCTCTTTAAAATTTTGCAATAGAACTAGAGGTGACAAAAAATCACACCGAAATACCTAAAATCCCTGAGCTCTCACTGCAAGGTGAGAACAGAAATTTATGGTTGGATCTCTTGTATAGAAGCTGAGAATTTCAAATGCCAACTTGGTGTGTTCTCTTTCTATTACCATGTATTCCATGTATTATTGTAACATTTGTTATCAGCTGTCTTTGGCATAGTCTGTGAGCCATAAAGATATTTCAAAGTAACCTAAGTAATTGAAGATTGTTTAAAAAACCATTATACCCTCTATTAATCAAATGAGGAGTTTTTACACAGAAGTAAAAATGTCTGATTGGCTGAATTCTGTGCCTCTGGAAAGCAATAGGAACTGAACATCTGCTTTCAGCAGGAGCAGGGATAAAATTTCTTACAGTGAGTTTCTTAGATATGTAGATAAGTGCTGTGCATTGGCAGGTTGTTAAAGCCAGCCTTCACGATTTATTGAAGGCAATTTTATTCATGGGATTTAGGCTTCAAGCTGCAATAGGCACAGCACATGAATCTGAAAATCCCTATCTGCATTGTTTGATGCCTAGATGCCTTTGAAAATCCATCCTTGTAAGGCAAAGTGGAAAAAAAATCGTGACTACAAGCAGAACAAAGCCATATTTTGATATGACCTGCACAAGCTTTTTAATGTGACAGTGTCGTGGTGGTAAATTTGAGTGTTTTGGTGATTTCTTGGTTAGGATTGAGGCACAAACACCTTAAATTTAGAGCAAGTCCATCAACCTCTTTTTTTTCAACTTCATGGAACTTCTGGTTTCGGTTAACAGTGAATTGTAAAATCCTGAACTTAAAAGTACTATTTTTTTCTAGAGTAAATATTGTCAAGCTAAGGTCTGCATAGTTATCTGAGGGTTAGAGATTCCAGATTTGGAAAAAAAGGGGGACCCACTTACCGGGCTGGCAGCTTTTTATACAGTTGACTGATGTCTGAATCACTGAGACACTAACAAGGCTACAGGTGATCTCTGTTGGGATGGATTATTGAGCATCACCTAGCTAAGATGACTGGATTCTCATCAGAAATGTAATTTGTCTCAGAACTATTGCCACGTGGTACGTGAGAGTGGAGAAGAGAACATTACGCTTGTCTGTAATTCAGCGAGAGTCACAATAGATGAATTGGAGGTCAAAAAGGCCTTTTGGGAGAGCTCTTGCTGAAAAGGGTTATATAAATGTAAAGTAGTAGTATTATTATTTATGAGCAGTTTGAGTCGAATGTCACGTTGGATGCATTTCATCGGTCTGAGATTAGACTCAGGCCTGTAGCTCAGCAACAGCTCGGTGATACAAACTGATAGGGGGATGTTTTACCAGGCTAAACAGAATCTCAAATCAAACAGCTAGTACTTCTTTACAGCAGCCCTCCCATTCAGTGATATTTCTGAAGTTTGGCATTTGGAGCAGCAGATGGGGTGGCCCAGAGCTTTTCCACTAGGGCAAGGAATGACATGCAGTCTCCAACCCACTGCAGACATATTCAATTTAGATCATGTAAAGATTTTTGCTGCACAATAGAAACACTGTGGAAACAGATATCAGTATTTTATTAAATCCATTGATTACAGCTGTGTAGAAATGTTAGGAACATTGACAAACTCATTACCAACATTGTAGGATATTCTGTAGCATCTGCAGCATATTCCTTCAGAAACCTTTATTTTTCAGCGAGCTCTTCTGTCCCAGGAAAGGGGAAGTGTCCTCTCATTCCAATCTTCTCTTTGCTCACTATGAGTGTGTGCATGTGTATGTTTAAATATCCTAGGAAAAAAATAATAAATAAACCTTTATTCCACTAAGACTAGGGAGATGCACTTCTAGCTCACAGATATACATATATATGTGTGTGTGTGTGTAAAAATACTTGATTTCTGAAATCAAATCTGTTACCTTTCCCCTTTTGCATTTTCTCTTCACTGGCTTTAATTAAGTTTACTCCAAAAAGTGAGGCCAGATAACCTTGTTACATGAAAGAAAAAGATTACACACTATGGGGCGGTTTCTACTAGCTTGACCATCATTTATAAAGCCAGGATTTAATATCCTTTAAGCTTTTCAATTTGCAGACTCATTTTATTTAAACTGCATTTATATAAACTGCTCAGCAGATTAGAGAAGCAGCTCTATAGCCTTAATTTCAGTATCACTTTCCAGCTGTTTTGGTCAGGCTTCATGCCTGGATTTAATGTATTTGTGCACTAAAATGAAAATACATCTCAATGATAAATCCTCTCCAAAGCAGAGGGAAATAGCAGTAAATAACATCTCCTGAAACCAAATGAAAATAAAAACAAAAGCCCATGGGAAAACCAGATACAACAAGGAGCTTGAAAGCAAACCAAATGCGAAGTTCAGGCTTAAAAAGAGTGATTAAAATCCTTAAAATTATCCTTAGATGGGGATGGGGAATTTGTGACCTACCACTTGTGCAGGTTTGTCAGTTCCAGATGTACAGGGGATCAGTTATTAAAGGACATGTTGCACTGTTGGGACTGATCCAAGGCTCCATCCCAGGGATCTGTAAGTTCATTACAGATATTCATGACAGCCACTGATTATCCCAGGAATAAATTCATGCAATGATATGTTTTTGAAATTGAATCAACGGGGAAGGGCAAAGAGATCTCCTTTTTAGTCGTCTCTTAAAAGAACAAATCCAGGTATCCCAGCTGTTCCATTCTGGTCATATTTACTGACCCAGAGCAAAGCACCTAAATATCTCTCTCATATTTATTTATTTTATTTGATTTCCCCAGAGGTTCTGTTACACTTCCACCTAAGACTGAAGACAAACACTGAAATCAGCAATAAAATCAGATGTAAATCTTTTTATGCAGCTAGCCATTGCCATCTGCATTTGAAAAATCTTGCTCTAGTTCACTGTGCTAAAAACACAAGTTCTGTATAGGCTTGCATCTATGCTTTTATTCACCTAACACTTCTGGTTTTTCTCAGCTAAATGCTGGACTCTCCAAGCGTGTCAGTCCCACAGTGCTCAGTGCACTGCAAAGTATTTGTAATGTAACAAAAAAAACCTGGAGAAACAGTTCCAAAACAAAAAAATTCTGACAGGGAAGAACTTGGCCCTACATCTTTCCAAGAAATGTTTTGATTTTCCTCTTTTATACATCAGTGTACACGAGAGGTAGAGAAATACCAGAGCTTCCCTAATTATTCACTTGCATTTAAATAGAATGTTACTCCGCCTTTATCTTCAAATTATGAATCTGTGATTTATCCTATTTTACCCAGGCAAATGAAAGAGAAACAGCCTGCCCTTTCCTGATATACTATGGACATCTAACATTACTTCTGCGCTTAAAGTAACGTAAAAGTGACTTTCTTCAAGTTTACAGGACATAGTGAGTTATATGAAGAGGTATAAAGACTCCAAACTGCCTTCACTGACCTACCAGGTCTGCTAAACCCCAGCTCAGTCCCTGAAAACAACTCATTTGCTTTTTGCTCTATGACTTCTAGTGTTTGTTTCAGCAGCTCTCTATGTTGAGAGCAGAGTCATTTCCACCACATCCCCAGGAGATTATTCCTCAGTCTAACACACCTCATCCTGGGATGCTGAGATTTTTTTTCAAAATTGTATCTCAATTAATCTCTTAGAATACCAGTACTATCTCAACTAAACTGAAAAGAATTGCAGGAGTCTCTAAGCAAAAGTCTGCTCAAAAAAACAAAGCAAGTCCTTGACTGGAGGAGTGTCCTACAGACATACAGTATGCAGGTGAGAGACAGGGATGAAAGTAATAATCTCTTCACAAATATCCTTCACTGAGAGGAAAAAAATAGCCTAGGAGAAATTTAGTGTTATTTCCTTTGATATGCTGCTCTTGCATATGGTGCTGGGTGCACTCTCAGCTATCTGCAGAATTCCCACGTGACTCCCACTGGCCCAGGAAAGGTATTTGTGGCAAACCCCTCCAGCCCTGCTGTGCCTGTTCTGGGAACCTCGAGCTTGCAGAGTGCTCTGACACGAGGGTCAGCATGGAGCCCACACAGAGATGTTTGTGCCAAACCCCTTAGGAATGAGTAGGATTGATCTGAGATTAAGTCTTCTCTATCTTCCCCCTTCCATCACTTTCTCCCCAAAGAACAATTCACATATGAACTGCATAAAGGTGAAAAACTGCTGTTTTGGGGGGCAGTCACTGCTGGAGAGGCAAAGGTAAAATGAAGTGCACACTTAACAGGGAAAAATGTCTTCTGAGATCAGTAACTCTTCTTCTTTAATAGTCTGTCAGCCCAAACGAATATAGAAACATCAGAAAAACAAGGAGCACTTTAAAGAGATTATAAAACTGTTACTCCACAGAGAAATTACTCAAACAAGTAATTTCTGCAGTCACTCACAGTAACTGTACAAAATAACCTAAAGCCACAGGGCAAACACAACCCCCAAATCCCAATAGCTCTGAAAGCAAGCTATGAAAATGCCTTTATGCCAGTGGTGAAAACTCCTGCTGAATGACCAAGAACAGAAATTATTTTAGCAAGGGCTAAACAGAGACAACAGCTGAGTAACACTGAAGGTAAATTCCCATTAATTTTTATGGATGATATATGTTAAATTACAGAAATCATGTTTTGTAATTTTACTGAGTAGACTTAGTAAGGAACCTCACATTTTTGAAGTTTGCAAGGATCTTAGAATTTCAGGAGGAGGGAAGTTGCAATGAAAATTATCTTCTCAATACCACTTTCTGTTCAATAACAAGAAGAGAAACCTAAAGTCACTCAGTCTTCCAAGCTTCTCTAAATGCATTGAATAATAATGGTACTATATAATTACTGTATAATATAATCCCCCTGGTTCTTCTGTTTGTGGTGAAGTCCTGACTGAGCACTTCTGGAACCTAAATGGTGACTCTGAAAATATCAAAGATCAGAGGACAGTATGTTTTTATTTCTTCTAAAATTCAAGTGTATTATGTTTAAACATTCTTTCAGCAAACAGGAAAATCCATATAGGGAATGCATTACTACGGGTGCTTATTTAAAACAGATTAATAGTTTTCCAACATGAACTCCTATGTTTATACTACTTTCATTTTTCTATGTGTTGATTAAATATTTGTTTTTGAAGGGATGTGTTTAGACAAACATTCTAATTCTGACTCATTTTGTCTTACTGAAGAAAGTAGTTTGCTGGGGGAAAAAAAGGGAAAGAGTCAGATGATAAAAGCCAGAATTATGCAGAAAAGCAGTCTTGCTAAAAAAATAACATAAGGTGGGCTGGGAAATGTGTAATAGCTTCATGGATTGTTGCTCTTACCACAGAACAACTTTTTCTGTACCACAGCTTAAAAAGCCATCTGCTTTGCCAGGGTCTCATCAAGGATTAATTGTTAAATTATGGAGAAAATCGTCCTTAAACCAAACTGCTGACTTGTGCGGTGCAGGTTAAAGGGTTCCAGAGTCCCAAGTTCCCCTGTTTTCAGCTAAAGTTAGCTGCCAAACTTCTCATCATCTTTAACCTCTGTAATCCCATCACACATTCTGATTGCCCTTTCTGACTGCCTTCTCCAGCATTTTATGTCTGTCTATCTTTTTTTGTCTTCTCCGTGGCTGCTTTAAAGAAATACAAGACCTTTGAAATGGGGTTGTTCGTTTTATTCCCACGTAGTATCCTTCTTAACCTCCTGTCCTTACCTACTGATTAGTGCTGCTGGGAACTATTAAACACTTGCAGCACTCTGCCTCTGGTTTGGCTGCATTTCAGGACTGAGAGAAGTTGCATCTAATGCCTGTCTGGAAGTGAGAGTCTCTGGGCAAAGAGAAAAAAATTTAATGGGAAGCTCTTCTGGTTTAGTGTCTGTTCATACAACTTCCTTGGTCATTTGAGAGAATGTGCTACTGAATGATGGGATGCACCCTAAGGAGAATGGTGACGAGAAGAGGTGGATCTGATGGGTATTCATAACTCCAAAGAATAAGAAATCATTGGTAGTGCTTTTAATGATGAGTCTTTTATGTAAGAACTGATACCTTTAACAAACAGCAGAGGAAAGAATAAGAGATGGAGAGAAGAGAAAGAGATGAAGACATTTTGTGGTTTGTTTTGATTGTTTGAATAAGCAAATGAATCTATAAAAACTTTGGATGTCTCTTCAGATATTTGCTGACAGTATCAGGCTATTGTTTTTGCTGAACTTTGGCTCTATTTGAAAGCTCTAGACCAAATGTTTGGTATCATCATATATTTTCCAAGTGTGTTTTGTAGTACTTAACCATTGAGCAGCATCTGGAAAAAATAGTTCACATAAACTACCCTTTTTTACAAGCATCACTAAAGCTTTGTGATGTGTGTTGTCTATACTTCTCTCAGATATCAAAGCATTTAATAATTTTGATGCCTTCAGATATAAATGAAAACTCTTTTTCTACTCATGCTTATCAGTTATAAATAAGGTTTTGGGTGCATTTGACATGACCAATACACCTTAAAGCAAAAGTAGGGCCTGATAGATTGCTTAAAAGCACTTCTTCGAAGTTCTCCCTGACTCTTTGATTATCCCTTGATCCACTGTTTGATATTTTTCTGCTCCTTCAGATGAGCACTATTTGTTGTCTGCATTGGCAGTTTCAGCAGCGAGTGTAGATACAGACTCTTCCACCCATCCTATTTACAATTCCCATAAATTGTTGTATACTTTCTTCCTCTGCAGGTGCAGATATACCAGCCTGTAGGTCAAGGGATCTATCTGAATTCTTTCTTCAGTCTCTTTCAGGAAAACTGGGTTATTTCTTTAATTTATATTTCTATCCAGAGACCTTTAAACTGCACATCAGGTTTTTGCCATCTCTCTCTGTGTTCTTCTATTTGTTCCAATCTTAAAATGTAATCTATATGAACTCTAACATCTTTGCTGTTATCAAAAATTTATTCTCTCTTGTTTTGAAATACTTTGGGCACGAGATGTGAGCCAAAAGATATTTTGGGTAAACAGAGTCTTAGTAATGGCTGCTAAAGTCCACAGGCATCAATTATTTTTTGTGTAAAAATAACCTGCCACTTACCCTCTCTCTGGTGTAATGTGTCCAGAAAGTGTTCCCTTTCAGCAATCTAGTTTCACTGCTTGGGCCTTGAGTAGCCCCAATCCAGTGCTTTTGTAATACTTATGTGAGTCTTGGTGTATAAAGCACAGTTATGATGGTCCTGGCCTCTGCTTATCTAAACTCTTTACTTTCAGGGTTTCCTTGGAGTAGAGAGTCTGAACTGTCATAACAAAGCACAGTGGAAAAAACAGAGGTCTCATTTAAAGTACCAAGTGTAACTCTCAGTGTCTCGTAGAAGACATAAAGATACTTAAAAGCAATAAATGATATATCATTTATGTGTCATATAGGATAGCTTATATCCTTTCAAGAGGAAAAAGAGACAGCTCTGATAAATCTGTTCAAACTGGAGAGGAGATGCCCAAGAGCTGTGTCTCCTATTCCATCAGCAGGCAGTGATGCTGGACTGGTTGATGCCAGAACAGTTACTCCAAGGTTAGTTAGACACAGCCTGCCTGCTGTCCCTGTGGAGGCACCCACTGCAGTGTCTGCTCCAACCAGAGCAGGGAGAACAGTCTAAAAATACCTTAGTAATAAGAGAGGTGTTGCCAGTTGTGTGTGCACACCAATATGCACACACAGCCCCTCACAAGTGTTCATGCGTACAATCTGACCCTGGCTCATGTCTGAAGGTGAAGGATGTGCTGCTACCACACCAGTGGTGTAATAATTTGAGCCAGTTTGCCTAAATTCTGAGCCCTATTAAAAAAAAAAAAAATCCACAACAGAAAAAACTCAGTGCAACCCAAACAATCCTCTCTGTTTCTTGTGAAGGTAGTGCTCATTATTATTTTGGGGTTGTTGGGGGTTTTTTTTAGATTCTCAACTAGCCCTCATAGCTCAGAGAATGCTTTGGAAAGACAGAGACAATGATTTTCAGGTGTTTTTCGGGAGAACTCTTTCCCTCCCCTCCCCCATCTTTTTTGCTGGCAGAGACCTTTTGCAACACTGTGTAAGGAAAAGAGAACAAAATGCAGAGACTCATTAAAATGCCTAGTGGATAATCTAGTCTGGCTGATGTAGTGTGACATGCTGACCTGCAAAACAGAGGAGAATCTACCTCCTCCCTGAAGAGGCACACCCCTACAAGTGTCTGGACACAGAGAAAGGTGTTTAGGAGGGCTGAGGTTTAAAATAAAGTTAAAAAAAAAAAAAAGAATCCCTCATAAAATGAAGAAAGCTTCCATTTCTTTCTCTCCTCCTCCTATTCCTCAAGCAAAATTAATACTTTTTTTTTTTTCTCTTGGTAATTCTCTACGTGGCTGTTTTGTGCCTCATAAAACTGGTCCCTGGCTGCTTTTATAGAAGCATTCAGAAAAATGTGGCCATTCTTGGTGGTGTACATAATTGTTGAGCATTTGCTCCTTTGCAGAGATAGTGTTATCAGCAGAGTAGTAGTATTCTCAGGTGTTCTTGCAGCCCTTGGAAAATAGTTTTACTGTAATCTGTAGGCAATTTTCCCTCTAATGCCGTAGGCATGTGCTGCTCCTTTTGTGGCTGTTTACCAATTCTCTAACAGATTAATAGGAGAATAGTTCACTTGGTGACAATCTGAAACTTTAAAACACCCTCAAATGCCTCGTTATGGACCAAATAAAATAGTTTGTTGTCTGTGAATGATTAGTCCCTCTCATATCTTCCTTGCTCCATTGCTTTCCAAATGCTAATCTCAGGGTGTGTTTATTTGCTTGTGCTGGCCTGTTTATAGCTACTGGATCCCTTTGGTGGAAGTTTACTGTATCTTCCTCATTTGCAGTAATCAGTGGATTTTCATTAGCTATAATCATAAATCAGGGGTCACTTCGATGTGTGACACCCAGCCACAAGATTACACTGCAGTGCTTCCCTAAGAGCCAAAGAAACAAGGGACAGGAGAGGCTGAGGTGGGAATGGGTCACAAGAGAGGTGTAGCCAGGAGTACACAACCCTGCAGCTTCTTGCCTCTGTCAGAGGACTTACACAGGAAAATCACCAGTAAAAGCAACATGGAGAGGGATTTCCCAATTTTTGGTTTGGCTTGCTTTGGTTTTTTTTCCCACACAATCAAGGTTTAGAGAAAAGATCAGTGGGCTTTCCACTGTAGGGAAGAATGCTCTTGCATTCCCTCCCAACAGAGGGAAAGGGTAGGGTGGGAAGTACATGCAATAATAATTGTGTTTAGTTTTGGCCAGGGCACCAGTAGCAAATAATTTTCACCCAAAGAAGTTTGGAGGTGCTCTCTGGTAGTAAGACAGACATAGGCAATATTCTTGGTGCCCCTTTGCACTGCATGGCTTGTTGCTGAAGAGGAAACATAAATGCTGCATTAACCCTGAGGCAGTTTCCCAGCAGTTTGCAGTTCAGATATTGATCGATTCCCTTCCTATAACTGAGCATACCCTTAGGTAGCATGGGTATAATTGTTTTAGCCATTACTGAAAGAAGTAGGAAGAGAATAGATCAAATCAGTCATTTTTTTACTGATTTCGTAAATAATCCTTAGTTATGTACAAGAAGATGTGGTAAACAAAGGTGTCTGTGCAGACACAAAAGAATAACAAATTTAAAATATTTCTGCAACATGTAACAATTTATATTAACAAGTGTGACATAAACTTAGAATCTTGAAATCATGGAAAATTTTGGACTGCTAAGGACCTCTGGAGGCCATTCAGTCCCCAAACTCAAACTGGGCTCAGTTAGAACAGGACTTTGGTTCAGTATCTTGACCAATTGAGTTTTGAGCATCTCCAAATCTGGAGATTCCCCAACTTCTCTGGGCACCTGTCCCAGTGTTTGACCTCCCTTATGGTGAAAAACTAGAGTTTCACATGTCCCAACATGTGTTCTTTTCACTACATGCCTCCAATAAAATCTAGTTCTATTTCCTGAGCACTCGCCTGTTGAGCAGAGAGCTGAAGATAGAAACTTGAAGACAGACAACATAGAATACTTGAAAAGAGATGATAGTGAACCTAGAAATCACACAGAGTAATATTTTCAAACTGGCTAGCAGCATTTGTGTAGTTACTTAGTGTTGGCAGACAGATCTTGGAAAGACTTGGAAGTAAGATGATCTTTCACATGAAGAATCTTGGTTTGCAGATGTGCTAGGGAACTATAAAACAATGTTTTGTGTTCATTTGCTGTTTATTTTGACTCAAAACAGATTATGGAAGATTAGAGTCTCTGATTCATGTTTTCTTCATATTGTCTCTAAATTAGAAACTAAGCACTCAGTGGTTGGGGACTTTGCAGAAATGTGCAAAAGAAGAAAAGACAACTAAAAGGTTGAATATCAGTTATCATTGCACACCTGTGTGCTTAGAGAGACTGTATTTTGGGGAAATTTCCAGCTTGATCAGATCAGAAGGGGGCAGAGGTGGACCTTCAGATGTGTCACTGGACAGTCACTTTCCTTCAGCTTTCATGTTAAAGGAAATGAAATATTCCAGCGATTTACAAAATATTCCAGGGATTTACAAAAGGTGCAAAACAAAAGTTGTTTTCCTGCCTTGCACCTCTTCTACCTACACATGTCATCTCTCAAAAATGAGGTTAGGAAATGGAAGCACCAGGCTCTCAGCAGCAGGAGCAGGGACTGTGCTGGGGCTCTGTGGTCTCTGCAAGGGAGATGCAAAACGAAGCACCACATGGATGGGGTTTTGTGTGTCACTCACAGATGAACCCTGTGCTCAAATTGCCATTGCTAAGAAAGGTTTCACAGGCTGAAACCAGTACTGCTGTGCAAGTGCTTTGACTGACAGGAAAGAGCGTCTTTTAGAACATTTATTTTAAAGAAAGCTTAATCACCTTATGTTCTTTAGGTTAAGTAAACGCTCGTCTTTCTCTGAATTACCCTATTTTGTGGTTTGTTTCTTTTTTTAACTAGAACTCAGAGTAAGAAGGTAATCTAAAACCAGTGTGATTGAGTGCTGACCTTCATTACAGAGCTTGCTAACTTGGTGGCAGTTCCTCGCCGGTGTTTTGATTGTCTTGGTCACACCCAAACGATTTCTCTTGTACAGCTTTTGAGTTGTGCCTCAATTTGCTTTAATGCATGATCTCCAAGGAAAGCCATTTCCTTTTCCTTTTATTGCTACTTCAATCTGTTTTGGTTTTCTTGAATTTGGGTGCAAGTAAACATACCGACAGGCAACCTTTAGGGAGTTTCTAAAGTCAGTTTGGAGGAGGGTAATTTGTGATGCTGCTAACCCCTGTGTAGTGTTAGCACTTTCAAACGAGTCTAACTACACTTTAAGGTGGGGGTATTGATGCCATCGGTCAGCACTGATAGCTCACCGTCACAGAACCCAGCCCTTTGGCACTTCTCACGTGTAACACAACAGCGTAATCGATGGTTATAAAGACACCATTATGTGCAACATAGTATTTCTATCAGTTAGCTTGTAATCATTAAATACCACGAAAGTGAGGTTAACAAGCTAAAGACCCAATCAAACAGTGCTGAGAGAGAAAGGGAGGATCAGTCAGTCTTTCTTTAGCCCCCAGTAATACGGAAAAAGGAGGGCTTTTTTTCATCTTTGGCTCAGAAACCACTGAGAAATACCTGTTTTCCACCACATTCTTGTTTGCTGAAAGTGGAAAGGTACCAGTGGATGCCTTTTCGAAATCGAAAGGCATCACTTGTGTGAATACCACCAGTGCCACCTAGTGCTGGTCGGCCGTGAGAGGTGTAGTGATTCCACAAACCCTTCTGCCTTTCAGAACGACGCAGCCTCACCTCATTTTCCCACTCCAAACAGGTCATGATAGTGCTGCTCCTGTATCGTCCTGTTTGCTGAAGTCTTAAGAAACGAGGGTAATGGCACCTGAGAATCCTTAAGGTATCATATCACACAGTTCTGTGCTTATTTTGCCAGCGGGTTAGCAGGTTGGCAAATGTTTAAGCATCTGTGTCTATTTTCATGGAAATGCTTGGGGTTGGGATAGTCAGTAATAGCAGGAAAATTGACTGCATATAAAATGGTGACTAAAAACCTTTCCTCTCTGCTCTGCTTTATATGCCCTCACCCTAAATTGTTGATTTTATCTACTACATCCTTGTGCATGTTCTCTGAATAAATTTGACTTTTATACTGACTTTGCAGCCTTGGGGTTGGTCCTTCCCTTTTACTCAAGAAAATAAACAAACAGAATCTTTTCTGTCAGGTTTAGAGAGAAGGTCATGCATGCACAGTAAATCAGAAAAAGCAGAAGTATTCACTTGTTGAGAGCTTCACACATGGACTAATGCCAAGGAATAACAGTCACTGCCTATAAGCATTATTTAAATTTAGTCAAATACATGAGCACTGGGTTTATGGGCTGTCAGGATGTTGCTTCACTTCAGTATTTCCTCTGTAGAAACATGTTTCTTTTGCACTGCTACATTTAGGCTTTAGTTATGGCTGGGATCTGGGTCCTGCAGCAAGGAAAGAATGTGGCCACTGAAAGGACCTCATCCTGCAGTGACTTCTCCTGTCCTTTCAACTATGCCATGCCTAAGTCATTTCTAAGTTCTCCCTGCATGGCTGCAAGGAGTTGGGTGAAACAGAGCTTGGTATCCTGGATGCAAGGCTATTTTAGGGGCTTTGGACACTTGAACTAGAATTTCTGAGCAGCATCATGTTTGTCTCATAGGCATGCCCATGCATCTGATGCTAATGCTGTTACCTCTAATTAGGTTTTCCAGAAAAGTAGTGAGCTCTCCTTTTTAAAAGAAAGCTATTTGGGCATTGCAGTTTAAGGCTCAACACAGGCTAGTTTACCTGCTGCTCAACACTTAACTGAAGTTCAAGTGAGGCATCTTCAGAATTCAGCTCTACTTGATTTAGCCCAGAGATTTTTAACCCTGCTTAATCTCAGAATTTCTACATCACCATGTTGCTGCCTTTTACTTCTTCTCTTCAAAGTCTTCAAGTAAACACCTGGAAATGTCAGGTTCAATCTGACTTCTTGGATTAGATGATCTTTAAAGGTCCTTTCCAACCCAAATAATTCTGTGATCCTTAGTTCAGTTATCATATAATCACAGAACAGGTAAGATTGGAAGAGACCACATGTAGGTGATGTATGACTTCATCATGATAAATGACTTCACCATTAACCCTTTCAGCCTTAGTTTTATGCATCTCTGAAGTCCCAGTCCGCAAAAAGGAGCTCACCTACCTTTAGAAATCTCTGAGATGGAGAAAAGCCTCATTCAGAAGTCTTTCTTCATAGCTTCCAGGTTCTGATATAAACTTCCAAACAGCCCAAACAGCTCATGTTGTGCCTTCAGTATCTTGGCAGTTTTATATGTGTCAACTTGTAGAAACTTGGACTGCCTTTAAAGAGTCTCAAATCTTAGAGGAGTAGCTGGAGGGAAGATCTGAGACTGTCACCTAACTTGAAGCTCTAGTTGCCTGAAGGAAGTGTTGAAACTGACTGTGGCACTGAATTTGAAGGTCTAGAGCTTCAAAAACTACCCACTGGAAGAGCTAGGTAGTTTCTGAAGTACCTTTGAACATATAACTTTAGCCATCTCTGCCTCAGGTGCTTCATCCTGGGAGTGTTCTGAGGATAAATGTTAGATATCAGTGCTCAGATCCTACAGTAAAGAGGGCTACATCTTTATCTGCCTTAATGTACTCATTTTATCCGGGCTTTGGTAAGTCCCTTGTAGCAAAACAACAACCCTGTATGGTGTGGCCAGGTGGGTGAAGCTCTCAGGGTTTGCAGAATGAGTAAGAGTCTTTTTATCACACATGTCACAGCACCACTGAATGCAGGAGATGAATTGCTCCATAATAAATCACTTTTCTGATTGTTCTGCCCAAGGACAGCGTATTTTTCTTTAAAAGGAAAGATCCTTACTTTGGATCTCCAGTGATGCCTATGCAGAGCTGAGAGTTTGTATGAATTGTTTGTTAAACTATGCTCGACCCTCTAAGAAGTTTCTGGGGTGGTTTCTTGGGCAGCAACATTTTCTGCCACGTGCCTCTGATCGGTAATACCAGGTGTGTGCATGAATGGATCTCTCAGCAGTAGGATTTTTGATCCAGATTCACTGTTGAATTTCTTGTCACATTGGTGCCAAATTAGCAGGAGCTTATGTGGGCTTTAAGCTTTATGCCAGCTTTATGCTGGCTGTAGAAGGACAGACAATGCCTAATCTGAATAAAGTTAAGCAAGTGAGGACAACAGGTGACATTTGATCTGTCATAGAGCTTGTTGGTGAAAAATTAACTCACCAGAGCGATTTTTTAAAGAAATGTGAATAAGCAAATTCATTTATTTACAGATCAAAGTTACAGCCAAACAGTATTTCTGATCTGATACAAGATACCTTAAAGCTGCATATACTGCCTAAGTTATGCTCTTATATGAGCATATCTTTCACAAAAAGCCTTGTTCCCATTGTCATTCTAGAAATTTGGTATTGAAATTAGATGCTTTTCCAAATATTAAAACAAACAAACAAACAAAACAGAAGCAAAACCACACCAAAGTTTCCTAATCAATAATCAGTATTCTTCTCTCAGGAGTGGACAATTGTTGCTCTCCCTGATGCAAAGTTTCGTGATGGTATCTTTGGATCTTTTACTTCATTCATCATATGAGGGTTTTTAACTTTCTGCTGTTTGATATTTAGAATGAGCCAAATGATACTTTGAAGCAGCAGACAAAAATCAGATTTTATTGCTTTTTTAAATCAATGTTTTTAAAGAGTAGTAGAATAAATTTTTTTTTATGGCACTATTAGTCTTGCATGGCATTGCTGTTTTTAGTTGAGGCTCTAATTTATATGATAATAACGACAATGGAACACATCCTTCAGCAAGATGAAATACAAATGATAATACATCTTACCATCGCAGTTTGGCATTTCTATCAAGAGTTGGAACCACAGAGGTCTGAAAATGAAAGATGCTAATGACCAGCACCTCAAAATAGACCCACTTATGAGCTGGGGAAAGGATGATCAGAATCAATTTTTACTGGCTTAGTAAATAAACTTACTTGGCAGAAAACTAAGCCTATAGGTGGGTTGCTGATCAAAAGAAACATGATATTTCTGAGAGCATTTCCTGACACTTGTTGAGTATTGCTGTGTCCTTTTGCAAAAGCATCTACGTTGCTTTGCTTGTGCTCACCTGTATCATCCCCTGGCTCATGGCAGGTAGAGTTGCTTTTCTAAAAACAGACCCAGAATATTGTGGGCCCACTCCTTCTTTCACTCTGGACACATTTTTAGTTTACCAGAACAGGCAAGGGCAAAACTGATGCCTTTGGCTGAAACCCTGATCTGCTGAAAGAGAAAACTCCCAAAATGTTGCCCAGATGACTATTTAACAAAAGCCTATATCGTTAAAGTACTTTTAATTTATTTTTTTTTTCCAAAGGAGCCTAACTTCAGACAACTTGCCTTTTAAGGAAATTCTGGTGAAGGCCCTGCTGTCACTTGAATCTAGAATCACAGACACAGAAAGCCTGAAAAGCTCCTGAGAAACAATCATGTCCATATCTCCTCAGAGTGTCAGGATCCTGCTATGCCAGGACCTTCTCTCACAAGTCAGTTGCTCAAAAGCATTCAGTAAAGACTGTTTTGCATCCTCTTCTGGTAACCAGTTCCTGCCTGTCACTTACCTTCCAAGCCTCTCACCTTCCAACTCTCTCAATCACCTCATGTCTCATTTAGCTCTTCTCTGGGGGAAGTTGCACCACACTGTTTCAACCATTTAATATAGACAGCCACACACACACTGAAATAGAAATACACATCAGCATTACAAATGGCTTTCTATGTTTTATGTACCTTGAATGTGTCGATATGAAATGTATCATTTTATTTACTGATTGATGTTTTGAAACAGCATCACATATTTAGTTTGTGGTCCATCACAGTCAAGTTCCTTTTTAGCAGCACAGTCACTTATTCCCTGCTTTTATTCAAGCATTTGGTTTCTTTTTCCTAAGTACAGTGCTCTCTTCTTGTCCCTACAGTGTTTATCTTGCTGATTTCAGATATTTGTTCACTGTAGGAGGATCACTTTGCATTCCAGTCCTGTCATCCCTCTAATCTGATGCCTTCCACAAATACTGTTCCTTATTCTATGCAGATAATGCATAAAGCCAAATTTAGGATATTATTTGCAAGAATCACCCTGGAGAGGTCACCCCTACTTCTGCCCTCACTTTTATAATGTTAGGAGAGCAGTTCTTCTGTCTTTGTTCATAGTAATGGCATAGGGGATGATGTCAGAAATCGTGTTGACATTAAGATGCAGATGTCATGGGTTTTTTCCTAATCTGTTTGGCCAGATGTTATGGTAAAATAAACTAAACTAAACTAAACTAAACTAAAATAAAATAAAATAAGAAATAGGAAAAGTAAGGGTTTCACAACATTTGCTTTGGACCACTCCATTGGAATGTTTCTCAGCCCTTTATAAAATCTAGTATTTGAAACAACTGTTTATCCATATTTTTCAGAATTCTTCTACCAAACAAAAGCATTCTGTAGTTTTCTAAGTCTCTTCTAAGCTTTCCTTTTCCTCCTTCAGTCCCTTGGGATATCTCCACCCTTCATCACTTTTTGACACTAACTGCTTTAGGACTCTTGTTTAAATATTGGTGAATTTCATCATACATCACCTATGCAAGTGTACCTAATCCATCTGAAAGTACTTCACCTTTTACCAGAAGATGGAACAAAAGCAATATAAAGCCAGTGTTCTTTACAGGAGCTGTTGATTGCTCTCTTTTCCTGTCAGGTGTGGGTTTGTATTCGTCTTTCCCTCCCTCGGCTTCTCATATATTTTTCTTATTTAATTCTGCCTTTTGTTGGCTTTCTCCTGTGCAGCACTCTTTTTTTGTAATTGTATATTTTCGTGCTTCTCCTGTTCCTTTATACTCATCTTCAGCTATATATCTTGTTTCTGCTTTTTTTGCAATGCCTTGCTGATATTCAGTTCTGTAATGATCTTCAGATACAGTTGTAATATTCTCTTTCAGTGGTTCTTATCTTTCATCTGGGACACTTCATCACTGTGTCTTTAATAAAGTCTGTCTCAGTAGTGCCAACTCTCAAACAATACACCTTTATCCCTTGGATTATATTCCTAACAAAATCTCCCTTACAGTTTTTAAATTTATTTTTCTTTAAGTCCATTGATCCCTACTTTCCTAATTTCACACCATCCTTTACTTAGCAGAAGTCTTTTGTGACATTTTGCAAATGTTCAGACTTTTCAGCTAGTTCTTCCCAGTTTGAATGAGGGGGGAAATACGTAGCTATTTCTCCCAGTATTATATTTCCCCCAAATGTGTTATTACCATCTTAACTTCTAGTTTAGGTGGATCCCCAAAACCATCTTGCCATTATGGTTAAGTTAATTTGGCATAAGTGTTCTCTTCATCTACCATTTCCTCATATGATTTGCAGCCCTTTCTCCCTTTTCCTTGCCTGTCATGCCTGGTCATTCTCACACTAACTTATCAGTCCTACAAATTGCCCTGTCATGTTCCTGTAGTCCTGGCAGTTTCATCCATGTACTAAGATTTCCAATTCTTCCTCTTTTATTAACCAAATTCCTCACATCTGGGAACAGACGGCTCAATGGACCACCTTGTTGCTCTCCACTGTTAGCCTTGTCCTGTCAGCATCATCTTCCTACTTACAAGGGTGGTGGTTTTCTCTTTTATATCGAGTCTTTCCATCACTCCCCTTTTGCAGGATGGTGATCCATGTTCAGTTAGGCCAGTGCTCAACACCACCCAAGTATCCTTATATCCCATACCCTCAGGATCCAAGTTTTGGAAATCCACTCCACTCTGTGCACACAGTGTTGTACTCCATTATGTAATAATAGATAAGATTAAGGCAGCCCTGCAAATGTGACAGGGAAATGGGTTATCCCCAGCACTATTTATGCTTGTATGCCATTTATACAGATAATTAAAAACTAATGATAGTTGCGTGGCTGCCAAGAAACAAACTCCCTTGGTTGAATGGGTGAGAAGAATTTTGCAAGGCAAGATTAAATCATGCTCCCTTCTCTGCTGGGATCCAAGTGTCAATCTTTTGTTTGTGAACTGATAAATTAATTGCTCCACAATGGAATCAGACTTTAAATTAGAGAAAGATTGTGTTGTCACTTCACTTCCAGAGGCTCAGCTGGCAGAACTATGTCCTTGATTACCTAGACAACAATTACCATGCATCATTCCATCATTCCTCCTCTATTACATTTGCCATTCTCTCAGAGCATCCCACTACACCTATTTTAAAAAACTTGAATGGTTTACATCTGTCATCAGAGAGAACTGGAGTCTTCATCTCCAGGTAGGCCTTGGGTGCCCTCGTGTGAAGTCCAATATTTTGTTGGGACTGTGATATTCTGGACCACGGGCAACTCTTCACTTAAAACTTGACTGAGACCACTGAGTTCATGTTAAAGTGAACAATCTCAATTTTGGCTACTCTTCACTTGCACAGTATTTCAGACTTGCACGGTATTTCAGTCACCTTTGGAGACTAGAGTTCATCTAAGCTGTCAATTGTATAGCGTATAAAGCTGCAAAAATAGTACAATAAAATGTCCATTGTATCCATTTATAAAATCACCTTTATTCTGTTTATTGGTATCTATTTATTGGTATCCTGTTTGTTGCTCTAACACTACCAAAAGTTGGCACTCTTCTGAAAGAAATTCTGAGTTGCTTCTACCTTTTTGAACTAGCGGATCTAGAGTAAGTAATGAGTTTAAACAAGTACTATATGAATTTCTCCACACCCATTTGGACTTGTCAGCAGACTGTATTTATCCTGAAATTGTCCTGAGTGTAACTGTTTTTGCTTTTCTTTGTTTTTGGCATGGCCCTGTTGCCTACACAGATGGTTCCTCTCTGACTACTTCTCCTCACTGCAACTCTCGCCATCCCTTCAGAGATGAACAAATGTAATAGTGGCTCAAGAAAAGGGGAAAAGAGGGAAGTCATTTCTGTCCTTCTTCCCTTCTTTAAGGCTATTCATAGTTGTATGACCTCCATAGATCTTCCCTCCATGGAAAGAAGCACATCATCATGGACATTGTTCCATGCAGCACCCTGAGCTCACGGGAAGAGTGGTTCACCTCTAGTGACCCATGGACTTTGGATGGATACAGGAGAGGTTCATATGAGTAATGACTCTTGAGACTTATGATTCTATGCAGAGGAACCACTGTGAGCAGAGCAATCTCACAGAGACATCTCTGTGTTAGGGCATTTCTGGAATCACAGTGCATTGGCTGGCTCCTTTCAATCTCCTTTATAACCTGGAAGATTTAACTGCCCCCTGTCTAACAGTTATCAGAAAGCAAACACCATTTTATGTTTCTAAGAATCTGGAAGCCAAAAAAACTATCAATTACTTGCTTTAATTTTAAAATATTTAAATTAGGCCACTATTCCTCAGGTGTTCCTTATCTGGCCACAAGTTTTGGGAGTTGAGAAGCACAAATCCTGAAGGTGCTAGGTAACCACAGCTATAATCAGGTCTCTGTCTTTGAAAGGATAAAAATTGTTATGCTAGTCTTAAAGGAAAGGAGGAGAATCTTGCCCATCTGCCTAATGCTTTTAACCTTTGCCAGGTAACTTTTGTCATTTATGGCACAATTACAGGAAAGCATTAATATTTACATAAATGAATAAGAATTATGGTTTTCTTTTTCATAGAATCAGCATATAAACCTGTTCCTCTATTCAGACAGTTAATATACTAAAACTGTTAAGTAAAACCAGGCCTACTACTCCATTTTGCTAGAGATCCCATCTCACTATTAAAAATGAGATTTACCACTATTTGCAAATGCCGTTCAGTTCAGTAGTAAGCTTTATATGCAGATTATTGCTCTGACTTTTAGTCCAGAAACTAGGCCTGTTCTGCTTAACTTCCCATAAAATATGCTGTCAAAAGACTTTCAGGATTACAGGTTATATTACATCAGACTGGCTTCTGTCCTGATGTCCTCATCAATATACTCTGTCTTATTCTTCTGACAGTACTCCTTTTTAGTGAACCCATGCTGATAATTCCCCTTTTTAATGAGCCAATTTCTCCATCTCTTTATAAGAAGATTCCTGAATCTCTCTTTGGGAGAAGAAATAGGGTAACAAATCTCTCAAATGAGATACTTACCTTACCATTAAATTGTTTCTAAGTCATCCCATTGCCTCTGTTTCCATGATAGACCATGGAGAGGGAGAGAGTTACTAAATATTTAAGGAAAGGAGATAACTCCCCTCTGTCAGACTGTAACCCTCATGGCTATGGGTGACTTTTAAATGGGTACCTTTGGCAAGGCTTGGGGATTTGAAAGCACGATGATACCCTACAGAGTATGCCATGGTAACAAAGCAAATACCTACCTTTTGCTAATGCTCCCAGTAATGAGCTGAGATGAACACGTGGTTAGGCTGAGCATTAATATATTTATCACTCTCAGGGCAGACAGGCACAGAGTCTTGGCTGGTCAAGCACATGTCATGTGGGGAAGTGTCAGTCTTGAGAGCTTCTTGAAATGGGCTGGCCCTTGTTCTTGCAGAGCTGCCATTTCCTCCTTTGCTTCTCCCATCAGCTTTTTTAGCTTGACATGTATCTAGGGTTTGGGGTTTTTTTTCACAAATCTCTAGTGCTTTGACTTTGTTTTAAACTTACTCATATTGACTTGGTCTCATCTCTTTGCCTTCTGTTTCTACCTTCTCCCCTTACATGGCTGATGGCCTACAAGCTGTCTCTTTTAAGAACATAGGTGGTAGGGTAGCTTTGGCTCAGAGTTGAAATTCTTTGGATAGAAATAGGCCCTAGATCACAACATCCTAGAATATGTCTATGTGTCGGCTCCTATGAAATGGCATGTGATGGAAAAGTAGTTCTGTGTCTCCTGCAGCCAGAGACTGTAAGAAGAGGGCTTCAGAAAAGATATTAACCTTAGGAAGATCCCCCTGAAACATATGCTCAGTTTGTCAGATTTATTGACCTAATCAGTGAGATAGGGTGTAGTTGGTACTAATAGCTCAAATCTATGGTCTGAAAGAGGGAAGGAGAAAAGAAGGAGAAAACAGAACTCTGAAATTTTTGGATGGAAGAAGACTTTAAAATGCAAATCCTTGTGAATAATTAGTACTAAGACCAGCGTGCCCATTCTCCACTTCTTTTGTGTATTGCAGTTATGTCTGTAAATCACAGTGTAAGAAAATCTCTCAGTAGAGATCCCAGAAGACTTACCTATGAGATTCTATTGCCTGGTCTCTTCTCTGTTATTCTGGCCAGTTAAGACAGCCTTGCAGTTTGCTAAGGGGCAATGCAAGGAGACCTTGGGGCTCCCAAGCAGACCTTCCAGTGTCTAAGGTGTATCAGATTTCTGTTGTCCAGCCTGTGTGTATTATTATGAACTTAATCTATAGAAACACTATGTATTAAATGGTTTTCTGCATGTACAGTGTATTCAGAAAACAATTACTTTGGACTGCATGTTGCAAACAAAATTCAGTGACAGCTGAACAGGATCTTAAATCATTATTTTCCATTAAATAATCACATATTTCATTGCTTTATTTAGCTTTCTAAATTGCACATTTCATTTTAGACTTAATGAAACTGGTATATTGCCTTTTAGTTACGAATCCAAGAACAGTCAGCACATTCTAAGTGAATATGCTGATTAAATAGGAAAGAATAGCTGGGTCCTCCTACACAGACCAGAATAGAGAAACATTTTTTTGCAGTGAAAGCCCATTCAGCTTCCCACAAACCATCTATGTGAATCCCCTGCGTAGATTAATATTATGGTTCTTAGCTCAAAAGAGGGTGTGTGGGGTGACTATAAAAACTTCAGTGTTTTAGAGCTGGAACCTTGCCTGCCATTGTCTTATTTTGGTCTATCTTTTCCACAATTTTCATCCTATGCATGCCTTAAAAGAGAAAAGGGAAAAAAACCCCACAACTGAAACACCACTGACACCTCTCTATATTTTCTTGTTTCACTTATCTTTTTCTGGAGATATATCAGGAGATTGGCAGCTTTCCACGAAAAACTATTCCTGCTTCTGCTGCTCCAAAATTCTTGATTCTGATGTGTTACAATTTTTTAAAAATAAAACCTCAAAATACCATTTAAATGTACTAGTCAAGTATTTCCAACAATTTATAGAAACTCATACAGTTCCCAGTGGTGTAACAACCAACAAATGCGTTCATACTAGGTCCTTCCAAGGGAAGAAAAACCTGGGCTTATTTTAAAAATTGATGAAAGATGGATGCTTCAGCTCCACTGCAGATCAGTGGGAACAAAGTGTCCATTTCCCTTCAGCACCTTGAAAACCCCAACCTGCACAGAAATCACCTCTAAGACAGTGTTCAGGGATAGCACTATGGGAGGTGAGGAGGCAGTCCTGTCTGAAATCCATCTCCATATAAAGTAATGAAGGCCTGAAATCTCTCCCCCAGCTCTGCTAATCTTGCCAGGATCAATTTGTTGGGATGTAAATGGCTGCTGCTCGTTGGCTGGTTAATACTGAAGCCCTACAGTCCCTCTCATTATTAAGGACGCTCAAAGAATACATGCTGTGCTTTTATTTGTACATCTTCATCTTCTTACTCATTATAAGTAACAGTTTTACTGAGTGTTTCAATGCCTAATCATGTCGTTGTGTTTTTTTTTTTTCCTTTCCAATCCATAGTTGTGGTTTAATATACCATTACAATTTAAAGCCCCTGTAAAGAAAAAGTGCTTCTTATCTCCTGCAGAAATTACTTTCATTAAGCACGTTCCAGCAGTGTATGGGAGCATGGAGGTACTCAAGGAAAAGCTGTAAATTGTGTTGCTGTTAACTGCAAGCACACGAGAAGGCACAGAAGCCTCAACAGCTTCAGGAGTAATGAATCAAAATTATGGTTTTTTTGCATTAAAGCTGATTGCAAATAAAGGCAGCAGTGTTTTCAGATTGGCACTTGACTCCTGCTAAGCTCTGATCAGAGCTTTGATAGGCGTGCAGTCTCAGGGACAGCAAGAAGAGCGTGTCCCAGCCAGAAAGACCCATGCACTGTGACACCGGAGGCCTAGCAGATTACAGGCTGATTTTCTAGGGATATTGTGTAGTTTGTCACCTCCTGTTCCGAGCCAGTTGCTGTGGAGTGGAGATCTTGGCTGACTTATGCTCTTAGGGAAAAAAGTCAACAGATATATGTTTACTCTCAGTTGTGGTGTCCCCTTATCAAATTCAGCAGCAATCTGGTGACTGCAGAAGCAGCACAGGTTAGGAAGCTACTAGATGCTACAGTGAACAGCCAGTGTTCCCATCCAACAAAAGAAAGCACATGTGTCCTTGCCTTCTTACTTTTCTGGTTTTTTCTTTCTGCAGAATTGCCCTAAATAGGAGATCAGTCACCTCTGCAAAAGATCCAGCTGAGGTCACTGTTAGAAAATTGGAGTGATATTCAGCCTAAATGTCCTAAAAAGTCTCTTCATTGCTTTTTTTTTCTGCTTCCACCTTTGTGGAAATTACAGTGAGAGAGTCACCATTTAGTTATCTTGTTAATACACAATATTATAATCATATAATGCACAGACACAGGAATGTAAATCAAGGCAGAATCCACCTTGTCAGATTCTCTGTAGCTTTAAGACCATCTTGCAAGATTCAGTTGCAGTCACTTAATTCCTGGGCCCTTCATCTGAAACAGTGACAT
Organism: Lophotriccus pileatus; assembly: GCA_035583135.1. NCBI lineage: Eukaryota > Metazoa > Chordata > Aves > Passeriformes > Tyrannidae > Lophotriccus > Lophotriccus pileatus. Next base: position 18,369,897 of record JAWWES010000001.1, read on the forward strand.
CTGTGGTCTTGCCTTCCTAACCAGCACCAAGTCTGTAAGGTGAACAGGAAAATTGTAAGTTGGTCACTTGTGACAGGCAAATCCCTGCCAGCAGCAATAGTTAAACATCAAACAGAAGATCAAAATAAAGCCATGGATAGAGAGATGGTTAAACCAACTCACATGGTGTGTCTTTGGCTTTACACCAGAGGAGGATGTAGTCCTTTACTTTCCAGATGTTAAAATGATTCATTTGAAAGAGGACAATTAAGTGACACTTGTCCAGTCTCAATGATTATTTACAAATATTGAAGAGGCTTAGGCATGACAGAGATAAGCATTCATATATTTTTTCATAAATATGTATGAATAGCTGTGTGTGTGCTTGTGAAACAACTGATTTTGAGGAAAAAGTACCAAAGGTATCAAATTATTGAACAATCTGAGTGAAATTCACCAGCCACTGTCAGACACAAATTAGATGACGACCCCAGCTTTGACTAAATCCTCTGCTATGTGGTTTACCAATCATAAGCACCACGTTCTACCTGACAGCATAGGGGTAATTTAATATAGTTTTGTCTTCATGATTCTACCAAAAAAAAAAAGAAAAAAAATAGGATTAGTCATTAGAGTTATTTTCAAGAAAAAACCCCAAGGTTAATAAGCATGCAATTGTTTTAGACCCATGGGCCTATTAACCTACCCTTTCTTGCAAGATTTATTCACAAAAATCAGTAGGAGTTTTCTGAGAAGATTTGCATGTCTAGTTCCCATTAGAGTTAATAGGAGGTGTGCATGTAAGTGCTTTCTACACGGTAGGGAATAACCTTTCTTTGAAGACTTTAATGAAAATTTCTCATTCTCTCTTACTCTAGTGTATTAAACCCAGCAGACAGTCCAGATATTAGTTCTATTCTTTATCTTTCTGACTCAGATCTTCAGCTCAGAAAACTGTCTTCCCATCCCTTTTTTTCTTCTTCCTCTTCTCTTCTTCTTTCCTTCTATATTCTCCCCTTCCCAGTTTTTTTCTTTCATTACTAGGTGGACTGCTTAAGAATCTCTGCCAATGTGAGAAATAGCATTGCTCTTTTCACCTCAACAGTGTTATAGTCTTTCAAGAAAAGGAAGGAAATAACTCTGTTCAGCTTAGTTCTTAATGCAACAAGTGGTGCAATTCCTTTCATTACAGGATGGGCGATACAGGATTTCAAGCGGAGAGTGAACAAGTAAAACCCTTTGAGGGTCACTAGATAGACAAATGTCATGATGACCGTGAAATCCCTTAGCTGAGCATAGCTGGTGGCTGGAATAATAGTCTGGAGAAGTGTATCAAATGATTGCCCTCTTCTTTCTCTCCTTTGGCTATTTATGGATGGCCACTGCTGGAAAAAGGATCCTCATCTGAAGCAATCTGCTTGTTTTATACGATGTCGGACATTCAGGTATCAATCCATGTCTTTATATCACTGTATGCTGGCCCTGCACTTCAGCAGTTTAATAGATTATATCTTCAGGGCTGCAATACTAATAAGGAAGGGAAGGAATTACCTGACTTGCTGCACTCTGTGCCTGGGGGAAGGTGTGTCATGTGAGAGGTTGTCAGAATATTGTACTGAAAGAGGACAGCTACATACACAGCTCTCAGTAACTTTCCCTGGTTATTCTGAAGTCCAAAGGAAAAAATGGACAGGACCAGGCTGACCCTAGGAAAGAAAGGGAGAGATAAACAGATTCCCTGGGGAATTCTGTAGATGAGGAGGGGCAGCAGAATAGGAGCTGGCATGGTGAAAGCAATTGTGAAATCATGCTGTTAAAATGCATATGTGCTTTCGCTTAAGTGTCAGTGAGACTCAACCCTGCAAACTGCTTCTGAAGAAGGAATGCTCAAGGAAAAATCAAAGACCAGGAGATTGTTGCATACTTCCTCTGAGGAGAGCTTCTCTCAGATCTCAAATACCATATCTTGTCCAGTATGTCCCTGGTAATTCCTTAAGCAGCTGGAACCCCCAGAATATACCAGTTATAGATCCACTGGACTTCATCAGGCAAAGATAAGTTTTCTTCAAGAGTTTGGTGAAGTGATCAATGCTAGGATTTCCACGATACCTTTTTGGGAAAGGCAGGACAAGACTTCCCTAACAGTTCCAGGTGTGGAGGTGAGATTTCTCCTGACTTGGTTCTTTCTGGGAATGGAGCTGCTGTTTTACCTCCTATTGCTGAACTGGGGTGTGAAGTTTCTTTGTGAAGCTGAACAGACGTTGTGTGGCATCCTAAATATACCATATGTTGCAAAGCAAGGGATGTTTATTCTTAAATGGATAATTTGCAGAGCAATTTGGAAACCTCTTGTGACAAATGATTCAACACTTCAGAGTTCTTGATCTGTGTGTATTATGTAGCATATAATAGTTTAGTTCACATTTGTTTGGACTTTTTTTATGCAGTATAAGTGCATGAGTGCTGAAAAAGGTCTACATGTTAGTTCATTTAAAAATCCAGTGCAGCATAGAATATGAGGATGTTTCTGTATGCCTGTTTTGTTTTATGAAGTTGTCAATTAAAATATCCCCAGTTGACTGTCAATCTTAGAGTGCATACCTGTATCTTCCTCTTTCCTCAAAACTGTCTTCTTTTTCTTTAGAATAGTATAAAAGATATAGGTGATTTAATTTTGCTGTTCCCCACAGTGTTGCAGAGGGAATGTGTGTATCCTAAGGTAATGCATAAGGTTGTTCCAGCAATTGCAGCTTCTAAAGGATTGATGCCTAAAGAAAGGAAATAGTTTTAAATAAATGAATTTTAAAAACCCAAATCAAAACAAACAAAAAAAATCTCCTCCATCAAAACAACAAAAAAAAGGCCCAACAAAACAAAACAAACCCCACCTTCTTTTTATGTCTTTGTCTCCCAAAATAGATGTATAATTCATTGCACCTGTAGTCAATTATCCATTCAAAACAATTGCTGTTTCACAGTGATTAGCTGATTTGCCAGTATGAGAGGCAGCTGGGTTTTCCATGGCCAAGTAGTAAATTAGCACAAAGTAATGAAATCTTCCGAGCCCAGATTCTTCTCTTTTTAAAGCACACAGAGAAATAATCTTTCTACTTCAAAATAATACTCCCTTCTAAAATAAAAACAGCACTGTTTCAGGTTTGAAGTGGAAAGTCAGTAGTAGTGGTGTTGAAGCTTTTTTATGTGGACAGTTGTTCTCAGTGGAGACCAATCGCTTTACTCTTTCTAATGGACAATATTAAAACATTTAGGGTACTGTGTGTCCTGACCTACTGTAGCACAGCCTCTTGGTCAGTGACTTCTGTAGCTTTGTCACTGCTTTGGTGACAAACTTTGCCTGTCCTTGCTGTGCTTTTAAACTTTTGGGGTTTTTCTCCCAAC
>JAWWES010000001.1:18380407-18405375 GCA_035583135.1 Lophotriccus pileatus
GATTTATGCACAGGAATTCTCTTGCCTGGCTCAGCATAGATGCTCAGTACTATCTATTTTCCAAAGGGCTTTTAAAAACTTTTAATTGTCTTAGTCTTGGAGACAAAACTGCTTAGAAAATCCAAAAAATTGACAGCTAGGAGCTTTCTAGTTTTTTCCAGTTTTGCATTCTTATTTTCTATTCAGGTAATTATTTCTAATTACTTTAAGCTTTAGGTGTTTCTGCTACTTTTTTGTTTATACTCTTAATCTCATTCTCTGTGTGTTTTATCTACTGATGAGCTCTAGAATCAGAGTAACCTCACACAGTCATTTATTCAACAAAGAACTTACATTTTCTCTGCTGAGGACTCCGATTTTGCAGACAATTTCACACCACAGAACAGAAATACTCCACAGAAAGAGAGGTCCTTAAGATTTTCCTCTCTGCTGTAGCACCTTTGCAGGGCAAGACAGGGTATTTTAGTATGGCAGCAAATCTGAGGCATTGCTACCCTTCTCCTCACTATTATTATAGCAGTTGGTAAAAGATAGAGATGTGTGTCTGTCTTAACACAGAAAAAAAATTAATTCTTACGTATTAAGAAGACTTTATACCTAACCAGTACTTTTGAGTTGATCACTGAAGTAGGTGGGGAAACAAAATCAACCAAAAAGTTACAGAAGGATAGCACAGTGCAGTATGATGCTGTTGCCATGGAGAACACTCTGTGAGCTTCTATTACGTATCTACTTCAACAGTTAGTGAGTTTAGTTAAAATTTTGCTGATTACAGATGTGTTTTTTTAAAAAACAATGTATAGTAGTAGAGTATGGAACAGCTTGTACATGTTAAATAAATGTGGAAGCTGCCTAAAAAAAAAACAAACAAAAAGAAATGAGAGGAGCTATGGCAAAAGTTTATAATTTTGTAGGTTGGCTAAGAAAGGAGAAGGAGAGAATGACTGCTTACTCAAGGGGGAGCAAACAGATCTGGCCTGAGGCAGGCTAAGGCAAACAGAGAAAGTCCTTCTCACAGCATGTTCAGCTATCTTTAGTCTGATCCATTTCAGCTGGGCTTATGTTCTTGAACAAAGTCGATGCTGAAAGCGTTTGCAGCTGCCTGAATTTGTGGCTTCCCTGATGCAGAATTGGTGTCCTTGAATGGGTCCTGGGGAAGGAGCCATCTCAGAGACAGCTTTAAGCCAGGTGATATAATAAACCAGGTAGAAGATGAAAATTCAAAGCATTATTGGGGGTTTTAGAGGATTTACACATGATCAGTGAATTAGCAATGTGTAGGAAAGAAATCAGTCTGAAGAACTTCAAATCAAGAAAATATTTTTCTATTATAACTAATCTATAAAATCAAGATCAGACATCATAATGTAATGCAATGCAGTGTTTCTTAAGCAGTAAGGATCCTGAATCCAGTTTTAGGATTCCGAATAAATGCTGCCAGTGTATTGTATTGTTAGTACTTGTTGCTATTTGTCTTTTTTTAGAACCTTCAGGTAGCTTAGTACATAATAAGTTCTTATTATCTAACGAAATCACCTGGAAATTCTTTATTGAATTCAGCAAATTCATTCTTAAATGCTCTGATCATTCTTTTCAAAGAGACAGTGGTAATTTGTTGCCCGTCTAGATCTAAAATAAATCTCTGAATGTCCCTTGAGATTATCATTCTGTTCCTTCAAGACAATTTTCACCGGCAGAGAATGTTATTAGCATTTAAATGGTAGTTTGTTTTGATGTAGGCAGTAATAAGCATCATCAACAAGAACATTCATTACTGCCTTTCTTTCTTGTTCACAAATGTAACCATAAAAGTTTCATGCCACCTTTACCTGTGCGTTCACTGCTTTTGCTTTCTTTAAAAAAAAACCTTCCCAAAAATATGTAGTGCCTTACTGCATTTGTGATGCATATTCAAGGAATATACATCTTTAGGTTTGGGTTTCAAGACTAGTGTGTGGATATTAATGTTGAATATATATCTGTGTGTTGCTTCCTCGTGCCTGGGGATTTCTATGTCTGATTTTGGACAGTCAAACCAGTACTGCTAGAACAGATGTTGTGTCTATTTGTTTAAGAGATTGGTATCAACTTTGGTGCTCTGGTTTAGAACATTTGCATACTGCTATGGAATGTGAAAGCACACATCAGAGTGGTATCTGATGTGAAAGTGGTTTTCAGTACACTAAACTAGCAAACACATAGGATGTGTTCCAAAATTGCTCCTCTCCTCCATTCAGCTCCCCTTCATACTTTCTTTAATGTGTTCTTGAGCTGAAACCAATCACTCCATCCTCTGCATGAAAGCACTGCCCTCTGCTTATTCAAATCTCGTCTCAAGGTGCTTTGATTTTGAAGAGCTCTTAATAATCCTTAAGTAGGGGAAGTATGTGGAGAGTAGGACATTCTATGTTTTGTGGAGAATGCCAACTTGTGAAAGAATTACTCAGTGTCATAGCCACATGATGTCTTGTAGTAACACTTATGCCTTGATCCATGTCTGGACTGTCATTTCTACTTCTATATTTGAGGATAAGTGGGATGCCTTTTCCTCTGACAGCATCAATGTAATAATAGAAAATCAGGCTTTTAGGATTTCTCATGTTCAGCCAGAAGAGGTAATGGTTGTTATGGCAATCAGCACTTCAGGGTACAGACAGCACCAAATTCCTCCAGCTCTGTAACCTCCCTTAGTGATCTCTGGTTTGTGTTTAGTAATCCAGGGTTATCCCAACCTGCCACCCTCCTCCTCACCATATGTGCCAAGGGACGGATTTCTATCTTACATGCTGTCACCCCACAGAGTTCAGTTCTTTGATCTTCTGTTGAGTATTGTTATAAACATTTTATGGGTGTGCTTCCATGTCTTTGCTGTCATTTCAAAAACACTTGCTTCTCCCTCTGCATCTAACATTTTTATTCCAAGAAGCTGCTTTTTTGAAATAGCTAAAAAAAAAAGCCTAAACTTTACTTCCTGCTGTTTGTTGGGGACTTTTTTGCTTAAAATATTTAGCTTACCTATTTCCTCCATTCCAGCAAAACATTTGAGTCTTCCATCCAGAAAAGTTCTTATAAGAAAGTATTTTCATATAGAAAATACGTTGGTAACAGTATTTTATGGAATTGAGTCAATTAATGTGAAAGAACAAGCCACAGTTTTTAAAAGCCCTTTTAAAATTTAAATTACAAGACCTGCATTGGAAATAAACCAGGAGTACAAAGGGACAAGAGATATGAAAGTGTGATGAAGACAGAGATCCTGGATTATGTAAGAAAATAATATTTCTGAAGCTAAAATGGTCCTGTCTCCATACAGGACAACCAAAGGGTTAAACCTTAAATCTATGAGCATTGTACAAACACTTTTTGAACACTGATAAACTTGGGGCCTTCACCACTTCCCTGCAAAGCTTGTTACAGTGCTGTAACTCCTAGTTTCAAAAGGTTTCAATAAGGATGTATTTGGTCCATCATATATAGTGTTTTACTAACCAAACTATAATAAAAATCTTAGGTTCTTTTTTTCAATTTAATGGATAAATAACATTAATACCATGAAAGAAATTTGCATTTTTATAATACTTGTCACTGACAAAGGACCTCAAAGCGATTTACCGATAGTCATACAAATTTCTAATTAAGAGTTCTCCTTCTGATTATTTCTGCTTAAGTGTGTGTCTTTTTAATCACCAGAACTTCAGGCTACAGTATATTAACTGTGCCATACTCCAATCTACAACCTTACAAATTATGAACTAGATTTTTAACCTCCTACTGTGTTTGCTGAGTCCTTCCTCGAATGGGTAATCCCACTGAATTCGATGAAGCTCCCCATGAAACTGTTCAGTAGTGTATTAAAATACCATACAGCCTAGATCTATGCATGTCTGGGGCAATGCTGTCTTTTTAAATTTAGTAAACCACAATTCAATTCTGACAGAATATTCGCTTGTTTTTCATCTGCAACTTAGCAAGAAAAGATAAATCCTGAAAAGGGGAATATCCTGCTGAGAAACACCTCAAGTCCTGTTTGTTGTTATTGGGCAGCATTGAGGGTGAGAGAAATGGTGTTTCTTGGTGTCCAGAAACATGATATATTTTGCAGACTCACTTGTCCTTACATAAGGAACCTCAAGTCTTCTGTACACCCTCATCACAAGGTATCATCAGGTGTTACAACTTTTCATGTGTGTATTTCTAGTTTGCAGAAGTGGATGGAGTTAGATGCTCAATTTTTGTTTTTGTGAAAGTTTCTCTTTAAGGTTTCTGAACAGATCTAAAAGATGAGAGAGGCAGTTCCACCAGGAATATATAGATCAGTGGGACTCCCTACCTTGCTCCACATCACCTAGAATAACTGCTTGTAGAAAAGAAGTGTTAAAACCTAAATGGGGTGGAAAAATTGTCACTAGCTCATTAAAATGGAAGCAAGAAATGCTACTTCTGGCTTTCAATAAGTAATTTGAAACAAAAATTCAAATTCAACTTTGCATTTGAGCCATTCTGCATGTTTTAATCTCTGTAAAGCCCAAACCTAATCAATGTTAGGCATGTGCTTTGCTAATGACCACCAAAGGAACTGGCATTGTTGTGTGTAGGACCTTGTTTTGAATCAAAATCAGAAAAAATGTTTGAGTGAGGTGTCATCCTATGCTAAACATGTGGAAGTGAGAGGCTCTGACTGATTTTGCAATGGAGAGACTCTCTTCCAAAGAAATAAAGGACAGTTGGGGTGAAAGAAAAGCTGAAAGGGAATTAGTATATTAAGAACCTTTATGAACTGAAGCAGTGACTGCCAGTTCTCCTTCTCCATTTGATTTTATTTAGCTCATCATCAAACTGAAACATTATATCCTACCCCCTCCAAGTCCCTCTCAGAGATGGCAGGTTTTGTTCAGGTTTTTCTTCCTCTTTTCTTCAAGTGCTACTTCTACACCACTTCTGTCTCCTGAAGCAGGCTGCAGAAATAGAAACCCCTTTATGTCTTTAATATGCAGGTGAGGTGCTATATGGAGGCATCAAACTACTAATGCAGAGCTAAGAACAAGGCATGATTAATTCATTCTTAGCCTTTCTAGTCCTGCACAACTATCTGATCAAGGTGATATTCAAGGAGTATAGTTTTACAGTTTAACAATAACTTTTATGTAATTTTTTTTCCAAACATTTTGTGTTTTAATGCTGATGATAATTTTTTGCAGGAGAAAGTACACGTACTTTGAAAAATAAGGTGATGAAGTGAATCATTCACCCAGACTCCTTCATCTCTCACAAGAATCAGAGTATGTGTTAAAGTCTCCAAGGTTGGAAACCAGTTTGATTTCTGGCATGCTGTACACTAAAGTATATATAATTGCAATAAATGGGACACTCTGCACTGGCTCTTCTGGAGGTAGCTGCAGATACTGGTATCTGATCCATCACGTCACTAAAGCACAAAAAAAGGTCTTTCTTCCATGGAAAACTAAAAGTTTTCCCACAGAGTTTATGGAAACCAAAACCAGACCATTGAAGCTGAGAGATACTTATGGGGGGAGCAGTATTTAACTACCTTTTTGAGGTTGTAAGAATTTCTTGCTGGGAAACATGTTGCATGAGAGTCCTATTGAAGGGACATTGCCTTTCAAGGGAAAAGCAGAGACAGATGAGTCAAACCAGAATGATTTATTACACAGGCAAGGACAAGATGAATTTGCCTCATGATCTAGAGGAATGGCACTAGGGAGTTGTAAGCACTGGAATAAGACAAACTCAGCAGTTGGATTTTTAATTATTATAGGAATGTAATTGAGAGTATAGGAATTGTATAGGAATTGTAATTGGAGTGTCAGAAGTGTACTGGGACATCTCAGTTCCCTGGTCTGTGCCTATCCCATTTTGCTGTGTGGATTAAATCTGCAGTTCAGTTTTTGGCAGTTGTAAACATTAATGCACATGCTGGTTTGGAGAGCAGCTATACTGTTTTTATGATGTCCAGGAGAGGTTTATGATGGAATTAACTCTCATGCCAGTGAGTTGGGAAGAGATGCTGGGTTAAGTATGTCATTGCATGTGAGCTGTGCAGCTGCACAAAACCTATCCTGGTCAATTATAATAGTTTTAATGGGCTTTTATAAACCTAAAGAAAGTAAGAAAGAAGTCAGTATTTTGAATTGGTAAAATATCTTCATAAAAGCTTTTAAATTGTTTGCTTTGTTTGCTTTATATCTGTAGAAAACTTGGGATTTTGGTACATGCTTTTGTTTTTGTTGTTTCTACTTCTGATTAGGAAAAGTTCCTATTAACTGAATGAAGAGTGTACAGCAGGCAGGATTTTGATGTTTCCACAATAAAGAACAGCATAGGAATCATGAATTCTAGACTTAAAGTGACCTTTGACTCCAGAACATTCTCAGTAGCACAAGCCTGGATACAAAATATTCAGAGGACTTTGAACCTTTAGTAGTAAGCCAGATATACCTCTGGGCTATTCCTGACATGGAATATGCATCTGATTTGGTACCAGTTATTATAATTAAGGCCTGTTACAGGTGTTGAAGAATGGCACTGGAATAGTTATGGACCAGATCAAAGATATTCTACAGCATCTGAGTAGTGGTCAAATAGCTTTTTAAAAATGTTTAGTTTGTCTCTAAAAATCCAAAAAACTCTATCTATGATTTTAATTTTTATTAATCTTCAGTTAAAGGCCTTGTTTCCTCCTTTTTTATTTTCCTTTTTTAAAATAGTTTCATCTTGTTATGCTTAATGGAATTACAATTCCTTTTACTCCATACGTTTTTCAGAAGATGCATGCATTTTGATACTAATAGCCTGTGCACTGCTAAATAATCCATGCCAGGCATAGTACAGTTAATCTTTCCCTATTTCTGACAGAATTAATGGTAAGAATCATTTTGCTACAGTTGAGCATAAGTATCTGGGGATATAATTACTGTCTGACAAGATATTAAGCAAATATTGAATATTGCATTGAGAATGATGCCTTCTAAACAGCTTCTAAATTTACATAAACCATATTAATTAATTAATTTTCTGCTAAAAATACAACATGCCCATCTGTGTTCAGTGTAACTAACATTTTTCAGTCTGGTTGCATCTTGGAAAGAGCACAGTGGAAACTCTCAGAAAGCAGCAAACAAATCCAAGACCCTCATCAGTCAACTGCAACAAACTGGATCAGAAAGCAGGACCTCTCCCTGCCATCGTGGTCATTCCTGCCAGGCATCTGACTTTTCAGCCAGCAAGGAGGAGAAACGTGGAGGTACTTGTGTCATCTTGGCAGCACAATGTTTCTGGAGCATCAGCTGTGGGAGTTCTCTGCAAAAGTTTATTTACTTTCATCTTAGTTCAGGGACTAGAGTCTGTCATCTGAATAGATGGACAGGCAGGACAATGCTTTCTTTCACATGGCATATGCTTAGCTGGAAGTGGACAATGACTGCCATTTTATACAGGGAAAAGATATTTTTATACAGTATTTTTATACACTTCCTTCTCCTGTTAAACAGATACTTCCTTCTCCTGTTAAACAGATAGTTTAATTTGTTCACTGGGAGGGAAGGGTTAGATGGATGGCTAGAAACATTAAAAGCATTGAGCTGGCCTGAGCTCAGGTCACCTGGAGAGTAAAAAGAGAAGAAAAGGGCTTGCTGCATTACAACATAATATAAAACCCCAATAACTTTAAAATTATTCTGAAAGGGATATGTCAAGCAGAGCTAGTATGAAAATTTTAAAAATGTTGGAGGCAAAAGTGTTCTTTCTAGTGCCTCACTGAAATTTATTTGGTAATGTTTGATCAAACAATGAAGCATAGATGCAGCAAAACCATTTTTCTATTTTTAAAACTTTTCAGGCACTTCTTTATTAGCCTTATAATGGTGTGGTCTTCTCTTCCCCTGCTCTTCTTTCCTCATCTTGCCTCATAACATTGATGTATCTTCCCTGTTATGTCTGGGTAGACTCTGGTAGAAAGTTTGAAGATGAAAAATATGCCTGCTGGAAAGTTTTCTGGGGGGAAAAAAGCTGTACTTCAGGATTTTCTGTTAGAAGAATGGAAAGAAGGAGTTCAACAGAATCCCATCACTCCAGATGGCATCTGCCTAGATCCTGGACAGACTGCAAGGGGACTCTGGAAAAAGGAGTGGGGAAGGGAAGGGTGTAAGGAATTTTTAACTACAGGTCCATGGGAGTCTGTACTATCATGGAAAGCACTGAGGATCCAGCCCTAAATGTAACTTTCCAGTGTTTTTCTTTCAGTTGACACAGTTCAAAACATTTCATTCTCTCAAAGGCATTGTTATGTGTGCTTTCTGTGTGATTCAGTGTAGGAACTAATGGTGAAACAGACTTTCTGAAGGCAAAAGCAGTTCTTCTGCAATCTTCGGTTCTGATGGTCTTTCATGATGCATTCTCACATTTATTCATTTATTTTCTGAGCAGCAGTGAATGAAACAAGATAGTCTTGTGAATACCTGCCATTCTTTGAAATATGAAATTGAGAACCATTTGCAGAAATCAATATTATTTATGATCACCTGTAGAAAGCCATATAATGTGTTCTTAATGAATTTGATCTATTTTTATCTATGATCATTTCTTTACTAGTAGAAATGGCAGTTTTAAACAATTTTAAATTAACAGATCAAGAAATAGATAAAATAAATAGAATGTCTTACATACAGATGCTGATCCTGCTCCTTTTACTGAAGCAAAAGCCCTTCATAATTCATTCATGCCTTTGCAGTCATGACTTATGGAGCTTTTATACTCATGGGAGAAACATAATACTCACCCTTCATGGGTGAAATATTCTATATGGACTGGGGATTTATTCTCTACTAGTCTCTCTCTTGAAATACTCATCTTAAAGGTCTAATGAAAAGTATTCTTCAAGGGTTAGATTTCCTTACAGAAATTAGAGTGGTTAATCTTCAGACCACAGAATTTGACCAGCTGCACTATTCTGGATCATCCTGACCCTACAGCTTCAGTCCGATTTTTTTCGTGCTCACGTTGAACATGAAATACCAAGATATTGTGTATGGAAGTGAGCTGAGGGCACTGTACATAACTGTTTCTGAACAGAAACTCAATTTACACTTATTTACCCTAATGTATTAGTGGCATTTTCAGACAGGTATTTTGAGGCTGACTTAATGTTCGTATCATTTTCAGAGAAGTTCAGATGAATTTGCATATCCAAACCATAGGCAAGGACATTATGGCTCTTACATAAAATGTTCTGAGTCTGAAAGAGTGACTAGGCATTGCCATTATTCTGATATTGCAGAGCTGAAACTTTTTATCAAGTTGGAGAAAGTTCATTTTATCTGTTTTAGTTCTGTTTCTCAATTTACTGATGGGAAAAATGTATTGTGTAACACCTCATTAGATAATTACTTGATTACAATTTAATTTCTTCTGCGGAATCTTCCAGAAAGTAATGCACTTACAGTGTAAAATTTTGTATGGATGTTATTATTAGGTTATTGTATTTTAAACAGATTGCATGGATATGATTATTTAATTAAACTACCAATTGTTCTTGTGTGTATGTGTGCTGGCAAGGAAATAATCAGATAATGGATACTAAGGCCACAATCTGAATTGCACACTACTCCTCAGCCATCTAACCTGTAATTTTAATGCAATGTTTTCCCCTTCACTAACACACACTGCAGTTATATTAAAATTATGACTAAATTGTGCAAAAGTCAGAAAATTATGAAATGAGGCGTTAGGTAAAACTGGCAGTTCTTTCCATGTGTATAATTAAAATAATTTTTTACTATTAGAGGAGTCCTCCAAAGAGGAAAGAGGTGAGAAAAAGTGAGCTGAGCTCTTGATTTTTCTTGTGCATCATCAGCAAGAAGACTTACAAATTTCTTTGCAGTGACACCTGTGTGGTGTCACCATGGACTGATAAGGTGCTACAAATGTCAAAAAGTCATAATTCTTAAGATCCAGAGTTTCACAGTGCCTTGGTGAGGACAGTCTGACTCTCTCTCTCTAATCCATAGGCTTACTACTTGGCAAGCTGTTCTTGATGTTCCAGGAACAACAGTTTATTCAGACAGGTGTAGGAGGAAGAAATTAAAAAGGGAAGATTAGAAAGTAAAAAAAAAAAGGTGACAGGGTATAATATGGATCCTCAAAGTGTAAAACACAACATCATGATCCTTTTTCTTTGTTCCCTTTGCAGTTTTAAAAAGCCTTTAAACTAACGTAGAAAAGAACCCCATGTAAAAGTAGGACATGGAGAAAGCATTCTAAATAAGGTACAGGGCAAATATTGACCACAACTAAGGCTGACCTTCATCTAGGAACTCACGTGAGAAGGGGAAAAAAAGGGGGATAAATAGGATGCACTTCTGTAGCAAGCATAGAGCTGTCAGCTGAAGATAAAATAAATGAATTTCCCTGGTCTCCTGCTTATCTACGAAACGTATTTGTTTAGCATTCCAGCAGGGACAACTGAAGTTGGCATCAGAATGTTTTGTTTTGTTTTGGGGATTTTTTAATAGTTAGGTGCTTTTGTTTAGCAAAGGTATTTTGGCTCAAGGAAGCCGAGTCTTAAGCAGAGGTAGAAACTGAACAGCATTCTCACCCTCCAGATGACAGTCAAAGCAAATTAGGGAGATGGAAGAAGGAGTGGGGAGGCAGGATGGCGAACTGGGACTGCCACTTCTGTTCCCTCTTGCTCTCTTATCTTTCTTTTATACTTGTTTCTATATCAGCAGGCTCGAGATAAATTGAGCTTATTGTAATACAGTGTATCATCTGACAATAGTCAAATACTATTTCCTAAAAACAAAAACAAGAGCAGCCTATGAAAATAATTACATCTGAGTTTTCTTTCAACCACTCTTTTTATTTTTTTTCCTTTAAAATTGAACTCAGTTATTGCTGAAGGCAGGGAATGAAGAAAGCATTATCTGGTGACAGCTGGTTACACTTTGGTTCACATAAAGTGCTCTTAATCCTTGCAACAGCAGTGAGAAGTACACATTAAAGAAATGAACTGTATCATATGTCAGACTAGTAGGTAAGATTGTAGCTGAGATTGCTCAGTACTTCCTTTTATTATAATAATAACTTCAATTTCCCTAATTGCCTATAACTTTGCTAAAATGTGATCCTGTAGATTGACACTTGTCATGTTAAGCATATACCTCAGCTGGAGTTACTGAGTTGAAATGTTCAGCAACAACAGTTCAGCCGCTTCCAAGAATAAGAGAGGGGAGGAAATTTGTTCGGTCTCGTTTTCAAAATGAGCATATACATAGAAATGAATCCAACTGAGACTGACCTTGTAACCCTTATTTTGGCTTTTTACAGCTGCTGAGCATTTGACTTTCAACCTTGATGTTGTTTTCTAGTACTTCATATTGGTGATACTATGTAATTTCACAGTGACTTCCTGCAAAAGCATAGATTGGATCTGAATGTACAGAACACAAATTGCAGGAAATAAAATCATCCAGTGCTTTTAAAGGGAACTTAGGTTTCATTTCTGTAGTTCTCCTGATATCCTTCTAATAAACATGAATCTGTCCCTTAATATATCTGTCTTTGCATTAAAATCTGTTTCTTTTTACTACAGTGTAGTGCCTTCTCAACTGTTCCTGCTGTTTCTTGTCCCAGTTTTGGCTGATATCCGTATATTAGATCATTGGGGAAAGAGCAAAACAAATTGACTGCAGCTGCTTTTTAAAGTATTAGGTTATCTCTGAAAAGTGGTTTTCTCTTCTCTTATCACTCATGCCTGTCTCTTTCACGAGCTTACTAATAATTTTGTTTCTTTTTAAGAATGGAATGTTTCCTCTGTCATCTTCTCTTGACAATGTAAAGTAAAGAATCTAAGGATGAACCTTTCTGTGTTTTGTGCCAAGAATACCAGCAAACCTTTCCAGAACAACTTCCTGGAAATCAGACAAAATATCATCTTAAACTACCAAATCTTCACTGGCCACAGAAGTTTTGGTCCCTCCAAGATTCTGTCTTGGCTTTGGCTTCAAACTGAAACGTTCTTTCTCTGACTACAGGATGGAAAGTGTGTATCTTTAGTGGGGCAGACAGGTCAGTGTTTAAAAAAGTCTCCTGACCACTGGTACCACAATAAGTTTTTAAAAATACTGTGCAGATAGTATCAATTATGTACCTAAATATAATCATTTAATAGTCATATTAATTAAATATGTTCAAAGTTTGGCTGATCAGACTCTTCCTAAACTTTTTTGGAATGAATAGAAAAAATTTGTTATTCCACCTTCAGGTCAAAAAGAGGCAGAACTGGTGGTTGAACGCTTAGGAACATAAAAATGCAGAATAAACCCTCCTCAGATCATCCAAATGTTCTAAAAATAACTTTGACACCCTCATTTATATACTTTTCTTATATAAAAGACTGACATATTTTTTTGAAAGAGCCATATTTTACACTCTTCATGAGAATCTTTGGCAAAAATATTGCTTATAATCCCTTGCTTTTTTTGCCTACTGATGTATTGAGAAACAGAACACTGAGCAAAGTATCAGAAGGATGTAAATCCTTGAAAAGATGAAATGCAAGAAAGACATTTTCCAGCACCTTTTCTAAACTCAGGTCTCCAAAACTCCTGATTAACAAGCAATGGTCTTTGAACAGAGCACATGTATGTGTTGAGAGTAGAAGAACCAGTGGAGTTTTTCTAAAGAGTTTTTGCAAAAATTGTCAGGAAGAAAACAATCATCAAACCTCTTCCCAGAGTTTGTGTGATCAGACTGTAAAGACAACACTAGACCTACTAAAATCAATGACAGCATTGCCCTTGGGATTTCGTCATTAACATTTATTCCCCTCTTCAAATTTTGGTTTTAGGAAGGGAACAGTAGTGTATTTTATGGAAGGAGATTGTGAAAACAGGGAGAGTTTGAAATATGGTGTCTACACAAGCTATAGCAATAAGGTACTAAAGTAACCACAGAAGGGAACAAAAGTCTAGAGGCAAAATGACATAAAAGCAGAACAACAACAATAAAAAACAAACAAAACCCCCCCAAAACAACAAACAAAAAATGAGGAAATAAAATGAAGGGGTTGTAGTTCTAGTTTTGAGCATTTCTTTGTTACCGTCCCTCTTGCTAGACTCATAATTACCAATCTTAAAGACTGAACTGTGTTAATCAAAAAGAGGTGGTGGTTAGCAGCAGCTCAGCAGTTGTGTGTAAATAGTTTTAGATATTAAATTACAATTAAGGGCTGTTAAAAAGTAAATTACTAAGCAATGAACTCAGCCTCACAAGGGCTGGAAGGAAAACAGTAAAGCTGGATTAAGCCACAAACCACCAACTACAAGCAAACTACTGGCAGCATCTGTGATTCCTCAAATACCTTATTAACCCCTTGTCTTTAACTCTTTTAAAAGTTATGGAAGAAACCCACAAAGAGTTGCAGATCCCTGACCACTGACTGGAGGAAGTCTAGGGTGCTTGGGACCATAAACGAAATAATTCTGTTAAGTGCCCAGATAAAACAAATCCAGTTCTGTGAGTTCCCTACCCAGGAAACAGGCTCCACATGCATTTCTCTTTGCCTGCATAAAAGGGCAGAATTGGTGTTTAAAGTACAGTCTCATGTCTTAAACCATTTTGTTAAATATTCCAGATTATCTTTTTTTCTAAGGCTCTAATTACAGTCAGGTAATTAGGCTCTGCCACCCACTGCAGCTTCCAGTAGACCCAGAGTCACAGAGCATTACTCAAAAAAAGAATAAGGAAGCTATGCACTGGTGCTTAAAATTGAATGTCATTTTTACTTAGCAGGTGTTGAGCAGGAAAAAAGAGATGAGGATAGTAAGTGTGGTAGAGATAAAAAATAAATGTGAGCAACGGTCATACTTCCCCACCCTTTCTTGTGCCAAAGCTCAGTCCCCACTCAAGTTCTCTAATGCACTCCCATTTGATTCCCTATTTCTGTTCCTGATCAACTTCCAACTGCATCCTCTTTCTGGTAAGGCCCTGATTTCTTCCTACCCACCTTGTTTTAATATTTTGTGATTCTGATCTTATCAGAAAATGTGCTCAGTATAGCATAAGCTATCGTAGCTGTTTTTAAAGATTTAATAAACAGTGGTTGGTGAGGACAAAAATAGATGCACAAACTACAGAGGACAACATAATTCTGCATCTTTTCTGCTTCTATTATGGCCTCACTGATTTTTCTGTCACTGTAGATTATCCTACAGTCTCATAATGTTCTTTCTTTATACAATTTCTTTCTTTATACATGTTCACTTCCTGTTTGGAAAGTGAGAAAAAGAGGCCTTTTTTTAATTTAAATTGTCATTGGCATTATAAAGAGCTGATCACATGGCCCTAGAAATAGAAAACCTCTATTGCAGCATTGAATCAGGAAGGGGGAGAAGGTACTTCAATGTACCTGCACACTTTGCAGAGGGGCTTTTTTCTCAGTTGTAGAGAAAGCCTATTAAAAGATGATGACTTGATATGAAGGAGAGCCTTTTCCTTTAGGGTATGGATTAAGATCACCAATTTATTTCTGTGCTGGGCGTTCAGCAAATCTCAGAATCACGGTGTAATGATTTAGTCCTATCTGAACTTCCCTGTGCCACCTGGTCACCTTCCCAGTCCCTGCAGAATACACCTCATTTAAATTTTGTGCCTTTTCTTCTCACTGCAGACTTTCATTAGTTCATTCTTTATCTGCCCTGAAGAGTGCAATGATAATAGCGTTGCTTATGTAGCCCCTTTCATTTCCAAAGAATTTTACAAACATTAACTAGTTAATGGAGAAGGCAGAACATCAAATAATGAATTTTTCAACCTATTGGTGGACTGATATAGACAGATAATATGATTTGTTCACTCCCTGAGTAGTTCAGAGTGAACTTTAAATTAAAGTGCTGGCAAATTTGACTGACACTGATGATGACAGAGAGAAAAAAATCAGTTTATGTTTCTCCTATATGCGACAACTGTTTTTCAATTGAATCTGTGCTTCAATCCTTCATCTAAAATTAGTTCCATTGAATAGAATACCAGAAGGACAATATACTGATTTTCACAGAAATTAGGGAATTAAGATCCACACAATTATTTCCAAATCATCAAAATCTATGGATTTTATATTTCAGCTAAAAAAAATAATTTCATACAATTTTGAAAGCTGCTTTTCTGCAATTTCATGCTCTGCAAAAATCCATTTGGATACAGAACTGTGATGCTTTGTGCAAACATCTCACTTAATAGTGAATAAAAATGGTTAGGCTTGGGCTTTTTCATCTTCACTTTCATTGACCACCTACCATCATTTTGTGCTGAGGAGCAATAGAAACTGCCAGTTTATAACCAAAGTTTGAGACACATGATCAAAGTAAACTAAACTGGGGAGGGGGGAAAGTTGGTGCTGTGATATGGCAGCAAAAGAGTGGTCTCTAAACTTCCCTTTCAACATTTTTATTTTCTAATTCATGATGTAGTAGGAGGAAGAATGAAAGATTACTAAGCTGTGTTTCTTGTGGTGGGCATATTTATACATATTCAGGAAAAACTGAAGGACCTGAGAGAGCAGTACAGAAAAGTGCAACTTTTTGCCTCCCAGAGTTACAGCTTGTCTGTGCTGGTTAACCAAGCTGAAGCCATGCAAGGGCTGGTTAGTGGTGAAGTCTTGTTCTCAGTCTTTCTTTTGGCAATAGTTTTTCACCCCTTTCAAGTGTGTGTCCAGCGTTGAAGTTTGAACAGATCATGAAAAACAGATGAATCATTCTGATAGTATAAAAATAGTGGGAAGGAACCACTTATAAGTCTTTTTTTAAAAAAAAAAACAAACCAACAACCACATTTGGTATGAATTAATGTGTGGGTTCCCATTACAAACTCAAAACAGTGAACAAAGGCACTCTGACTAATCATAATTATTTAGCACATATTTGTGAGTCAGGTTCTTGTTAGCAATTCATTGGCAACAAAAGTAACCTGATTTATTATGGCTCTTCCCTGTGGTAAGCAACTGAGTCACTCTGAGCTGTCTCCATAGTTGTAGCCTTTTTGGAATAGTATGGAGCTCCACGAACAGCAGTCCTTGTTTAGTCATATCCTAGACAGTAGGTTTCATGGTAGTGTATCCACCATATTTTCAGGAGACTCTAACTGCAGGCAAAAATCAGTTTTAGAAATAAAACCTTCTACTATCTCAGGATTACTGTGATAGAGAAAAAAAGTTTGAAACAATTACACGTTTATGTAAAAAATTTACCCCAAAAACTTCTCTAAATTCTATTTATCCAGACAGGGAAAGAGGCAGGGAGAGGGAAGAAGTGTCTGCATTTAATTTAATTCTTGATTCATTTGCAAATTGCTTGGCAAACAAGTTTATGCATATTAATTACATTTCTAATGAAAAATATTTGCAGTTGCACCTGTTTTCATGGCAAGGTATAAATTGGGCTTGCAAAGCTAATATACATCATTTGATAACTGTTGACTCAACCGTTCTGATAGAATACATGTTGCTGGAGGAGCAAATGCTGTCCCATTTGGGGGCTTTTGCTGATATCAGTCTGTACAAGACACAGAGTGGCTGGGGCTGGTTGCACTTGGGGACCCAAAAAGATTAACAAAGCCTGTGAAAGTGCAGGTGACAGTGAAAACTTCCCACAGTAACACAGCAAAGTCATTTTCTCTTAGAGTAAGGGACTAACCAACAGAAGAGTGCTGATAAAAGTTCTCCCTCATTTATGAATACAAAGACTTGTCAGGTGTGTTGGCTGGCTGGATGTTTTACAGGGGCTTACCATGAGAATGGTGTCTTTTGAAATATGTCGTGTTGATTCAGCTAGACCTGACTTCTTTCTTTACTGGCAAAATAACCCACATGATACCACAGACAGGAGCTGACAGTTTGGATCACGTTGCTCAAATCCTGAGCCTGGCAAAGTTCAGATGATGGAATTGTTCAGATAGAGGTTGTTTCAGAAGGTATCTCTGAACAGTATATTTGATTTCTACTTGTATGGTGTGTTTTGAGTTTTGCAAATCTTGCTCAGTTTGGTTATTTAAAAGGAATTTTGAAATAGAATGCTTAAATTAGCGTTCAGTGTTTTTTTCTGCTTCATTATTTAAAGTGTTTATTCAGTGCAACAATTTAGTCTTCACTGAGCTTGGTAATGCATCTTGTATAGAATTGCCAGAACCATAATATGACATTAGCAAATCTAATGCTAAATGGTGCTTGTTAATGGTTGAAATTACAGTTTAGATCCCGAGAGTATAAAAGCATCATGAGATCCTTTGCACTTGGATATGAGTTTTGAAATTCATATTAATGTTGATGAAATTTATGCTCAGGGATCTGGGAGAAAACATATATTGTGAAAACTGAACGTCTCGTGGCTGTGCTTTGCCACAATGCATAGTGCTCAAACGCTCCCTGCCTGTTGCAAGCCTCACTCAAGGCACTGTAATTAGAGTAATTAATGACATTGTAAAGCACTACTTATTTTTAGTAGGTGTAATTGCCAAGGATGCTTCTTTTTAAAATTCTTTGAACTGCTTTCTCTGACAGTAAAGTGCAGAGGCTGACAGATATTTCTTTCCTAATTGAGAAAAACAAATCAGTCATCAAAGTCAAAATCCTTCGGAATAGTGGAGCCACAGTTCATGCCGAGAAGGGACTTGCTCCCTCAGGAGCGACACTGATTGATTTTTAATGTGTCTGCTCACAAAGTAAGATACTGTTTTAACACCTGAACAGGGCTGTGACAAGTGATTGTGACAAGTGATGTTCAGAGCTTAGCCTTTCACCCGAGTTCAGCTCAGACTGAGCTTACAGGGGCAGCCAGAGCTGTCTGGAGATCAGTCCCTGAAAGAGAAGCATCCTGTTTTCTTTGCAGCAGCCTTGTTTGTTTCCTTCACTGCAAGAAATTCTGGCCATTTTTTCTGCAGCTTAATGGGTAAAGTTGAATAAATACAGGGAGAACAGAGGAATTATCAAGGCATGAGAATGACTTTGGGCTGAACAAATGGATTTTCACCTCTGCAAAACCTTAACAGAAGCATCATGATTTTCTGCAACATTTAGATGACTAATACACAGAGAAAAAAGTAAAACCAGTTAAATGAAGGATACATGAAATGATTTACAACAGATAACCCAAAACTCAGGGGGCCTGTGAGGAGAGAAAAGGCAAACAAATCTGAAAAGCTAAAAAAACACTTTCCTACTGAGTTACAAACTGATTCATTTTGAAAGACAGAACATAAGATCAGTATGTAACAAAATACAATTTAGTAAAATAATATAGATTTTAATTAAAGAAAGTAACTATTAGATAGAAAATTAAAATGGAAATGGTGGGATCCTAATGATACCTATTTCTGGGTTCTAGATCCGTTACAGTGCTATCTCCTTCAGTAGGCTTGGTGGGGCTAGTGGATGACAAGGTCAACACTGTTTCATTGCATCCAAATTCAGGGTCCAAATGCAGCCTACCATTTCTTGATACTTTAGGTTTTCACCCATAGCAAGTACCTGTAGCATCAGTGCACATTTTTGCTCAGTCCTGAGCATGGCGTTAAAGCCCTTATTGACTCACAAGAGTCCAGCCCTCTCCCAACTAGCTGCAGACTCAGCTTTAAATAAAGAGGTTAAATTAAGAAATGATTGATTAAATTACCACATACACCACACTGGTTTTATACCAGAGTAATTCATCTGACTTCAAAAGAATGCCTCCTGGTTTTTCATGTAAATATATCTAGTCAAAAGAGGAACTGCTGTATGGTGGGGAAGAGACCAGGTTGCAGAGCACAGACAGTGATACAGTCTATTTTGGACTGGGAAAGTTTAAAGGGGTGCAGGGAAGTCTTTGAGTAAGAAACCACAAAAGTCACAATGAATAAACGCTTGCCATGTAGGCTGGCAGACTAGAATCCCCTCTGTTGTTGTGTTCCACATCTGATTTAATATCCACATCTCACTGGAAGCTCAAACACAAATAATGAGGAGGCAAATGGCAAACTCACTTGTGTCAATATTTCTGCTTTCTGATAATTTCTCAAGCAGGATTTTCCAGGGCTGGGTTTGCAGTTCAAACATAAAACTTTAGGAAATAATGCAAGTATACTAAGGTGCCAAAAGGAATGGTCAACACGTGAGGGCTCAGCATGTGGGTGAAGGTAAACAGAGAGCTCAGAGAGGGGGCTTGTTGGATTTGTTGGAAACCAGAACCATCTGATTGCTGGGCTGTCTAATACAAACTAAGGACAAGTTCAATTCTAATTTCTCTTACTTCAGGCTGTGTTGTAGTTCTTTTGGTTGGAACATTTGTAATAGATTTACTAAGAGCTATCACTCCAAGTTCAGAAAACCAGATGGGTAGTATTTAATTGCTGAAGCAGGACTGCTCATGTATTTACATATAGAAGATGAAGGAAGCAAAATATTCATTCTGACCATGTCCCATTCTTTAATCCTCCAGTTGAACTGAAAATTTGTCTGGTGCTCTGTTCCCAAATCACATCACAAAACACTAAAGTAATTTTATATCCTTCCCTTTTCCTCCCGAAAGAGTGTGGCAACACTATACTTCCATATTTCAAGTGTTTCAGCCGAGGAGAAAGTCATATGAAAGGCTCTCAAAAGTGGTACTTTATCTCCATATTCACTATTTGTGCTTGAAAGCAAACCCTTCTTTGGCTGCCTCTCAGAATAAAATATTAAAGACATGCCTTTGATTTCCTACTTTAAATAGAAAACAAAAGCACTGTTTTTAGGAAGCTGAATCATTTTTTAGTCTGATACTTCATTAAGCTCACTAGAGGCTTGTGTCTGTCTCAATTTTCAAAGCGCTGCAAGAGGTTTTAGTTTTGTAATTCCTCTTTGACTGAATCCCTTATTCCCTGCTTGGAAATGGAGTAAAGCTGAAACGTCAGTCCTATGATAACTGGGAATATTCTTGTGGTTTTTTTCCTGCAAAACTCTTGTGCATGTAGCTAATGGCATGTTTTTGAAGAGCCATTAATCTACATCCGTAACTTGAAGTAAAACATTCAATTTTTTTTTTTTTTTTGCAGGGGGTTAGTTATTTTTGACCAAAGTGGAACTCTCTTCCTCATCTGTTCATATGGGTCAGTTGACCCCTAAACTGTGTAGCTGTCAAAGCCCTGCATGAGGGGGTGCTTGTTTTATGACTGGATGAAGGGGAATCCCTGAGTGGCAGAAAGCCACCATCTGTGTGTTGTACCTACATGATCTCCTGGGCAATAACACCCCGAAGAAGAAAATGTAGCAACCTTGTCAGAGTTACTGCCACCCTGCACACAACTGAAAATTGAGCTAAGAAGGCCTCCTGCTTGACCATTAATTCGGGACAGTGCAAGATGCTACGTGATGTGAGGATTAATTTTGAGGATTTTTTTGGTTCAATCTGAATGAAATCCGAAGAAATTACAGAGAAATGTAATGTGGCACAATAAATACTACTCCAAATCCCTGTGGAACTTAACAGAAAAAAAAATTTTATACTAATAACGATTTTTGACCTGCCTTTAGTATTTTCTTGCTAAAATGTTGTTAAATTTCACCGGATACATGCAGGGAGTTATTTTGCAGTTGCTATTTTTTACAAGGGCTGATAGCACTTATTAATAACCTCAAAGGTAAGTTTACACTATGTAAACAGCTTTCTATGTACTTTCTCTAGTTTCAATATTAAAAATTTGTCCAACCTCAAGGTTCAACATAATACAAGACACTGGACTTTTGTCATTACACTCACCTTCAGTGTGCAAAAACCTGGTATGCCAGGATATGCTCTGGGTAAGTAAGGGTTGACCAACAATGTATTTCACCTTTCAAAAATGGAAAAAGAAAATCATGAAATATGGTAAAGGAATAATTACACAGAAGTGGTGTGCAAATGATAATGTCTGATTGAATATCTCCTTTACTGGAGATCTGAATACTATGGTAACAGACAAAAAGCCTAATATATTCTGACTAATCAGGATTGATGTTAATTAAAGAAGAGTTCAAGATAATGACTTCTCATTACTATGTGCTAGCTAGAAAGAGATTGTTCTACCTCTAGGTAAAATAAGCAATTAGATAACTTCTGTTTTTAAGGACTTCGTTTTTAAGAAGTCTTATCTCATTCTCTTTTTCTGATGTCAAAATATTAATATGTACATGTCTGATTTTTATTGCTGCTCATAAAGATGTATGTTTTTAGTGGTTCTCAGACTGCATTCTTCTTTTACTTCAGTGGAATTATCTTTTCCTGTTGCTATAAGGAGAACACAGCTTATTGGTTAAAAAGAATTAAAAATAGAGACACTGAGAATAAACCCTTGGGTTTATTCTGGAAAATACATTGGATGACTGGATTCATGGTGTTCCATGATACAGCTGTGTGGAACTGAATAGCAAATATACTGTTCCCTGGAAGGAGAATTTGTTGCACCTGAAATGAAAGTAAAATGTTCCCTAACTGCTGTCAGCAGAAGGCCAATGGCACACAGCTGAGACATGAATCACACAGGAATTCTCCAGCCAGACCTTTGTAACATTCCACAAAATTGGACCACGTTAGATAGGTATCAACAGCACTGTTTCAAACTAATTTCTGTCTTGCTTTTTAACAAGGGTATATGTGTAGACCATTCTAAATTGGATGATGTGGTAGCTCTTTAAGTTTTGCAAATTTAACTCATTTAGAGAAAGTAAAAACTGGTGTGTGGGAGGCATTTGGTGACATACAGGGACTTCCAAAGCAGTTGAGAAACTTGAAAATAATTTAATTATCCTGTATCACACTGGTTTCCCTCCTGAACTCCTGGGAACTCTGCAGTTACCATCTGTGTTCATCTTAGAATATGTAAGACCCCTGGCTGGGAAACCCTTGGTTTACTGTGAGATTTCTGTTTTATCACATAAATTATTGCCATAGATTGAAGACCTAATGGAACTCTATTCAGCTTTCAACGAGACTTAGTACCAGGGAAAATTTATCAGCTTTGATGAGAAGGGGGCAAGTGTAAATTTTAGGTTACAGTCATTAACTGACTGGGAGAAAACATAATTAGTGCCATAGTCTGTGCTGAAAGCTTTAGAACAAACAAAAATAGTTGGCTTTAATGAAGAAGCTAAAGCAAGAGAAGGATACTTGGCAATATAATTTATCCTCCTTCTTCCTTGTGACTTTGCACCTCAGGTGAACCAAGTAGAAATAGAACCACCATTTTTTGAATAGAAGGGTTTTGATAAAGATTTGTTTAGAAGCAAGCATATCCTTTACAGCATTTTCACAAACAAACCTTATAATTTCTCTTTTCACATTATTGATTCCATGAATTTCTTGAATACATCAAGATGTTGTTGAAAGCACTGAAGTCAACAGCAAGCTTGAGGAGAATAGACCACAGGTGAACACTACTACAAAGGATTATAAATGAACTCTGTTGCTGATCTTACAAACCAAGAAATAGGGCACAACTGTAGCCCTCAAATCTGTTTTATCTTTCCATGTGACAAGAAAGCTTAGTACATCTGAAAGCATTTCATGAAAGCTGTATAAAAATACATCTAATGTAGCTTGTGGTCAGACAAATATGCAGTAATATGCTTGTTAAAATCCACAATAACTACTTGGAGTTGGCCAAGAAGCACACCACACTGGAAGGTCATATGTAGAAAAGAAACTAGGCAAGATGTCTTGTTACAGGGAGAATGTAATAGTGAAAGGAAAATAGGCTTTGGCTATGACTTTTTGCTATGATCTTTTAATTTTTTTTAATGTAGCAATTAGAATGGGAGTCAGGAAATAACTCTAATCACTGACATGATCTCAGACAAAGCACTTTCCAGCTGGAGTTCTGGTGTTTCTACCTGTAAGATCTGAGAAACACCTGGTTATTTACAAGGGAAGGGTGTTATATATAACATCTAGGTTATGGTGTTCAGAAGAGCTCTATCTATGGGCAATATGTGATTCTTCACTCACTGTCACAGCTCCTTCTGGGATTAAAGATTAAACCAAAACCAGCAGCTCAGATTTTAGTCCCTCAGAAATGTAAGGGTCAGGAAGCTTTAAATTTAAACATGCAACTGCATTTAGAGCTGGAAGAAACCTGAAGAAAAAAAGAAATCCTTTGAATTAATAACTAATATAGATGTCATATGGCTGTGATTTTGGCCTGCTGTTTAAGTTATGCAGGGTTCACAGAGTACTCTGCTAGGAATTAGTTGTCAAATTACATTGAAGATATTCTCCGACACTTTATGGTGGAAAGATTTGCCAGATATCTCTACTTACTCTCCCTTAGTTTTTACCATCTTCAGCAACTTTCAGTTTTTAGAGGATCAGGGAAGACACTTTGAAACATTGATACCTGCATTTTTCTATCAAAACCTTGCAGTGTTGAGCAGGAGCAGCATCACAGAGCTCTTCCCTTGTCCTCTCCTGCTGTACTTTCTGACTCTCAAGGCCCAGGGACAGGGACCCACTGTTAAGGGGATCCACTACCAATGCTGCAAAGATGAGGGAAATCAATTATTAATTCACTAAGCCTTAAAGAAAAGAAGGTGCCAACCAGAGTCCAGTGTGGAAAAGTCTCAATGGGAAGTTCCTAAAGGATGGTGAGAAGAAAACTTAGGATGAGCTTATGGTTTTGCTGATGTTGCTGAAGTTATAAAAAGCCCCGGTCTTAGTCTCTGCGTGAATTTGGGAATTCAACAGTCCATTTACCCAGCTGAATTAAATTGGTGAAGCTCTGCTGATTTCAGGAAAATCAGTGAAGATGTGACAATTTGCCTTGGCTGATGAGATGGTCTGGGATACCTCACTTGCAGTGCTGAGTGGGGACTTCATCTGCTGACAAAGAGCTGTCATCATCTCATAGTATTGTAGGATTCACTGCACGTCACTTGAAGAGATGGTAAGGGAAAAAGGAGACACCAAAAAGCAGCAGCTAGGGGCATAAGGCCAGAAACAGTCTTTTCAATGCCACATCCATTAAAACAAAAGGGGAAAAAAAACATCTGTGGCAGCTAAATTGGTATAATAAAATCAGCAGATGAAAGCAAAAAGATCAGAAGGAAAGAAAACACAAAACATAGAAAAATGTAACCGGAGAAGTTTAAACGTGCTTTTTATTTCCGGAAGTTTGCAATGGAATAGGAGGTAGAGGAAAACATTTTATTAAAAAAAAAGCATAAAGAACTGAGAGTGTTTCCTCCTCATGCAAGGAAATTGTTCACAGAAGGAAGCCAGGATTGTAGCACAGGGTTTTCCTCACCATTTCCATCCGTGAGAAGGAGATCCTGTCACAAATGAGACCAGAGCATGGTTGATGCTGGAAAATCCCCAAGGAGGTTCCATGATTTCCAGTAGTTTTGTGTGTCTTTGTCTTTAGGGTGTCATTTTAAAGAAATGAGCTTTCAACTACCTTTTCCAAATGACTTTGTGGCACATTTCATAGTCGTGTTGATCCTGGTGTCCTGGCAAAATTCCTGTTTGGATAATTACATCTGCATTGGGTAATTACATCTGCATAAGCTCAGCTAGAGGTACCATCCAGTGCACAGGAAGAATCCTGCACACAAGCTGCTGACCTCAACTTAAGAAACAAGCCTGAAGTTTGTGTTTTGTTAAATGGTATTGTAATTTTTAACCCGAGAGTGGTAAAATCAGCTGACTGTGTTGTGGTGGGATAATCACTAGAAGTTTTCAGGGCCCTCCTACATTATTCAGGATAAACAAAGTCACAGAAATGGATGCTGCTTTATGATGAAAAGAGTAGTGTGAATATAATAGGGAAGGTAAAGAAAAGAGAAATAGGAAAGGTTAAAGCTATGGAGGAGAGGGACTGAAAGAAAAATGAAATGACAAGGAAGAGAAATTCATTGCACACATTCAGTGTCACATTCAAGCTACTACAAATAGTCTGTGATATTGTTATTGCAAAAA
>JAWWES010000001.1:18408280-18427245 GCA_035583135.1 Lophotriccus pileatus
CTCTTCCTCTCTACCAACAAAATCATATGACATCTTTCATCCTCGAAGATCTCATTGCTGATTGTCTTGCAAAACTTGACCTGCCCCTCTAAGAACGACTTTGTGCTGTGCCGAAACACAGCTCCTCTGGGACCACAAAGGGAGGCTTGCCAAGGGGCATATTGCAACATGAATGAAACTGGAAATAATACTGAATTATCCAACCTATTCCAGGAGGCACTTGGGCCAAGAATTTGGGACAGAACCCCCCTTCAAGTCAAAAGGCTGGTGAGATAGTTAAGGATGAGATGAGATCAGTTTTACACCTCATCTGAAGGGTGATATCAGTCCCATCCCTTTTCAGGGTACAACGAAGTTGTTAGTTCAGTTCTGATAGGACCTGCAACTTTTTAAGTTTTTCTTAGCAGTTACTGATTCTAACACTAGACCTTCTCCAGTTACCCTCTGCACACTGATAAAATCTCAGCTTTCAATGCAGTAGAAGTGCAGTGCAGTAAAAGTGCACTTTCTTTGTGCTGCGTATCTTTTGTTGTGTATCTTACACCAGTAACCTGCCATTTATCATATAATCAGACCATTGCTGGACTGTATGCCATCTGTGATCAAATGAATGATGAATAAATTCAGAATGCAATTTTAGCTAGTCTATTTTTTGTTCATATTTTGTTCCTAGTAGATTTGAGTCTTTTTGACCTTGTGAAAAACAGCTGCATTTGAACTGAAAATGTGGTTTGCTTCTAGATAATGGACTATGCCAACTTCTGTTTCTTTTGGAATGCAATAGAAACTGTTTGGTATATCAGAACATTTTTTACATCCTTATTTACTTTTTCTTCCTTTCAGACTATACTCTTTGATATAGCTAAAACTCCAATCTTTACTCATATCTCCTGGTTCCAGCAACTCTTTTTTGATTTCCATTGTTTTCTGTGTGGAAGGAACTCTTGCTATCAAGCATTACATTTAGTTTTCCACTCATGTAGCTATGAGCTAACAAATTACACCAATTTCTTGAGGCCTTCTGAGCTAAGTGAATTTGGCTCAATCTTTCTCAGCTATCAGCCCTTTCATTATTGTTAGGGAATGCTTCAGTGATATTTATTTGTCATTCTGGTAATGCAAGTTCTTTTGCTTTGATGCTGAGACTTTGAAACCTGAATTCCTGACAACATAGAACTTCCTTCAGAAAAAGTCTAATTAAAATGTGTTAATGCAGTGACCCTTGGGCACTTGCAACCCCTGAAGACATCTCTGATGGATATCTGGTTTTGTTGTGTGTCAGCTTTCAGCAAAACAAGAAATTGTTGGATTTGCACACAGTGTTGGGCAAGGGGCGGTGTGGAGCTTTACACAAGGCAATAACCATCCCTTCCAAAGCTTCTTGGCTACAGGGTGCTCTCTGTGTCTCCTGGGAGAAGTGCAGATGGCTCCTTCCCCATGGCATGGGCACTAAGCTTTGTGCAGCTGCTTATCAGACATTTTCTGCAGGTTCTTTAATGATCTGCTTTGCATGTTTACCTATATTTTGTGTGCACAGCCATAAACATTGGTTTTGCTAAATAGTGTTTTGGCAGAAGTGAACAGCATCAGATGGAGACCTGAAATGTTTGACAGAATTCCACAGGGCAGAAACAACAGATGTGGGGAGGCAGAAATTGCAGCAAGGCACATAGGAAGAAGACTGGGCAAGGACTTTTGGGAAGGCAGAGGCAGTCTGAGCTAACCAGGAGGGCTAGAGATGGATGCAGTTGCTTAGCAGAGTGAAACCCTTCTGTGAGTTTCATAAAGGTTGACATTAGATCCAATAACTCTTGGCTTTTCTGTTGGCTTCTGTCAACCCATTCTGTTCCCTCATTAAACCCTCAACTGCACCTACTTTTCTCTAGCTCTTCTCGTTTACTTCTCACCAATATTTTCATTTCTGTTTTTCCTCAGCATAGGATCTCACCACATGTCCTCTTTCTGCCTCTGATTCTCCCCATTTTTGCTGCTTCTCCTACTGTGTTTTCTTGCACCATTACTCCTATCTTTTCCTCTCAATTCCTCACCACATTTTTTGCCCTGCTAATGTGTGGTAGTGACACTTGCTTATACTTCTTCCCCACCATAGAAAAGTTTAGAAAAGAACAAAAGGCAGTCTAATCCATCCTGTGACCATAAGGGAAGATGAGCTGTATGTAACCAATCATACGGTTTGGGGGTTTTTTTTCCCACTTTTATTCTGTAAGAGGTTAGAAACTATAATATTGGCTGAATAGCTGGTGTTTTAAAAAATATATATATGGTTTTTCTGATAGAGAGTGATTGCTAGTTTAGGATGATGTATTATTAAATAATTTTCCAGGAAACTAAGACAAATATTTTAAACAAAAGGTAAAACTATAAGGCAGCATCATAATATAAAAAAATATTATCTAAAACTTAGGTAACTGCTTCACAGATTAGTTACACTGAAGTTTATGGCATCTTACCAAATACTACTCTGCAAACTGTGTTCAAAAACTTTGCTTTTTTTAATATCAGTTTTTAACCACATTGACAATGTCTTCAAATTCAGCCACTGATAGACATTATTCATCCCATTAATTGTTCTATGAGGGAGTAAGGATTAAAAAAAATGAACACACGTTTAAGAAGTGGTATCATTTGCAATAATTTCTGTGTGCTTTACTGTACACTAACAATAAAAGCAGACTTGAGCCTTGAGTCTTCCAGCCAAAATAAAGCTATTCCTATGACCTCTGGGACTGGACTGCAAGTTAAACCTTACTGATATACTCTGGTCTGCCTCATATGTCCAAAATTAAGAATAGAAAGTTTACTTTTGAGTTTCTTCCTTCCTGTCTCTTAGAAATGGTGACAGGCAGTCTCTGTACACAGTAGATTACTGGATACTTGGATCCAGCAGAAGCACTCCTGGGGACAGCACTTTTAATTCAGCCTTGAAAGGAGTAGAAGATCTCTTTGTTTCCAGAGGAGTGGCTGCAGCAGAAAGCAGTGCTGCAGATCAAATAGATTGAACAATAGGTGAGACGATGTATTTTAAATTGCACAATGGTATAATAGTGGGGAAGTGCCAAGCACTCTTTGGAAAGTGATTTCAGATGTTTCCTACCCAGAACAATACAGATTTTGGAGACTTCATTTAAAAGCAATCACAAGGCAAAAGGTCACCGTGCAAACTGACTAATTGGTCGCTGGCCAGATGGAAACCTGCACTTAGCTCATCCCAAGGACAGGTTGCTGCTGGATAATGCATGGCAGGTGGGGATCCAGGGGAGTTTACTTTCATGAGTCACGCTGATGGGAGGGCTCTGTAACTCTTTGTGCTGGGGGTCAGGCCAGATCTTGTTTTCCTCATGTGAAGGATTGTCTGTGCATGCCCCAGGTTAAAACAAGAAGGGAGATGGGTACGAGTCAGACTCTATTTCCTCAAACTGCCACCTCAAACTGAAGTACCACATGTTTACTGTCAAAGTACTGTATAAGCCTAACCCTTTTCATTCTCCTGGAAGGCAGGTGATATTCATCTTCATCTGCCAGTTTGTCACTGTCTTCATATTGCAGTACATAAATGGAAACATCTTTCCAGAACAAATCTAGAAGATGATTTCCCTCTCTCTGATTCTTCCCAAAGATCCCCTTCTGATAGGAAATTGTCAGAGCTTCATGATAGCTCAGTAAGGAATAAACCATAGGAGATTGTCATTTGTAAGAATGGTGGTTAGTGTAGCTTGTAAATAATCTGAATAATACTGGAAAAAAAATTACTGTATCACCTGACACTTCAATGAATTCATTTCCATCTTGAACATGGGCTCTTGTTACATTTCCTTCCACATTCATTGTGCATCTTTCAGATTAATCTACACCTTTATTTGATAAGATCTTTAGAGTATCTCCTCTTTTCTGTTTTTTTTTGGGGTTCTTTGGGTTTTTTTACTATGGAAGTAGATTTTGGAGCTTCAGGCAAAATGTGGGATATACTCCTTGGCTTTCAGAGCTATGTAAAGTTGCTTTTCAATTCTGCTGTGGTTTCCAATATCCCAGGAACAAAAAGACATTAATGTTTGAAACAGTAACGTGGGGAGACAGCTGTCAATATGGGTTGCTCTGGATGTAATATTTGATCTGTGCCTTTGGAATAGACCACACCTAAGGGGAGCTGAGTGAGTTAACTAACTTCTGCAGTAATAAAGAAAGTTACATACTGTTTAGACTTAGATGCCACTATGACTAAATCAAGCATGAAGGAAAAAGAAATAAAATTTAAAGCGAGAAGTAGGAAATGCTCTATTGCTCCTAAAATTAAAATCCTAAATTTTGCAAGATCTTGAATCCCTCTGCAAAAGGAAAAAAAAATATATAGAAAAGCCTTAGTTCTTCTCTAGTCTTTTTTCCAACTAAAAAAAAAAAAAAAATTACATTTAAATTAAGATGTACATTTTTAAAAGCGGGTATTTTTAAAACTAGGTTCTAGAGTGTTCCTCTGAAACCATAACAATCAATTAAAATTGCAATAAATTCTAGCAGCAGTAAGGATCTTTACTTATAACTCTCAAACTCTAAAGAATTTATTTACTCTAAAAAGCGGGATTTTACCAAATAGTCACAAATAAGGTGTTTCATTCAGCAGCAGCAGAGTTTGTTGTTTGGAGTTTTTTATTTATTATTTGCTTACTCAAAAAGGTATTGAAAAACACCCTTAAAAAGTCAAGAATATACAGCCTATGAAGTCTAGTACTGAGCTGCCCAGCCTGTAAATGCTAAACTAAACCCAGGGGAAAAGAATTCAGTGCTTAGCTAGTTAGAGGAAGGGTGATAACAAAAATAATTAAGTCAAACCAGGAAGAGATAAAAATAGATAGGAAAGCTCAAACAGAGGAAACTATTTTCACTCTGATCATTTCAATACTGTCTTGATCCCTGTGGTTATGAAATTGCCTTAAAAGTTGTGAGTTGAAGTTTTTTAAAAATATAGAATTAATTCTTTTTGTTACCTTGTTCCTGAGCTTTCAGGAGGGATACCTTGTAAAGTTTCTCTGAAAATGAGGTCAGAAGTTTCCTTTAAGAAGAAGAAATGCCTTAGAAGTTATCCTGCAATCTCACAGCTTCAAGAACTGGTGCTCTTGGGAATTAAAGAGGTTGTGCCAAGAGGTGGCTGGTCTGCAGAGTGACCACAGCACACAGCCTGATTTCTTTGGAGCACGATATGGCAAAAGAAAGGCTTTGTAGTGAGGCAGAACGTGGCTTTTGCAAGCCCTCAGAGAAGTGTGGAAGCTGCTGGTACCTGTGAGTGACCCTGGGCCCCCCTCGGGGTGTTTCTTTGAGTGTTTGTGTTGATGCTGAGCTCCGTACATGAGCATCTGACCGTGGTTTGCAACACAGAACAATATAAAACACAGGTAAAACCATTCCAGCCTCGTCCCACAGCACATAAACCCTCCACTGATCTCTCTCCTTTGGCAGTGTTGGCAGGAACTTTCCCTGTCGGGCTCTGCAGAAGGGTCAGTGGCCTCAACTTGTCCTGTATCAGACCGGAGCAGGAAAAGGAAATTGAGGGACTGAACAATAAAACAGCTTTACAGTACTTTAAACACAGCTTTCATCATGTAACAGGCTCCTTTGGCTCCATATTGACTTGATTGGGTTATCTTCAGGAAAGCATCTGTTTTAATTTACAGCTAATGCTCCAAAGGCTTGAATCCTGAGTCAGAAATCCCCCTCCCACCCCCTCAAAATGAACAAAGGAAATATTAATCTCAATCACAGAGAGTGAGTGAGTGAATGGAAAAAACACAAACATGCAATGACTCCTTGATTTAAAGATACATCATACAAAATCCAAAAACCTTTCTTTGCTGTCACCCCTAGGTCTTTGCTGTCTCATTGTTGTTTTACCAAGAGCAAGCACTAGCTAGAGATTTTTATCACATTTGGGAGAAAGTTGACTGGGGTTTGATCCAAAATGTATTAGAAAATTCAGTTTTGTAGAGGCCAAAACTCATTTGAATGTGTAAGATAACAGTTTTGGATGGAGACATAAGAGGAGAATAAGAGAGTTTAGAGTTTTCTTTAAAGGAAAAGTGCTCTTGTTTTATAATGGATCTATTTGTTCAAAACAACAAAAAAGATAAAATATCAACAAAGTAAAACAGAGTACAACCTCAAAAGAAACAATGCTGTAAGTCAAAAGAAATGTTTTATTCAACACAAGATTATGTTTCCACGTTGGTGATTGTGGTTGTTGAAGAAAGTAGTCATAATTTCTGGTTTAGGACTACTCAAATAAAAATTAATGTGAGATTCTTCAGGTTAGCAGCAAACCCAGCAAAATCATTATTCACCTGGATATGTTTTTCTTGACTTTTATTATAGTAATATGTTTTATCTGTACAGTATGCAAGCTGTTATTCTAATAACTGTTGTTATGCCTGAAAACATCTTGCAGGTCCTGATTCTGAAAATTTCCTATGCGAGAAAATTGGTATTTTCATATTTTAGGCTTGTTTTGTGATGTAATCTACCTTCTGCTGACTGGATTCAGATTTTCAGGGTAATTTTAGTCATGACCTTGAGTGCCTCGGGCCCAGGTAGAGAAATGAAAGACAAATGTCTGAATTTTGGCACAGAGCCTCCAGGAAATGCTTCAAAGTGCAAAGCCTTAATGAACCCAAGGGATAATTGCAAGAAATGGTGTCCCAGTGCTGACATAGGTCACTGGCCCTCCAAGTGGTCTGTGGGCTTTGAAAGATGAGCACAGTGAAGCTGTTAGAGGAAGATAAAGACAAAATACAAGCCATGTGTGTGACACTGAGGGAAGGTCAGTGCGTAGGGGGCCTGAAAAGGGGCACTCTGAGCTCATTTGCAGCCTGAGAGTTGAAACAGAGCACGGTGGGATTGAAGACTTTGCTTCCGTAAAATCAAGTCCAATGCTGGTGTTAAAAGACTCAGCATGAGGAAAGAGAGAGTGGGATAGAAAAGCTCAAGGAAACTTCTGCCAGCTAGCTATTGCTGCCTGTTCTATCCAGCAGTAAAGCCATCTCAATTGCTGGCGTGCTCTCCCATCTTCCAAAACGATGAGAAAATGAAACCATTTCTCTCTCCTGCTGCTGATGTTTCTGTTGAAATTGCAAAGGTTTTCAAAAGTGCTGATACAGAGGATTTGCAATTGGGTACAGCTGTTGACAACTCCTTTCCAGAGTGATGAAGTCTAACAAAGGCAGTGCCTGCAGCTGACCAGAGCCTCGTTGCTGCCACTTAGCACGGCAACAGCTGAAATCTGTACAGCAACTTTTTTTTTATGACACACTGAACAAGTCAGAGCTCTTTCAGCTTGGGAACAAGGGAATAAAATATTGATCTAGGTATGGCAAAATAGTAAGACAAGCCAGGCTGTATCTCCCTTCAAACTGCCAATCTGCCATCTGCTATCCTTCCATTTTCCCTCGCACCACTGATGCAAGGAGTGTCCAAACTTCAGCACATGTTTTGCAAACAGCAGTGCCCAATGGGCTGTTGCTGTAGGTCTGCCATCAGCATCAGGCCTTTTCCAGCCTACTTAACCATTTAATTTGGTAAATGTCAATACGGCCTCTTTGTTCTTCTCGGCACCATATGCTATCCAATTAAAAGTCAATCAGGTTTCTCTCAGCTCCTCTTTCTTTCAGGAAGGTCCTTGGCAGCTGACAGCACCCCCTGAGAGTTTTAGGTAAAGAAGAGCTGTGTTCTGCAAAAGTGCTGCTGTTATTGTAGGCACTGCAGCTCTGCTCCAGAAACACTGCCATGGAGTGGGGCATCACTGCATGACTGACACTACACACACTGCATGGAAAGCCATGTGTGCCCTGAAAGGTGGGCAAGGGAAAGATTTCAGAGGTAAGGTAGAAAGTACAAGGATGGGTGTGAAACTGTGGAGTTTTGCTCGTGAATCAGTTAATAGGAAGGACACTAAACCTGCTCACAGAATATTGTCCAAGAGTTTTATTCATTTCTTTCAATGCTTCAATCAAAGAAGTGACACAAAAGATTTTTATTGGGCAAAAGTCACAGGCTGATGAAGATTAGAGGTGAAAAGGGGGGAAAATATAAAAAGAGAGGGAGACAACAATAGAACCTAACATCATGCTCTTTGAGACTTTGATCACAAATATTCAAGATAGAAATTTCTGGTTTACGAATTCTGTGCTGCTTTGCTCCTCTCCCTTATAGGAATGCTCTGTGCACACACTTCTAGTTCTTTGAGGACCATTAATTTATACTCTCTTCTTCATGATCCTCTGGATCATCTGGTTAGACTTTTAAATAGGAGCAGGCAGGAGTGCATATAAGGCAGAGGGAAAGTCAGGGTTTATTTGTATAATGGGCAGACTTAATTGAAAGAGCACTAGCCTCAGACAGAAGAAAGGCAGCCTCAAGTCTTGTTTCTGGCACAGCCACTGACCTCCTGCAAAACCTTAACCAAACCTCAGCTATCTGATCAGTGTCCCTAACTGCTATGACCCTGTCAGAGTTGTCTCAAGGAGCCAGCTCAGTCACAATTGCTCTCCAACTGTGCATTTGCCTAGTCCAGCATTCAGCCTACATGGCGAAGTTCATCTTGGACTTTTGTTATCTTTACACTGGAGTTGAAAATCTTCTCTTTCTCCCTACCGAGTCTCTCTTTGCAGGGAAGAATGTCTGTAAGAGTTTTTTTTTCTTTTCTGTAGATAAAAGTGATGATGTGACAGAGGGCAGTCCTCCCCTCAGCTGGCAGGCTCTGGGGGCACTGGGGAGCCCACAACCCTGCTGCCTGCAAGAGATGCAGAGAGGAGAGGTGCTGGAAGGAGGGGAGAGACCTGACACAGCTCACCTGTCAGTCTGCTCCAGCTCTGCTTCAAACTTCACCCAGCACAGGACCCAGCCCAAGGTCAGGCCAGGGCATGCTGTGTCTTGATCAAAGACAAAAGACCCAGCTCCGCAGTTACATTTGGAAAATGGTTTTCATCGGTTTTGTAATATGAGCAGTGGGGAACTGGTTTTAAAGATCTAGTTTTTCCTCTCCTGCTGTATTGAATTTTCTCACTAACAGGGTTCTTTTTCTTTTTAACTTGCCAGTTTGGAAAACACAGTTCAGCTGTGTGTCATCACAACTGCACTGCCAGCCTCCAGCTGAAAACAGGGGTCCGAGCTCCTGCTTCAGGAGCTGCATCTCAGACACTGAGGATGAGATCATGAAGTTCTAGACAGCGTGTTGTGAACAGGCTGATGGCTGCCCAGTCTGCTGGATTTTTACTATGTGGATTAAAGAGGTGTCACTTTTAAGGCCTGTCCTTGCAGGTTTAATTCCTTGTGCAGCAGTGGGCAGCCTTAGTGTGTCTGCTGGAAGGAATGTTGGGTCTGAGCTTCTGTAAAGGCAGTTTCATCTGAGAATTGTTACTTGAAGATTTTTCTGTTGTTGTTTACCCCTGCTGTTGTGGAAGGATATGTATATCTGGATTATTATTATTTTTATTTGCTATTCTATTTTTTCCATGCTCTTCTTTATACAGCTCATCTTTTGGCCTGCTCGTTTCAGGCAAAGACTAAGTTATTGCTGTCTATACATTAAAATACTAAGCCTTTAAGAGAACTGATCAGGTTACAACTCTCTGGGTGCCATCACAACGAACTGTTTGCTATTAATTATTAATAAATGACAGGTTATGAAAGTTTATCCTCAAAATACAAACCAGAATTTTTACATTATTCATTAATTTATTCTTTATGTTAAATGTGCTCTATGAATCTAACAGTCATTGCTCAGGCCAGGGTTTGGAACTTTCTGGGTAGCCTTTAATCTTATATATATATATAACATATATATAATATATATTATATATTATATATTAGATATTAGATATTAGATAATATATATTATATATATATAAATTAACAGGCTGGGTAGAAAACCCACTAGCACACTTGCTCACTTGATAGTCAGTGTAAACTAAGGACCTAAGGAGAGCAAAGTTGCTAAAAGGGTCAGGAGACAGAATTAAGAAATGTATTTCCTCTATGAATGGATTGAGTGTAAAATTAGTACTCCAGCTAACCTTCTGGAGCAGAACACTGGTGCAGCTCACTTGGAGCTGGTCTTCCCTTTCTCAGAATTAAGTGCTTGCTACTGACCAGCCATAATTAAACTCTCTGACCTTTGATGAAAACAGACTGTGGTTTGTGCTAAAAATACTCTGTTTTGGCTGAAATGAGGGGATAAGACTAGATAATCACAGAATGCAACATTAACCAGCAAGACAAAAATGGATAGTCAATTTAGTCCAAAGCTTAGTGGTTCATTATTTCATATCACCAGGCTCTTCAAAAGAAATTACAGCATTTACTCAGTGGAAACTGGAGCTTGCCTGGTTGCAGCTGTCCTAAATATTGAGTCAAACAATGTGTTGATATGTGCATTTTGCTTTGACAAAGGAGGCAAATTGAATGCTCTAAGGGATCAATAGATTTTTCTACTTTCCACATACTTTTGTAATACATTTAATAGCTAACAGAGAATCTGCAGACGCCCCAAAACTTAGGGACTTGACTGAGTTGAAGTTAAATTAGAGATATTTATTAAAAATGTGGCCCTATGTACCTAACATCCAAAGCTGAGTCAAGAAGGGAGGGTGTCTAGAGCTCAGGGACAAGGACTAAGTTTTGTCCCACTCTCTGCAGGACAGTCTGATCTAGAGGACAACTGTGGCTAGAGACCTAAACTAAATTAGGACAGTCTGCAGCTCTGGCCACAGCCATTGATTAAGGGATGAATCAATACTTGGGAGACAGAGACCATGAATCTGTTTCTGTGTCTTAATTTGTTATTTTCCAGTAGTTAGAGTAAGGCTTAGTTGGCTATTTTCCTTATTACTACAATAATATTCTGGCATTGCTGGAAAAACCCTGGCTAAGCAGATGTCCTTTCACTGAGGAATTTACAACTAAACCAGAAATGGAAGAGTACTGAGAGAAGGAAGCAATGAAGGAGGAGGGAAGGGAGAAAGGGAGGAAGAGTGGGTGGGCTTGCCCCTGTCAATACAGAATGGTTTAGAGACAGGACTTGGTTCCTAATTTCAGCAGCTTCAGTGTAATCCTGGGAAGGGATCATTTATTTTCAGATGTGTCCAGAAGCACATGACTGGGGAGTAATTTGCCCTATCTTTGGCTCACATTTCCCAGTGCCACACATTGCTCTGACACATGGAGATTGCAATGAGCTCTGATGGGAGGGAAAACAAGACCTCACTTGAGTGATGGAAGACACTACCAAGTTCAGTGTTTTCCCAGTGCATGTATGCTTAAAGAGGAGGAAACCTCACCCCACTAATCCCATCTTGGCTGTCTGAACCTGCCCTGTGGCTCAGCCTGACTCCACACAGCCCTTGAGGTAGTTGGCATAACCCCAGGACACTAGATGTGCCTGCCTTTGCTGACTCTGAAATCACTCTCTCCTGAGAGGGCCACGTGCTGCAGCATTTTACTCTGGCCTTAATTGCAGGCTTTGCCTGATGCT
Organism: Lophotriccus pileatus; assembly: GCA_035583135.1. Classification (NCBI taxonomy): domain Eukaryota; kingdom Metazoa; phylum Chordata; class Aves; order Passeriformes; family Tyrannidae; genus Lophotriccus; species Lophotriccus pileatus. The sequence continues at coordinate 18,419,811 of JAWWES010000001.1, forward strand.
TCTGCTTGCCTTCCAGTAATGCTGACAAATGGCTCGTGCTTGTAAGTGAGCGTGGCCATGCACTTTCCAGGACCTTAACAGTTTGTTTTACCCTCCTCAACCTGCTGCTGAAATTTTTAGACATTTTTTATCCACTTGCGGGGCAACTTGAGCAGTTACAGGTCTCCAGTGAGATGACAGTGTGTGTCACTGAGACAAGGAATTAGATGGCATTTTTGTACCTTTTTCCTTCCACTTGCATTACTCTAGCTTTTTTCTTTTCTACTCCTACAAATATTTCTATGCCACTGCTTGCAAAGCATCAGCACTTTTTGCCGTTTTTTTCTGACCTGTGGGTATTTCACAGTGTGTGATGAATTACTCCGTATTCTTTGTGAACTTACTGGGATGCATAACTCCTCACTATGCACAGCCCCTTTACACCTTTTTAGGCATATAAAAGAAGCATCAAACCTAGCAAAAAATGAGAAACAATTTGGTGTAAGGGAATGACTTGAGGGACACCCTCAGAAATGTGAAAGGGACACGTGGTATTCAGCTTATTACAACCTGACTGACTCCTGAAGCAGAGAAATTGTTAAAGCAGGGTTGAGAATACCCTGGCTAACATGCCCTGCTCAGCTCAGATAGAAACTCTCATCTATTCCACTGTTTTCACCCTCCCTACCCCTTTCCTGCATTAATGTTATTTGAAAAGATCCAACTCTTCACTAGGAAATAAAACGAGAGGAGATAAATAAGGGAAATGGTATGGAAGGACTGTTCTCTAGAAAATATATGTCATCTGTGCAATGACTACAGTGTACCATAAGGGTCTTAATTTCTTTTTTCCATAAGTGTAGAGAGTTAAAATTGTTAAGGCAACATGATACAGCTGGTTGTGCCTATGAATTAGTTTTTCCCCAGTCAATAGAAACTGAGCAGTAATAACCTTAATTAACATTTGCATAATTGTGATTAGTAACTTACAAAGGAACTGTTGTAGTAATATTATAAAGATTACTTAACAGTTATTGAATTATGCTTTCTTTATTTAATTTTTTTTTTAGGTCACAGTGAGCAGCGTACAGGACGTGTTTAGTTGATTATGTAATTAAACATATTAAGTAGCTGTAAGCTGAAATAATTAAGAGAAGTTTAAACACTGTCTAGGTCAAGTAAGAAGTACAAGAAGACTGGGTATTTCCTGAAGAGTCCAGCTAAAACATCAAGGTTGTCCAGCTTGAAGCTCAATTCTGGGTTGTTCGTCACTGTTCACTGATAGTTTCATATGCTTATTCTCAAGAAGTGCTCCTTGAGCTCTAGTGCCTAATTCAATTAGATGGTACAGTTCATTATTTACTGCTCAGCTTCAGCAGTGCTATGAGAATTGGGGCCTAGGATAACTCTTTTTTCAATGTCAAATTACCTCAAGTGTCAGTTGTGATGGATCCAGGACTAACTTCAGACCAAAATTAAAGCTCCATGACTTTGCCCTGTGCATGCTTTGAATTTTAATGTGGCTGCTCAAAACACAGAGAGCAAAGGGGAAGTGGGTAGTGAAGCATAAGTGAGATAACCCCTCCAGTTCCCTCTGGAAGACCAAAAGAAACTAGCTGTGATTAACAATCAGCAGCAGGTTACCAGAGACCAGAAACAAGGGCAGTAAGTCTCCTGATAAGGCACTGTGGGAAGTATCAGCTCCAAGTTTTATTTTGAAGTTTGAAAGCACCGAGGTGATAGTGTTAAAAAATGCAGAAAATTTTAAAAAGAAAGAGATCTATACTTTGGTCTTGCAGAACTCAGAATATCTCATAATTTTAAAAAATCAGAAGGCAAAAGAAATGCAGAAACTAAATGAAAAACAATGAGTGTCAAACATAATAAGGAAGTTCATTCCATTCCCTCAACCCAAGGGTTTGATAACAGGGAACCACTTATACCCATGGAGTACTGAACTGTTTCCCCACCATTTATTGACACTGCAGCAAAGAAATATTTCAGTGCTGTAGGAGTTATTAGTGGACTGATATTACTGCTAGTGGTGCTGAAGAACTTTCAGCAAATGAGACATTACAGAAAGAAAATCAAAAGATAATGATAAGACAGTTTCTCTTTAAGCTGCCCACCTTTGTATTTATTCCAGTTTATCTGTACTTAAAATCTAATTCTTGCTCTTCACATTCAGCCTCCTTGTCTTTATTCTACCTTTATGTTTCCTGGGCTTATTTTCCTCATTCCCCTGAGCATCACGTTGATTTATGGGATGGCACATTGCCAAAGAAGTCCTTGTAATTGGCTGCACCCAACTTCTCTGCCATTCCAACAACTTTTACTCTCATTCCTCTGACTCTGTTTGTTTTCAGATATTTTTTGGTCACATTTGGAAAAGATTGATCTTTCCGGTCCCGCCATGCTGAATTATTCTTATTTTTGTAAGTTGAAAGTGACCAAAAATGTGTGTTTTCAATTAATTTTTAAGACTGATTCTTTGTGAGATTGCACATCTCTAAACTTGAACTTCCCTTATGCTTTGGCAACAAGTTGAAAATGAGGCAGCTTAGCTGAGAAGGAAGTGAATTATTAACCCTCTCAAACTAAGAGCATCAGCTAATGAAAACTCTGTATTTTAGGGATCTTTGAGAAGTATGGTATATAGTTTAGAGAAGTCACAAGAAAGTGACTGAAATATGAACTAGAAAGCCAGAATGTTTTTTAAGTCACGTAACTGACTTCTAAGCTAAACATAAAGGGAAAAAATTAAATTATGTGCCTTGTAAATGAATATAACAGACCACTATGTGCAATGACTACTAAATGCTCCAATGTTAGATTAGGGGATCCAAAAATATAGCTTTATTTTAACATATAGGAGATACACAGCTCTTTTTATTGCATGCTTTGGCTATGCTTCTGTGTGCTCCCAGCTGTGAATTTTGACTGCATGTTAGGTATGGAGTAATCCAATTTTGCACAGCAAAACTTGGCAGACTCCACTGAATTTCCCTGATTCAAAGACAAGATGTTTTGGTCTTGTACAGATTCCACATCGAACTTGAACATTCTTTTTAGAGCACAAAAGCCTCACCAAAGCCAGACTGGATTTTTCTGAAGCTAGTCAACCATCCATTAAAATTGATGATCAGGAGAAAGTAGAGTAAAAGCACAGTAAAAGGAGAAAAATGTACCACCTCCATTGGAACAAATGAGAGGACAGTGGCTTCTATTGACAGCTGCTTTATTACTGGAAAAACCCTTTTTTTGGGGCCCAGGGATTGGATTGCACAGAGCCATCCAGTAAAGGCAAAGTCTAGCTGCTGTTAATCCTGGCCTTTGGCAGCTGAAAATCTGTACTCCGGCTCTGTGCAGCTCACTCCTTCTCGAGAGCACTGGCAGAGATGATAAATCTCTCCTCTGCTGCATCCCCAGCTCACACTAAAAGCCTCCTGTAATCAGACACACTCCAGAGACTCCTCCCTCAGTAACACCACTTCAGTGCTCACCGAGCCAGAAATACTGGGGAAACAGGGTGGAATAAGGCTTTTTGCTTTAAGCAAGTCCCACTTCTTGAGCTGAGCAAGTTGGTTCTTCTACTCTTCTAAGAGTCAGGAGCTAAACTGGGCACCAGCACGCTGCAGCCAGCGCTGGAGGTTTGGCAACATCACCGACTCCAAACCCCGGCGATGCGGGAGCCGCATCCTGCGCTGTCCAGCATCTCCCTTTGGAGTCTGGGACACTGATGGGCAAGAAAAGGAGGTGGTGGCTGGCGCAGCTCCCCCAGCTCTACTGGCCTGTGCTCACAAATCCCTCTCATAAATCCATCTCAGTCTGTTTAGCGGAGCCGTGAAGCCTGCGAGTGCCGGTGATTGCTCATTAGCTTATATTCATGACAATTATCCCCAAGGAAGGGGGGACTGCAGCCTCTGCTTTCAGCATGCAAATTAAGCAAAGTTTGGAGTTACTGCTGCACAAAATCACTGAATGCCAGGCTGTCATTACTGCAGTTGGTTTTCAGAATACAGTTTTAATTGAACTAATTATCACAGGCTTCCACAGGTATTTCATTTTGGTCTTAATGAACACTTTATAAGAATTTTAATCATGTTCCTGTTGAAGGCAATGACAAAGCTGCTTCAATGGCTTTGCATCAGAGAACACACAGTGTAGAATATTTATTTGTCTTTTATAACTAAATAATGACATATATCTGCAAGTGGTACAATGGAAAGCATTAAACTCAGGTACTCATGACTCATTCTATTTGGAATATTTAGACAAATAGAGCCTCAAATCAAAAATAGATAAAGCAAATTAATACCTAATTTAGGTTGTTACCAAGAATAACATCATGAAGACACAGAAGATGGAAGCACCACATTTCATTCTCATGCCAAATGATCCAGCCTGCAAGCACCAGCCCTACCACTGCAAAATCCTTCTGACAGAGACCTGTGCAAAGGCAGAGAGAAACTCCGTCCTGCACTCACTGGAGTGAGTGTGTCTGACTCAGCCACGGTAATCAGAACTCCAAATGAATTATTTATAATAATCTTACTGATTTTAGCAGGATTACTTATCAGCTCAGCAGCTAATATGTGCAAACAAGGGAATGTGCTGCCCAGAGGAGTGAGTATGAATAGCCAAAATATTTAGATCTGGTTTCCTATAGCACTTTTTTTGGAGTCTCTTATACCTATACAGACAAGCATGCAGCCTGCTCTTTCTTTGACTGGCCAGGTGGTCCCTTCTGCCTGCTCTGCACACTCCAACATGACTGTGCACTGTGCTGAACCAGGGCTGTCTCACCAGTCAATGTCAGAACATGTGTAGGAGAGTAGTTGCTGCTCTAGAGGAACAGGGTTTTTAACTGTAACTTGTAGCTACCAAAAGTTTAAGCGTGGAATTCAGGTGCTGAGGCATAGGGTGCCCTGGAGTGCCTGAGATACTGATGCAGGGCACATAGATATGACCTGTGTCCTTCTGGAGTGGCAGCTGGAGGTCAGGCAGTGTGCTCTAGAAAAAGATCCCTGGTGTGAAATGGGACTAAGCACCCTGGTTTCACCAGCTGAAAATCTCAAGTATCTGTCCATGCTCCCCATTTTCTGATAACACTAAAAGAAGCTGAGGGCACAACCAGCTCTCCCCAGCAGAAAAATGTATGAGCTACAGGTAATGGCAGTCTCCACCATATGTTACTTTAGCTAGAGCACCTAAAGAAAAGAAGAGTAAGCAAACTTAGCCAAGCTTTCAAGGAATGTACAGTGGGTAATCTAGTGAAGAATATAATGTTCAAGGGCAATACAGATGTAAAAAAGGGCAATAAACAAGATCTAAAAGAAGTCATCTGGCCCTTATCACAGCCTCACCAGGATCAAATTTCTATCAGATGCTAGCAACGCTTGTCTTTTATGAACAGATTTTACAGAGTCTTCATTTTTCCCAAGCAAGTCATTCAAGTGTCTCTCTATCCTTAGCATTCAAAGGCTCTCTTTTTTTTTTAACCCCCCCTTGCTGTAGTTTAAACCTATTACTTCTTGACTAAGTCCCACTGGCAGTAGGTCTCATCTCTTACTCCTTACTGAATCCTTTGCAGTGTATATGAGGCTGGTCCTAGCCCTCAGTGCCTCTATCAATTGTATGAGTGGCATCAGAACAGCCAATTATTAGTTGTGTGGCTGATGCTAGCTGTCCCAAGGATTTCACGTGGTAATTGCCATCAAGAAAAATGTCAAAAGAAAAAAAAAATCTAGTGATGAAAGCCAGGTAGAAATTATAGATAAATCTGAGTACATTCTTTTTTACTTGTTGTGTCTCACAGCTAATATTAAAGTTCAGAGTTGATTCTTGACATTGTTTGAACTTGAAAAGGTGTAAACTTTTTTTCAGTAAGAAAGGAAGGTTTCCAAGGTTTTATGTAGTTCTACTCAAAGAAACCCTTTCCTTTTTTATTCCTCTGTTCAATATTTAACTCTTTTTGACCTTGTGTCTGGTTCTTAGTGAAACATTTTGGCAGTGTGGAGCTGTAAAATTGTTGCAAGGTCACTTCTCTCCTGGAACTTAGACATTACTGTCAAATCAGTTCTAGTGCACTCAACCTTTAGAAGGCCATCAGTGTCTGACAACGTTAATTTTTCATACTCTAAAAATGAAGTTCTTAATTGCAAAGGAAACCTCTCTGAACCAGGGCAGCACCATCTTGCTGCATCCCCAGCAAAGCAGACATACACAGTAGTTCAGAAAAGTGTGAACTACTCTCATTTTGCTCTGCCCACCACTGCAATAGCAAGTCAAAATTCAAGATAGGACTGTGCAAATACTCTCTAGGTAGGGGAGAGGGAGGGCAGGAGGAAGGAGTATTGCAGTTTCAGACAAATCTGGACTAATAATATTGTTATTTTATCCATGGCCTCTCATAGCAGACATCAGAGTTCAAAGCTGTCCATCTCCCTGGCCATCAGCTTCCAAACTGGGTGGGTAGGAAAATTCTCTGAATGGATTACTTTAGCTACTGTATGATTTCAAGGATCAGTGTCTCTGGTATAGATAGTGATATTCGCGTGAATGGTGTGTCAGAGCTGCAACAAATGGTGAGAATTAGACATTTTCTTCCACATCCCACCATGATTAAATGGAGAATAGATTGCCATAATATATATATGTATTTATCTATGTATGGTTCATTCTTTTAAAAATATCTTTGTAGAGAGCTATCACCAAAGAGACAAAGGGCTGTACTAACTTTTGGTATACCACTTAGTCAGACCAGCTGGAGTGACATTTGCATCTCTTCCAGATGAGATCTTAAAGCTGAAAAATTGTGATAGGTAAGAGAGCGTTGTTGAAATAGCTAAATTCTGTACCAGGCACTTTAAAAGCATCCAAATGGCTTATTTTTCAGCTGTGAAATAGAAGTCTTTTCCATTGTTCTGGAAACATGGGATTCAAGGTGACTTCACGGGGCGTTAATGGACGAATGATCTGCACCCTGCTAACAATATTTCATGAGCAATGATGTAGCAAATAATATAGTCTATTACACTGTGCCACCAGATGCCATCTGAAAAACACATTGCTGGCTTTAACATCCCAGACTTAATCAACTTTCCACAGAAATGACACTGATGCCTACTGTAAAAGACAGTGCATCCTCAGCCTTGACTAGCAGATCCTGAGATGAGGCAGTAATGACATCCCATTTCCAGTCTCTCTCCCACCAGCTGAATCTCTGATGGCTAATAAATGGTGATGGCATTAGTCAGTGTGTTCAATATGTACTGATAGCTGTATGCATGGGGCATTTGTTTCTATATAAAATATATAAATATATAAATCACATTTTTCGGTCCACGCAGGTTTAAGGAAGTTGATTCCTTTGAAAACTCGTGGTAAAATAGAGTTGTTTTTAAACAAAGTCCTTAAGCATTACCATGGGCAGGGCACCCTGAAAAGGCAGAGA
>JAWWES010000001.1:18427345-18441705 GCA_035583135.1 Lophotriccus pileatus
CTCGTGGTAAAATAGAGTTGTTTTTAAACAAAGTCCTTAAGCATTACCATGGGCAGGGCACCCTGAAAAGGCAGAGACCCGTGGAGAACATGGGTTAGCCTGTTGTTTAGGAGGCAAAAGCCAGCTAATTAAAAAATAGGAGAATGCAAACAGTCAGTGGGACTGCAGTATATCAGAAGTGTTAGAGATGCTCAGTGTGTCTTGTGCCCTTCAAGCAACTCCCCTTCTAATCATCACCAGCCTCCACACCTCCACATTTGCACTTTCGACTCCCTCAGCACCATTTGGACTCATCTCCCTTCGGGGTCCAAGAGACAGGGAAGGGAAGGAATGAAGCTGAGGACACACAATGCTTCCTTCAAAACACACTGTCTTTAGAAATGCTTCCTTCTGCCCTTTCAGTTCCCAGATGCCATCCATCATAAGCCTTTCATTGCAAATCACTTCTCCTGGAGTACCACTGGAGTGATCAACCTTTTAAATGGAGTTATCCTATTCTGAAGAAGAGTAGTTGTAATGACATGCACGGTTTTGAGTGAAAGCCTGTTTAAGGTTCTTCCCAAGGGCTTATAAACTATTATTAAGGGGACAGAGGCACTAGGACATGAAAGGAATTTTCTCCAAATAAATTGGTGAATGATTTGTTTGAAGATTGAAATATGTTTTCAAAAGTCAAGGCCTTGCTGTTTATCAGGGTTTTTTTATCAATTACTGCTTTTGTTAACTTCCACCAAAATAAATTTGCCAGCTGGCATTAGCAAAAGTATGTCCTGTAATACCTATTCTACTGACTAAGGGGAAAACTCTTAAATAAAAGTCCAGGCTCTCTGCTCAGACCTTGCCTAGGGGGAGTGTTACATAGAAAATAACAAACTTTAATGACATTTTAATGGAAGAAAATGAAAATTTGTCTCTGATCTTCTGCAGTTCAGCCATTAGTAACTGTTGTAATTGTATTCTTTTGAAGTTATATTACATCAGGATGAGTAAAAATAGATGTATGTTGCCCTGAGCTATCTGAAGGTAGCTAATGAAAATAACCATGCCAACAGTAGTCACTGCGGATGGGCAGAAATTAGTAGAAATTCAGAAAGAAAGAGGTGAGGAGAATAGCTGAGGAGAAGGTAACTATGAGCAATTTAAATTCTGAATTGGATCTTACAGAACACAGTGTTTTCTATAGGGTGTATTTTCTGTTAAATTTATTTTTACATTGCCTGTCTACTTTTCTTTGTCTTCCTTTTACCCTCATATATAATTAAAACAATATATATTTTTAAACATATATATAATTAATGCATATATATAGATATATATGTTTCCATTTTAAAAGAATGTTTTGAACAGAAAGAGGGAAAAGCAATAAAGAAAATAGTAACTCCAGCTTCTTTTTTCCAAAACCCCTATCTCAGAATTTTTAGGAGTATGGAACACCAGTGTGAAGATTTCCTGGAGGGCTGACAAATACAGTGACTGGCATGAAACCCCCTCAACAAACTCCATTGCTGCTCCTACCTTCTCTCCCACTTAGCTGGCAGTAGGTTTACTTCTCTAAGACAGCCAGTAGCACAGTGCCATAACCTTTCTGTCCATTTTAATGCATACATATTACCAGCAAAAGAGATTTATTTTCAGAGGAATCTATCCCTTTGTCTCACTCTTCTTTCAACTTGCAGCAGAAAACTTGGTGGCCACTCAGTTTTTGCATACATTTTGTTCCAGTCCCCTCCAAATTTTCACACTCACCCAGTTACCTTTTTCTCTTCAGCAATAAAATAGAGCAGGAAGACTTTTAGAAGCAGCCAGGAAGGCAATATTTTCCCCACTCAAGTAAATTTCCCTTGGCATTTTCCCTCTCTGCTCCTCTCGGTGCCCATGCAGCCAATTCCCCTGCAGGGCTCAGCACGAGCAGCCACTTGCCAGTGCAGAATAACTGCATTTAGTCTGCAGCAGGAGCTCTCAGTACCTGGTACTTTTCCTAACGCTTGACTGGGAAAATTGGCTGGGGAACCAGAGACCTGAGACAAGGAGTGAATAAAAGGTGTGAGCAGAAACCTCCTTGTTTTAACACCTGGAGGTGAAGCACACACAGAGGGAGAGTGGGTTATTGAAAGACTTCTCCAGAGGGGTTCTGCCCTATCCTGACCTTTCCTCCTGCATTACTCTTTAGTTATAGGCTGTCATTTGATGTCCTGTGAAATGCCAGTGACTTGTCATGCAGAGAGAACACCAGCACCCCTGTGGCAAAAGAGGAGGACTGAATCCAGGCAGCAGGTCCTGCCTGCTGGGAGGTCCCTTCCATCCACACCTGGGCAGGATCACCAATCACTGCTAGTTCACCTTCTGTCTCTCAACTTGATATCCTGACAGACATTCAGCAAATAACTCCCATACCTGAGTTTCCTTTGCTATGAAAAGAGGAAAGATTGTTATTCTCTCCCTTGAGAAGTGTGGTATAAAGAATAATTAGCCCCTGCTTGTAAAGCAGTTTGTAAAGCAGAAAATGTCTGTGGGAGGACCAAGCATGATACAACAATATTACTAAATTGGTTTTTAAGCTAATATCTCTGATAACTCTAACTTTGCTGAGGAAATAAAAGAGATAAGTCTACAATCCATCACTTTGAATCCAAAGAGAGTTCATTGCTCCATTACCTGCTGGATGAGTTCTGAGTTTTTTCCCCATTATTCTTTCAAGTTTCCCAAAGGCCATGTTTGCAGTGTGAGCTGCAGGGAGTGTGAGCTGGTACTGCTTAGAGTCACATCAGGTTGCAGCAAAGCAAGTCCTGTCCTGGAGCTCACTGAGTCCTGGGTCAGCTCTGTGGTGGCCACTCTCTGTGCACAGGACCAGACATACCCTGGTCCAGCCTTTCTCTGAACTCAGCCTCAGCACACGTGAACAAATTGTATGTTTCCTTTTAGCTCTGAGACACTTGAAATTCATGCAGATCTCCTAATTCTGCATTGCCCCATGTCTCACAGTAGGTCTTTTTAACTCCTGTCTTTAAATGAGGCAGAACTTCCCAGCCACAGGCAGTTCATTTAAATATAAATGTAAAAACTTTGCTGGAGGAAATGGTTTCTGCTCAGCTATTTGGTTATGAAATCAAATCATTTCTCTGCTCTTTTCAAATTGGTGGCTAACAGACAGTAACAGTGAAAAAGGGGGACTGCAGGGCTGGATTTACCTGAGTTAAAGACATTCATTCCTCTGCGTGCTTAAATCTATATTGAAAGTAGTGTGTTTTCAATTATGGTCTGAGCTTATGGGATGATTTTTTTTTTTTTTAATCTCTAAAACACCAGAGAGAAAAACCTTTAACTCTCAGGAAATTATTACATGTAGAATTATACACCAATGTCATCAATTATTCTTTCTTATGTTCACAAATGATAACAAAGAGATGACTTGATGGGTAAGATCTCTACTTCAGGCAACAGAAAACCTCTGGTTACAAATAAAATAAAGGCATGGATAAAGAAATGGCTAGCTGAGCTTCCCTGAAACACAGGAAAAAAGTGCTGAAGGCACAGGAATCCATCAGTGATTTCTGATCTCTGATGTCACAGAAAATAACTCAAGGAGTTGTCTTCTGAGTGAATTAATTGCTTCTGTTCTTTTTGAGAGGAAGTCCAAGGCTAACCAAAACATTGGCATTTTCTCCCATGTCCAAATGTGTTTGTGCTTTCAAACTTAAACTCCAACAGTGAGCTCTCCTGCCACCATAATTTGGCTTTGGGAAGAAGCAGTGCAACTTCAGAAGCAAAGGAAGTGTGAGTTAGAGTCCCCTAGTTCCTTGTCCTCTTATCTTGAGTTGCCTTGTCACAAACTTCCTCCCTTTCTCTCATGTACAAGTCACTCTTCCCTACCAGGTGTCTGAAACTCTTTCACCTTGTGAGAAATAATTAATTCCCCCTAAATACATCCTCTTTTATCTAAATGTCGATACGCTGCAGGGACTGACAGAAGCACATATGTTACATTCTCTCAGCAACCTTGCAAACCTTTTTTCTTTACCTATCTGAAGCCTATGTTAGAGCATGTAGGTGACCTGTGCAAAACTCTCTGGTCCTGGGATGTTGACTTCTTTTATTCAGCTGCTGGAGTGGTTTGCAGGAAGATAAATGTTAAGGGTTTTTCTCATATTATTTTTTCTGTATAAACTTCACTGAAATTGCTGCAGGCATGATAGTCATTTGCTATTGGGAATTAAAGGTGAGCAGAAAGGTGTCTAAAAATGCTCTATGTTATATAACATCCTGAGAACCTATGACCCAAATAACTTAAATATTCTATATAAATCCAAGTGAATAGAAAGGTTGCAAATAAATGTATTACACAGTAGATGATTAGAGGTGATGTGGGTATTGTCTTACTCCTGAAACTTCCATTTGTGAGCTAAAAGACCTTTCATGAATTTACAGTGCAATAATTTTTTGAGCAACAAAAATTGTTTCCATCTTTGTAAACACTTTTGCAGTTTAGATCTGTGAGCACTGAACAAGTCAAGACTGGATAGGAAAGTTGGAAATTGGCAGTGCTCACTTTCCTTTTTCCTCCACAGCCTGTGGCTTTAGCACTGGCTGTGATCAAGATTTTTGGTCCATTATGAAAAATCATGTATCTTGATTCCTTATGATTCCTTGGGCATATCAACATCATTTCCATTCACTTAGCATGTCTGTAGTTCCTATTTCTATAATTGTCCTCATATTCTCTGCTACATACAATATTTAGTTTAACTGTATCTAGTTGTAATTATACCTTGTTCAAGGAAATATCTCTTTTCATTTCTTCCATGCAGGGTTTCCTCAGTATTTCAGATTTCATTTCCCCTTCACCACTTAGCAAAAAAAATCTCTATGAGATAAGCTCTAGTTCAAAGCTACAGAGTTTATGTATTTTATTTGTATGTTTTCTATTTCTTACTCCCTTTTGCTTCCAGACATCCAGGATGTTTTAACTCCGGAATGGAAAAAACATCTGGACTGAAACAGCGTTGTGAGATAATCAAATGCTGGTAAAGGTAATAACAAAACAGCTGATACTCATCAAATCTAAATTTACTAAAAGTAATTAAAAGGAGAACATTAAACTGAAAGAGGAGAGGCTGATCACAGGATAATCACATGAAATAATTTTTAATGGTCTGTTTTCCTCCAGGTTTGAGGAATTAGCATTGTGAAGGTTCATGTCTGTCTTAAATGTTCTGCTATAAGTTGCACTTCACTGCATACTACGTGTTCTAATCTGCTCTCAATCTGCAGTATATTTGTATGAGTGCTTCATACAACAGGACTGTAGCCAGATTTTTAACAGAATGTAGCATTTAAAGATTAACCTATTTTGTTTCCAAAAATGTAGTGAAGTGCTTTGTGAGACTGACCCAGAAAACCTCTGCCTATACTTCCCACTGAGAAAAATGATACCCCTCCAAAATAAAGTAAAAAACCCAAACAATGACAACAACAACAAAAGACAACCCCAGGCTATTCCAAACAGCTATATTTGTGTGTAAAGATGCAGATATTGAATATTTTCAAGCTTCTATCCTATGGGTCCTCAAGGATATAAATACCTGAAGGGAGGATTCAAAGAGGACTGAGCCAGGCTACTTTTGGTGGTGCCCAGAACAAGAGGTGATGAAACATAGGCAGTTCCCTCTGAACATCAGGAAACACTTTTTGCCTGTGAGGATGACTGAGCACTGGCACAGGTTGCCCAAGGAGCCTCTGGAGCTTCCCTCCTTGGAGACATTCAAAAGCTTTCTGGACATGGTCCTGGGCAACTGGATCTGGGTGGCTCTGCTTGAGCAGGGTGGTTGGACCAAATGAGCTCTGGAGGTCCCTCCCAACCCTACTGTGATTCTGTGAAGTTCAAATTTTAGAAATGTATGCTTTTGGTTCTGGTGGTTCCTGTTCCAGTTTCAAGCCACACTCAAAATTAGTGAGTGAACCAAAGGGAACAGCTTGGAAGGAAACCTACCCATGCTCTTCCACCCTGTTCTACAGTTGCATCACCAATTCCTGTAGGTCCAGGACAGGTTAATTCCCAGAAAAACACGAAATTAATTTTCTACTTGCTTGGACAGATGCTTCACCAAATATTAGCAGAAAAACTCTTTTGCCAAGTAACTTTCCAGAATAAGTGTGTTCTTTTATCCTTTTAATTGTTTGCTTGTGTGTGTCAGCACAATATACCACGGACAGGAATTTTTCACTCCCTCTTATCTTTTCTGCCTCAAAAAGAAAGCCAGGCTCTTGGTATCTGACACAGGTTCTGCAATATCTCTGCTCAGTTCTTTGCCAAAGGTTTCCTATGTGACATAGGTTATGTTGCTTTATTCAAGTAATAATCCACAAAGCTCCCAGTGGTTTCAATGTATCTGAGGAGTTTTAGGCTTTAACTTTTTTTGTCTTGTTTCCTTATTTGTGAAATATAGCTAAAAATACTTTCCTTTGGCTGCCCTTTATGCAGCCTTCTCCATCTAGAAAATAATCTCTTTGTGGTGGATACAGTCTCCTGCTATATGTTTGATGATGTCTGTCACAATAGGTCATTCATCTTGGCTGGGAAGCCTCTAAGAACTATTGCTTCTATACAGAGGAAGTAGGGAGGAACTCCATCTGCACCTCTGGGCTTTCTTATATGAAAGTTGAAATATTTCACCCAAAACTAAAAGAGATCGAAACTTAAATACTGTATTTCTTTTGAGGGAAGAAAAATCTGCACATGTTTCATCCTGAGGTTTGTGGATCTGGGCAAGAGGTTACATTTTTGAAAAATAAAAGCTTTGGAAAAAATGGGCTAGACTCAACAAATAACAGTAATACTAGAAAGTGTAATAATTAATGAGAATGACAGCTGAAATGGCTCATCCTATTTTTGCAATATTGGCCTGCAATACTACAAACTATCTCCAAAAGCGGATCTTGCACATAACAGTGGAATCTAACCCTGCTACACAGCACTTTGTCACAAATTCCAGGAGAATTCTGTCTGCATGTGCCCTAATATTTTGCACTGCTTGGTGAAAGCAATTCCCTCAAAGAGCAAAGGAAAAAGACAATGAGCGGTGGGTCCCACAACTCATCTCAAGTTCTGTCTGACTCTGTCTCAAGTTCTGTCAAGTGACTGTCTTCCATTTCTTTTTCATGAGGTCTCTGACAAGCAGCAGCAGTTATAAGATTTTCATTTCCTGGAACATTTCTTACCGGGGTAAGAGCTAAGTGTTCTTTTTTTTGTCCTTCTGTTTCTTTTTTTTTAATCTTTTCTTCCTTTTAAGATAGGTGTGCAGCATGTCTGGAGGATAGAATCATGGCCTACTTTTCCTAAATGGAATACTGAGCTTTGTGTACTTTCTGATATTTGGTAGGGAGTTCTTCCTGTTAGAAATCTCAGGCCACTGTGTGTTAGACTTCCAATGGCAGAACAGCAATGGAAGGTGTAACTCAGGTTGAGAAGGAAATCCCATTATCATCTCTGAGGAGTAAGAGATTGTTGAGTGCCATGAACAGGTTCCCATACCTTCAGTAAATAAATAAAATCCAAATTAAAACGAAGAGGCAATGTCCTTTGTTATTTACTTGCTGAAGGGAGTCCATGTGCATTGCTCAATCAGGGCTAGAAAAGCAAGGTGTAGGCAGAAGAATGCATCAAAAACTGGGAGTTGTGGGAAAAGGTCATGAGAAACTACTCCATATTAGAGATGGCAAGGGCAATTAGACACTGAGACTAATCATTTATGTAAGACTCACTAACCCTCCTTGCCTTGAGGGGCATTTCATCACTTGTGAGCCAAGGGGACATCTAATGGAGACCACAGCATCCCAACAGTTTGTCTGTGCTGTTTGAGAACATCCCCACCCAGAGCCGTCCATCAGATCACTGGGCAGCAGCAGTGACATTTCAGTAGAAGTGTTTAATTATATCAATACATCAGTAGTGCTGACATTTCGAGGAGCTATCACCTCAGGATAAGCCAGCTCTAAAACTAATCTCTTTTCTGTCCTTCTCCATCTGCCCTGAAAAATAAAGCTGCACGAATCAGATTTTTAAACAGAGGTGGTACTTAGAGAGAGGTGCAGAGCTCAGAGAAGTCCATTTGAGAGCCATAAGCATCTAATTCCCACTGCAACCCTTGGTCGCCTGAGAATTCCTTTCAGAGACTGACTTCAGCTGTAGTTCCCCAAATACCTTCAGAAATCACAAGGCAGAAAGACAAACAGTGGTCCCACAGCGCGAAATGCTTGAGTCTGCTTTGATTACCTGGCATTCAAAAGCCAACCCAAATAAACAGAGTTAGCACTGGTGAGGAAGAGGTGCCAAGGAAGACAGGGTTTGTCTCAGCATTCCATGCATGCCCTGGCTGGCAACCCCAGGCAGTGAGCAACCCATGTAGCCACCACGGCAAAGCAGCGAGACTCACGCTCTGACTTCCCACTGCTGCCAATTCCAACTGGTGCCAGCAGCCTGGGCAAGGGGTGAGGTCTCCATGCTCTGAAGATGCAACAAATATGCTGTTAGAAACAAAAAGCAGGAGGTGTCTTAAGGAAATAGTGCAAAAGCAAAAAGGGATTTGCAGATGCTTTGCTCCAAACACACAGAAACTCAGATAACTACATTACACAGGACATAAATGGGAATATATCACTTCTCACTGGTTAATAGAAAACCTTTAGTTGTCTCATTTAACACTTTTACTCTTCTTTACAGGTTTTTTTTCACGGCATAAAATATCTCAGAAAGGAAAGGGATTTCTTTGTCTCTCCTACTTGAAAGCGGGAGCTCGAAGGAATTTGGAAGAGTCCATTTACCCACAGGATCACAAGACCAACAGGGTTCTACTCACAGCTCTAACAGAAATGGAAAGAAAGGAATGGAAAAAGAAGCACTGTTCCAAAGTTGTTTCTCAGCTGGGGTGCAAACAGGAGGTGCTGCAGCCTGTGCCGGGGAGTGCATCTCTTCTGTGAGGTCCATGAATGACTGAGCCCAGTTTTGTCCTCCACTGCTGCCCCCACCAGACCTTCTGCTGAGTGCTGAACTTTCATGTTGCAAACCTTCCATTAGACATTTGAACCAATATGTTTAAAGATGAAAATCATAACGTTTCAAGTGAAATATATTGAAATATAACTCTTCATTGTTCCTAAAAACAAACACAAAGCTTCTTACATCATCTTCTGCCAAATGCTGCACAAGGCAGTGGATAATTCTTTAATAACTAAAATAACTTCTTAATAATTAAAGCAAACAGGTAAAAGCTGTGGTTTTTGGTTTATAAAACCCCCTATATTGTATTTATATTATTCACTGTGGCAAACAGTCCCACTTAAGGGAATTGTTTTTCTCTGTTTAAGTTTATATGTTTATATATTTATATATTTACCAGAGGGTAAATGTTTTCAAGACTACTCCCTGAAAGCTGAGGGCATATTTCCTGTTTCTGACCAGAACAAAACAAAAGAGGCTCTTCTGTGGTGCTCTGAGGGCAGTTCACCCAAGCTGAGCCATTGCTAGTGCGTTTTCCAAACAATTCAACCACGCCAATAAGCTACAACATAGAAACAGATTGCATTTTTATTTATTTTGGGGAGGATGAGGAAAGTTATTATGTTTAGCCACTGGACCTGACTCATGCTCACCTAAATATCTGCTCAGCCCCTGACTCAGTGATCCCTGCAGGGGAGGCTGAGGCTGCCACAGCCAGACTGTGGAAACACACTTTGACAGTGAGAGTGCACTGCAAGCACTCATAGATCTACTTAAGCATAATGAAAATGCTCTGAGGAGAATTTGTCCTGCAGCCATTTGTTGTTTTTATGTTGCTCCTGTCCACGCTGGCTTCATGCCAAGTTCAGCCAACAGTTTTCAATTGTTTTGAAGTGTTCCTTATGAATCTAAAAAGTTGGGGGGAGATAGCTACTAATTTTCATTCTTATAGCATCCATCTCCATGTTATAAGTACATCTGTAAACACTTTCCATATCACCCTTTTGGGGTCCCATTTATTCTCCTTGGTTTTTTTCAGAACCACAACTGACTGGCTGGAATATGAAAATTGCTGAAGGGTGTTTTCCATCACACTTTAGGCAGCTGCATCCAAAATTGATTGAAAATTAACTTTCCAAGGAGAGTTCAGTTTAATTCCTAATTTGCTGAAAAGAAGGAAATATTGGAGACACTTTGGCCTTGAAGAACTTCAAGATATAATAATTCTAGGGAATTTAGATCTGTCTCCAGAGAGAGATCATAACGTTTCTTGCCTTAACAGGATCCTAACATTTTTATTGCCTTATTGCTAATTTCCCTGATCGTTCTCTGATCAATTCTCTCATTCTCTTTCAGCCAATTTGAGTGGCATCTTCTGCCTTCCCTCCTTCTCTTTTTTTCCTTCATATCTTGTTTTCTAATTTATCCCAGGCTACATCTAACAGATTGATCATTGCTGTCAGGCAAGCATCAAAAACCTTGTCTGTAGTTTATATTGTTCTACTGGATAAATGCAGTGATGACTTCTTCAGGTATAAAGGTAGGTACTGCATTTACACAGGACATCTGTCTTTATCTCACAGGCTCATGAGATATCATGAGCATTTATCTCATGGATATTATGACTTCATCATTAGCTCTCATTCAGTCTTACATTTTGTGTCATGATGCATTTTGCAAACCCAAAGTGTTTGCCACTGTCTTTGTTTTTTATTCTGGGTGACTTATGCTCTCAGTGCATCTCTTAAATTTTAGGGCAATGCAGTGTTTATCATAGTGACTAAATGACTTAAATCACTGTTGACACTGCCACTTTTACATCGTTATAAATACTTTGGCTCCAAAGGATTCGGGCTGTGTGATGAACTCCAATGAATCTCTTCCTTAATATTGTCAGGGCTTGAAATGGAAATGTCTGCACTAAGGAAAAGACAGAATTGTTAAGGTGTCATACTTATCTATTTGAAATAAATGGTGAGTTTTTTAATCTTTGCCATCAGGAATGATAAATGATTCTGCAGTTTCTTATTATAGTGCTGCGCTGAAGCCCTCCTGGAATACCTCTTCAGTTGTGCAGAATTATTAGGGCAGGCCAGTGAGGAGTATTTTGATGTAGAGAGTTAAAATCCATGGTAAATAAATCTGCGTTTCCCCTGTCCTGAGTGTCCTGAGTCTCTGCAAGAGCAGAGGAAGGTTCTCGTTGAAACCAAGACCACTTCATATTATATTGACAGGGAAAAATGTTTTAAAGTAGTATTGAACTATACCTAAACTCCCTTTGAGTGGTGGGTTTTGGTTTTTTTTTATATTCTGAAACAGCTTAAGGTGGCTTCAGTGATCAGATTCAAGGAAATAGTGTCAATAAAAATAAATGCCATTTTTCATTTTTGCTGTGGATGTTTGTGTCTCTCTGTATAGCATTTTAGTATTTGTGAAGGACTTTTAGTAGAAATCAATGCACATTAGTAATGACAAAGTAACATAAGTAATATAAGAAGCTGCACTTCATAGCATCATTTTTATGGGCAAAATATCAATGTGTTGGCTTACAGGACTCACAGCACAGGGAGGAAAGGAGCTATAAACCATTCGACCTCACTCGTCTCATGTAATCTGCACAGAAATCTAAAGGCAGGCCACTGACAGCTTTAAAATAGAGCAAAACACCTTCAGCAGCCTCACACAGCCAAGGAAAATGTCACACCTAAACCTAAACCATAAAAAAAAAAAAAAGAAGGAACTAAAGCACGAAAGAAGCTGGGGACCTGGTGGGTATTTTAATAGCAGCATAGGAAAGGTGAGAGCCAGGCAGGATTTTAGATCAGCCTTAAGAGGCAGGGACACATGAAATGGCAGTGGCCCCCAACCCCCCATCATGGGGGAGGGAGCTTCAGAGACCCCCAGCACCACGAGCACCGTCCCTGTGGGCATCTCCCACTGCAGGGAGAAGAGTAGCCTTGGCTCCTTCAGCCCTGCAGGCAGGCTTTCTCTGGTGCTTCTTGTCTTGCCAAAGCATCCCTCTGTAAGGGAATTTGAGACTCAGGGCTCCCTGGGGCAAGCATTAAGTCCACCATCTGCTTTTTTGCCTAAGACAAGATGTATTTTCCAATGCTTGCTAAACTGTGCATGTAAACACCAGCTAGGACCAAGAGAACGTATGGGTCTCATAGCTGTTGTGTATTGCTTGGCACTCTAAAGTACTCATTTTTGCTTTCAGGTCTTCATAACGTGAGAGATACTTTTTAGTCAAAAATACCACCATGGCAACAACCTGATCTGACTTTCTAAAGAACACGTTCCTGAGAGACTAATTAAGAGAGATGATTGAATTACTATTTCTTGCAGGAGTGCGGTGCAAATCCTGCACCACAAAACCTGAAAATTCATTGTCTAAATGAGTTAAGAGTCAAAGCTGTAACTGGAATTTAAACATCTCAGTTTTACCATCTATGTGCCAATGAACCCAACACTGAAAGCTGACCCAGGCATTGAACCTTGGACAAGAAACATTTCTGTATATGAAGTCAGGTAATGGATGAAACAGTGGAAAGGTGTATTCAGGCATATATAATTCTAGGGAATTTTGTACCAACAAAACATGTTAAAAGAGACTTCTTCTATACAAGTTCACCAAGCCCTTGACACCACAGGCAGCTTCCAATTAATTCTTCCTTCCTGCAAGCAGTTCCCAGGTGCCATCTCAGAAAATTCAGGCTTCCACTTTGGCTCACTCCTTCCTCCTGTGGTATTTCCACAGCAGCTAGTTCAGACAGGTACTGTACTGCTTAGCATGAACAAGAGACATTAGCACCTTGCTGTACTGTGAGAAAATATTTCATTACAAGCACATAAAATATTCTGCTAAATTGCTTCATTATGTAAAGCCTTTTAAGAAAAATATCTCAAATCTCAAAACAAGACTTTTAAATAAATATGAAATGTAGCTTAAAAAATGGAAAAAAGAGGAGGAGAGGGGAAATTAAATGTTACTGACTTTATTGAATGTCTCTATTCAAATATCTTGCATAAGCAGACATGTCACTTTAATCAGATAAAACCCACCAGGGAAGGTGGTAATTATTTGTATTACTTCTTGACAGCTATAAAAAGCTAAAATGTTACTGTGCAAATTCTGTCTGAACTATTTAAACAATTGAAAAATGTGATTTAACAGCTAAAACAAACTTAATTCAGGCTGATCTCTCATCGAGGTGCAAGATGAACTAAGCTGGCTCTTTGTACAGGGAATAGAAATTAACTGTACAGTGTCCTCACCTAGCATGGTTAAAACCTGGTAAGAAATAAACCCCTCAGGAGACCTTGTGTAACCACAATGCAAGCAGGAAACGATGGCCACTTCTACACCAAGACCTGCAGGAAACCCTTGCCTTAAGGCACTAGCCTTCCTTTGATACTCAAGAATTACACAAATGCCAGCAAGCACAGTGATTTCTGTCAACAAAAAATGTATGTGGCTGGCTTGGAAATAGCACAAATCCTATCATCAGAAATCTAGTTGGGTGGATGGGTTTTGCAGTGTTAGTAAGCCACCATCACATAGATTCATTCTTCTTTCTCTTTTCCTTCCTCTTTCTACCTGTTTGCAGCCTCTGCCACACATTGCCCTGCTCTGTCTTTATAACATTACCATAGAGGGCTGTTTTCCACCTTTGCTACTCCCAGATAGCCCAGACTTGCTGCAAAAGCAGCAAAAACTAGGGATTGTCAAAAAAAAATCTAAATGCTTGAAAAACGAGCCATTCTGCAGGCAGTGGGATTATTAAAGCCTGACTCTCTAAAGATTTATCTAATTTCTCTTTGAGCTCTTTGCTTCCATCAATAATTCAGGTTCCCACATGTCCCTTACATGATCATCATGGCTCAAGGGAAATGCTGGCTCGTGGGACAGACAAGAGAAGGAACTTTACTACCTGGAGCAACATCTCCATTTCAATTTCTATGCCAGACAGGCCATGTCTCTGTTTTCAGCCATTCTTTCATCCTCTCCAGGGCAGGAAAGATATTTTTAACAAACATCAGGATTGTGATTCCTGCACTCCTAATGACTTCCTACTGGCTTCCACTTACCTCTAATGACTGGAGTATCAAAAGGGTCAGGAAATAGCTGCAAAACTTAGAAACCCTTCATTTGATCTCTCCTTTTTCAAGCAGAAGGGTTAGTCAGACATAACACTTCAAGCACTCTCTCCTTCTCTCATGTCTTTGCTGCCCCGTTTTGGAAGTTTGTCTCCATCTGCAAACAGCTTTGCCATTGATGAACTGAGGGCCTATGTAGTTTAAGTCTCGTGCGGTCCCAAACGAAGTCTCATCACATCAGTATGATGAATGGAGAAGCTTCGATTTATTG
>JAWWES010000001.1:18441829-18458327 GCA_035583135.1 Lophotriccus pileatus
ATCCTCCCATGACTAACTGTTGTCTTGTTAGCCCCATATTTATCTGTTCTTCATCTATTTCAGGCAGGGTAACCTTGCCTCCTTTTTCTCTAGCTGCTGTTTGTCCATCCTCAAAATTTTCCATCTCTGAGGTCCTCTTTTTAGATTCTCACAGTCTGCTCCATTTCGGCCTCTAATTCTTCCTTCAGGCCTAAAACTCAGTTTCTGTAAACTAAACTCAGCAGCACCAAGACAGAGTAGTCATTGTAGGCAAGGGTATTGTCCTCCCCATGGCCCCGTGTTGGGTGAAACACTGAAGTTCATTCCCCTTTCTCGCTACCTTGTCGTCTGATGTAATTCACTGTAATTGTTTAGTCCTGAAAGATGCCCACTGAAAACATGGAAGGAACCATACAGAAGAAAAGAAGAAGCTGAAGGCTGTTTCAAACTGATGTAAGCAGGCTCACAAAGAGAAAAAGAGTTTTGGAGCAAACCTTATGCTGCAGGCACTTACCAGAACAGAGAAAAACCCAGTAAGCACTGAGTTTCCCCTTGACAAACGGAGGCTTAGTGCTGTTGGGAGACCAGCAGCTTGACTGGGAGGTGCATCTGCTGGTAAATGCTCCTGCCTGCCTGGAGAAGCCCCACGAGTGTCTGGCAGGGTTCGAGGTTAGGACTACTTGAGCTGACTGGCCTATCTGTGGAAAACTAAAGTGTTGGATTTTTTCTCTCTGCTGGCAAATGTTATCTTTAGATATCTTTAAATTTCTGCTGACAGTCAGTCTGGTGCAACAGGGACAGATTCTGTGTCAAGTTCCATCAGTGCAGTGAAATGAGCCTGGCCTATTTTGGAAGTTTTCTTTTCATCACTTTTTCATTTTGCAGCCTCCAGCCAGATGCTTGCAACTCTGATGTCTCCCTACCAACCCTCCACCACCTTCATGTGTATTAGATCTGTGCTTTTTGATGTGCTATCTATTTCCTGTAAATGTTCCAGGACGTTTGCTCCTTCTAATGACTTGCTTTTCTCCTTTGAACAACTTCTTCCTCGTGTTGATTTCCTGGAGCACTTATCATTTATTGATGGATAGTTAATTATCATCAGGCAATAGATCTTGCTCAGTTCTCTAAAAGCAGCAGCTGACATTTTGTGTGCCTCACTACCAATGATCTTTCACAGTCACAGATATTCTTTACAGCAGATAATACATGAACCTGCATTTAATCACACAGAATGAGTCAAGGATTCTTCTTTGTCTTTGGTTAAATCTCTGCCTATCTGCAAAAAGTCCTGATCAGTTTCCAGGCTTGTCTCTGTTTGTGGAGTGATTGATTGCAGGCACCAGCTCTCCTCTACCTGCAAAACATTTTACCATACCATCAAATTACTGATCACAGTTTAGTTTTGCTGGGTGGTTACAAATATTCATCAAAATTATCTATTGCCCCTACCTGGAGGCATAAATATCAGATTCTCCTGCTCTTCTCTGTGTTCTCACTTACACTATATTGCACTTCTGCCTCTTTTACACATGTAAATCCATGTCCTGTGTCACCAGTGAGAGAATGCTGGTTCTCTTCAGCCTGGATGTCTCCTGTGCACAAAAGGCACAGGAAAATTTAAGCCACCACACACAGAGCTGTGGTTGGTGAGGTAGAGTTTGCTTGCAGTTGAGACAAACACAAGCAGACAACAATATAACCTCCCAGCCTAGTCCCACTACCCATGCCTCACAGGCGCATAAATCATGTACCAACAGAGCTGTCTTTGCTGCTGTTAAGACTCACTGGATCGATTGTCTCACTTTCCTTCAGCAGAGGACCTTGCTCTCCTATCAAAATGCAGGATAAGATGTCTAAGTGGTGGATTCCAAGTTGGTAGAAGTTGAACGTCTTCCAAAGGTGTTCACAAGCTGCTGTTAAAATGTATTTTATTGTTAAAGGAATTACCATGATTTTGTGGATTATACCATGATCTTAAGAAAGAGGATGGGAATATTGACACTGATGTTTGCTCTTTCATAAACCTGTGTTCAGGTTTGGCTGCCATTTCACAGTCACTGCATGTTATGGAAGAACTTATCAAACTAAATCTGAGGTCATCAGGAGAAATGCCATTGCTCTGATACTGACTGGGTCAGTCATCATGGTTTTAAAACAGACTGAAAATTCCCTGAGTGAATCAACTGATAACAGATAGGACATTACTCATGGTTTTACACTAGGCAATTGAACATACACTGTATGTTTAATTCATTCTTCTTTGCTGGTATCCTGACTAAATTCAGAGCATAGGACATTTTTTTAGATAACAATTTCCCCAATGATTTTGCAGCACTGTTTCCTTCCTATGCAAGATAGATTTTTCCAGGGGAAGTATACACATTGCTGCAGATTGATGACCATAGGCCTAGTGCACTGAGAAAGCAATGGCAGACCTACAAAGATCCTGGGATATAATGAGTGGGAAAAACCTGGTTAATCTTAAGAAGGTGTTATTTAGGCTTAATGATTTATATTCTCTCTAGTTCTTTCTTTCTTTGGCATTGATAGGGCACACAAGCTACTTTGTTTGTCATTAAAGGTCTGTCATCTTGGACTCTCCACAGCTCAGCAAAAGTGTGTGCATTTGTACTTGGCAGCAGCTGGGTGTGAAATGATACCATGTGAGACTAGTCCTGTATTTTCCTCTTACTACAGATGATTGTGACTATCAGGTCACACTTAAAGTTTTTTTCCCTCAACACATGGCCTCAACCTGCTCCCATGGAACTTGGATAAAGATTTGCCCTCAGCTGGATCAAAAGACTTTGCTTAGAATAATAGCATCAGGGCTGGTCTCTAGCTTGTGAAAGCTCCATCCAGCTACAGCAAAGTACCCCTTTCAGATTTGGGCATGTCCTTCACTTCTTTCTTGCCAGTTCCTCCCCCTCTCCCACTGAAAGTGTTCATTATATGTCACATCTTAGGTTTCATGCACTAGCAGATGTTAAGGAGATCGATTCAAGTTTTTACTCTCTGTTTCAACTTTAACCCAGCTCTCTCCTTTGATCTCTATATCCACCTGGACTCTGGATCTTTCTGGTTCTCTCTGTTCACCTCTGTACCTAGCCTATCACCTCTTTCTCATTCTGACAATGCTTTTGTTCAAACATTTTCAGCCCTTCGCTTTATCACAGTCACCTTCTCCTCTGACTTCTACAGCAGCAACCCAGATTCCCTGATGTTCATTTAACATGCTGTTAAGACTGTCCTAGGACTTGCTCCTGTGATGATGTTGTCCCTGCTTTGGTTCCTGCTCTTCCAAGACAGTCATTGAGATGGAGTCTTAAAAGGCTGCCCATCTTCTTTCTGCCGTGTTTGGTTGTGACAGTCAACACCAGTCCTGAAACCACCTTGCTCTGCTGCCCTCAGTGTCTCACTTTTCTGTTTCCAGAATGGGAATCTTACACATTTTATTTCCTACCTCCCCTACTGTTCTCAGTCAGAACCTACCATTGCCACCTTATGTCCTTTGGCTCCCTCTTAAAAACATTCATGTACCTTAATGGACAGGGGAAAATATTATTATCTACCGGGAAGCTGCTTTGAAGGGACTTCCAACTGTAGACAGAGAGCAATGAACTCCCCTTGCCAGACTGAGTCATACTCTGAGTTCTGACACAGCCAGAAGGGAGGGAAGCAAGTTGAATTCATATTGAAAAAGTCTGGTACCTTTCAGAGAATGCTGGGATGAATTATCCTCCATAGCACTGACTGTTGACTGAGAGGGTTACAAGTAGCCACTTCTAGAGGTGTGAAACCACAGCTCGTCTTCAAGCCCCTGCCCTGCCTATGTGCTCTACAGACGTATCATGCTTTTTAGAGACCCTCTCTGGAGGGAGCACCCCCACTCACCTTTCTTTTCATGCCTGCTGGGGTCAGGGGTGTTACCAGCAGGAGAGCCACAGGCTGTTTCCCTCTGTCTGTGTGCCTGTGAACGGTGAGTGAGGTCCTGGACCAGATCCCTCTGCCAGCTTGATGAGAGCAGGACCCTTGGCACCGGGCAATCAGCACTGCATAAACAAGCAGGGTCACTTCACCCTTTGCTCAAAACCCGCTGCCCTGAATGGCACACCAGTGAGGGGAAATTGGTTTCTATAAGACAGGAGAGCAAGCAGTGCCCTCCTTTCCCACAGACACAAGGATAGCCGCAGAAATGAGGGGAGCAGAGGCAGAGCTGTGACTTTCAGATGTGCAGCTGTTCCTCTGGGTCACTCCACCTGACCCAGAATAGCCAAATGGAGCCTATTGCACAACACAGTGTGACCTGCAGATTACATGCATTTGACTCCACATCACTGCATCTCGTCAATGGTGCGTTTAAAGTAAGCACAATTTGCTGGTTTTCCCTTGAGGTTGAAAGGTGGTGACCTTTGGGCAAGGAAGGGAAGCAAAATTAGTTCATGCCATAGTTCCCGATGGAAGGATAAAAATAACTTCAGAGGGGTTTTTCATTAAGTCCACTACAATATTTTATACACATTATGCCTTCTTTCTCTTTTTTTTTATTTTCCACAAACCAAGGATAATTCAGAGACAGAAAACTCGTGCAAAAAAAAAGATCACTCGCGAAAAATAGTTCTGAGGCTTTAGAAGAAAATAAGTTCATGTCCTGTCTTTTAATGAGCAATAGAGAGACCACAAAGTTAGAGCCTCTCTTGCTAAAGAGGATTTCTTCCATCATGCATTGCACCAGCCAGAGCACGTGTAGTATCACCTGTGATCAAAAGATCTGTGGACAAAACAAAAATTTTGTGTTTGAGTAGGTATTTTTAATGGACAACAAATAACAGGGTTTCGTAATAAAATAAGTGTATTTATGCAGAGACATACACAAACCAAGCCTATAAAAATGTATACACGTTTATCTCTGAAATCCACACTAAGTCCCAACTGAAGGTTTGTAATTTATTTTACAGGGCAAAAGGATCACAAAAAGTAAGCTCATGCATATAATATGATATTTACAAAGAGCACAAAAGCTGCAGTCCTTATCTCGCTAAACAGTTAAAGATGAGCTCAAATGCCACATGGAATGGGGACCTCTGCAAGGATCAGCAGGAAAGTTCTCTTGCCCACTTTTAAAATTTTAGATAGAGCTTTCTCATGAGAAAATTTTTAACTTTAAAAAAAGCCTTTTTTTTTATTCAGCGCCATGTGCAGATGCTGCACAGGTTTGCTGTGTGGCCTGTAGGAGACAGACTCACTACAGTAACCTTTATGGCAGAACAGGCCATTTGAGCAGTGCCATTTTGATTTTTCTTTGAGTCACTAAAATAGAAAAGGAAAAAAATAAGGCAGTGCAAATTGGAGGTGTTTTGCAGTATACTGAATTAACAACTTCTCTCCACCGAAAGATCACAATTTCTGAGTTTATTCACCCACTCAAAGCCCTTCTAGCTATTCTACATGTGTATACCTTTACCCTTTGACTGTCACCTACTGAAAAATGGTCTTCCTTGCAAGAGGCAAGTGTATATAAGCAACATAACAATGAACAGATGACTTTAAAATCCAGTTCCAATTTTCCATCTGCTTTGATGTAAAGCATCTGTCAGTCTTAAGCATTTCCTATTTCCACAAATAATGTTAGTGCTGAACTCAGTAAATAGCAAAATAATAATAAAATAGTATAAAACTCTCATTGGGTTTCAGAGAGCCCCGTTCTTCTCATTCACAGATGTAACAGAGTTCTTTTTAACTGAACCATTACTAATC
This sequence comes from Lophotriccus pileatus, assembly GCA_035583135.1. NCBI lineage: Eukaryota > Metazoa > Chordata > Aves > Passeriformes > Tyrannidae > Lophotriccus > Lophotriccus pileatus. The sequence continues at coordinate 18,447,569 of JAWWES010000001.1, forward strand.
AGTTTGTAGATTTGTGGGATCCTGTTTCAGGAATTTTGGAAGAGTTTGACTTGCCAGGCCATACATGCCCACTGCTCCATTTTTTTCATGGATATCACAGTTGCCACTTTTTTTCACAGCCCAAAGCACTTGTGTGGGTGCACATTTTCACCTCATAATCACCATTCTGAAGAACTGCAGACACACACATTGCAAGACATCTGTATGATCTATCCAACAAACCATAATTGTGACTGATAACCTGATCTTGCCTGCTCATTCTTTTCATTCTGCTTTTATCACACTTTCTGCTACAGGAAAAGATCTGTTTAAGTAGTAAATCAGAACAAATGAAACTCTTCAGCTGTGAAAACCAGGCTGGACCCTTGTGCTAAAATTTACTGGGAATGATTTAGGTATAACAAAATTCAGTCTTGTACTGACACAGGAGGCATGGGTAAGACAATCCAGTATAGATCCCTTCAAACAAACTAGGACCAAGATTTATATGTCAAGTTTTGAGGGCTCCTGTCTTGAGATATTAAAGAATGATCCCCACCACAGTTTAACAATTACTTCTTTACATGACAGCAAGAGCTGCCTCCGAAATTTCAATCTTCATTCCAAAAAATTGCCCTCTCCAAATGTATACAGCACACGGGAGAAAGTTATGAATTTATTTGACATCCAACTTGCAGATGAAAAAAACCAAGACCCTGTCTGCTCAGTGATATTAAAGAGAACATGATACACTTTTTCAGAGGTAGACAGTTATCCTCGATGTCCTAGTAATTACATTCTGTCCACCTGTCTTCCCTGTGGGGCTTTGAATTAAAACAGTACTTAATCTCCTCCAAGGTGTGAGGCAGTGTGCCTGAGTTCTAGCCAGGAGACTTTACATTTCTACTGTAGATGAACTAATTACTATTATCCCACGTGCCTGCATAATCTGAATTAAAAATATCTCTGTTTCTCCTGTATCTGCACCTTCTGGGACCCCAGAAGGAAACAGTATTTCTTAACTCAAAAAATGAGTCTTTCAAGTCCTATCACACTGATATTCTTCTCTCTCACTTTTCCCTCACTGCTAGTTTTCGGGCAGAGCTTTCTAACTCTTTTATTATTTATTTGAAAAAAAAAAAAGATATTTTAAAAGCCTGAGTGCTGACAGAATGACTTTCTGTATGATCCCTTGGTTTCCTCCTCCAGCAGCTGTGCCAGTGGGCTGCAGTCTGCCTTCTACCCTCTGCAGAGCTCTCTGTGGGGAGCAGTGGGGAGAAGGTGCCTGGGGCTGCCGATTTCACAGCGAGCCTGTGACCTTCTCCAGCAACACAGACGTGAGTTGAAGGTTGGTGTTAGCTCAGTGCAGCTGTGGACCAAATGTTCTTGTTTTAAAAGGGCTACTTGCTTACAAAAATCAGACACAGCCAGAAGAAGAGGTGGTTGTTTTGTTCCAGGGTGACATGGAGAGAGTCAGGTCATCAGAAGTGTGTCTTCTCCCTTACAGGAATTCATGCCCCTCCACATCACAGCTGTAGGATTAGTTACCCTTTTTTCTGGTCTCTGCATGTAGACTCTTAGGAACAGCCTTACATTTATGCTATCCATGCCTAATTGCATAATTCCTCTCCTCTTTAATGAGAATCCAATTACAGCTTTCCATGTGTGCCAACTGCTCTGACTCCTTGGCAAGTTTGGTGGCTCCCCCTTGAGAATCAGCAACAAGCAGTATGCAGTGGCCAGCCAAAATTATTGAAACAACAGTATTTGTTATTCATACAGCAGCAGGAACACAAATTTAAAATAAAAAATGGTTTAAAGTAGCAGCAGTTTACAAGTCTGACTCGGCCAAAGCCATCAGTGACAGCCACTGAGAAAGTCCCATCTTTACCAATATAAGGTAAAAATAACTTTGTCCTCTTTTAATTAGTGATTTCATGCATGATTGGGTGGTTCCAGACTGAAGTTTTCTCTTTCAAAACAGACTAACCTCTGATTCAGTTGTCCTTGGTACTTCCATATTAACAGAAAAGTGATTTTTTTGTCCCCATAAATAATGTGGTTTTATCCCAGAAGACACTGCTTTGACACTGTGTTGACAGAATCTTCCCTGTGTAGTCTGGAGACTGTTAGCAACCATTGACTGTGGCACTGCACTGCCAGGAAAAGAGCTGTCTTTCTGTCAGTTATTTTTCCTCTATCCTCATGCCTCTGTGTTAACACAGTTTTTTCCATGGTATTTCAAATTGTTGAACCTTAAAAAAATTAATTGCATATACACTAGTGATCCCTTCCATAGATGGGGCCTAAGGCAAAACACAGAGATGAAATACTATGCATCTTCTTCTGACATTTTCTGGCAAATGCTATCCATGAAATTGCAAATAAAATCACCAGGACCAGCTGCTCATTTTATCTGTGCCCTTCCAATCAGATCAGCTATTAAAGTGTCCTTACTCAAAAGTTTTCACAGGTCAGAAGCTTTTCTGCAGAGCAGAGTTATCCAAATAATAATAGGAGTTTATTCCATTACTGTAATATAAAATATATATTATATACCTCACCCTGCATGGATATTATATAGTATATTATATACACCATCTAATATAAAATAAATATATATATTATATATAATAATTATTATATGAAGGTACATATTTTGTATACAGGTATATAATACATATAGAGTGTGTATTATATACCTGTATATAATTTAAATGTGGGTAAATTGCTTTTTTCCTTTTCACTGCCCAACCACTGCTACATTTTTGTTCACTGGAGTTCATTTTTCATGCACCCACCCTTAGAAGATGGCGTAGAAACATCAAAAACGTGATAGCAACTTTTATCTCCAGCAGACCTTAGTGTCTGAAACTTCTGCTCATTCATAATGAAGTAGTTCTGAAGAATAATCCAAACTACCAGTGAGAAAACCTAGGTCTGATATCAGACCTGTCAGCATCAAACAAGAATTGCTGCTTAGCAAAGCAGGTAAATTGTCTCAGGTAGACCAATACAGAGTAGGGCAAAATCTTAACTTAAACATTCTACCCTGCCTTGTACTCCAAAATACAAGATTTAATTCATCACATTGCGTAATACTGACCCATAATAACGTTCAGATATTATTTTTTTTTCCTAAATTCGTCTATTATTCATCAGTACTTCTGGTATGAAGGTTCATTGGAAGGGATGGAAGAGATGTGGAGGTAAAATGTCGTATTCTTTCTGTAGCACTGAGCTGTATTCACATATTGCTGTTCTCCAACTAAAATAATATTCACTGAAAATATGAAATGTTTACTGAGAAAGAACACATTCTACCTGTAATTTCTAAAGCAAAATGAATAGGCTGGTTTAAAGCATTTTGCAAATAAGTATGAAAAGTTAACCTCACATGCCACATGTGAGCCATTCTTGTGTTATTTCAGTTGAGATAATTGACAAAACAAGTACTTGCAAAGGGAAACTGCAGCATGATATGAACCCATGTGAATGCATTATAATAGTCAAGCATTTAATCACTTTTCAATTCTTGTAAAACAAAGATCGTTTTCCAGCATTGTCTGAACTGAGCTCGCTGTAGTCAAGGGGTGTTCAGCTCCTTTACAAGAGAGAATTGAGTTCACCACCCTGGATAATGAAGACCTACTGTTTTTTAGACTATAACTCGGCAGGTGATTGAATATTATGTGCTTCACAGAAAAATACAAGTAAAATGAGCCCTTCAGCTGTAAATAATTCGGTCAAAAAAGAGAAAACAAATGTATTTCTTAGGCAACAATCTCAGCTCTGCTTCACGATAAACTGATTCTCCCCAGCCAGTTCAGGATTTCTTATCACTGGCCACCCCAAAAAAAGGAATGTTGGTGAGGATTTTTAGGAAAAGTCTGATTACTAAAATGAGGATGGAAATTCACATGAAGAGTTAGGTGCAGAACATGGCCTGACTATATTTTCTTCTCCTCAGAACAATGGGAAGAAAGGGAATACTGTAATAATCTTTATCATCTAGAAATAGCTCTTCCTTTTTTCTTTCCCCTACTGCCCAAAGTTAATCCATATGGTTTAACAGCCCTGCAAATACTCTCACAGGCTGTAGCAGACTTCAGTTTATATTATTAAACTGAAGGGTTTAGATTATATTTTGTTTTCATAATACCTGTAATATGAAAAAAACCACTGTCATGAACTAATAACAGAAAGTAATCAACTAATCCCTTTAATCCAGAGCCATTCAGATCAGCCATTAAAACAGCAAGAGGTTCTGACAGATGCCACCATGACTGATTTCTTTTCCCCTCCATGTTGTTTTCACTGACACAGATTTTTTGATTTGGATCATAATTGCATTTGGGTTTTCAATGGCCTGTAGTCAAACTAGCTGATTTTCAGTGTTAATTTCCTGAAAATAACTGAAAACCAACCCGTATTTTTGGTTTGTGTCAGGTGCTTGGCTATGATGGCCTCTTTTTTTGTTGTTGCCATTGATAAACTGCAGTGATCCAGGAAAATGTCTGGTTTCCATGGCTATGGAAATAACTGGCTTTGTAAAATAACTGGTTTCACCTAGCCAGGTTGTTTGCAGTTGCTTTCCTGGACAATTTCACTTCCATTGCATTCTACCTGTTAAAAGCATCCAATCCTGGGATGGGAAGAGTCACAGTTTAAAAACAGTTTGAAAACACTTTTTAAACTCTCTACCTGTTAGCTAGACAATTTTGAATTAATGCTGTGAGCCTGTTTCTCGCAGGTGAGGAGTGAAAGTGCTTTTGTTTAGCATCTTTCTCCTCTTTTTCTGGCCCATCTCCAGTCCCATCTCCTCAGGATTTCTTACTCATTGTTAATAGGCAGCTGCAAGTCCTTTAAAACAATCTGCTTTCATACCAATTCACTGCAAGCTCTACAGCAGTGTCAAAACCTCTCATTTTTGTTCCTGAGGACATGCAATTTTTGAAACAGTTTGAATATATTTATCTTTTCAGCTTTTAAAGGGCCATCAGGAAGACTGATTGCCCCCAGCTAATTGCAGAGAGAGAAAAGAGAAAGGGAAGCTGCCTGTTAATAGTAGAAAAATGCCTTGATGCCTAGATAGACTTAAGTCATAATAACGCTGAGGTTTGGTGTCTGATTCGGCAAATTTGATCCAAGAGACTGTACAGTCTGAGTTCAGCTTGGCCATGACTACATTGGCAAAGCCTTGGTGTTCAGTGGTGTCTTCAGAGGCCATTCAAAACACAGTTCTTCTCAGAGTTCAAAACACAGCTCTCAGAGTATGAAAATCACCTCTGTTGGAGACAATTTCTGAGACCACAGACCATCCTGCGGGGATGTTCAGACCATAGCTCTGCTATCAGCCAAAGGATGGCCACTGGATGTACATGGATCTTGGCTTTCCCCTCTGAGGACCCTTGTGTGCCTCCTTTGCTTGCTCTGTTAGCACAAGGGGTACTCTCTTCAAAGGTTCCTCACATTCCTTTTGGGGAAGGGATGGCCACAACTTTCTACTGAAAGCCAACAGGATGGTCTAACAGCCAGAGCAGAGGATTTCTTTGCCATCCTTTCAGACCCACTAAGAGTAGAAAGAGCAAATTAAGAGTGTAAGAAGAAGCATTGCCTCTCATCTTCCACCTCTATTCACCAGGTATGTGAAGCAGCTTTTTTGGCCAGGTGAGGTTATGTTTAAGGGTGAGAAAATCCAGCCAGGAAAACACACTGAGCCATGTGTTTTGTGCACAGCATATATTTGCCTCCCTTCCCGCTCCCTGGGGCTCACAGGTGTCCACATCTTCTTGAACTGATTCTTGGGCTGAAACAGAAGGGGTGCTGGGGTATATTTAATGTGCAAATATTAGTGTGTAATAGGGACAGGAATGTCACAAATTACCTGATCAGTGGGTGAAATTGCTGTTCAAAAAGATGAGGTTATTCCTTTGCTGTATGAATGTGCTGATTTAACTTAGGAGAGAGCCCTGGGAAAGGTGGACAAAGACCACACCATAAATCCTGAGGAGCTGCTGCAAAGCACAGGCTAATGAAGCAACGAGTGACACATCTTCAGAACCAACAAAGAAGACTGCCTTTCTCTGAGACTGGAGTCTAGGCATAGAAAAAGGGCCAGAGAGCTTCTAAAAGGAACTTTCCATAAAATGCCATGGGACAAATTGTTGGAGATAATGTTAAAAACCTTGTCAGCCCAACTGAACAACCCAGCAGCACCTAGTGCTTAAGGACTTAGCTTAGCCCCCTCAGTAGCCCTCTGCTACCTGAGTTTACCTTGTGGTTAAAATAATTAGACACTAAGGAAAAAACAAATAAGAGGAGGGAGGAAAGTAGATGTGGAAAAATACATATGATCTATGCAATTTTTTTTTTGCCACTTGGAGATCCTGATCTTGCTGCCTTTTTTTTTTTTAAGCTTCTTTATAGCATGTAATTTTTCCTTGAGCAAAGAATGTAATTGTCCACTGAACTATATCATTGTTAAGCTACCAAGAGGTATAGCTCTAGCTAAACAAGGCTTTGGGGTAAGTTTTCTTTCGTGTTGGGCTTCTTGGGAAGTTTTGTAATGGTTTCATTTTAAAGGAACTCCGTATGTCTGAGCACAGGAGAGAGACTTGGCAAACTTCTCTCCAGTTCTGAGCTTGCAAATGTGTTTGAGGTCTGCAGATGTTTGTCCTCTATCTCTTGCATCATCTTAATGATGCAGCTCACTGAGCTCTGCCACTTGCCCCTGAATTTTCCTCACATGCTTCCCCTCAGCTTATTGTCCTCTCATTCAATAACTATTAACATAATGCTGCTGTTAGAAGCCAGCAGGGGCTCATTGCTGCTCTCCTACGTCTGCTCTCTACCCTGATACACTCACCTGTCTGCATAAATTGAGCTAGTAAAGAGAAGGCATTTTCTAGGACACAAAGATTTTAACAGCCAGATCTGTGCCTGGTGTAAATCAACCTTACTCTGTGCTCTGCAGTTTTTCCAGCAGTTACTGGCTTAGTCCAGGTGAGGAGGTGTTAGGTAGTTGGCTAAAAAACCTCAAGGCAATTATTCTTTATTTTCTTTTGCTTTTCCTTGAAGTATCTCCAGAGCTGTCATCCACTCAAACACCTGAGCATGCACCTACCACAAAAAAGACAACCTTGGTCAGCAGTGCCTGGTTTTCTTCAGTGCTACAGACTTATCTCTGTCTCACAGGAGTGCATCTTCTCATTGCCAAGTGGTCTTGACCTTTCAGGGGCTGTGCTGAGCCATGATGACAGTACTACATAACCCTGATAATTAATGTCCTTTGAGCACTGGTTATTTAAACCTAACACTTGAGAATGCACATGATTAATTTTTAAATGTGATTATTCTGTATGGCTACAGCAAAACACACATGAAGGTGTTCCTTTTCTCTCAATCCCTGCTCTAGTGAGCCAAAAGATCTTGCATGGGGAATAAAAAAAAAGCTTGTTAACCTCATCAGGTTTTGCTCTTTTGGGCTGTGACAGTGCAAGTTACCATGACTGGGACTATGGATGGGTATTAAATGATTGTCACAGGCAGATGACACTGTGGTACAAGCAAATGATCCAACATTCCAGAGCCACCCGTGCTACGTTAGCAAAAAAAGATGGGCCAAAAAAATCCACTGCACTTTTCTTGGCTTTTCTCGTCTCCAGATTTTCCATTTATTTTTTATATCTGCCAAGAGGGTACTTTAGAGAACATTACATTGTCATAAGATTGTATTCCACTGGCAATATTCCTTAATTGTAGTAATAATACATAATCAGCCATATATGTATGAATTAATATATTACCTCTATAGCTTCAGCACTGCCTTCTGTTACACCCAACACCAGTAATGCTTGGCTGCTTCATCACCTGAGTTTCAAGACATCAGTTTCTGTCTGTTACATGCTTGGGGTGTATTTTATTTTTTTAATAGGAGCCAATGATGTTTTCTGTCATAAAGCCGTGGGGGTTTATTGTGAAATCTATAATTTTTGTACAATGAGATTTTCAGAGAACCAAACAGTACAATGTTGCAGTGTATTGATAGGCTGGCAAAGAATGAGCTTTTGTCCAGCTCACAAACCCAGGGGAGTATGTAGGGACCCCTCTCACTGTCTCCAGATCCTCAAGGTGTCACAGAATAAGCACTTGTTTTTGGGATGGCCAGAGTTTGCTGAAGATTTTATTGTAGTTCTTTTCCTAAGGGCACTTGTTGGACCTGTGGAAGTAGGCATTGCTCCCTAAGCAGAGAGGAGCAGCTATTGAGTGGGAAGGAAGGACACAAAGAGTCAGAAAATGCAGGGTTTTGATAAAACCATTTGTCTACAATATATATATATATATATAAAATTTTATATTATAATTAAAAGCTGAGGGAGGGAGATTCTCAGCTGGCCTGGAGCAGGGCAGCTTCAGCTGGTCCCATCTACTTAATGACAGTGCAACTCAATTTGCAAAGTCCTATTTTTAATTGAAACAAAGAGCTACACATGACATGCAGAATAAATGACAGGCTTTTTGCTGTGCTTTGCAAAGGTGAGATGCAGGACTGTGGAAGGGGGTGACACTGGTGAAGGGACTAACTTTGAAATTATAAAGAGAAATGAACAGAGGAGGAAAAGAAAGAGAATGGGAAGAAATGGAGCAAGAAGAACATTATTTTGTGTAAATTGAATTTAAATAAAAAAAGATGACACTGGCTCTGATCTTGTCATGCTGAAGTATTTTAAGGCCAACAGTAATAAGAGAATTATATATAACATGAGTACCACGTAGCTTCCAGGTCCATCTTTTTTCTTTTCTAATAATGAGGCTGCTGATGAACATTTGTCAAGAAGACAAATAAACACCCTTTTTATTGACCAAAAATGGCAGCCTTAGTCACTTAACATCTTCAGAGTTCACCTGCATTGATGTGAAGAACTGTGAAATCCACTGAAAAACAACAAGAAAATGCCTTAGAATTTTTAGGTTGCCAATTTACCTGTCTTTCAAGGCTCCTTTAATAGCTGGGCAGAGCCCAGGGTCCTTCTCTGTGCCTTGCTGTTTTCAGACTGCTGTGTGAGTTGATTTCTTTCACTCCAGTCTAAATCTAAAGTTGCAGGGAAACTCCATCTGAACAGCAAAAGCCATAAAGGAAAATTACAAGCCACCTCTGCCTGGAGAGTTGTCATGCATGTCAGCACACACGTGGTGGGGGGGTTCCTCCTAAGGACCAGCAAACTTTGTCACTTAAGAAAGAACATTGGAATATTCAATCACATGCATAAAATCTGGCAGCACTGAAAGAATAATTCCTGCTATTCACAAAGAAATTTAGCTAAAATTTCATCTGATGTTGTCATATGCCAGAACCTACCAAGGCAAAGATGTTTATCCACTCCAGGCAACTGTATGGGTTGAGTGGGACATCGATGCAGTGAAGTCACGGGGTAGATGGAAGGCAAGACAAGCAGCAGCCACAGAGGCAATTGGTTTATAAAATGGAAAACAGGCAAAGTTTTACCTCTGGTTTCATGCAAGCCAGCTCAGCAGGCTTCAGGGAAGGAACAGCAAGATATTATTAGCTTTCTGGAAAAAGAGAATAGCAGTGAAAGGATGATTTGTGACTCTAAGTAAACTGTACAACTCACTGTCACAGGATGTTGAACTCAATGGTACATATTTGTTAAAAAATGCTTAGACTTGCTCGTTCACATTCAGTTATTACTAAGCATGACAGTTTGGATGTAAGTGCCTTGCCAGAAAGTGCCTGAACATTTTCATATGTTCGTTGTCAGATGTGAGTAATTTCTTACTGGCCCTTTCCCTCACACATTTCCCCTGTGAATTGTCTGCTGGGCAAGAGCAGAGCTGGGACACTGGGCAAGAGGAAGCTTTTGTCTGACCTCCCATGGCCTTTCTCCTATTCTTAGGAGGACAAATCCAGATGTCACAGCAAAGGCATAAAATGGCTGCGTGGCAGCCTCTGTTCTCTGCAGTGAATGCCAGACAAACAGATCCTTATCTCAGAAGCAAAGTTATTACTTGTTCCTTGTCTGCCCTTGAGGGAGCACAGATGTAGCCCATTTCTTACTGTGTGAGCCCCCAGTCCCTCACAGCCTTCCCTGCCTGCTCAGTGTCCTGCAGCACAAACAGCCCTGCTGAGCTTCAATCAGGCAACTTGCAGCTGAGTTGAACAGAGAGAGGTTTTGCAAGTCCAGGGCTTAAAAGCTGCAGTTCAGCTTAAAAAAAGTACTTATTTGTAATGTGCAAATCCTACAGTTATACTCACCATTCATCTTCCCATTCCAGGGAGGTGTTTGTACATATAAGCAAATACTTCTTGAATTCCACACAGAAGGAAGAGAAGCATATTTATATGACAGACTGTTTCCAGGCAAGTATAGATATTTGACCAAAAATTAAATAGGAGCACCAACTTTCAGTATGGGTTACACCTTAGGGAGAGAGAGAGCTCCTTTCAGTCCTTACCTGTCTGGGGAGCCCGACATATTTTCCAGTGGATGCCTGTGTGGATGGATTAAATCTAAGCCTGCTGGCCGTCAGCTCACACCAATCCCTGATCCCAGGTTTTGGAATCACCACTGTCATTCTTCAAAATCCCCCACCGCTCCCACGAGAAGAGGCCGTGGCAGAGCCGCCCACCCGGGATGCGAGCCTCCTATCGCGGGTCTGACACTGACACCTGCCGGGAGCTGCCGGGGATGGGGAGGAGGGACCGGCAGCATCCTCAGCATCCTCAGCATCCTCAGCATCCTCAGCATCCTCAGCATCC
>JAWWES010000001.1:18458427-18503706 GCA_035583135.1 Lophotriccus pileatus
CCGGGGATGGGGAGGAGGGACCGGCAGCATCCTCAGCATCCTCAGCATCCTCAGCATCCTCAGCATCCTCAGCATCCTCAGCATCCTCAGCATCCCTCTGGCGTCCGGGCAGGCACACGGACCTGGCAGCAGCAATGCTGAGAGACAGAGCCAGACCACGAGGTTGTTGTCAGCCTCTCCTGGGAGCTTCAGATCAAGGACTTCTACAGGAAAAATGGGCGCGTTTGTTTTTTAACAACCCTCAAATCGTCGTTTGTGGAACGGCTTTTGGAGTCCGTGCCGGGATTCAGCGCTATCCCTGCACAGAGAAGCCCTGTGGGTGAGCACCGTGCCAGGCAAAGGGTACAGCAGGGCTCTCTTCTGTCCGTTCTGGACCTGTCACCAAGTAGTTGCATCTGACCATCCTATTACCTGCAGGGCAAGTGTTTATTTTTACCTGCTGTGGGCTTACTTTGGCTGTTTTTTGCTATTAATTCACTTTAGGGCAAGAATCTGGGGAGAGACACATATTCTTGTGCCCTCAGTGACTGCTGGAGGTACCCTCCTTCACTGGTCAAAGGTGAGAGTTCAGAAATGTGAGAAACAGATGTTGGATGCAGTCACTCAAAGGGGAGGAGAAAGAGAAGCAGGGAAGGGAACCAAAATAGTCAGAGTGAGATACTATTGCCCTCTGTCGATACATCCAGTAGCTGAGCACAAGGGAGACAGAAAAACTGAAAGGGAATGGGTGAAGCTGATATAAACCAACAGGCATAACCTGCCTATGAATGAACTTAGGCTGTAAATCAGAAAAATATTTCTACTCCTGAGAAAAGGGAAGCTGGGGAACAGCCTTTGAAAGAAAGAGCAGGTACAACATTTACTGCAGTTAAGGTGAGATTTACTGGTTTATGCAGTGCTTACTGTGGTAGCCAGTAGTCACAGCAGACACTTCTTTAGTACCTCTGCACAAGACCTTTTACAAACCCCTGTGTTGCCACAAAATAGATGAATCCACTAGCCAGGCTACAGCCAAGGGGTTAAGAATGAGCAGAGCAGAGGCTTCCATCAAAAACAGGTAGTCAGGGAAACATCTGCTGCTGTGAGACAAATTCTCTGATGGTATGCCATGTTTGAGATATAAGGGGGAGTTTGAGATGTCTGAGAGGAACCCAGAACCTGGCAACGTTTCCAAAATGAGATGCAGGGTGTCTGCTCTGCCACTGAAGCTCTGATTCTGAAAAGAGCTTGTGGCAAACCAGCATAAATATATTATGGGTCAGTGGCAGAGGTGTTGCTTTTGTTTATTAGAATGTGAAATGAGTTGGGTATTTTTTTGTCTGTTATGATTATTTATGTGTGTGGGTGGAAACAAGCAGGGGTTGGAGCGTTCCAGTTAAGCTGTTACTGCTTCAGCCCAGCCAGAGCTTTAGCAAACTAAACACACCAGGTCGACAGAGCAGCAAGTAGACAGGTAAAGGAGGGGTCGATGTGTGTAGTTAAAACTAAAAAAGCACAACCCAAGATGTTGAGACTCGCCCAGGATGCAGCCAGGGGGGGAGTGCGGGCAGGGAGCTGGAACTCAAGGACAGACCTTCCACCTGGCTGGGAAGGTGAGCAATTCCTGGGGGTACCAGTCACCAAATGCATGTGGAGTTGATTTCACAGGTCTGGGATGTAGAGAAAACAACAGACTTGGAAGTGACAGGGCTGACAAGCTGATCTGGTGCCTGGACTATGTGGAAACCGAAAGGCTCAGAACTTGAACTCATAATTAAGGGAAGCAGGGGCTGATCCCTGAATTGTCTGACCTTCCAGTGTTGTATGTCAGGGTCACTGTCTAAGTGCTGTCCTTCCTCTCAGGAGCCCAGATCCACCAGCTGCAATGGAGTGAATGGAGGGCTGCAGCCTGGCCATGCTGTTTTCATTTCTGCTTTCACTTCTTGCAGGTTCCTCATGCAGAGAGCTACAGGAAGGCATCATGGTGGGTAATAGTTTCAAGTTGTCCCCATGAGAAGCCATCATTTTCCTTTTTTTATTGCAGTTTAATGGTTTTGTTATGTAGTTATGTGTGCAGCAGTTGTTTCAGACATTCAGCTGGTCTCCCTGCTTCTCCCTGCTCCTCCCGGCTCCCCACCCCTCATTCTGGCAGCTCTCTTGAGCTACATACTCTTTCAGAAAACATTAGTTCTCAAAACATTTGACAGAATATTGCTGTGGCTCAAGAAACACTTCAGAAACAATCTTTAGGAGCTTATTTTATGAGATGAAAAGCCAAGGAGCGAGCTACTTATTCATGACTCCTTCTCATTCTAATACAATTTGAGTGAGGTGATGGGAGATGCAAACCTTCAGGAGGGGTTTCCTGCTCAAGGATCTGATTGTGACATGGGTTGGGTGCTTCCTGATGAGCCCTAGGGCAGAGAGAAAAAGGAGCAGTTTACCACATGCCCTGGGTTGGGCTCAGTTATTGCTGCTGGAAGGGCCTCCCCAGGACCCCTTTTCTCCTCTCAGCCCATTCAGTGACTAAGGCTGCTGTTCCTTTTCCATATTCTCTTTGCTTGCAGTTTGGCTTCTCCTTCCATTAAAGAGTGGGGAGGGATGCATGGAAAATTAAAATGTGTTATTATTTACTCCCCTTTCGAACCACTTGCTTCCCTGAGGGTTATCTGCTTCTTACTCTACCTGGTGACAAGGGTGCATTGTGCCTGGCTTTCATTAATCTCCATCCCACACAAACCTTGCTGCTCAGGAAGGTTATCAAAATTAAAATACCAGACTTTTGTCTGAAAACGTTTCCTTACCCATTATCACACCAAGGATTATGAGAGCTGAAAGAAAGGGGGAGATTGGTGAGGGGTGGGAAAGGGAGGAATAGGAATTTTTTCACAGGAAGGGGGGAAGAGATTTTTTTTTTTTAATTGGAAAATGTGGTGATAAAATCATAAAATTAATGAAAGGAAAGAGCTCAAGGTCAATGCAGTACCTGAAGATACTTTAAGCACATTTTCTAGCTTGGTTTCTTACAAAAACGAGCCAGTCTGTGCATGTCTGTTTGCTTTGCCACTCCACTCTCCACAACTTTCAAACAGTCAAGTCTGAGAGACGAGCAGTGGCTTCCTAAGTAAATTAATTTCTCCCCTTTTCATTAAACAGCCACTGATAAAGATATGGGACCAGATTCAGGCAATTGTGTTGTTTCCCAACACCCTTCCAATGCTCACAGATCTAACTTTGAAATGGTACACAGAACCCCGATCAAATTCGCTGTGAAAGGAGGGCTGTGAGGGAAAATGGGGTTCATTTTATAAAGGCTGTGATTAGTTATACCTGAATAAGCAACTAAAGCCGAAGGGGAACTGCCACCTTGTAGTTCAGTTAAAAAAAAATAATAGAAAGATTTAAAGAACAGAAACAAAACCACTGAAAAGTCATACAGTCAAAGAATGGGTTGGGTTGGAAGGGACTTTAATCATCTAGTTCCATGTCATTATAATGTCTAGATCAAGTTGCTCACAGCCCCATCCAGCCTGGCCTTGCGTTTGGTTTTGTTCCTTTTGCGGCTCACAGAGCTCTTCGGCTTTTTTAACATCACAATACACCAAGCAAGTGACAGCCTCGTGAATGGCATTGGAAACGGGGAGCTCCTGCCCTGTGAATGGCTCTGGGAAAATGAAATCTCCTCCTCTGCATGTTTGCTGTGTGTTTTCACCGGCAGACAGGCTGGCACCGGAGAGCAGATGCGCTGGGGTGGAACCTCAGAGGGTCTGCAGGGCTTGCTGTGCTCTGCCCTTGCTCTGTGCTGCCCTGCTCCCCTCCTGGGGACACTGGGAGCTGGATCCCCAGGCTGCTGCAAGTGCAAAGCCAAAGGCACACTCTGTCCAAGGGGGAAATGATCAGGTCTCCAAACGGTGACTGTGCTTAGCAAAAGAAAGCACGTGTGTGACAGATTATGAATAATTGATTCTAGTGACAGTGATTCGCAGATGTGACATCACTTTTGTGGGCATTAGGATGCTGAGCATCCTTTGGGGGATATTAGGAGCTAGATGACCCAGGGAACTCAAAGATGTTAATGCATAATTTATTTTACAGGGGGGAAAAACAGAGACTAAAGCAGTCCATAAAATTCTGATCATATCCCATTTCTTTTGCTGTGTCTCCCTCAAAAGGATGTTCCAGCAGAGGCATTATACTCGTACATAAAAATATCCACTTTCCACAGGGAACATTTTTGTCTGTGAGCAAGATCCAAATTCACTGTACCTTTAATTAAAAGCTCAGTCTTCTTTAATTATTACAGCTCACTGAAGCAGGAGTCCACAAATAACAGGTCAATCCAAAAAGAGAAACCCAAAAGGCAAAACGGGCCACTGAGCTTCTTTCAGTAACTGGAAAACAGCTTGAAACCTGGTGCTCAAAGAATCCCTCTGAAGTTCAGTCCTGTAAAAATCACTTTCTCTCCTAACCCCTACACCAGTAGCATGTCCTGCAAGAGTATCTCTCTCTGCAGAGGGGATTTGTTGGTGATATCACCTCCAGTGCCTGGCTGCTGGCTTCTCTCTGAGGCTGAAAACCCCTTTTGATGCCAGCCTTTCTCTCATTTTCAGTGGATATTCTTTGCTCTCCTTTTTCTGAGTGAGTTTCTTTTGTTCCGCCTCTCTTCCCCTCTGGTTCCGTTCCTCTCCTTTCTCCCTTAAATTGCACAGCTTTCTAGTAGCTTTTATCCTCCATTTCTTTTTTTTCTTACAGATTTTGAGTGAAAATGAAGAAAGCACCTCTTAAGGGAGTAGGTTGCTTGAAAAGTCTTCATTTTTCAATTGGATTAACCCTTTGAATGCCAGCTATCCCTCCATATATAGCATTTGGGGTTATAGGAATCACAGTTTCCTTTACTTAGGACTATCTGCTTTGGTAGACAAGCTTCAAGGTTTCTTCTTGCCTTCATTGCTGACAGAGTATTTTCTCAATGACATATCCATGGAAGTATTGCAACAAAGACTTTGTGTCTGGACCATATTGTTAGATGGTACTCAAATAGAAGAGTCAAGAACTGAAGCTGCTTTCTGGTAACAGCCCCTTGGGACTGCCCTTGTGTGCTCATTTGGCAAACTGGGTAAGAGTGCCACTTAAGCCCCCATTCAAAGCAGACTTCAGCCAGGCTGAAGCTGTTCACATCACTGTCGTGGACTTGTGCTCTGGTGGCAGACAAGAATCTGGTCTTATAGGAGCGCATTAGCTGCCACATAATAAGAAAGATAGGATGCCTGTATTTCTCAGCCCCAAGAGCATGCTTGTTTGGCTTGTAGACCTTTTTTATTTCCTGAAATGCAAATCACAAAGACTGTGAGCCAACACAACACAGAAGCTCAATCCATAGGGATCTATCTCTGTACACATTATTAAGCATCAAAGGTAAAGTTAGTTTAGCAATAACCCAAATAAAATGCATTGTGATTGAATAATTAATTGTAATAATAATAATAATAATACAATAATTCTCATTTATTTTCTCCTTTCGCAAAGATCTTATTATTCAGTGTGAGAATGATCAGAGAACTAGAAAACACGACCTACAACGAGAGATTGAACTAATTGGTACTGTGCAGTCTATGAAAGAGAACATGAAGCAGAGATATGATAATGGTTTTCAAATACAGAAAAGGCTGCTGCAGAGAAGGAAGCCTTATGTTTTCTGCATCCATGATGGATAAGAAAGAATCAAGCAGGCTTTATCTACAGCAAAAAAACATTCTGGTGAGACATTAGGAAACATGGTGACTCAGTTAAGGCCAGTAAAGAGAGGGAGAAAGTCCCTCTCAGTGAAGGTCCATCTGTGAAGTTCTTAAAGAGGAAGTTAGAGAAATGTCCATCAGGCTGTCTGGCCTGCTCTGGGTGACATTTTAAGGTCCTTTCCAGCTCTCTTTTTTATGATTCTATATTTTACATGTATTTATGAAGACTGTTTATATGATAGAAATCCACATTGCACTTAACTGAAAGTCCTGCCATTGGTGTTTGTCAGAAAAGGATCGAGCTGATTGGGCCTTTCAAGAACAGAGTACAGTGCAGGGCTTAACACTGCTGGTTTTTTGATTCTTCAAACGTGTCAGGCCTTGCTTCAGCATAATCTCATAGGATCATATTGTGGCTGAGTGACATGTGATGCACACACTGTGTACAGTAGCCTCACAAACCAGAGCCTGGAATAAAAAAGCGTATTAATAAAGTGTCAGGCACCTCAGGTGTATGCAACAATTCAGGCACCTCTGACAGAGGCATTTTATATAAACCCAGGACCAAATCTTCATCTGGGAACATCAGGGATCAAATTTGCAAGCATGTTTTATAAATACCCTATTATGTGCATTAGTGGAGTTGCCCTGCCAGCAAAGGATGAGCTAAGGGGGACCAGGCACCAGCAGCCTCCCATACTGTGGGGTGCAAGAGAGGTCTGTCAGCCTTCTGCAAGGTCACACAGCAGCTTTGTGCAAGGAGCTTGTGAGAAATGTCATGACCAGTTGCAGTACAAGGGGAACTACAAACCATGAAAAGCAGTTGCTCTGTTCACATCAACTATTTTAAACGCCCCTAGGTATGTAATTTTGAAGCTCTGAATTCTCCCTTGAGGGAATCAGGGTTTCTTTGCAGACTCTCTAAGTGACTTGGGTATCTAAATTAGCTCCTAAGTTGGATGGTGTGAGAACCTCCCTGTGTAATTATCCTGGTATTTGTCTGCAACGCTATGTTTAACATCCTAACTGATGAGCAATAATTTACTGAGTTCGGAACTGATGATCCTTGAACTTCAGACAAAGTTGCATTGGTAGCTGGATTTCAGTGATGTGGCTCACAGCCAGTTTCTGCTCAGATCAGTGAGGCTTCTAGCTGAAATATCTAGAGTGGTGATCTTAATCTCTCGCAGTCCAGTGACGGCTTGCTCATGGGCAAACCTTGGAAAAGTTCTGCTCTTCAGTTACGAAACCTGACTCTTTCTTCCCAGTATTGATTCACTTGCATTGGCTACATATATCTATATATTTGATATACAAAGCATTTGAGCTACCTGCCATGTAGCATGCACCTGGTTTGTGACAGACAGGTACTCTGTAACTACAAGTTGATCAGGGATCTACAAATGGGCAACAGAATACATGGCTGTAAACACTGGTTTCTCAAAATAATCGAAGAAGGAACAGCTGTTTCTGAGTTTCACACAGCTCCTACCTAAAAAAAAGCCATATGTAAGCTTGATAAACTGCATGGTGAGCTCTTGCAGTCACTCATCTCTCTTTTAACATGACAGGTAATGAAGTGCCATGGTGGGACAACAGTCCAAGAGCCTGTTTGGAGCAAACTCATTTGGTGGTGATTCTTTGCAAGTCAACACCGTGTAAGAGCCCAACAGGCAGAAATGAGTGCATGAGTTGTGCATATTATCCTCTCATCTCTTGCTGATTTACAGCACTTCACAGTCGTTCTAGCAGAGGCACCCACAGCTTCAATTTCTTATATATTTATGCAGAAAAACTTTCCAGGCAGAAATTTCCACCCTGAGGTTTAAAGCACATCATAAGCCCGTGTCTGCTCTGCGTGGATGTGAGAGTGAGGTTCTCTCAGAAAAAGGTTTTTGGAAGCTATTAAAAAAGTCCCAGCTTTTAGGCAGAAAATAAGCTGGTGTTCAAAGTACTTAAGCACATAAGTCAAAGGCATTAGTATATGCTTAAAGTTAACCCCTTGCTTGTCCTTAATTGGTACCTTTTCCTTCTTAAATTTTTTTTTTAATAGCTACATCAAGGCTCAACAGTCCTGCAGTATAAATGGAAGATTTGTACTGATTTCCATGGGATCTCAGTGGCAGCCCCACTCGCTTTATCTTTAGTCATGGCAACATTAGCTTTAATATCTTTGAATAGTGTGTGTGCCAACACTTACTTTCATTTTCTACCACCTCTCTGATTGATCTGCACGGGGATTTGCTGTCATCTGTGGGTAACTGATGGACCTTGCAACAAAATTATATTCCTTGGCTCTTAACTGTCAAGAAGCTTTATTTCCCCTCCTCATTATTTGAAGGGTTTCCAATTCAGGCAACAAAGTAATTAAGGGCACTGGATTTAACGTTGACTGTAACAGGACTATCCATCCAAATTTGACTTACATTACCTAATTTTGATTTTTCCCTACAGAACATTTACAAGGCCAGGCAGGTATATTATCTCTGCATACCATTCATTATCAAGCATGACTGGAGCAGGTGGCAACACACTGATGTGTGTTTAATGGAACAGACGTTCGAATGCATATTTCAGAACTGGGCAAACGATTTCCTTTGTAATGCTGTCAAATCATAAGCAGTGACAATTTCAGGAATTGTGCTACCTCATCTCAAACTGTGCCTCACTTTCACGTCCAGCAGCTGCCGACTGAGATTTTATTTTTCAGATTTTTGTGGTCTTCACTGATGCCTGCTGTCTGTGCCTGGAAAACTGACACGAGCGGTTTTAGCGTGTAACTTACTTGTTTTGATCCAACAGCATGTGGCCCTGCCTGGGCTGAATGACCCCTGTGTGACTATTGCCTTTCAATCCACCAGCATTTGAAGTCAGAGGCAGCTGTATTTATCTCCTGAGCTCAGCCCCTGAACTGGGAGTCAGTCTTGTGCCAACATGTTTCTGGATGTCTGGTGAGGAAAAAGTTGTGCACTTCCAATGTGGAGTATGAAAGTGAAATGCCCAAAGTGCTCTTTGGTATATGATTTCCACACTTACAGTTTTTTAGCTTTCACTCAGCTAGTGCTTGAGTCTCTAATCCTTCAGACCTGGATCCAATTTTCAGTTCTTCAGCTGCAGCAAGCACAAAACCCTCAGAGTCTCACTGGTTTCAGCAGAATTGTTCAAGCCTGTGTAATGGATAGGTTGGGTCTGTTATTAAAGAAAGCACAACTAATTTTGGTCTGTTTGAGACCTTCATGGGCCTGAGAGTCATAGGAGACCACTTTCACAGAGAGGGATGCACGACAGCCTGATGGAAACCCCACTGAAGCCAATGACCACCTGTCTGCCTTACTGTTAGAGCCAATTGCAAGTCTCTGGCAGACTTGAAACAACAAATAAGGTTATCTATTTTATTATCATCATTTTAAAACACAAGATTTTTTTTTTCATTTAACTGAAAGCCAAAAATAGGTGAAATTATAAATATTGTATAAGTCAGTTTTCATAATGGCAATATTCAGAACTGTTTAAATGAGCCAAGGTATTTGCAGTAACTGACCTAGTTCGTGAAACCAGGGGATATTTTTAAAAAGAAATTTAATTAAATGTAGATAGAAGATGTATATTTAACCAATATGAGATATTTCAGAAATTGAGTTATTTTTAATTCCACACTTTAAGTACTTCTTGATTCCTTTGAACTTAATTGTCAAATATGTAGAAAGTTAATTAAGAAATTTCCTTCAGAATCAGGTCACAGAGTGAGTTAAAACAACAAAACTTATAAAACAATAACCATTGACATAAACTCCTCACAGCTCTGAAATCTTAATTCCACAGAATATTGACACTATTTTTAGCTATTTAATTCTTCCCTTGTGACTTTGTTTTTGCCTGATCGTGCTCCTACCCCATCAGCACAGTCACTAGATGTATTCACAAGCTGGCAAGTGTCAAAAGAAGTGTCAAAACATGGTACAGACCGATTTTAGCCCACCTGAAACTGGTGGAGGGTATGGGAATATTAGGCATTTTGAGGAAATGGACCAATAAAAAAGTCTTGAGAAGAATCAGTGACCACTGGGCAAGGGGTTTAACACTTGGACCAAACACTCCAAGCCCATAAAAGAAAAGGTTCCAACTGAGATTTTATTAAATGGTAATGGCGGGACCTCTTTTGTTGTTGTTGTTTTGTTGTTTGTGGGGTTTGGGGTTGTTTTTTTACTTTGGGAAGCTGAAAATGTGTCAAGACAAAGGACATTTTTTGTTCAGTGCAAACATTTAACAACTCTTTTATATGCTCATAGATAGGCAAAGAATCAAAGAAATGCACCAGAACGGTAACTTAGAAAATTAAATGCTTGGTCAGATACTCTTTTTTTTTCACACTCCATGTCAAGCATGATGTCAGCTGCTTCCTTGAATTTCTTCTGGAATCAGCAATGGTGCAAAAATGATACCAAGAGAAGTAAATAGTTCAGAACGATTGGAAGTATGTGAAAAAAAAAACAAAACAAAAAAAAAACCCAACCAAAAAACCTTTTTTATAATTATTTATACCAGCTTGGATGTTAATAAAGACACTGACCTGTTAATAAATGCTGATTAACTTTATCCTCTAACCAGTGACTTAAGTGATCTTATTATTGATAGACATGAAAAAGAAAAAAAATAGATTGAGAGTTCATGAGCTACTTCTGTGTGACTTCTTGAAAATCCTTGGAAACTCAGAAGCAATTGGGAGAAAAACCTCTTAGTTCATTCCTCTCTCTTTACAGTTACTTAGTGATGCTCTGGACACACTCCATGTTTGGGTGGTGTCATCACCTCCAGCTTCACACAGACCATGGAGCCCCTCCTTAGAAAATGCTCTCTCTTTTGGATGTTTGTCTTTCTGCTAAGCTTTCATGGACTTCACCCATGGAAAAGTCTCCATTTTGCCTGACAAAGGCTGGACTGGTTACCACCATTTACCAGTAATTTATTCAGCAACCAACTTGTGTCAGCAAACACCCATGCAATAATTCTTTAATCCTGACTCAGTGATTTTATTCTCGTGGTAGGTCACGATTACAAACTGTTAAGTGTAATTTGTGTGCTTTATTTTCTCCATGGCTAATTCATTAGCTAAAATGTCCACGTTTATTTACTCCACTTCAAACAAACTGGGGGTTGGTTGGTTCCTGGGAAGCACAGGTCTGACCCCACGTGCTGAACATGAGGCTCACACAGATGATTTGTTTCAGTGTTGGCTGCCCAAACGTTGCTGGCAGCTTGCTTACTGCAAGTTGCTCATCTCAGGTACTCGATCACAATGTACCTGATAGGTGATAAACTGATATAAATGGACATATTGCACGAGTACACAATATCCACAGGAGTCTCTTCAGAAAAAAAAATACATTGCACACCACCTCTTACCCTCAAGACAAAGACCCAACTGGACCCAAAAAAGCCAAAAAGATAGAAGGCAAAGTTGACCATGAAGAACCCAGCTGTAAAAAGTATAAGATAAGAGCTGTTGACGTACCTCAGTTTGGATGTCCCAAGTCAAGGGGACACTGCCATAAAATTCACTGTCCATATGTCCCAGCAAAGAAACTTCATGCTTGCCCTCCCTTATTTTTAACCAAATAGGTACACATGAGCACTCAAATGGTTCTGTAAAACATGTAACTTATAAAGTGGGGTAGAAGTAGGCATCAACCAAACAAAACTGATTTATGCACAGTGTGGAGGGGAGTCTGGACTGTGTGGTCTGGAAAGTCATATAAAGCAAAAAAACTGGCTGTGAAGTATTGTCTCTTGGTCTCAGGGATCCTTCTCAGGTTCAGTCAGAAACATGGTCTCCACCAGGGTCACGTTTGGTGCAAGGCACAGGGAGGTGTCCTTAGGGAAGGACAAAAGCCTGCATCCTCCAGCTGGAGCCTCTAACAGGGCTGCTTCTCCCTGGCTTTGCTGCTCCCCTTACAAAGAGGGGCCATAAATACTAAGAGCATTCAGCTCTCGTAGATAAAACCTAAATTCAAAGAGCAAAGTCTGTCAGGCTGAATAAAACCGGAGGCTGTCTCAGCGCGTAAGTGCAGCTGTACCTTCGCCCAATTTACGGTACATTTTGAAATGTACTTAAATAACAGTCTTTTTCACCGCAGTCAGTTATAATGGTCATTAGAGTACTCTGCATCAGCTTTCCTTGATGCGCTCATGAGCCTGAATAGTAGCAATTTATTACCCACAGGGCCATGCAGCTTCAATCTGCAGTGGCACAATGAGTTTTCTTTCATTACTACGGAGGCATTTCGGTGCGTTCATTCACCTTCCCCGAAGACAGCCGGGCTGCCCCCAGTGGGAATTAAGTACACAAATTTTCCACGCTGTATGATACACCTACCAAATTATCCCCCTGCTATTTTGCAGGATTGGGAAACCATTTTGTGGGAGGAAAAAAATTTAAAAAAAAGAAAAAAAAACCTGCAAAATTTCTGAAATCTGGCAGTTTTTGCAAGGGCTGATTTGCACCTTCACTACATTTTTGTGCCACCAGCAAGCTGAGTAACCCGAAGGATCCAGTTCTGTCTTTCCTAGTGGAAGCAAACCCAAAAAGGACACTCTGGAAAGCAAACATCTGTTACATTCTCTGGATGAGATAAGGGTCACTGATGCAGAGGAGCAGTTTCTTACCCAAGTGATACATGGCTTTTGACATTGTTGGTGACTCAGGCCTCCCTAAAAGCAATGCTAAACAGTCTCTGCAGCCTCATAGGCAATACCAGCATACCAAGTGCTGGTATAACATGTTCTTCTAAGTCATCCACTTTTATTTTTTAAACTCTGCCTATATTTGAACTAATATTTAAGATGTGTTCTGACTATAGAGCAAATGTAAACTGATTTATTTTTCTTTAGTCAGTGCGTTCCGTAATCAAAATTATATCCATTTTGAAACCATTCAAGCAAAATAGAGAGAATATATGAGATCCACCAGCAGTGTTCCCAAAGATTCCCGCA
Organism: Lophotriccus pileatus; assembly: GCA_035583135.1. Lineage (NCBI taxonomy): Eukaryota > Metazoa > Chordata > Aves > Passeriformes > Tyrannidae > Lophotriccus > Lophotriccus pileatus. The sequence continues at coordinate 18,471,132 of JAWWES010000001.1, forward strand.
TTCTTCCAACAAATACTGAATATCCCAGTGATTTATGAAAATGGAAAACACTGTTATTACACCATTGCAGCTAATAGGAGTTTTATTCTTTAGGACTAAGAGTCGACTAAATAATCGGCCAGTCATAAAGTTTGTGGCCTGTGCTAAAATCAGACAGGGATGAGCTGCCTGCTCTAATGTGCTCATTAGGGACAGAGTAAGTACATCCTGGTATGCTTGAACAGAACAATTATTTTCTGCTGCAATTGAAATGAATTATCAAATGCCAAGTGAAAAGGCTCTGTTCTGAGTCATCATTCACCAGGAAAGATTTGTTCTCAGCATTATAAAGGCTTGGAAGATCAAACATTTATATGAGAATGCGTTATTTGTGCCAGCAATCAGCACTTGCAGCTCTTTCACACACCTGAATAAAGTTTGCTTTCATCTTTCCTCCCAGCACTTGGAAAATGCTCCAGATTATTGTTATCAAGATACAAGTACAGTGCTGTTGCATTCACTGGTATTTACTTCACATTCTTTGAATTTTTCTGAGTGGCAACATTACAAAAAACAGTGGCCTTGGCACTGTGTACCCACTGAGAACCTCAGCCAGTGAACCCTGAAGAACCCAGATGGGAACCCATGGGCAAGACACCATCCACAGGGAACTGCAAACACCTTTTCAGGAGGCTGGGAAATCCCAAGAGATTAAAACCCACGTATTTCACTTCAAAGGTTAAAGTGACCTTGCCCAGAGAAATGGCAGTGAGGCCCCTGCTCCTCCCTTAAAGGTCCCAGTGCAAGCTCTACTATGTGTGGTGTTGAAAAACAAAATTAGACTTATGTTACTACAGGGCCCTTATTTTCAAAAGACAACAAGGAACAGCAAAAGCAGGCTAAAAATGAATCATATCAAATTTATCATAGTTCTACTGGATTCCTTCTCATTTAGCTGAGGAAAAAGTTGATATTACTGCTGAACTTATAAGCTTTATTAAGTAAATTACATTGAAAGATAAGAAGCTGTGGAAAGTAAATTATTTTTTCTTTAAAAAAGGAGGGTTAAATGATACTAATAGAATTAAATCCTGGGATTATAACATGCATAGTTTAAAATTTTATCAAGTACAAATAATCAAACTTGTTAATTCATTTCTTGTAGGCACAAAATGGCAATTATATCAAAACTATCTCCTTGGTACGCAGAGAATGCACTACCAGGGCTAAAATGGTGGATCACTTTGCACCATTTCTTGCATATGAGGCATGGTTTGCACTACCTGTAAAACAGCTTTGACTGCGTATCTTTCAATGCCTTGTAAATAAACCTGATATTAAAAGCATGTGCACATCCTAAGTAGGATCGGGTTTCCTTCATTGTTTTGTAATGATTTTCCTGATTCCCTATTTCTCATTCTAGTAAAGACTAGCTCGTATCAGAAAAGTCTGAATCTCTCAAAATACCCTGGAACTTAAAGATGATAATGAATAAGTAAATACATAAAAATGGTAAAGGTGAGAAGGCAGTTTCAGAAATTTTGGAGAGAAAATGAAGGCAAGCAAGGGGGTAAGGGGCTAAGGAACAACTTCCCCCCAAAACATTTTCCTGTCCTGTGTCTGCCTCTGGTTGCTGTTTGTGAGAATGGAAATCACACATGGTTTAAAATTGTTGTGATCCTGACATAATGCTGGACTTCTGGTTGAAAACTAAAGCTGTAATTCCGACTGGGGTGTTAATACCTCAGCAGTTGATAAAGTCATGAATTACACCCCCAAAGAAAGCTGCTCTACGCAGGTTCCCAAGCAGTGCTGATCGGACCCGATGTACTCAGGCAGTCCCAAAAGCTGGAATAATTTCCTAGGCGTTCTCTCCTCCCTCCTCTCGGCGAGGCGTTCGGAGGAGCGCGATTGATGCTCTCCGGGCTGCGGGAGCGGAGCCCACGCGTGGGGCGATGTTGCCACCTGCTGGACCCGGCCGGGAGCTGGAAAGAGGGAACCACGAGCTGGGAACCACTAGAGCAGGGTACCGAAAGCCCCATCCCACCTGGCCTTGAACGCCTCCAGGGATGTCACAGCCACAGCTTCTCTGGGCAACCTGTTCCACCACACTCACTGGGAGAATTTCTTCCTAATATCTAATCTAAACCTCCTCTCTTGCAGTTTGAAGTCATTCCCCTCTGGTGCTATTGCTGCGTGCCCTTGTAAAGGTCTCTCTCTGTCTGTTTTGAAGGCTGCCCAGCTACACTCTTTTTTTTATGAGCAAAGGAAATGCTATAACACCACATCAATAAAAACCAAACAGGACAACAGTAACCTGGTCACTGCTTTATCAGTCCCTAAGCCCTTGGCTTCATCTCTGGCCACCTGTAGAAGGAAGGGATCACGGACAGCTGGGTCAGGGAGTGCCCACAGCCCACCCACCCCTCCTCAACGTGGTGTCCAAAAACGCTGTGCTGCTCCCTGTAGTGCCCAGAGCAGGTGCTGGGTTTTTGCTTGGGGTCTTCTACACTTCAGAAAAATTGAAATGGGCATTTAAAACATTTCCTGTTTCCATTCAGAATTTTTAAAATGACAGAGAGCAATTGCTAGCTGGAGCAAATAATTTTGTAATCTCTCCCAGTTGTTGGAGGAGGGAGAGCAATACAACACTGCTCAACATTACAGCTAAAAGGAGAATTAAAAAGGTACTCCAGGCTAATAAAAAGAGTACTGTGCACTGCAAGCTGTTACATTTCAATTGTCTGGCTTATACCACCATACACCAAAATTGCTTCAAACAAACAATGCTTCTTAGGAATTTACTGAAACATATCTCACCTCATCAAAATCACCAGCACATCTATTGGTACTTCTCAGAACAAGTATCAAAGCTCAAGAGCTGTATATTATGTTAAGCAGTTTAATATTGGATCTAAAACAGTAGCACTGGTGCTGCAGAAAAAATGCAGCTTATTTGAAGAGTAATACCAGCTGAGGGAGGTCATGGGCAATCAAGTGGGAGAGAATTTAATATTTAACTTTCTCTCTCATCTGCAGTATTTAATCACTTGGTATAATACATAAGTCCTTGATCTTTGATATTTGGAGTACCTCGGGAATTGTCAGACTTTCTGAATCATCCTTTTCCATCCCAAGGAATGTTAGGTAGAAAGGATCAGTCAGTAATTCTCTGGCTGGCTGAAATGCTAGAGAAAATCTCAAACAAAATAATGTAGCTACACTACACAACACAGCTGCTGTGTCATATTTGGACTCCAGGCACTTACATTTGCTTATATTACTACAGATAGTCCACTCAAGGTGAATCTGCAGAATGAAGGCATCTTCTGTGCATTTGCTGTGAATGCTAAAATGGAGAGAGTGATCTTCAGTGCCACTATCGAACTTTAAGCCCTGCAAGATTGGTGTTTTCCTCAATTTGTGGGCTTAGCATGAGATGTGTTTTCATGTCAGATACAGACTTATTTAGAGGAAATGGACACCTGAATTGTCAGGCTATTTATATGCTTTGCTCTTTTCTGAGTGTTATTCAGCTTACATTTTTCTTCCCCAGAGCATTTCTTACACTAAACAAGCCTTTTTATTCCTTTTATGCCTCGGGCTGAGATACAGATAGATCACAAACACTCATCCTCAGCAGTTACACACATCTGTGAACAAAAGGGTGTTAAAAATACACAAGGGTTGTTTGGAAGACTCAAGAATTGTTCTCCAGCCTGTTTCAGGACATACCCACAGAGAGGAACAAGTGGCACTAATGAAAAAGTGGGGGAGGTGGCAAGAGCCCAGTTCTATCATTCTGCCATAAAACCCAGCTGACACAGGGGGTGTGAGGCTGTCTGTCCTGCCTGTCCTGTCTGTCTGCCCCAAGAAGGTGGTTATGGATACTCTTTCACCTAAGCACTGGAAAGGGTTCTACCATTCTATTCAACTACTTCTCATTCAACCTAAAGTCTAAGATGATCAGATAAATGGTGGAAAGGAGTCTTTCACATCCCAGTTCCTACTCTGGATCATATTCAAGAGTCACATCCAAGCTGCTTAGCATTGCTGCTCCTGGGGTCTGGCAGTAGGGAGAGGAGAGGGTCTCTGGTTGGAGTTATAGAGAACAAATGGTCAGGGTGACCCTCTGTCCTCAGTTTAAAATCTCTGAACATGGTGCAGGCCAGAGGGCTAAAAATGCTGTAAAGCATCAGCAGGACAGACAGAACAAGCAGGGCTCAGCTCAGGCCACCCTCCTACCTCAAAATAAGTGACTGATTAATCCTATTGCAATTGTTTTAGGCATGAAGGAATCCCCCATCCCCTTGCCACTATTCTGACACTTTTTTCCCTGTGCACTTTTCGGTTCTCTGGTTGTCTTTGACTGAGCAACTTCTCCAAAATCTTTTCATCTCCAGTAGAGAGCTGACCCTGGCCAAGGGTAGGAGAATGAACTGTGTGCACCTCCTCTGTGCCCCACATATCTTTGCACATTTCTTTCAGATATAGAACACTAAGCCATTTCCACTGAAATATGTAAGACAAACTGCAGCTCACAGGGATTCTGGGTGCCTGGTAGGGGATCCAAAACCAGAACCCTTCATGTTTCAGAGAAAGGAGAAATCCTTAAAACCAACCGAGGAATTGCAATAAATCCTTCACTCAGTGCCACGACGTTTCTCAGTCTTTTCACCTAAGGCTTAATTTCTTTCAGCTTAGTCAAACACCAGGTATGTACATCTGAACACCTTTTCCAAGAAGGTAATGAAATGTGCAAACTCATAACTGCAATAATAGGAATGCCTAGCTCAACTATTATGCAGATAAGAAAGCAGGCATCAGTGAAAGTGCATTTCATTCAGATAATTAGATCCTGCTGACATTTTCTGTGGGAGTAAGTTGAGGAGAGCCAGTGATTCCAGCGGCTGTTCCGATACCAAGGAGGAATATGAAATAATTGCAGCTTACCATAAATAAAGCTGACATGGAGCAATGCCTACTCTAGTGATGAATTTATTTTCCAAAAGACTGTGAAGATTAACTTTATCACAGGGAAACAAAATCACTCTTCTTTAAGTTAACCTGATGATTTTTGGGGGGCCATGTTACACTAGCTAATCTGTGTGATTGGCATAGAGTCTGGTGGTTACTGCACACAACCAATTGCCAGGACTCCTGGACTCCCACCTTGTCCTTCACTTGCCAGACAGCTTTCCCACTTCTCTTTCTAAAAGGAAAAGTTCTGAAACTTGTTATTTGTAAGATACTATAAATCCACATGCAAAGACCCCTCGCAGAGGCAAGGTTTTTGTTGTTCAGAACCTTAAAGATATTGTGCAGGGGTTGTTTTTTTGTTTTTCTGTTTTTTATTTAAATGAAGCTATCAAAACATGTACTGTGTACACTGCAGTGCCCCTTCTAACACCTCAGTCACATGATGTAAAGCTGGTTCACATTTAAAGTGTTTGGAGCAGCAGCTTTCAGCAGAAGGAATCTGCTGGGAGCCTTTGCAAACCTGTGTAAGTACAATGCAGAGATTGTGGCTGGTAAATTAGGAAATAGCTGGGTTTTTTTTCATCCAGACACTAACAAAACTGTGCCTTGTGCCTCCTAGATGCAAGACAATTTGTCTTTGTGACTGTATTCCAACAGCACAGTTGTGGCACTGATCTTTCTCTCTTTTCCATCTACAGATCAGAGAGCTGGCGAGAGACAACGGCGTTGAGACGGTCATCTGCAGCTTCACACAGAGATCCAGGAAACATTCAGGGGAGAGGAAGAAGATACCAACAAAGATACTCTTGGACTTTTCCATGCCAGAGCAACAGAGATGCTACTAGCCAACCTGAAGCCCAGGCATGGCTGGGCTGGAAGGCCTCCAGAGCTCGGGAACAGGCACTGGTCACCCCAAAAGGATCCTGGACCCTCCCAAAATAACTTCAGCACCAAAACTTCTCCAAGGTGGTGGAAAAACTAAGGCAGAAATACAATTTTGTGCTTTACTATTATTATAATTTCTTTATTTTATAATTGTGCTGCTGGGTAAAGGAAAACTGTGATTTAAAATCTCCATCCCTTCCCAATAAGAGTAAAACAGAAGTTATCCAGTGCAATCTGAAAACAAGCTTAAAATACACCAATCCATTTTTAAGTCCCAGGTAGTGAGTTTGACACATTTCTCAGCTGTCTTAGACAAAGCACATGCAAATGGAAGAACTTCTTGAAAATTTAACTCAGTATTCTTGCAGTTTAATTCTTTGGAGAGATCACTTTGTTACAGGGCTGGTTCTTTTACATGAGAACACTGACTGTATTTGCAAAAAATCTTCACCTGGTTTTATTTGCAATGTTAAATCAGTGAAGGGAAAGTTAAATACAGGAAGAAAAATCTGTATGCACAGCATTCTAAGGCATGTCTGCAACAGATAACCTCTGCATTTTTTTCAGGTTCAGGCGCCTGCACATTTTTGAAGGTAGAATATTACTCTTGGGCCTCTGAAAAAACTGTGTATTTCAGTATTTTACTGTCACAGATGCAAAAAAATTGTCTGTAGAAGATTCACCATCACCCACACATTAACTCATCACCTTGAATAATAAAGTTCACAAACATATTTTCATCTTTTCCATGCTATGTTGCCTGAATAAAGTAAGAGTAGTTTGATTTGTAGTTTGAATATTTTGTAAACAGCTTTGCCACAAAAAAATAATCTGTCAACACTAACGTAACAGGACGTTCTTTTTGAAGTCCCTAGGCTTAGAGTCCTTGTGATTATTTACACGTACCCACCCTGAAATACTGCAATTAGTGGGATGAAGTTTGGAGGAATGCGTCCAGGGGAACAATCAAGGCTGATTGTTTTGAAAGATGCAGAAGCTATTAGTGATCCCATAAAGTATTAGGAATGTTGATCCTGCCTCACTAAACAGCTTGGCATTTTCAGCTCTTGCCTCTTACTGACAAGGCTATCAGAAATGGCACGTTTGCCACGTGTAATTGAAAAATGGCTATCTGCCTCCTCAGAACTTCCTTTCATTTAGGTTTGGTGCAAGATATGCAAAGCATATTTATGCTTGGCATATTGGAATGTTAAATTCAATTTTTCTTATGTCTGTCCCACCAGCTTGGGGGAAAATTACACACAGGTTCTTTCACGTGCCCTGGGGACCACCAAGGAAAAACCAACAGTCCCAGAAATCACTTGTGCTGCTGTTTTTTGAGGGCACTGAGGCTAAGAAGAATCTGTGCCCCAAAAAAAAACCAATTGCAAAACACTTTGAGAGAGTTAAGTCCTGTAAGTGCTTCTGAAGGCAGTAGCATGAATTTTCAAAGGTGGATTTATGCAGATATTTTACATGCCTACCCTGTGTTTACCTCAGATGTGAGTCACGGCCACACAGTTCAGCTTTTTGGCTAAGCTTCTGATGTGTCAGATCAGCACATGCAAACATAGGCATCCACAAGAGATGTTAAAATTGTGAGCCTCTGACTCCCTGTAGTCAGAATGGCCCCAAAATCCAATCCCAAGCTGGCACAAGGACACTTGAGGGAAGAAACATCTTTATTTCCACTGCTCACCACTTCACCCTACCACAGCAGTGGCACTGGTTGCAAAGTCAGGACAGAAAGATAAGAGGACTGAAGCCCCATGGAAATAACCTCATTTGTGATCCAAGCTGATTCATCACCTCAAACAGATGCTCAGTTTGGGATTATTTTTTACAACATGCTCTTGAGGGTAACTTTGACTTGGTTGTCTCTCCCCTCCCAGCCCATGCCCCAGTGCCACTTTGCAGCTCCAAAATAGTACTGGAGGGTGATAGAAACTGGTTGTTGTGACAGAACTCTTTAAAATGAGAATATTCAGAAGAAAACATTCTGCTACTTTCTGGAAACTTTTTTCCAGCTGCCAGGACCTATTTTCAATGAATTTGGCAGTCTTTGAGGATGAAAAATTTAAGAAATCAGCTGCTTCCTACTGGTATAAATGACAGCAAATCTCTATGGATGAAAACTAGCTGGGGCCAACTCATCAAATATGAGCTTTCTGAGGACATTTTTTTCTCTGAGCTGTCCTGCTTTAATGAATGCCATGACACCATCTCAGACATACCTGTCTTCTTTTCTCCTCTTTTACCTCATTTCTTGCTGTGTGCCCTCATTTCTGCGTGCATTCAAAACCATTCATGTACATAAATCCAAAGAGGTCCATAGGAGCTGCATTCCCAGCCCATTAGGCACCTGACAACCTGACCCAGGTGTGCAACAGCCTCTCAGGAGCCTTGAAGGGCATGTCTTCAAGGCCAGACCCATTATCTGCAAGTACAACCACAAACATAGCCATGCCACTGGTTCCTACGAGCAAGACACCACTCTGCACACACAGAAAATATGATTCTGGGCCAGAAATATTGTACAGCCTCTCAAATGCAGCTTGCACCTAGCCCTCAGCTTTTCCACTGCACCCTTTTTTCCCTATATTGGGTGGTACACACTGCAGGAGAAGCAATCAGGGTATGAAAAAAGGTAGCTAAGTGGAGTGCAGATGTGATGATCTGCATCATCAGACACATTTCTCTTAAAAATCGTGCTTTTAAGGTTCTTCAGAATTCACAGCAGTCTTTTTCTGGTTATTATGCTGATGCAAAAATTATGTGAAATGGGTTGTTGCTTCACTATGAGGTTTAATAGGATCCTATCTGTACCCCAGAGCATCTTGAATGGAGACAGAAAAAAGCAGCACAAAGGGAAATGTGACTTTCCAACATAGCAGTTGAGCAAGGAGAGGACTGCTTGCTTGGCTTTGCTCCCAACACAGTGTCTGTAGTTTACACAAGTATTGAATAAATGAAAAATGTGTTTCTTGAGCCTGGGTGATACAACTTGTCAAGAGAGTTGGACCCATACATTCTCCTGCCACTATCCTCACAGCTACCACTTTAAAGGGAGTGAGTGAATTCCATGCAATCCCAGCTGCCTGTGACTTGATAGTCCCAAACTCGCATGCTGACCTTTTGTACAGACTTATTTATTTTACTTTAACAGTCTAATTTGTCAAGGAAGAGGTTTGGGGGCAGGGTCTGGTCTACCAGGCTTGGTTAACCCTGCAGTCACACACCCAATCAAGGCAGAAGCCAAACTGGGTTGCCCCAGGCAACAGTGATAGAAGGGAAGTTATAAAAGGAGCAATGATGATTGGGAGTGCTTCCTAGGATGGGTAAAACCTAAAGATACATTAAAATGTAGCTAAAAAGAATTTGGGTTTCTCCTTTCTCTTTTCCTTGAATGCTTTCGGGTAGTTAAAGCAATGTGTTTGAGGGAACTAGAGATTGTGCAATAGGTTAGTTTTTAGGGAATAAAACTTGACTGCAGAAGTCATGAAGTGGGGGAAGGGATCTTTAAACAGAGAAGTAGTTTAAGGTTATTAGCAAACAGTATTAGTGCCACACAGCACTAGCTTGGGGGTGGGAAGGAGCTGTCTGACTGCAGTCACCGTTCTGCACTTGAGGTCATCTCAGCTGCTTCAAAAATGGGCCACATGGGAGCACCAACACTGGGTTCCCAAGCCTAGAGATTTCCTCTCTTCCTTTAATTTAAGTGTCAAATTGAAATCTCCAGTTTATCCAACCCATTGCACAGCACCATCTTCTTTTTAAGAAATACAAAACTGCTGGTTCTTCACACTCGGAATCCAGCAATGAAACCAAGTAGCATGTGCTTCCCTTCCTTCAGCACCCAGATCTGCTGGCCAGGACTAAAGCTCACACAAGAGATGGGAGATGTATCTTCCCTCAAGAGACCCAACCTCCCATGTGTTGAAAGAGAGCTCTCCCTTTTGCAGAGAAGGGTGTAATTTAACAACATGGGAGGAGAACAAAAGCTTAGCAGGCCACAGAAACCTTCAGCAATTATATCAGCCACCTGACACTGACCTCTCACACTGGTACAGGGAAGTTGTTGAAGGATATAAAGGAAATTGCTTGCCTATACCAGTGGCTTCAGCTGTACCAAGATAACCTACTGGGCCTTTGCAAACCTTGATGCCATCAGAAAAGCCTGTGTGCTGAACTGACTTAATGGCTTCAGCTGGTTCAATAATCCCTCAGAAAAGGAAGGCCTTTAGCTAATAGAGGTGAAGGAAAAAAAAAATACTTTGAAGGCATTGAAGAAGAAGAAAGTAGAGGGGGTTGCTCTTTACTGGTCCTGTCTCCAGTGAGAGAAATACTGTTTTTATCAAAAACACTGAGTAAAGCGTTTCTTCCAGAAATTATGAGAACATGCCAGTTTCTACTTGACATTTTACACCTAGAAATGTAAGTATGTTAATGAAAGTAGATGTGATATATGACCTATCCCAATAACAGAAAAGTATTGCTCAGCTTGATAAAAAGCAAGCATAAAAGGATACTATAAAAGAATAAACTGCTCACTTGCAGTTCCCTGCCCTGGAGAGGCCATGGCTGCAGACTCTTTCCCTTCTGTCTATTGCATGTTTTAAAGGGGGTGGGGGGTGGAATTTGCAACCTAGAAACAGATGTTTTGAGTGAAGAGACAAGACACTGAAAAGCTGAGGCTGGACTTTTCTTTCTTTGGTCATGTGGCTTATGAGATGGGCTCTTTCTGCTTTGTAGAGTTTTACCCATTTTTCAGGTTGAAGAGCTTTTGTGCCAAGTTGTGAAAGAGGAAAAAATGTTTCCTATTAAAAATAAGGAAGAATATAAGGTACCTTGTATGAATCATGCAAATGAAGTCTATGAATTAGCAGTACTGCTGTCAAACCAAGGCCACGGGGATAGCTGGTGTTATGGCTATTTACCTGTGCCACAGCTGAGGGGGAGCTCATTTCCAAGCACAAGAGCACTCTTCCATCCCTTTCCTATGTTTCTTCTTCCCCTTTCTCCTCTAAAAAGACATAGCATCATGAACAAGCAGTTGTGATATCTCAGGTGAAACTGTGTTCTGAAAGGGTGGGGGAGGAGAGGAACACTCGGGTGTAAGGGAATTGTTAAGTTTACAAGGTCTAAGACCTGAATCAGTGGTTTCTCTTTTGCTCATGTCTTCTAAGGCTTCATTCAGTAAACATGAGTAGAATCTCTCAATATTGGTCCAGAGGAGCTGCAGATGTCCCACTCCTGGAAGTGTTGAGGTCAGGTTGGATGGGACTTCGAGCAACCTGGTCTAACAGAAGGTGTCCCTGGACATGACAGGGCTAATTGGAACTAGATGATCTTTATGGTCCCTTCCAACACAAACCTTTTTCATTTTTAGGATTTTGGAGGAGGAATATTTTTGCTTGTTTGTTTACAAGATGGGGATGTTGGAAGATAAACTGTTTTTTTTTAATTAAGGATTTTGCATACAACCCATCAATCTTCTAAAAAACTACTTAGTTTTGGGCTGAGGTTTTCTCTGACGCTGATTTCAGTCTGTCTTTGCTAACAGTAGTTTGATGTGATCAGTCTCTGTCATGTTTCTGGACAGGCTGATTCAGCTTCCTCAGTGGAAATAAGCAATTTAAGGAAGGAGGGAAGGAAGACCATCTACTCTGTCTCCGTCTGTGCAGCTGAAGATCCAGAACAGACTCTGCAATTATTTGCTGATGCCAGTTTCTGATGCTGCAGTGCATGTTTCCAATGGGCTGATTATAAATTCTGTAGCCAGGTTCCATTTCTTAGAAATAGAAGTTCTATCCTCCCAGCAGAAGGCTTTATTCTCACTTTTAGCTGATATTCACCACCATGAGAAACAGGTGCAACATTAAAAGGATTGTCCAAAGACCATTTGTTACACTGAAGCAGGAAAAATAAATCAAGAACAGCTAATGCCTACACCTCAACGACATTGCTCTCTGTGCAGAGTTTTTATTTATTCAGCAATGTTTGCAAAGAGAGATTTGCATTTCACTTTTCAACCCTGCCATTAGCTGCTAGTCCCATGCAGCCATCACTCCACACTCCTGCTTTCCAGAGCATGCTGACTGCATGAGTCTGTGAGGAGGCTGAGCTGGTGTGTCCTGCACTCTCTGCTTTATTCCTAGGTTTGGTGATCGTGCTTTTGACAGGAAAGCATCTGAGGCATCTGAGATGCAGCCTTTGCTCATCCATTTGTCTCTGGCAGTTTCAGCATCGTTTGGATTCCTGGCTCCATGTTTCCAATTTACCTTAGTTTCCAGAGCAACCAAGTCTCATTCTTAGTGCTTCTTGTCAGCTGATTTGGTTATGCCTCTGCTTTTTGCATATTCTGCGCCTGAGTTCTTTTTATTTTTTTATTTTTTTCTTCTCTTAATAGATATTACCTTTTGGCTTTTCTTCATTCGGTGCTTGCCTCAGTTAATGGTGTATTGAATAACTAGAGCTTCATTTTTCCAGTTAGATCTCCCCTTTGATAGGGTCCCTCTAATTGTATTGCCCCCTTCAGTGGAACGACCTCTTGGCTGTCATTTGGGGATCATGTTGATGAAAAGATATCGTTATCTGATGTGGCATTTTATGCATCCCTTTGTTTCCTGACACCAACACTTCTGTCACTGCCATTTTCCTTGCATGTAAAAACCCCTTGTAGGAGTTTTTCCTGAAATGTTAATTTTATGGCTATCTAGTCCTCCCCTGCATGTCCCTGTGAAACCAATCACACTGGGTAGGTAACCATTCCCTGCTCCATGTGCACTCGTCCCTCCCTTCCCTTGATCATCTCTGCACCAGTTTCTTCATGCATTTTGCACTACAAAGCCATCAGACATCGAAAATTACCCATAAAATATGAGGAGCCCAGAAGTGACATGGTGTGTGTCCAGGCCATGTGGTATTCAGTGCATCCAGCATCAGGGACTCAGCTTCAGGGAAACACAAGAAGATCAGCTGGCTCAGAGGTGATTCAGCACAACTTTGAGCTCACCCTCTTCATGCTTATACACTCATTTTCTGAAAGCTCAGGCTGTGGTCTTTAAACCAGCTTTGAACTCCAAACCCTTTTCAGTGTTTAACATGTTCAGCTCTCGGTATCCATACAGACCAACAGGGAAATGGCCAAAGAGCCTGTAAAACATCTGCAGTTATGAAAAAAACAAGCATAAAGCCAGAGTGATTCAGAACAATTTTTCTTCTTACAGTAAAGCTGCAGTAAAGTCTGTCAACACAAATAATGTTCATTTTATTTGTTTTTACACTAAATTCATTCTTTCTGAACAGCTAAAGTTCTTAACAGTATTTCCTGGAGTCTAAAGCTCTCCCCTCTCCTCTCCTCCCCCATGTCCTTTAAGAGTAACTACACCTCTAAAAATCAAACAGCAAGTATATGGATGCCAGAGAAAGTACTTGCCCACTTTGCTCCTGCCTTCTTTCAGCTTCCACTGAGGCAGGTAGCCCTCTCTCATACTTCTCCAAGGTTCTTTTCTCCCACATTTGCTCCAGTTCAGGCAACCAAGAAGAATGCATGTCTTCTCTTCCTTTTTTTTTTTTCAGGGCCAATGAGGAGATGTTTGTAGGGCAGCAAACTCACACCAAGAGGTGGCCCATTAGCAAGACAAGACTGTACAAAACACAGAGATTTTATGCAGAAGAAATAATATTTGCAAGAACAGGCAGTTCAGTAGAACAGCCCAAACCACCTGAGTAGTAGGATGAAACACCTGTAAAATTTGGGGTGATAATTTGTGAACAACCTGACGATGTCTAGAAAGCTGACTGGAAAAGAGACAAGGAGCTTCTAAAATCTCTTAAATATCAGATAGTTTTTTCCAACAGTGTGGGACAAAACTTTTCCCTATCAAGGCCATGCAGAAATACAAGGCTTGAAAGAGCACTGAGCAACTTGGTGAGCAATCTGGAGAAACCATAGTTTTCTTTTTGGAGAGCCTCATAAGGAAAAGCATGTCAACTAGACACACCACTTTAAAATAAAAAATGTAATTCAACTAGAAATGCAAAGCTTGTCCCCTGTTAGAATCTGAGAAAATCCCTGGAGCAATTGGACCTTGATGTTCCAGTGTGAGCTCTTTGAGCCCTTTGTGCCACCTGAACTGGCTGGCAGAACGTGGGCAAGCACCATCAAAGCCAGCCTTTTAGCAAAGGCAAAGGCGAATGAAGCAGTGAATTAAGTTCTGGACATCTGTTATCCAATGTATAAATACGTTTCTGTGAAAAATAAGAATGAAATTAAGATGGCAGATTTTTGATTTACTTTTCCCAACTTTGTTTCTTTTGACAGGTGAGAAGAGCCTAATTATCCCCTTTACAAGGTGTTTGCAAAGTTACACATCTTCCTCTTAATACTAAGTCATAATAGCGATGCCACCTATTCCTGACAAAGTCCTTACATCTGGAAAACTCGTTTTTGTTTTGTTTCTTTTTAGTGTTGCAGATTTCTGCCATAAAAACATCAGCTCACCAAGGATGCTTCACCCACAGAGAGACGTGGATGTATCCGTTTTGTCCTGCCGCTCGCTATCAGCTAATCCCGCGGTTCAAGGTTTGGATTGAGGACACCCAGCACCGGCTCTGCGGCTGCATTTCGGGAAAGGAGCTGGGTGTTTTCGGCGCTGGCAGCAGGGGGCAAGAGCGCTCCAGAAATGCCGGAGCCAGCGGAGCATCCCCCGCCGCTGCCGCCCCCGACCCCCGGGCCGGCGGTTTGAGCATCCCCACGGATGTTTGCTGATACAATTAGCTGGGCGGTAGAGATCACATTAATAAAATTCTCCAGGTGTTCATTATAAAGTAGATTTAATTTTTTTTTTTTTAATTAGTGCAATTCATAAAAGCACAGCCCATCTCTCTACTAGGGAGACTTGCATTCTCATTCTGTAACGTACTGGAATGTTGCCTTCTCTTTTTTCCTAGCTACCTGTGTTCATTTTGAAAAACATCTAATATTTTTTTCCCAGGAAGATTTTTCAGCAGCAAATTCTCTTTTAATGTTTGATTTTTTGTGTTTTTTGTTTTTTGTTTTTTGGGTTTTTTTACCTTTGAAACATTGCTTTAATGAAGGAACTTTGGGAGGGGAAACAGAATAAAAAAATTTGTTTTGCCAGAGGCAGGGGAGAATCTTAGGGGTTTGTAAACTGGAATTTTCACAGATATGTCACATTTTCTTGTGCATTTTCCTTTAGGAAATGAATATGCAGGGAATTTGAGGAAAAGTTTAGGGAAATAACAGCAAGAGGGAGAGCACTACCCTGGCCCTCTCCAGACTTCGGTATTGATGGAGAGAGAATAATTCCCCATTTGTTAGACATTTACAAATTGTTCACTTCTAGGACATGGAATTTATCATGTACATCGCTTGTTATTGTACTTACTTCCTGACTGGATAACTGAAAAAGGAAATTCAGTTGTGCTGAATGGCACATGTTACTGATAGCACAGGAAAAGAACAAACGACACAGAAAAACCCTAAACTATTATTGGCCTATGTTGCTTAAAGGTAACAAATTATTGCTGGTAGAGGTGTTAATTTAGCAGTGATAAAAGTCTGAGGATACAAAAAAAAAGGCAAGGTTGGTAAGGTGTTAGATTATCTCTTACCACAGGATAACTTTTGGGGCTGACAGGTACTTTGGGCAGATAGTCTATAAGCATATCTTTACTTTTACTATGGGAGCTGTCACGTGTGAACCACATCCTTTAGAAAGGAGTTTGCTTTCTGTGCCTTTCATGCTGCAACACCACAGCTGCTGTTGGTGTTCCCACTGCAGCAGAAAGTGGGAGCTCCCAGGGTGCTGCAGCTCACTGGAGGCGTTTCTGCAGCTCACTGGAGGCGTTTCTGCAGCTCACTGGAGGCGTTTCTGCAGCTCACTGGAGGTGTTCCTGCAGCTCACTGGAGGAGTTTCTGCAGCTCACTGGAGGAGTTTCTGCAGCTGGGTTAACCAGCTGTGTGCTTCCCTCCCCTTGGCCTGGACACCTGCACCTCCTGACACTGACAACTAGACACCAGGCTCTTCCTTTTCAACCAGTACTGCTCAGAGCAAGGCCTGAAGGCAATTCACACTCCAGTGCCTGCATCCAGCTTGGGTTCCCCTGTGAAGGACTGAGAGCTGAAATTATGCCTTTTTTATAAATATTGTCTGTTACATTTTACAGCTACAACTTTGCCATCCATTTGTATTTGGATTTATCTTACTGGGAAGCTGGTTTAGCCTTTTGTACACCAATGCACAAACCTATTTTGGCAGATTCATTAAAGTGACTGGGGAGAGAAAAAGGAGGAAAGACATTTCGATACCATCTAACAATGAAAGAGGAAAACTGGATATTTTTATTTGAAGGATTTGTATAATTCTACTTTTATGGTCCCTATTCAGTGGTCTCCAAAATCAATGGTGTTTTTTGATTCAAACTCTATGGCTGTTTAAGCTTTTAAAAAGAAATTCCCCGTATTAATGTAGTCCAGATAGCAACTCCTCTTTTCCAGGCTAACTTGCTGAATATATCTCCTCCTTGCATTAATAAAGACATATGGCAGGAGAGGAAAGCAACCTCCCTGTCTCCTGCTAGGAGTTGTGACATTTGGAGGCTGTGCATGCAAAGACCCAGCTCCTCCAGGCAGCCTGCCGCTGCTTTTCCCGGCTGTGGGAAAAAAATCAGAGGCCATAAGTTAATTCTATTTTTGTTCAAACAGCCTGTGGAAAGCAAAATAGAGTTTCCTGTGAAAACATGGTGCTTCCAAAGCCTTCTGAGCCTGCCAGTGACTGTGGTGCAGTGTCACACAGCCAGTCTCCCTCACTTTTGCCTGTGAGAATTTACATAGGTGAACAGTGAAGTTGTTCCTCAGGGACCCGTTTCTCACCCAGGCTGGTAAGGACAACTCCACAGGGGTGACATTTACAGCTGCATGTTTCAGCAGTGGGGGAGAAGGTTGTGGTCATGGCACCAGTGCCTGTTCCTGCATGGTTACTGCTGATCAGTAAGTGTTCCCTGAACAAAACTGTTCAGACCTGCCTCATTAAAATGCTTCCCTCTAAAACGGCCGCTGTTGTTGCCAAGGTGTTTTTGTAGCCTCATTATAACCCTGGGATCCCCCACAGCTTGCAGACATTTTCAGACCAAGAAACAACAGCTGAAAGGACATCACATTTTCCATCAAAGTTATAGACCATAAGCAATTTTATTCAAGTTTACCATGCTTAAATTCGCTGTCTGTCCTTTACCTGTCACGGTAAGATTTTGAGCTACTGCCTGTCCTTGCTCAAAGCAGAGATTAGAGCAAGATCCAGCAACTGCAGTCAGACAGAGACATTTCTCCAACTGTCCTTTGAGAGGTTATGCAAACCAATATGCTGACCAGACTTAGAGGGTGTCGTTGCTTGATACCTTATTTCACTTTCTTTAATCACTTTCCTGTTCCTCTAAGTGTAGATTCTCAGGAACAGCAGATAATAATTTTACTCCTGTCCTGACAATCGCTGGTAAGACAGCTCATGACCAAAATGAGGTTGATCTCATAACTCAAACACCTGCAGTGCTTCAAACTAGCACTTCTCTCCTTTGCTCACCATCTTACTTCTCTGTGTTGCAAGATGTGGCCATACCTCAGAAAGTCACAGGTTTCTTGCAGGAACTCAGAAGTCTGTGTTGTTTTCTCAATCACCTTTTCTTTCAAATGTAGATGCTGTAACACTTTGACACAACAGATAGAATTAATAGCAAAGGGCAGCACAGTCCCTTGCAGTTATGGGCAAAAACTCCTGTAATGCCCTTCCCAGAGTATCAGATTATATCTTCACCATAGCTAGCAGCAAAGAGCAAAGAAAGATAATTTCCAGTTCCTGGGGTAGGTATAGCTATGGATCATATATATCTATTTATCCTCATGCCAGTGTTGCTCTTTTCCTTATTTCTTCTTCTCCCTGTCACAGACAACAATCATGCTCTCCTCCTCCACTTTGCTAAAGTGGCCACATCCTTCCATCCTTCTTCATACTTGCAGAACAAATATCATTGTTCTTCTCTAAAATAGTGGCTGTAAATGATGTTTTGGATCCATCTTTCCTAAGATTCAGGAATTCAGAACCAGAAGTTTTTATTAAAGGTGCACCTGCAGCTGACTCAAGGACTGTGCTTCCTGACCAGAGAGGGTTAATCATCAGCAGTACCCAGATGGTTTGTGACTGGCCTGGTGATGATGCAAATACTTGGGGAATTTCCAGGTTTTGTTCGTGATTCATTCAGCTTTGACTTCCCTGGCTGAAAAGGGAAGATCTCACAGAACACAGTGATGGTTTGCATTATAGAGCATTTCATGCACAGCTTTGCACCAACTGAACTGGAGCTTGTGGGATGACTCCTTCATGGCAGTGTTGTGGTATTACAAGCAAGGCTGGATCTGTACAGCTTTCCTCTTCTGTGGTGCACAAGCACACTCTCCCAGGAACCTCATAAAATTTTTTTATCTGTCTCCAAAGGCATTTACTGCTGCAGTGGGAGAGGCCTTAACTTCCCTTCCAGTCTGCTCTTCTGCTTGTATCCCTGCTTTAATCATGACAGTAATGCAAACTGTCACTCTCCTTTTATTCCAAAGGCAGCTGACTTTTCACAACCTGACATCAGGTTTGCATCTTAGAACACAACCACAGTCATTCAAATAAGTGATAAGAAATGCAGCAGAACATCCTTTTAGCACCAGGAATATAGGCATTTATTGTTGGCACTTCAATGATAATGAGATGCACCTTATCAGTGTGTTCTGGGAGCATCTGCATCATCCTTAAGACATTGGTCCCACTTCAGCTAACTTCAGGTCTCACTGCAGCTGGCTGCCAGGAGTATGCTGGGAGAGGACGTGGTGGAAGTTTCAAGGTCAAATTGTGCATATTGCTCACAATTGCTGCATTTGATATATTCTGGAGAGATTTGATGTAATAGGTTAGGGTTTGTTCTCCTTCTTATGGAGCAGAAACTCACAGAAACTCTCAGTCCTTCCAGCTTCTCAACTCCTTCCTATATTTCTATCTGCAGGCTCTCTGAGGCATTTCATTTTGTGTTCTCTCCCCATGACAGAAATGCTCTGTTCCACCAGCCAGCGCTTCCTGCGTGCATGGGAACTTAAAATACTCTGCAGGACTCTTGAGGAGCGAGGGAGGGAGACTCAGGCAGGTACTCTAGGATGGCAGGGACAAAATGTTATCAGTCATGCCCAGGGAAAAGTTCACCTCTTGGCACCTCAACGCTTCCTAACTCACAGCACAAGGAATTCTTCTTTGAAATAAAGCAGGTTTATGATGAATTCTTTTTGGCCACATACAGTTTCTAGAACACGTGAGATTATAGAAAACATCTTTTAACAACCATGTCAGTTTTATTTCAAACCATTCTGACCACAGCAAACGAATATGTCTTCCTGTTACCACATGCATTTTACTTTTTCTAGGCTTGTGTAAGCTTTGATTTCTGTGATACACAGTTCAACTTCTTTTGGGTTTCAGAGACTGTAACAAAAGGGAGAAGGAAGAGCATCTGAAGAACATCCCTCACCTCAATTTCCTGGTGTTGGTCTCTGCCCTGAAATAATTTCCTATCACAGAATATGTTCAAACCTGTAGTGGTCACTATTTTTAACTTTTCCCTTTCTAGAGCTGGTCTGCCTTCATCACCACCCTTCTGGAATGGCAGACAACCCCATAAGAGGTTATGACACTCTAAATACTAAAAGAAACCTTTGTTTTAAATTGAAAGCTCAAATTTTAAGTCTGTTTTTTCATTATCAATGCTAAAAACACTGCTTCACCTTAGAAGAGAGATAAAGCTTGAGAACAGGTTCTCCTCCTGTGAAGGATTTGTTTCTCTTCTAGTCTATATGAGGCATAATTACTTATCCCTGTGTATCCCAGAAAAAAAATAGGCGGTATGCAATGCTGACAAAGAGCATACTATCATGATTGTAAAAGATTGTATGTAAATCTATCTTTTTTTAGACCAACTAATGCAAATGGGGTAAAAATTGTCAAGCATTCAGGCATGTGAGCACACCTTCCTTCTCTATAAGCCTGCAAACTTGCTCTTGCTTGTGGTTTTAGACCATTCTTGCTGCAATCCTATGGAGAAATTAATTTGGATCAGTGTGGTATTCTGTGGGTGGCTACAACTTAAATTTCCAAGAAATGCATGGCAGTAAGGACAGAGTTGTGGTTTAAGCACTCTAGAGATGCAGATTTATTTCCTTACAGCACCCTGAGTATCTCTGGGTGTGCTGCTGAGTGATGCAGCTTTCCAGCTCCTAAGATAAAGATGCTCTTCCACAGATAGGATGTTGGAATATGGTGGTGATTTAACGTTTTGTGAGTTTCTAAAATGTGTCCCTTGGATTTAATTCTCTATATTGATATCAAACCACAGACCTAGATAAGAAAGAGATATGAAGTAAGAAAAATAGGGTAGAGTGTATCAGAAGTTGAGACCAATTCATACAAGCCTTTTAAGACGTAGAGGGAGAAAGCAAAAATACCAATCCCATATTTCCTAGAATTTTGTGATCAATCTGTAAAGATTTTTAAACCATAAAGGACTGGCTGTCAAACTTCTGACACTTTGGAGATTTCTTTTCATGAAATGTCAAACTTTTTGTACAATCTGCTTACAGTGTCATAGTGAGGACACATTTAAGTAAAGGGAGATAGAAAAGTTGTTACTTCAACTTTGGAGTCTTTCTAAAGTTCCTGAGGATTCAAAGCAGACAATCAAGCAGTTCCCTCTGCTGGAGTAGCTTTGGCCACCTGGAATTTATCCCCTAACAGTGTGACATTGCTCTGGATTACTTTGGTAATCCAATAAATGTGAATTCAACCCTGGGGAAATAGAGCTGTGCAAAAATATAATTATAGGCTTATAAAAATCATACTTTTCTAATATTGCTTTGCCTTCCCAAGAGAAATGTATTACCCTGGGGTTTGAAATGGGCATGTGTTTGCTACATCCACCATTACAATGCACGTAATCTACTGCCACTTCTACCTACAAGTACAAGATGCAAGACTCTGAGGTCCTCTTACTGTAAGAACTTCAGTGAAATTGGAGTACTTCTGTCAAACAAAATCTGCATGGGTTTAGATGAGTATCAGAGCCATTAAAACAGTTTTGCTTTAGTATTATTTCCACTCTTCACCTCACAGACACTTCATCATGTCATAGAGATGTGTTGGCTGCAGTGGACCTACACCAATTTACACTAGCTAAGGGCCAGAACGTGCTCTCATGAAGTAAGGACTGTTCTTCACCCTTCCAATAAAGAAATGCAAATCAAAATCATTCAATCATCCCGAAAAGTCTTAACAAAATCACTGCTGTCATACTTATTGCTTATAGGTAGGCCTTGAGATTGAGGAGGCATTCTTGTTTCATGATGGCATTCACTTGCCCTATCCTTCAGCAGGGGAGGTAGATCAGCAGCCTTCTCCTACAGAAACTGATATGGTGATTTCTCCAAAACATGTTTGGTTGGAAAATGAATCAAAGTTTTTCAACACAGGAGTTTTCCTTTGTTGATATTTTAGCTTTGGTGACCCAGGGTCAAGAGAGGAAAATCACATCTGTCTCCACCACCTTTTTCCACCCCAACAACCCAATCTTAGGCAGTTTGCAGATTAAGATACTGTTTGGGAATTGAGACACTCCCCCCAGAAGTGGCTGTGGTACATGGGTAACCCGTGCAGATACTCTCCAAAGAGACTGCAGACCATGAAGGACCGATGTTGGAGGATTTAAAAAGTGTGAGAAGGAGGGAGCAGCAGGAGAAAAGAGTGAGAAACAACGAGTGACACAAAGAAACTGTTGCACCCGGACACCACACTCCTTTACTGCCTAATGAAAGGGAGTGAGTGCAACCCTGCAGCAATAACAAGGGGAGTGGGGACAAGGAAGGGGAGAGGCATCTAAAATGAAGGTGGGACTGAGAAAGGTAGAGGAAAAGCCTTTTCCCTAAGTATTGAAATGTTTGTCTTCTTTGTTTTCCAGTACCTGAATAAGCAATTAAATGTTTATGCTAATTGGCAATAAATTAATTCCCCAAGCCCTGCATCTTTTGCTTGTAACAGTAATTGCAGGAAACAATAATTGTTCAACCTGTCTTTACCTCAACTCACACATTTTATCCCTCCTGTTCTTCCTGTTCTCTCCCCTTCCTCCTCCTGTTCTCTCCCCTCCTCCAAGTGTCTAATGGTGTGTTTGGCTGTGGCCAACCCGCCACACCTCCCAAATATTTGTGGCATGAGAAAAACATTTCCTGTCTCTGGCTGGTGGAGTAACTGTTGGGGATCAGGAAAGATGCCCAAAATAGCTGTGTAGTCTCACCACCAGGTTTTTAAGGATCGGTGAGTGAACTATCTGCTAGGAATGACATGGAAACACATGAGGCAATCCTACTTGGACTGCACTGTTCCAGTGCTCCAGCTACCATGGATCTCAAAAATGGCAAATGGAAGTGTCTGTGAACAGGCACAAATGGATAATATGTTTTTTACATCATCAACAAACTCCTTCAAAAATTAATTTTCAAATAATGACACCTTTATTTCATTATGCCTCATATAAGAATAATTGAAGGATGGTTTTTCATAGTATTAAGCAGCAATGGAAAAAAGTAGTATCTTGGGAATACTGGTGCACACCTTGTCTCACCATCCCATCAGCAGCAATGCAGCCACCACATGGGCAAGTGTTTTCAGCAGGAGTCACCCAGATGAGGAGAATTCAGGCAAAAATCTAAGGATGGTGCAGAGAACAGGGAAACTACAACTTTTCTGTCGGTGTGTTTAGTTTGTTTGTTTTGGTCATCCCTAAAGGTGGTAAATTGGCCATTCAAGAGAAGAAGATTGTTAGTTATTTTTCTTCCCATGTTGTCCAGCCAGAATATTACGTACTTTTCCTCCAAGCTAGTACAGATGAGGCAATTCAGCTTCTAAAAAACTCATACCACATGTAGCCTCCCAGTCTATTGCTCTCTGTAGCTTGGACCACACCACTGGAGTGAGATCACTCCTGACCTAATGTGCTATGGTCCTGATATACAAGTGTAACTGTGTGGTGCCAAAAACCACCAATAATAAACAACTAATTATGACCTTGAAAGAAGAAAAACTCGTTGCCTTTTTCCAAATAAGCAGCGTAAAAATATTACTACAGAATGAAAATTACTGTGTTTTTATTTTTTCCACAGTCAGCAACAATTCTTGGAAGTACCCACTGGAGGAGGCAGGAGGATAGGAACTGTTTGGTAATTTATTTGGTGATGTTTTTCATCACAGTACTTTACACAAGTGTATATATGTGGTGTATATCCTCACACAGAGAGCATCAGCCAGTCATTAGTAACTCATGCTGCTCCTGAGAGTCCTAAACACGTGGGGGTTTGCAGCTGGGGAACAGAGAACAGCTCTGTCACAGGTGAATCTTTCTGTCAGCTCATTATTGAGTCCATTTCTCCAGACTGTGGAAGATCTTAACCCACTAAAAGTTTTTTTTTGCTTTGTTTTTTCTCCACGCAGAAACCATTCTCTTAAAGTGTTTCTGTCTCATTTAACAGCAATTACTGTTAATATACTTCCATGGTGTAATATTGTAATGTAAATGTAGCTTGACTGCAGGAGGACACAGGGATTTGCAAGTGTTGTTGGAAGTGTTGCTGTGGGAATCCACACCAAGCTGCAAAAGTGAGATCCTACACTTTGTAATAAAGCAAAAGGGCTCCTGAGACCTTCCACCTTCACCCTCCAGCCATGCCCAGCCTTGTTAAACCTGGGTAAAGCACCTCATGTAACTGAATCAGTCAAAAACGGGATTCCTGATGGAAAGCAGCAGCAGGACCATTGGAGGCAGCACCTGCCTTTGTGTCAGAAGGATGCCATGTATAAAGCAGAGAGGAAATATTAGAGTCCAGCAAGTGCCAGGTTCACCTCCTGTTGCTTTGTTGACTAACAAAGCCCAGCACAGCTTTGAACAAAACACTATTTGGTTAAACCCCATTTAAGGGAAGGGAGGCCTCTTGCCCATGTCATTGAGATTTAGAATGCCCAGACAAGACATCACCAAGGCATCTCTTAAGAAAAAGCATGGGTTCAAGGAAAGCAGATTGTCTTGGCTGACAATTCCTGAATTAGTCCCTACTCGATATTTTCTATTAGAATTTGGCTACTATAACCAAATCCTGCTGGAATGATTGACATTTTTATAAGAGACTGGCAAATAACAGATGACAAATGATTTACATCTCCCGCAGATTTATGAAGGTTTGGACTTATAAACATTTTCATTACTCTGCCACTGCTATCTAAATGTTTCCAAACAAAGAGAAGCACAAGCTCCAGAGCAGAGAAATCTCAGTATTAGTTCTTTATTCCAGAAACTGGAGTTTTATTGTGGAACCAGCTGCAACACTTGACCTGTCCTTTACCCTTTGCTCCATCCATTCACCCTTTTGCTTTCATTGCCCACTTCTCCCTGCTTATCTTCTTGCTTGCCCATGTGCTTTCACCCTTGTGAGTTTTAATTCAACTGTGCAGAGATTTTTCATATTATGTCAATTTCTCAGACATCCAGAGAGCTGAAGGACACTGGTTTTTAAACACCTCGAATATGAAAGGAACCAATGCATTTACAGGCTGTGACTTTCAATGAAATGCAAGTGTTTCATCTTCCCATAGGACAGCCTGTTGTTTGCATTTCCCACAGCCATCTCTTCTTGAGCGCTGTCTGGCTTTCCAAAGCCACCACCTTTTCATGGGCTTTATTGGACCTCCTATTGGTTGTAGTCACTAATACCAGAGTAAGATCTCAGGTTAACATCTGGCAGGAGCATCTTTAGCCACAATGACTTCTTGGGAACACCTTTCAACCCAAAGCAAACACGTCCCCCTTCAGACAGCTGCAAGGCTCTGTGTGAATAAGCTTTTCAAGAAGTCTTTTCTGAAGACAATGCCTATCTTTTGGAACTATTCTCTTCCATAAATATACACTAGGAGCAAGCCATGAGTTACTGAAGTGCACGTGTGTATGTGCACACACATATGTGCATTGCAAAGAGATTTTGTTTTGAGACAGCAGGAAGGCACATTTGCCAACACATAAATTAAAGGCAAGGAGCTATCTTAGACAGGAGAGCCAGAACGGAGACCTGCAGGGAAACATCACTCTCTCATTTGAGTAAGAAAGAGAGCCTGCTGATTGCTGAAAGCAGCTTCCTCGCTCTTCTACAACAAAATTTTCTGTCTTTAAAGGCAATCCATAAGGATTTGCTGAAAGGGGAAAATGTGAGGGAAGCATTCCTCCTTCAGCCTAATAACCTCACCCGACCTTAGGTGTCTTCACGGTCCAGCTCTGGATCTCCTCTTAGCTCATTCTGCAAGAGCTACTTAACCTAATTACAGAGGAGAAGACACCTCCAGACCGGCGGGCGAGAAGTGGGGGAGGGTGGACAACGTATGCTTTTGTCATATGTCCTCAGGCATGGTTTGCACAGGACGGAAAAAAAAAATCTCTGTTGCTTTAGAAAAGGATATAAAGCTCCACCTCTGGGAGAGCGACGAGCCGGGAAAGCCGCGGCTGGGGTTTATACACATAAAAAGAGGCAAATCCCTTCTCAGGTCGTTTACATCCCTGTAACTTTCAGTCGCTGATAAGAAACTTCTTCAAATGGCAAAAGGAAAAATTCTCCAAAATAGGGGGTTTTTTTACACCTTTTTCTGAAATGCTTGTTTTAGTCACTGGGAGAAAATATAATAAATAGAGGGGCAGTAAGAGTCAGTGTGATAATAACACTATTCCAGGCATTTCTGAGAGCAGATCATCAGTAAATGGTACAAAATATGATCACTGGGGTCTAAGCCAGGTTAATGGGCTGCTTTCTGACAAGACATGTACATGTATTTTGCACTCCTGCCTTTTGCAGGAGAATTGCAGTGAACAACCTCAGCCGTTGCTGCCCACAGCTTTGAGGCTTACAGGAAGGGAGAAGGATGCCTTTTCTTTTGGAAGATGAAGGGGATCCTCCCACAGGCTTCTTCCCAGTTCTTGTGTAAGTAGAGCTGCCAATAGTTTTCCCTAGTAACACACAGAGCAGAGCAGCAGCAGAAATCCTGCCACTTTGCCAGGTAGAGAGTAGCTGTGCAGTGTTAATGCAATGACAGTGCTGCTTTCCCAGCCTTTGTCAAGCACATCAGGTCTCCAGCAGAAAGTGGGGAAGGCAGGCTTGCCCTTTCTCTGCACCGTGCCTGGTGTAACAGGTCCTGACCACATCACAGAGTGCTTGACAAGGAGATTTAACTCCATTCCTGAAAAATTGCAAAACAATGCCTATAGGAAACTTTATAGTGATTCCCCTGGGATAGCATCTCTTCCACAACATCTGCTTTTCAGATCTGGCTCGTTCCTGACCCCTGGATGAAGTGTGTAAACCACCAAAAATGCAGAACAGGATTTTTGAAGCAAGCAGTTAGCAACGGGGTTGGGTGGGAGTGAATTTTATTCTACTTAACTCTTCCAAGCTGATTTGGTCTGAAAAACCCTATAGGAGTGAAAGCAGGTCTGGGAGAGCCCCAGACCTGCTTGGTGTAGAACTTTTGCCTCGGCTGTCAGCAGCCCCAAGGATGCAAGGACATCTCGGCAGGGTGAGAGATCAAGAAGAGAAGCGGACTCTGAAATGTCATATAAATAGGAGAAAGACTAAAATAAAGGGAAAATCTACCTCCTCTTTACTTTGGCAGTGTAAATTATACAGAATCACCGTTGAGGGAAATAGCACCAAATATTTGCTGTTTTGCAGAGAGCCATTCATGAGGCCCGGATTTCAAAACCACGCCGAGCGGGATCCGAGAAAGCCCCGGAGCACATTTCCGACCCGGAGCCCGACCTGATTCCCGGCGGGAATTTTCTTCCCGGGGGTTTTTTGGGAGGCTCCGTCCCGCTCCAGCGCTGCCCTCTGGTGGCCGCCGCGGGAAGAGCAGGGGTTCGCAGATCGCGGGCACAAAAGCATCGGTACCTGCGTGGGGGTTCAGCAGAACTGAAAAGTCAAGGCTTACTTTCTTTTCCTTTCTAAATTAAAAGACCTTTTAGCATGATCCAGAGAAAACACACAGCAAATGCTGTCTGAAATATCCTCAGCTCTGGAGTCGACAATATCCACGTGCCAGGCTGGTCTACGGGATGCTGATGTTGATACATGTGATTCCACCTGGCTGAATGAGCTGTCTCTTAATTTGATGGGGCAGATCAACCTTGTTGCACTGAAACAGATAAGCATAGCAGATTGATTAGATACAGCTGAAATTTCAATAATGTGTCCAGTGGACCTACATGGAAGTTTCCCTGAGAATTTCCAGAGAACTTCAGGCAGTTTACTAACACCTCATTAAAATTATTAGCTACTATTTTCTGCTTATAAAAACTGCAAGGTAAAAATGTTTGTGATGCTATCTCAATTTTGGAATCTAGCTGGAAGGATAAGGATTTTTTGTGGCACTGTTACTTAATACTGGAAAAGTGAAATGTAGTTTGTTGGGGTTTTTTTTAAGTCCTACAGTTATAAAGTGGGATCATTTTTCTGATTAAATAGAAGGCACATGCACACCCCACTCATGCACCTTCTCCATATCACTGAGTAGCCCACCTGTCTTTGTCATATCCCATTTTGTTCAGCTGAACTAAAAATCTCTGCAAGTTTCAAACTGTTGAGTTGTTATTTACGTAAATGTAAGTAACAACAGACATGCAGAAATGACTGGGATGCTTTGGAGAAAAGCTCTTGCTCACTTGTGTCCTCTGACTTCCCTGAACTGCTTGAAATTCTGGCAGGTCTGTTCCAGGACAAATGACCACAGACATGTTTAATAAATAAAAAAATGCCCCTGCACTTTGTCAGGTTTAGGGCTGCAGGTGCATGGCCTTAGCTTTTCAGAAGCCTGCTGGATCACGTGAAGCCTGTTGGCTGTGAAAAAGAAATTGAGCAAAGAGTGTGTTTATTACATGCAGTGTCCTTTGATTCCTCATGCTTGAATATTATTATTTTTCTTCTGAAGGAAGAAAAAAAAACCTGGGTAAGAGGCAAGTGGAGGTGCTTCCTGGATAATCAAACCCTCCTTTTGTCATTTCCAGCAGTGTTTTATTCACAAACGCCTATTCTGCACAAGCTGTAAAAGGCATCATCTTCTGACAATGCCTTGTCCTCATTGAGGCTGACCTGGAGTGGACCTCTATTTACCAGATATAAAGATGCTAATTATTTTGTGTATGGGCCTTAACATGATTACAGAGACCATGGACACTGGTTGTTGTTATAGCAATCTGAATTAAATTATGCTTGTGCCAGCATAATTAGGATTCCCCCCATCAGTTTATTGGGCTATTTTTTTTAACGTGGCATCTCAGCAGCTTGGTAAAAACGATTGCAATTTCACTTTTGCATCAGCTAAAGGATGCAAGCGGAGAAACTGAGAAAAACAATGAAATTTC
The DNA here is from genome assembly GCA_035583135.1 of Lophotriccus pileatus. NCBI lineage: Eukaryota > Metazoa > Chordata > Aves > Passeriformes > Tyrannidae > Lophotriccus > Lophotriccus pileatus. The sequence continues at coordinate 18,499,521 of JAWWES010000001.1, forward strand.
TTGGTCAAACCCTGAGAAGGGAGGTCTTCAGGGTTTTATGCAAGGCCCAGAGATGGCAGCTGAGGTAGGTGGAGAGTGATGGGCTGCATTGCACTTCTGGGAAGCAAGGAGGGAAGATGAATGCAGCAGTGGGCTCAGCTCTGTGCCCTTGGCCAACCCTGGTCCCTGACACAGCCAGAGGGACTCAGGTCCTTCACAGGAGGCAGAATGTCCATCGAGCTGCAGCAAGACTCAGGTGAGCACATAAGCCTTCTACAGACCTGCTGCTCACTGGAGGGAAGACCCAGCCCCAGAGCACCCCTGGAGAGCTGGCAGCAGGGAAAGGATGCTCAGAGCTATAGGATAAACAACATGTGCCTGTCCAAATTAAAAACCCTGCCAGTGCAGCCAGGAGGAAAAAGGTGTTAGTTTCTTACAGGAGCTCCAGCTCCAGCACCAGTAACTCTGATACACCTTTTGGCTCCTGAAAGAGATGTTAGTCTGTTGGAGGTGTGAGTCTTGTGGTGGCAGCAGAGATGCAAGTAATGCATTTAAAGCCTGTGTGGTCTGTACTGCAGGGATCTCAACACAGCAGAAAATCACTGTGTCAGATACTTGTTGGGATGCTCAGCTCCCAGAAGCACGTAAGGAATGCACTGAAGTCTAGGCAATAACACTGTAGCCTCTGGGATGACTCACACACACATTTTGTGTTACACAGATGCTTATGGAATTTATCAAACTACGGGTTGTAGTTTGCTTTCATTTCCACCACTTTGCATAATTTGATTTCCTGTGTATATTGTGAAGTCAGAAACAAGCAATAAGGTCAAGGCTCCTGTACAGGCAGGAATCACATATCTAGCCCATACTTTCCAGGAATTCACTTGGAAAGTTTCTGAATGTATGACCTTGTCAGACAGAGCTTATGTTCACCGGGATCATGGTCAGCCACAAATGTGAAAGATGCCGTGAGGGAAGCAGTTCACAGGGGAATTCCCACTCAGCAGGGCTCAGTGATCTAAATGGTCCCAGACACTCTCTCCGAAACTGTGAAAGACTGTGGCAACAGCACGGCATCAAATACAGCTTCCCTGGTTCTCACTGCATTCCACACCCCACCCCACCCCCCATAGAAAGTAAAATGAATAAGGAAATATTACCTTAAAAGCTAGTACTTTGGATAGTATATTTACATCACACAAACACCATATCATCGCCAGCATGAATTGCCATAAGAATCAAGTACAGTGGGCCCAAACAGACATCCTGACTGCCAGGGCTTTGCCTCCTCCGCATGATGAGTCCTCTCCAGCTCCAGGCAACACGATCTTCTGGCCCCTGGCTCCTGGACTTGAAGGAGCCAGTCCAGGGGTGCTGCCCAGCCTCTTATGCAGGAGCAGGGAGGAAGAAGGGTGAGAGAGGTGGAGGAATGCACATTGTGGGGATGGCTTGATGCTGGCCCTTTCTAAGGCAATAACCTCACACTGTGGCCAAAGTCAGCTCTGTACTCCAGCAGCAGGACCCAGCCATGAAAGCTGATGAAGCAGCTTAATGATCACAGCAACTGGAGGGGAAAGAACAATTATGCATGCAAATAAATTTCAGTGGATTTTTTTTCCATGTGGCACCCGAAACAGAAGTGCCTTCCTCCCCTCCCTCACAGCAGCACTGTTTCTTCCATGTGGCTGCACTCAAGGCGGTGCAGTTGGGTCACTGATTCATCTGCAATGGGTGTCTCAGCACAGCAAGGCAGGGGGGATCTTCTTGCTGTCAGCAGTCAGTGACTGCATTTTATCTAGATTCAATCTATGGATCTTAATATAGAACTTTGTTACATGAGACTGAGTACTCTTCCTGTGAAAGCACTGCCTTTTGGAACAACATCTCAATGAGTTTATTATAAGAGCACTCATCAAATGGGGAAGGGGGAGCAAGGGGGGGCAAGATATTTTAGAAATTGAAAATGAACTCATATTTAGCATAGAGCAGTCTTATAGGCACCTTCAGACTTAAAGATAAAAAGAAATAAAAGTAAGGGCTCAGGATTCGATAAAAACAAATGCAAATCTTCATGTCATGTATGTCAGTTCCCTGTGCCCCATAAAAATAACTTAGCATAAACCCACTGTACGAACTTCTGAAACAGCTCTTATAAGCTGAGCTGACACTGTGGGGCCTGGACTAAGTGCAAGTGAATAGTTTACTGAAGGGATGTAACACAGAGATACTGAGAAGGAGCACAGAACAGTCTGGCTTCATTTTCCCATTCGTCAGGGCACTTCATTTGAAGTGAAGGAACAAAACCAGCTCATTATTTCTGCAAATGTCTCCTGTTACTAGTGCAGGCTGAATGCCACTGGTGTTAAGTACCACTGGTTGTTCTACACCAACTTGACTTTTGTTGCTCCTTCCTGAAACAGAGGACAATTATTCACCTGCCACTCTTACAGTCGGCACATGCAGAGGCTGCACCAAGGAGGCAGCGAGCTGGGGAGCTGAAATGGGAGATATCCTCAGCTATTAATTTCTCTCCCCACTAGATGGCCCATATCTCTACCCATGAGCCTGGGAAAGGAAGATTCCTTCCCCGAATGTAGTGCTGCTTTACAGAGCACTCCTGTGCCAGCAGGCAGGCTCTGCAGGCTGACAGAAACCTCCTCCCTGCTGCCCAACCCCTGACATCGCTCAGGGCTCTGGTTTGGAAATCCCCCCTACTCTATTTAGGTAGACACTGATGGCTCCTGAGCCCTACTATATGTGCCATTTCAAATACAACTCTTCAGCAGCAAACCAGGGCCAAATCCGGTGGTGTTTTTCCAGAAAACTGTATTTGGAAACTCGGATCCTGAATTTAAAGGCGACTCCCCTGTTTTTGCTGCATGCAGACATTTCACCCAGATGCTGATGTTTCTCGAGCCGTTGCACAGAGATATTTAGGTGGTGTTACGCAGGTCTGACACTGGCAGCAAAAAGCAGGGTGCATCCTCTTTTATATCTGTGTACACACGCTCTTAGATACCTAACTCCCTGCAGAGGAAAAATCTATCTCCCCCCCACCCAAAAATCTCCAGCTACATTTTTGTCTGAAGATAAAAATAAGATATGTAAGTTCCTCTTTGTGCCTCAATCAGGTCAGGGAAAAAAGCTAGCCCTTTGTAAATATATTTGCTTACAGTTACAGAGCAGGAAGGACTGGCATGTTTCAGACAAAAAAAGTGTAATCTGTTCAGCAGTGAGGACCTCTGACACAAAAATGAGAGCAAACCAGCATGGCAGCAAAATTAACATTTGTTTTAGCTCAAGGAACTCAAATCCAGGTAAATAAGAAAACCTCACATTCCCACCTCAAAACCACATACTTCATGCTAAGAAAAAAATCAGATGCACAGGGAGGGGAAAGCTCATCTGTTACAGATTTGATGACATGACCATCTCCTTGCATTACATCTGCACTGCTTTCAGCTATATGTGAAAATCATATAGCCTAAGGAACCCATGTCCTTATGGTGAAGGCATAAAATATACATACACATTATTAAAGTTGCATTAGTTTTGTTCAATCTGCAACTCAAGGCCTTGGAGGCATTGTTGCCTTGAAGAGAAAACACCAGTTTTTGTAGTTAAGGATCAGAAATACTTATCCCTTCTCCAGTATTCACCTAGCTTGAAACTTCAGCTGTGTCATTTATGCTGCAGTTTCCTTCCTTGTGAAGTGTGGAGGAAACGCTGCTGAGTTTGCCTTGCAGGGGTATCCTGAATGGTTAAAAGTTGAATTCTGTTTTCAATGCATAGGATGCTCCTGCCAAATAGCTCTGTATTTTTAAAACCTACTTCTTTTTCAAGAAGTCAGAGGTCTTTTTAGTGATTCGTCTGGTTTTCCCTTGGTCACCCTTGTGACAGGCTGTGAAGATGTTCCCAGAGGAGAGAAGGAAGGGATATGGAATGGCAGAGTTCAGGGCATGCTGCCTTTCAGAGGGACACCAAGCTGCCCATGTAGAACAGCCTGGTGATGCATCCAGCCCAGCATGTACCTCCCACAGTGGCCTCTGCAGTGGGCTTGGGGGGGAACTGCAGACATTCCCCTCCAATTCAGCCTGCCAGGGGGTCAGTATTGTACTACAGAACAAGCTATGCCTTCCTGACTGCCTCTGTCACTCCTGCTAAGAAAGAGGATTAGTAACCCCTGTAAGGACCAGAATACATG
>JAWWES010000001.1:18503806-18528620 GCA_035583135.1 Lophotriccus pileatus
GTGCTCTGGAAAGCTGTTTGTCCCTCTTATTGGGGTGGTTAATGTCAGATGTGCATAACCCAGAGATTGAGGGAAAAAAGCAAGAGCACATTGCATATGAATAATAGCAGGTCTCTGTGAAATCATATGACGAGCCAGTTGGTGGATTAACAATTTTAGCAGCTGTTCCAACCAAACTGAGGAAAAGAACAAAAGAAAAGCTTCCCTCTCACCCCCAGGAGAGAGACCCTCTGCAATGTAGTCCTTGGTATCAAATAATGCATTGAACTATAACTGTAATGTTGATCGTTGTGGTGTCTCCCACACAGCAAACAATCCTTTGAGTCACCAGAGTCTGGTCACTGGAGAAGTGCAGTCTAAGGTAATGCAGATGTATTCATCAGGATGAACAACTGACACAGCTGATTTCCACGTTCCCACGTTGCTAAAATGTTGGAATTTGGTAGAATCATTCATTAGGATCAGCACTGCATACAAGCACTTGTAGAAGAACCAAACTTCATTTTGATCTTTCTGAGGTCACCAGAAAGTCAACTTTTTTTGGTTAAATCCAGTCTCAGACACTGACATTCCCTTTAAGCTGAGATTTTGAAATTCATTCTGGTCCTCTGATTATGGGAAAAGACCTACTTCAGAATTCAGTATTTCTGTCACAAAAAGGTCATCGCCCTAATATTTCATCATTCTATTTCATTTTCTGCCTGTGGAACATGTAGGACATGAGACTTCTGACTTGGAGAAAGTAAGGTCATTTGAGGTCACTAGATCAGTTTTTTAAGCTTCAGGCAAGACACCTCTCAAAGGAGAGCAAGTGCATTGTAGGGAGTGGTGTTGATTGTGACTGTGAGCTCACAGGTCAGCTGCGGTCCATTAATAAAGCCTTGAGATCTGTGCAAAGAGGATCCTGACTTTGGATTAATCTGAGCACACATACACAGGAACCTCCACAATAAGTAACAGTTCGACAGTTATGTTGCTGTTTCATATTATGTTTCCCCTTAATAGCACTAATTAAATAATGTGCAACGAAGTAGAGCCTGAAATTTATTTAGCTGTCTAATAATGAGTAAAATCTTTGGAAGAAAAGTGTCTTAAAGCATTGTGGAATGCGCTTTAGGGGTCACATTTCCATAAGAATTTCAACTTGCCAAGTATCTCATTACTGACACCCCTTTCTCTCTGAGAAGCAGACCATGATCTTTTCTAGTTCTCCTTATAAGAAGAGTTTCCATGTTCAGAAGCAAGAACCTCGTGGAACTTGGGAGGAATTTTGCTACTGCTAATAACTTTCCAGGACAGGTGCTCAGAGCCAGTTGTGGGCAGTCAAGGGTCTGCACTTGGACATAAGCACTTAAGTCTCTACTCTAGTTAAGTCTCTTCCTAAGTAAACCTGTGATATGCCAATCAGAGGACAAGTCAGAGCTGATGGAACATCTCTGCAACGCTGAGGAGCAGAGCAGTGATTGTTCAAGTCAATGATTATGAAATTCTGCACCCGAAAGGACATACAGATAATCTATATAAATCTTTAAAGCCCTCACAGGATTAAATTTAAAATGATCAACTATCAGGCTAATGCTTTTCTCTTAAAGAAAAGAACACACTGCTTCTGAACAGGAGCTGTAGGAAAGCCTCAAACCATCTTTTTTCATCCAGTCACAAAAGAGTGGGTCAATAATCAAAGCTTTACTGGCCCTTCCAAATGTCCACCTAAAAAATAGTCTATTTCCAGGACAGTGAAACTGAAAGACCAGGGGAATACCATGTTCTACAAGTTCTTGGGCAGAATTTAAAATTTTTAAAAAAAATCAAAGATGTGTCTAACCCCTTTAAAGAACTGGTACTTAATTCAAAAGCCTGAGACACTTTGAAATATTACTTAGGTGAACTATCCTTAGCACACCTTGACAGAAAGTTGTTGCTTCTCTCCTACCTGCCACATTAATTCTGAGCAGGAACTGGACTGGCACAGGTTGGAAGAACAACAGGTTTTGAAGAAAAAGATGGGAGGCCAAACATCTTCTACATCAGAAACTATGAAGCACTTTTCTAATCCTAGTGGACATTCTACATAGGCTCCCTAAAACATTCCCCCTTAAAAGATCAAGACATTGTGAGCTTGCTCTTGCAGCATCTACTCCACAAAGGGTGATATAATGCCTGGCTTTCCTCTAATTTCTCTCTATGTGTCTATCCTTTGACTGGGAGCTTCTCTGATCAGAGAGCTCTTGGAGCAGTTCTAACATGTGATTAATTGTAATCAGAGAGATACCTGCAGGCACAGACAGATTGCTCCCCTCCTTGGAGAAAACACTGCCTTTCTCATGTCCCATATCTGCAAAGGAAACAAGAGCCCCAAACACCACCCACTGTCATCAATCTGCTGTAAAATTTACAGTCAGGGGCTCAGTGATGGGAAAGGCAAGAAAATGTCCTACCCAAGAGCTCTGAGGAAACTTCCATCCCCATGGGTAGGCATGAGGCCATTCAGATGTTGAGAAGACACCCATGTCTCAGCTATTGGAGATAAATCCTGGTGAGTTCACTGTTGGGAGGAACCTTGAAAGATCACCCAGACCAACCTCCTGAGGAGAAGGAAGGCTGCAGAGGGTTATGTAGTACCCTGTGCTACTGCATCTCGAAAACCTCCAGTGATGGGAGCTCTACCATACTCTTGAAGACACCATTCCTCTTAAATGTTTATGTTCCTTGGAAGCTGCCTGGTTCTGAGGCGAAGCAACACAGAAAAAAAGAGCCATCCTCCCGCCTGCTGCGGCAAAGATCTTGACAAGACATCAGGTATGAGCACCTACTCATGGGAAAACAATAACAACTGATCTGTGACCAAAACCAGCCTGCATGACGTGGACATGCAGGACAGTGGAGCATGTTAATATGACACACTCAGACGTGTGCCTTTTCTGCCCTTTGTGGCTGCCAAGTGTAGCAGAGGATGTTTTCAACCCCCTAAAAATCCGGTTTCTCCCAGAAGAAACGGTATTAACATGCAGAAAGGGCGATGACTAATGCTGGACAAATTAATTTTGTTGCAACATTTGTTTTATGAAAAGCCTCAAATGAACCTGTTTAGTTAATTTTCAGAAAGTGGTGCTCTTTACTGATGACTGACTTTTGCGGATGGCATTCTTAGAAACCCACAAATGCTCGGTGTGGGGGTTGTCAGTGTGGCTATTTCGCAGGTGATGAAGGAAGGAGGTAAATAAAAACACGATTTGACATTTCATTAGTAATGCTAGAGATGGCTGTGCACAGAACAGAGGCAATGAATATTGCACCTGCTGGAGTGCAAGCAATAAAGGCAAATGCATAGCCTGCTCTGACCTCTAGCCTTCATTACTCAGAACAATATGCCATTCCCTGTATCCAAAATCATACTATGCTTGTGATAGCAGCAACCAGTGGCTGGATTTACATCCACACAGCCAGAGTTAAATTGCTATGATTCAGCTACCTCCTTCCTTTCTCTCTTGAACGTAACCTGTCTCCTAGCTAGACTGCTGCCTTTCCAGTTGGGAATAAGCCACTTTTTTAAAGAAAAAGAACTGTGTGGGTGGATTGAAATGCTTGGAGGATACAATGCTTCGCCATTTAGAATCTTTTTTCCCCTAATAAAGAAAAGGTGCAAAAAGGTGCTAGAATCCAAAGCACAAACCCAAGTGTGCAAGTGTATCTGTGAGCTTCTTTGATCATTTAGATAACCAGATAAAAAAAGGCAGAATACAAGGTTCAAATTTCCAGGCTACCTCCAAGAAACTAGTCCAAACATTTAAATGGTAACAAAGATTAATAGTAAAGTGATATTCCTCTATAAATATTGTGGCAATTCATGCAGTTTATGGTGGTATAAATGAGACTTTGACCCTGTATGAACACATAATCAATCAATGAGCTATCCTGTGAACAAAAAGCCATTTCCTTGTACTTGATACTTGAAGAGATTATGAGAAAATTAGACATTTTGTACAAAACATAGTGCAAAGGCTTGTGTCACTACTGCTTGAAGGAAAGGTTACAGTCACAACACATTATTAAGAAGAACTTTATTTCTCTGCTGGTTCTTTACTTCCTTACTGCTAATTCTTTACTTCAAAATGACAGCATCTAGTAAACATTGTTAGTTTTCCTTATGGTGGGGGTGATAAAAATAATTTCCCAGTGCCAGTCTTGCACAAGGTGCTCACGTATGGCTCTAACAGGACCAGTAATCAGTCTCAGCGAGAAGTGCACTAGGACAAACTGGCATGTGAAGTCCACTAAGTCAACATTCCTGGTGTTCATGAAATGGCTGAGTCTTTGTAATGGATCTGAGCTCACCTTGAATAAGGAATTTAGCTTTATGCTTGTGTAAATCTAGAGAGAGAGATACATCGTGGAAGATATACACTTATTTATGAATACATAAGGATGGATATAAAGATATAAAATACATAAACATTTGATAAATCCTTCTTTACAAATGGGCTACAAAATATTTACTTTGTGTCCAGCAATTCCTGTCTCCCTCTGGAAAGCTGTCCAGCCTCTGACAGCATCTGCTTGCTGGGTTATCTGTCTGTCTTCCTCTTTTGGCCACCTCCCTCCAAAGAATGAATGACTTACACTGCTTCATGCCTGAATTAACTAATGTCTCGTTCCACTGTGGATGCAAATCAGTTCTCTCACTGACTTGGTTGTTCACACACACACAAACACCTTTACAAGACACAATCCAATGGCACCCAGAAAACTTGTCAAAAGTTTTTAGAAAAACTTTGGAAAATTTGCCTCAAAATATCTAACAAAGAGCTTAGACAGTGAGAAGGGAGGAAGTGTCACGATCCTCTGGAAAAGTGAACTAAACAGTCCATCTTACATCTATGCAGAAATTATTCTGAGGATGATTTCTGATCCCTTCTGAATCACATCGTCACTCTACAAGGCAATAATAGAGACAGCACATAGTCTAACATATCACTTACAATCCACAGCACTTGAAGTACAGGACTTCCTTTGAATGACCTACCCAAATACAGAGTCAGGAGTTTACAATTTGTTCTCGAAAAAGCAAAAGGGGAGCAGCAGCCACGCTCTTGTTTTGTCCAGCTAAAATCAAAAGTTCCTGTCACACTGCATAAGCCAAGAACCATCAGTTTAGGCCACAAAATCAATCAAAATATGGCCCAGATAGCAAGCACAGACTCTGGGGACTACCCATAAGCACATGTTTAAAACCAAGAATGCACCCTTCACTGCTGCATTCACCAAAGGCAAATGTCCAGCACTTTGAAGCACTTCTTTGACCCAAAATCACTGGATCTGGGCCAAGAGAGAAACAAATTCCTGGCTTCAGTGAGCTTTGCAACCTGCTCTCAGGTATATAAATCTGAAGGCACCTCATCTGATTACAGTTTCAAGAGCAAAATATCAGAGGAAGTAGTTTTAAAAAACGTTGCCATTGCTTCTGCCACACAGATATTTATGATCTCATCTCTGTCTGCAGGGTCAACACTTCCACCTAGAGGTGGTTTCCCGTAAGAATGTCAAATTTATGTTGACGCTGTTGCAGAGCTGTTCTGCAGAAATGAACGGGCCAGAGACCGGGGAAAGCTCATGTCTGCAGCCAACCAGTCCTGTTTGGCAGTGCTTCCTTCTGGTTTTAAGTTGTGGCCTATCGTTTCCCTGTGAATCACTCACACTTCAACGCTAAAACAATGTACAGATCCAGCACAAAGCTTAGGCAGTCACAAGGCCCCAGTGGGTTACCCAGTGAAGGCAGCTGGCAGTTCAGAGGAGTTAAAACTTATTTGTTTGCTATTAAACTCGAACCTTTTCTTCCCTGGCTTGCTGGAGGGCTGGAGACAATGTAAAGAGAGCTTTCTCGCCCTTTCTCTGGTGATCACAGCTGAAGTCTCTTCTTGGAGAGGATGAAATCTTCCTTCCAGCTCAGCTGAAGACATCTGCAAAACTTCATCCTTAAAACACACTTCAGAACTGTTGCATAGGGCTCTCTACACAGAGGTGAATATTACAGGGCAGTGGCACATAAATTTCTTTAGCACATGCATGTTGCCTCTGAAAATCCAGCAGTATGTTCTTACTTCAGAAATGATCAGTTAGCATAGCATTTTTGCATTCAGTGGCCCTGATTCTGTTTTCATGAGAATATCTTGTACCCTGGTATAACTTTAAGCATATTCAGATACCGTTGCTCTAATTGTTGACAGCAGAAGAATGGTTCACACTTATTTCATCTTTGTGACTTAGTACAGAGGCAAGTGGGGAGTGCATTTGTTTTAAAAATAGCAAATTGTTTTCAGCTTTAAACTTTCCTTTTGATTTTGGAATGCAATTGGCATGATATTATTCTGAATTGTGAAAACCCTCAACAATAACACTGTTCTTGGAATACCAGGAAAGTTATGTCTATCAAAACCAGTGCTGTCCTTCAGGCCACGAATCAAATCCCGGTCGCATTGAAACCAGTTGTACAATTTAAATTCATTTCAGGAAAGCCAGAAATTTATTACCAACCATAATTATTCACAGACAGGATATAATACCTTTGTAGGGGCTTTCTGCAGTTCTTCACATCAGGGTTTTCCAGAATTTAACTGAACATAAGGTTTCTGAACAGTCTTGGTGGGGAACAGCCTGCTTTGACACCTCCATGTTTACATTGCTGCTCTTGTTTATCTGAATGTATTTTAAAAAACAAGTTGGGAACCTAAAATTCATAAATTTTAGACAGTATAAACAGCTTGTTGGGTCTTTGGGTGTGCTTGTTCTTCTGGTCTCCTGAAAGAAGAGGCGCCAAGAACACAGCCACTGAGCATCCTGACATCTTAGCTGTAAAAACAGGGATAACACGTTGCTTCTACCTTTCAGAAAGCCCACGAGGATGCACTAGGGCTGCTAAAGTCTGGCTGAGGTCTGAAACTCGCTGATGTGCAACATCCTGAAATGCCTTGTTTGCTCTCCTCCTGACCTGTGTGCAGCTCCTGACAAGAGAAGATGGCACGCAGGACTGGGAGTCTCCTACACTTTTTTATAGGCTTCATCTAGAAAAAAAACCAAAACAACACCTGTCTGCTCCTTTTTATTACTAGTGTTTGACAGTTTAGGAAAATGAACTGCAGGCAATATGTGTGAAAGCCTTTCTGTATCATTTGCTCAGTTATACTGTCTCAGTAACTGTTGAGATTAAAGCAAAGCAGGTCCATAACCTTTGCTTGGCTTAATGGTATTTGAAGCTGGTTCCTTAGTGGAAAAGGAAAGAACTGTATCATGAAACCTTGTCTTTACTGTCCCACCTGGTCAGTTACCAGTGCAACCACTCAAAAATCTACATCTGAGGGCAGTGCTTGGACCTCAGTCATGTATTAGTATAAAAGGATGGTTGCACCTGTGCATGGAGAATCCTTCTTCACACACGAAGATAACTGACTATTGTGTCAATACTAATCAGTGCTCCCAGCAAGCAGTGGGGCTTTTCCAGAGGCAGCAGAAGTGCTTTTGCTCTACCCTTGTTACCTGCTGCTGCGAGGGGCTGTCAGCAGCCAAGCTGTTCACCGTTCCCAAAGCAAACACAGTGATATCCCAAGGCACTGATAGAAGGAGGCTGAAGGCCTGACATGTTCAGGTAACCTGTAACTGGTTGAGAGGCCACTGACTGAGCATCCCAGCATCAGACAAAATCCAAAGCAGTCTCACTGCCTTGGCAAGATAACCTGTCACCACTGACCTCAGCCAAAGGAAATAAAGCTGTCCATGCTAATTCCAAGTGAATTCCAGGGAAAAAAAAATCCAGAAAAACTCTTAAGCAAATCTAATAATATCTTTTGAACCTGCTGCAATTTGCCACTCCTCATCCATTAGACCTTACCCCAAACCAGTTAATGCCACCCAACACCAGTGGCTCTGGCAGGGGGCTGCACTATTTCTCTCCCTGAACCCTTGGTCACTTACTATGACCAAGTTAAAGAAAGTCTTAGACATAACAAGGGTGAACCCAAGCCCAATACAGAAAGAAACAAGATGTGTGTCACAGAAGTTAAGCCTTTATATTGCTCTCTGCTCCAATAAGGTCTGTGCTCTGACAGTTGTGCTGGGATAGAACCACCACCCAGGAGTTAGACTTCTATAGGAGTGGAGAAGGGAACAGTCTTGCTCAAAATATCTAGCTGGGTACTCCATCTCAAGAAGAAAAGCACAATCACATTTGGGGGGGGGGGCGGGGGGAAGTTGCTACTATTTGTTTTTGTTTTAATATTCTGTTATGCACAAAGTTAATAGTTAACCACCTAGGTCCACATGGTATGTTTGGTAGTAGGGAGGGTGTGAATGAAGAAGATTAAGGGTTGTAGAAACACAGTCGTGAAACTTTTCCGCTGATTTGTATGAATGTCCTGGTGGTTTTATCCATGCTTCTTCCTTTTTGTCTTTTTTTATTTTTTTTTAGGGGAGAATATGTTGGATGCAATCCTGGTCCCTCCGAGATGAATGGAAAAGAACGTTGACTCACTTTGTGTGGGCACTGTGGAAGAAAGTGGTGGGATTTTTTTTTTCAGGGAGAACTGAAATAACAGGCTGGATGGACCGGCGTAGTGAAAGACGACGGAGACCGCTGTGCAAAAGTGGTTGGCGGTGTTGTGATTTTTTTTTAAAAAAAAAAGAAACTAGGGCAGAGAAAATATTGTAGGTGGCTTGCAACTTCACTAGGGGTTGGAGATGGCAGGCTGAGCACAGCCATTTTGGAAAGCTGAGGAAACGGGACAGAGTGCCACTGAGTAGTCACGGTGTTGAGCTGGGAATACGAGGAGCCATGGTTTATTCCCACTCCTAGTGGCAAACAGAGGTTTGTGCCAGGCAAATCATTGTCCCTACCCTGCCTTCTCCAAGTCCCTTTTCCATGTCTGTTCCTCAGGATTGCCCTGCAGGGCAAAGCAACATTTCTGACTCCATTTCTCAAAGTATGGTTTAGCTAGAAAGCCCCGAATTGTTTTAGACCCACTCTTCCTTCACCTTGCCAGTGGCCACTGTGCTGCTGGGGCTTTCACCCTCCATCCAACCATCACAACCCCCTTGCTCAACCATGTGGCCCTATCCATGGCAGCTCACACCATGCACTCAGGGATCCTGACTTCACTCCTGGCAGCACTGACTTGGAGAAGTCCTCAACAGTCTCCTGGAGCAAGGCTGTGTATTCTCACTTCTGGCAAATTCATGTGATGTATTTGCTGTCCAGTTCTCATCCCCTCCTGTTGTAATATAAACAGTAAATAATGAATAGAAATGGCAGACATTCAGTACAGCCAAACGTTATCCAGTCCATAAAACACAAACAGAAACAACAAAGAGATGTTCCACTGCATAATTACAACCGGAAATATTTCAGGCATTTAGTAGCGTGAAGTAATATCAATAAAAAGACAGAATGATCTCTGGAGCCTAAAAATAAATAAATATTTGTTTGAAAACCAATAATTTCATAGATTATGTTCACAGTCTCTTCAAAGAGGCTGGATATTTACTGGTTGAGCCAGAGACCTGTGGCTTGGCCGTGGGCAAAGCTGCTGAGGAGGTGATGTGCTGTAGGCAATTTATACTTTGCCCTTAGTCCCAGTTTCAGGGCACGATTCTGCCTGCAAGCCACTGCCTGAGAACCACTTCTTTGCACCAACATTATCCAGCCTTTTGACCTCAACAGACTGTACCTCTCTCTTCCATCAAATAAGCAGAAATTTCTGTCCAGTGTTCCTGATCCCATGCTTTCCCAGCACTTGAGGACCGTGTCACACAGCCCCAACAAACAACTTGGCACAGCCCCACAGTCAACCACATGAATAAGAGAACATCTCCATTTTGGTGACTTAACATATCTGCGACTTGTTAGTGCAGTCAGACAGTTTGAGGTCCCTGAGAAAGAGGATAGCAGGAAGAAAGCTGAGACATACCAAACCTCTGAGCAGGGAACATTATTTGTTCCCTCTTCGTGTTTGACAGCCTTCAGGACAAACAAGGAGCAAAGAGTAGACTGCATTGACTCTTGTGGCAGGGCTGAACTCTGCCTACTGGAAATCATTACATTTTTAAAATATATACTGTGGCAATTTATTGGTACCCCATACCAGATCCATGCATTTTTCATGGCCACAAAAACAGTAACAAACTTGTAATTATTTTTTTTTTAATCAGCACAGGAGGAGCAGGTTTGTTGTGATCCTGCTGGGGACCCACGTCAGATCAGCCTGTTCCCAAAGGACTGTACCCCATGGAAGGGACACACACTGGAGCAGTTCATGAAGAACTGTAGCCCACAGGAAGGGCTCAAGTTGGAGAAGTTTGTGGAGGACTGTCTCCTGTGGATGGGACCCCACACTGGAGCAGGGGAAGAGTGTGAGTGGTCCTCCCACTGAGGAGGAAGGAGCAGCAGAGACAACATGGGATGAATCGACCACAGACCCCATTTCCCATCTCCCTGTGCCTCTGAGAGAGAGGAGGTAGAGAAAATTGAGTGTGAAGTTGAGGCCTTGAAGAAGGAAGGGTAGGGGAAGGTGTTTTAAGATTTGCTTTAATTTTCCCCAAGTTGAACCTGTTTTGTCCAAGATGGTAATTGGAGAGTGATTTCTCCCTGTCCTTATCTCAACCAAGCCCATCCCTTTATTTTTTGTCTCCCCTGTCCAGTTGAGGAGGGGAGTGATAGTGGTTTGGCTGACATCTGGCATCCAGCCAGAGTCAACCCACCACACACATAAAAAAGTCAACACTATCCACTCCTGGGTGACACCAACACAGTCTTGCTATCTTAACTGCATTAATATCAGAAACCTCCTTCACTGGTTAGGTCAGCAGTCACATCTCTTCAGTTCCTATCATAGAGTAGGGTATGCTCAATTTATTCAGGTTCCAGCAAGTCATCTTCCCGGGAATAGTAGATTTTTATCAACACAGAAGAAATGTAATTCCCTTATCATAAAAGATAGGCAGGCTGTGTCTTAGAGATTACTGCTGTGATGAACTCTACACTTCAGTATGAACTAAGATACTATGTCCATTCTGAAAATATATAAATAAGATGTAGGGAAAGATCCTTAGCAGCTTAGAGCATTGTAGCTCTGTTGATTTTAGTGAGCTATATTAATTTACATGAAATGTAGATTCAGCCCTGCATTTCCAGTGCATCCTTCTCAGATGGATAGGAAGAAAGTAGAGAGAACACAAGAAGAGGTAACACTCCAGTGTTACCAGTCCCTCAAACTGAGTATTAATCAAGATTACACAGACATAAAACAGAGAGTAAAATCCTAATCTTATTTCTGATGGTGTATATTCATTTCTTTGGATTATTTTTTGTTTTCTCCTCTGGGTTAGGCACAGGTGCATAGGATCTAGACAACATCTTTAAGGCTTCCTCTAATTCAACATCTAATAGTGCTGATCAGTTACTGATTTAAAAGGGGCAGAAGTCATCAAGTAACTGATGCCTTATCTGCAAGAAACAATTCTCTTGATAGAAGTGTCTGAGTAGCACAAACCCAATTATTATTTCCAGTAACTTTTAACTAAAGAAAAATGCATCTCTGAAAAATAGGAATCTAATTCCCAGTGATCAAACCTCATAACTCAACTGTTTTGTTCAGTTTCAATAATTTACAGCCTTTCCCTTGGAGAAGGCTATGTGCAGTGATCAGACTGGTCATCAAATTAGGTAAGGTGAACTTTCCAACACTCTTAATTAACTGTCCCATGCCCATTGGTTTGTGGCTAATAAGAGCTAGGATGAACTAGGATGCTGAAAAATATAAAAAAAAGCACTGTTATCTACAGCTGATAGACTCAGTCTGTTTTCTAAAGCTGTTTGTCCTCCTTCCCTGAAGAGTTAGACCCAATTTCCTGGATTTCACCTAAAGATTTGAGGCTGAAAGACAGACAACAGCGAACCACTGTGGACACCAAATCCCATCCATGGAAATCACAGGCAGCCATCTGGCTGTCTCCCTGGCTGCTTATCCCATGTCCTCAGCACACCTTGCTTTTCCATCTTGCCCACTGGAAATCTTTGATCCACAAATGCTGTAGAAGATGCCAAAAGCTCGACAGTGTTCTGCTATGTTTCAGTGGTGAATTGTGGAAAAGACTGGTAGGAAAGAATTTTTTGATGAAAGGTTACAGCACCATTCCTTTGTAAGAAGCTTTAGGACGATAACACTGAGGATGGTTGCCCTTGCCCATCTTCCCTGAGTCCTCAGAGGTGACAGCTGTAAATCAGAAAGAGCAATTCCAAGGAGGTGGTGCTACCATTTCTCCTCTTTTTCTCTTTGTGAGCAATAAACACCAGGCCTGACTTGTCTTCTCCCAGAGAGGTGAATGATCTAAAACTGTAGCTAAATCATAAAGAAAAGAGTACTATGGGCAAATGGGCCTCAATAAAAAGAGCTGTTCTGGAATTATGAAATTCCTCAAGCAGTTTTGTAGAAAACACACATTAAGCAGCCATCAGCCCAAGATGAAACACAAATTAAGAGTGAGGTAATTATTTTCTGGAAGAAAATGTATTGTGAGTACTTTTACTTTTCTGAGAAAAGCAAGTTAAGTCTCTTAAGATAAATTCAAGCTCCCCTGTACTTGTATGTTACATGACATCTGTGCAGATTGAAGGCATTTATAAACAATCCAACAGTTTGCATTAATATTTGCAGAATCCTGGTAAGGTTATTACCTCTGAGATAGTGAATTACAGGACAGTGCCCTAACAAATAATCCTTGCATTGGAACAGCTCAGAACACCGTGTGGGTTCAGTGGAGCCGCAAAATTTTGTTCTGAAAGATCAAATTCAGACTTCAGTTAATTCTTGCCAAACCCACTGATAACAAGGTAGAAGCACGGCTTCAGGTGTAAAGGAATGCATAGACATGGATTAAATCAGAGAGATGTCTGCTTTGTAGCCCTTTAATAACACTGTTTCTCTGCCTCTTTAGTACATCCATCACATTCATTTTATATGGTCAGATGGTACAAGCTGTAATGTCTTGAAACTTACTTGGTTTTTTCTGACTAATTTATGATCAACCTGGTAATGTTTTTAGTTACCTGTATTTGATTGCTTTTCTTGTCTCCAGATTTTCTCTCTGAGACTCCTTGTATTTAAACAGATTATAAGTCTGAACTCACACTTTGTGACACCCATTTTGTGTATCCCCAGAGGCCTATAAGGTGCAGATATCTACATCCAGGCTAGTTGTTCTTTACAGTCAGTGGAAGGAATCAGGCACTTACAGGATGTGATTTGTATGACCTATTTTAGACCTACATTAGATGGAACCAATCACAGCCTTGATGTGCCTATTTTGCCTTCTGTGGATCCAGAGAAAGCCTGGAATGGCTTATTTAGCTGTGGATATTTGCAGTTGAGATGCCTACACCATAGATATCTATATAATGTTAGATGGATCATATCTTGGTTTGATAGCCCTGTTGTAAAACCAGTGTAGCTTTCCAGAAAGAGAACACACTCTTTGGTGAAGGCATTAATCCTACTGAATTTGACTTTTTTTTCTTCCTTCTGATATTCATCCCCAAATACTCTTCATTGTTAAGAGAAAATGATGGTTCGGTGTATTTTTGAAATTTCTTCTTACATGTGATTTTCCTTTTTCATTCTTCCTCTTAGTAATGCTGTTAAACAACGAATCAAAAAGAACTAGCAAAAACAACTCTCCACTTTCTACAGAGGATCTGATGATGGGTTAGTCAGAGAAATGCTGGCTTGGATCTGTATACTAGACGTAAGGAATTTATGCTGGAGAGTTGGTTTTCCATTCTAATATACAATTGCTTTTAAATAATTCCTAGGCTCTGGAGAACAAGAGGGTGAGGCTATCCATGTTTTCCTATGGCTCACCATTTTCTGAATCCTGAATTTCTCATTAGGATGAGGCACATCCTAATGTAGCAAACTTTTCTCTCTGTCTGTAGAGATATAGCTCATAACAGTTTATTGGGACAGAGTTCATATAGTCATGGACACAGACCCTCTCTAATTCAATGCTTGTACCTTACAGGACCTAAACTGCACTGATGATGGAGCCCAAGGAATTTACAAAGAAGCAACACAACGAGGTGAATAGCAGGTTGTTTCAAAGAGCAGACCGGAGACACTTTCCCTTGCAACTCAGGCATGATATTAGAAGGAAGAAGGAACACAAGAAATAAATCAAATCATCAGCATTGCAAAGCCAAGTAAAAGTCCAGAGGAATAAGAAATAAGGCAGATATATTAACCTGCTTACATAGGACTTGGTTAGGAAAAGTATCTAGATTTTCAATGCGAAATTGCAGATACCCAATGCAAAAGTTACCTCTATCTCAGCACATGACAGTGAAAGCAAGAAATCCATCAAAGGCACAGACAGAGGACAAATAACTTCAAAACCAGACCTTCACTGAATCCTTTTATGTCCTGAGGTTCCCCATCAGCAGTGGTTGTCACCGTTGATGATTACAACCCCTTTCCTCAAGGGCTCTGAGATCTGCACATTTAAATTACTGTATGAAATAGACCTTATCACTTTGCACAGATTTGGTGACAGGAGGTTTCATTGCAAACCTTATCCAGTACAATACTGTACACTCTTATTTCTACATGAACAACAGGTTCTTGAATATGTTCTTTGAAACTGTTTAAGAAGCAAACACTTAAAATGCCTTTTTAAATATCAGCCCTGGCAATCAAAAAAAAAAAAAAGGGAAAAAAAAAAGGCAAATTTTAATCTAAATTAGAGCAAAATTGCTCAGGCATTCTGAAGTTTATGTGCAAATAGATCTTCACAGCAAAATGGAAAAATAGTTTGCTTTAGATTTTTAGGTCTCTAAAAATTTGTTACGGATATTTTTGAGAATGTGCTGACCAGCACTGGGGGTAAGACCCCACAATGCCCTTTGAATAAAGAAAGCTTTGGTTTCAGCTGACTCTGCTCTGGTTTAGCACCCAAGAGACAGCTCATGATGGTGGTTCACCTTACTTCATTTTTCTTTAATGGGCTACCAAAAGCCTGTACACAAAGCCAAATGTTAACATTTCTAGACTGACATTAACTGTCACAATACATAATTTCTGGCTCTGGGCACTCCCCTTTTTTATTTTCTCTCTTCATCTTGCCCGAATACCCTCACCCCAGTCAGAGAAAAAGATGTAGCTACCTGCAAATGTTAGATGATATCAGACAAGGAACAACTGGGCTACTCACACTTCCCAGGGAAAGTGGAACCATTAGAACTGCACAGTTTTCTAAAGGCTGTGCCACTGGTTGGGTTACAGATCTGTAGGTGGCTTTTTCTCTCCATTTGCCCTACCTTTTGTCCCAGATATTTAAGGCTGAGCTTGCACTCACTGCAATGGGCTTTGTTTTGTAGGAACTCGAGGGCCATGTTACTTACTAAAAATAAAGCTGCCCTGGCACTCCTGGTGAGCATATTAATCACCAAAATTTGTTTTGGCACATACCTTTGTTTTGGGATGAGGAAAACATGGTGTGAATTTGACTTCGTTTCACTGTATTACTGAATGACTCCATTTCCTTTTGGTAGGTTTTATTCCAACTGAATTATTTTCTCCAAACTGCTTTTGTTTTAAAGCTGCTTTCTTTTTGCTGAAGAAACAATAAAATGATTGAAAGAAACCCTCTAACTCAGAATAAAATGTTCCAAGTGAGGTCATAATACGAAATATATTTTTAATATAGTTCTCTTTGAGATTTTTTTTTTTTTGAATGACAAATTAATCCAGTATCAATCAGTCATAAGACTCTCCTCCCACTCCCTGCATGGGACTGCAGGCCGATGCAATGAGACCTGCGGCGTTTTACGCTCACTTCTGTTTGAACAAACACAATTAAAGGGCGAAGTAAAATACAGGGCAGCAGGGTATCAGGGCTTTTGTCTTTAGGGGTGATATCTGTGCACTGCCTATACAATTTGGGCAGGAGGCCAGCAGCCAGAGTTGACACAGCTGGCCTCTAGAGGTAGTCTTGCTTTTCCGCAGTGTAAACTACGATAAGGTCTATGTTGCAAAGGTCTATGCGGGGACTGAAACAGATTATCGCGGCGTATTTGGGAATTAAAACCAACATCAATGCAATTCCTGCCATTTGCTGCACTGAGTACATTCAAATGCAGTTGAGAACATGGCCTGGCATCATTTCCTGCCTGGGAATTTCCTATTTGTTCATGTTTTTATGCCCTCAGGGAGAGAGCCTAGAGCATATTAAGAGGTTTAATAGATACCAGCAATTACAGGTTACATTTGTAATAGTTTACATGTTCTAAACAAGCTTCTGCCAATAAATTCCACCAATTAATCCTAATGTCCTAAAGCAAAATTTGCTGCCTAAAACACAATATTTAACTTTTTTCTTGAGCTTTTGGATGACTTTTTTCAACTTCTGACCCTCGCTTTTAAAAATGGGAATGTGTGTATGGTGGAAAATGTGCCACAGGACTTCAGTTGACATGAAAGAGCTACATCATCTTGAGCTGCAGAGAAGCAACTTCATTGGTAAAATGCATGAGTAATTATGTGGCATAATTACATGGTCTATCCAGGTAACTGCATGTGAAATTGAGCGTGGTGTCATGTGCTAATGAGGATTACAGCTACACTTAAATTTTTGTGTTTATGATTGCATTGATTAAGATACTTTAAGCCTGCTCTTAATAGTAAGGGCTAGTCAATTGTCTGGTCTAACTACTCCCAGCAGGATGAAAATCTACCATCACAGAAGTTTAGCACAAGGCCTTTTCATCACTGATATTTTTCAAGCAGAAATTAAATGTGAGCTCATTCTCCTCCCACTGTTGTTCCAGTTATTCTGTGAAAGGATGCCTAGCAATGATCCATTTCTCTTGTGCCAGTGGAAATCAGGAATAAACAGGAGAAATCAGGAAAATCGCTGAGGTCCTGCTCCCTCTGTCCTGTGTCAATAGGCTGCGCACAGAATGGGAGATAAAGCCTGTCCTGTACAAGCTGGGTGTTTAGTGCTGACATATCAGAGTGGTACACAGATGGTTATCCTGTTGCCTCAGGGAGGGAGCAGGAGGAAGGCCTGGTAGACCTGCCCTGCCATGGTTTTGCTCCTCACAGTGGCAGAAGGTACGTAGAGCATCTCTCAGAATGCTGTTGCCCGTGTTATTTTGATACATTGTGGAGCCCCAAGGGTTGGTTTGAAGCTAGGTGCTCTGCATAGATCCTGCAGAGGCCACTGTCCCCAAAGGACCTGCAGCATAACCTGCTTCCCAGTGGTTGGAGTCACTTGCAATAACCATCATATCTGGGGGGCCTTCTCCCCTACATCAGAGCGGAGGCATGAACTGCATCACCACCCATGTGTAACAGCAGCCCTTCTCCACACCCATCTGCCCTCCTGTCTTCCCTACACTCTCTCATCAAGCACTGGAAAGCAAGGAAGGCTTCACAGCAACAGCAAGGGCTGGTCAAGTGACCCTTCTTGCATCCAGTATTACCTATTGCTATCACCCACCCTCTGTGGCTACGGGAAGGCTGAGTAGTCCAGGAGAGTAGGTGGAGGGGATGTGCCTGACCAAGGAAATTAGAGACATATTAAAGGCTCATTTACAAGGAAGGTGAGATCATACCCGAGCACAGCACCTGGCCTTTCTTGCAAGTTTATAATACTGACACCTGCTAACACTGAAAAAAGTACCCCATTATGAAAATGATTTCACCCACACTCACAGTCTCACAGTTGTCTTTCCTTTCACTGGAAAGGGTACATTAGCACCAAAATCTTCTGCTGCTGTTTTCCCACTGGCTACAGTAATACTGGAATCAAGCCTAAATGTGAATATAATTGAGAACTCTTTTGAATAAAATTATCTCATTCAGACATACTGGTTCTAGGAAGTCAGGCTAATGCAATCATTACAGTGGGAGTCTCGAAGTCCAGGGCTGCTTACCTCTCCCCCTGATTTGCCTGCTGACTTGTTTTATGAGTTTAGAAGCAACTTAACTCTTCTGTGATTCGTTTCTTTCAGCTGGAAGATGGATATGATAATGTTTGTTTATTTCAATTAAGTCTTGAGTGGTTTAAAAGGGATTAATTAACCTCCATCAGGCATCTTTGAAAGGTACTAATGCATAGTGTTAATAATACTATAATAACCATAAAGATGAGGAGGGGGAGGACATTTGAGAAGAAGTTGCAAAGTTTTAAGCTTAGAGGTGTTGTAAATAGGAAGGGCAGACAGTATTTTGATGAGTGGGAATAGAGAAGCTACTACTGTCATCTAGTTCAGTCTTGAGAAAGACAAGTCAGATTTTGTGTATTTATCAGTGAATCACGTGTGTTCTTGTTATTCCTTAGCTGCTAATTCATTCCATCTAGTTGGGGAATGTCTACATCTATTCTCATAAAATCCCATTCATACCTTTCACTATTTCAAAGTAATTATCCTGGCCCAAATTTGGGTGTACTATCTACAGTTAATCCTTTCAAGGGTATCTTACACTGTTAATACATCCAATGCACAGTGCTTAGGAAAACAGACCTTGAAAGAGCATTGGATTTGCAGCCTACTCATGGCCAGCATGGGTTTTTTTTTCCCCAGCACAAATTTGCATTTTGGGAGCTGAAAGTCTGAGCTGATAGTCTAAGTCACTCGAAGCAAATCACTTCAATTTCTCTGAAAGCAACTGAAATACACCCATTCACAATAACCAAAGCTCTAACCTGCTTTGATAATTAACAGCTGTGTCTGTGTCAAAAAAAATGTATGGTGTGAAACTGTACTTATTTTGTGTATTTTTAACCAAATAATTTAGTGTTAAACTCAGTCCTCATGTACAACCGTGAAAAAGCACCTGAGGGCAGAGTTGATTCTTGTCATAAATGTCATCAGCCTTTTTCTATAGCTTCCAGTGGAAAGCATAAATCTGAGGACCCTTAGGCTATAAGATCTATGTCTTTCCATGAGTAAGCTTGGAGGAAACGGTGCTCCAAAGGTAGAGTTTGTGAGTGCTGGTGTGTGTCACCAAGTTATCGTTTGTCAGTGTTTTCTGAGGACTAAGCATTATAATGTCATTGCATTTATGGGTTATATCCATAATGACTAGAGCCTTGATATAGCCCTGTTTGGAATAGAGGCCAATACACAACTAAACTAAAAATTATCACCATTCTCTGTGCAGTTGACACTTTCACCACGTCATCAATAAGATAAATAAAACAAGAACCAAAGTTCTTGGGAGGCAGCTCACTTACCAGTCCTTTTCCATGGAAAGATTGTCATAGTGCTGAACACCTTCTATGTAACAGCTCCCTCCTCTGTGGAGGAGCTATTCCTCTCCCAATATTAGTTTCTTTTAATTAGACTCTATCAGTCCCCAAATACACCACTGTTTCTCATCTGTATGCAGCTTCCACACTTTTCCTTGGTGGATTTATTACAAATCCAGTATTGGTGGTATTTCAGTCTTTGCAGCAAGTAGCTGTTTCTAAGTATTGCTCCTAGGGAACTTGTGGTAATGTCTTCAAAAGCACCTAAGAGGCCAAGTTCCACTTTCAGTGGTGAGCAAGGTGCAGACAGCCATTTCAACATCTGCCCCCCGCACTATGGAAGTGCAGAAATCTCCCAGCTTTTGGTCACACTGGGCTGCTGAAGAGAAACTCATGTTCACAGAGCCTTCTGGATATCTCCTGCCTCATCTGCATTCATTCAATATCCCTATGGCAACTGCAGCAGCAATTGCTCACTTCAAATAGTCATCTTAGGACGGTGTTAAGTCATTTCTTCTTTTAACTAATTTAGCAACTGAAAAAAAAAGAAAACAATCAAGGAACATCAGTGACCCAATGGGTCCTTGGAAACAACACACAACTACTTAACAGGACCAGGAGATATCCAATGACTGCTGCTTGGAACAACTAGCCATTTCATGGACAATGTTTGCTCAAATTCTCAGGTCTTCACAGTTTGCAGAGGTTTATGGTGTTTTGTTTTGAAGATCCATAGCTCAGTCGCCAGTGTCAGCAAATGTGAAGTCAGTCAGACCACTACAAGGCCTCTACACCACTTTAAATCCAATTTCATTTAATCACGTCAAGATAATGGAGTCACATCAGAGATATAAAAAATGCCTACATTTTCGAGGTCACTTCCAACCTGGGTTATTCTGTGATTCTATGATTTTGATTTTTCCTAGATACAATTTTCCAAGTTGGTCTCACTTGGGTTGGCACATTTGGGTTGCACTCACCCCCAGTCTGCTCAGATTTCAAGTTGAGTGCTACACATGAACGTGCAACAGGTCACAAAATTGTAAGCTTAGCTTAAAGGTTAAAAGGTTTTAAAATAGCGATGTATCTCTTCTTGAGAAATTGTGGCTTTATGCAACACAATGACCTTTGTAACACTTACTAGTAAATTTGGCCAAAAGTTTGTAAAATACTGCCTGGTTTAGGACAAAGAAATGAATTAAAGTTTCTGTGTTTACTTCCTATCACAGCTTTATGGGAAAACATAACATCACACATGGTTCTTCCCAAGAAGATCAAGAGAAACTGTAAAAGGCAGGACTAGAAATCAAACTTTCCATTGATGCATGGGAAATCTGACTGGCAAAAACATTCAGATTTACTGAGAAGAAAATCTGAAGATACAAACATGGACTATGATTATGGAAAATATAAAGTTTGCTTAATTCAGAACTGAGAAATGTTGACAATTTTAACTATTTCACACATTAAATTTTCTTATTTTATAGTTGTATGTAAACACTAAAAGTTACAATACAGAAATACCTGCTTTTGCAAATTTATATTTTAAAATATATTATTTCTCATTAATTTCCTTTTCATATTATTTTAAACACTATATTTCTTTATGAGTTATATCAGAAAAGAGAAAAGTAATATATACAGATATGTACATACTTTTATAATCAACATATGTTTAATTAAATTGTATTTTGCAGTGAGGTCAGTCTCCTGCTTCAGAAGCTTTCCTGAAAAATATATTTGTGTGGATGAATCATTTTAAGATTCAGAAGTCAGTAGAAGTTGACAGAGGCTTTTCACATGAAATATTACACAAACTTATGAACATCAAAATTATATGGCAGGAACTGTTCTATTGAGCACTACAGTCACTTTCCCAGGATCAGATCAATACATTTTCTGTCAAAGGAAAAAAAAAATCTACTAAAACAACCAGGAAATGTTTTGCAAGAAAATGCTATGTTTTATACAGCTAACAATGCAATTCCACAGCAACACACACAGGCTCTAACATGCTTTCTGATGCATTTTGGTTCTGATCACAAAGGCAACTGTGCAAGCTCTTCCCATAACTTGGTTCAATCCCATTTAAAACACGCAAAAGGCTTGTCTTCAAAAACAGCTCTCAAGGTACAGCCAAACTCTGGAAACATTCTGCATATGCATAGCTTTTCAGGGGGGCTATAATTAAAGATTATTTGATCCCAGTGGATCTAGCCACGGTTGCAGAATTGTTTTAAAGACTTTTCATGTGTCAGCTGCAGCTCTTTATGCACAGCTCACATGGAGGCTTCTGAGTAGCTTTCAAAGAATGTCAAGACCTCTTTCTGTATGATATGATACACAAAGATAAAAGAAAGGGTTGATATTTCTTTGCTTTTACAGAAATTAGAGTTATTTGAAGGACCAGTCGTCATTTGCTCTCTTTGGCTTGGTAGACCTCTATTCCCACTCTCTAGCAGTCAATATTCCACTGTATCAGTAAAAATAATTGCTTTCCTGTGTTGCATTTAACATAATTGCATTGCAGTGATTGTAATGGGGTGCAGAAATAAAATAATTGTTGATTTGGGTCTTTCTTTCTTTCTCGGGTTGAAGAATGTGTTTGAACTGTACAAACCAGATTATTTGAGGCACGGATCCCTGTATGTTTAATTTAAATCTGGTAGATAGGAAATTAGCATTTTTTAAGTTCTCTGTTCTTCTAAATCTTTGTACAGGAAAGCTAAATGGAACTGTGACACCATATAACTTCAGGCACATATGTAACTCTGACAAAAGACAATCTCCTCAGATTCTGTTTATAGACAGTGAGAGGAGTGGAGCAACCACCAAAAGAAATCCAGAGTGGGTCCAGATCCAGGGGGAGCCTGTATGTCTCTTCACCACTTACAGAAAGAGCCGAAGGAGATGCTGCCTAAACTGAATACTCATCTAATTTGACTTGTTCTAGGCCTGATAATCTACATATTCAAAGGACCCAATCACTTAACAAAGAGGCATCAACAATAGAACTTAATCTCCCCATTCACAAACCCTTTGGTTATGAGTCTGTGCACAGGCCCACTTAGTCATTCATAGATCCTCCTTGAAAAACTGTGCCTAAAGTTCTACATTTGTAACCCAAATTAAAGCACACAACTGGATAACAATGCCTTTGTTTGTCCTTCACCTTTTGCAAGAGGCTTAAGGTGCATCATTGCTGCCTCTTTTAACAGATGCTCAGGGAAAGACATGCAGTGAGGACTTGTGAAGCACCCACAGAAGATCATAAGGGTCCATTCC
Organism: Lophotriccus pileatus; assembly: GCA_035583135.1. Taxonomy (NCBI): domain Eukaryota; kingdom Metazoa; phylum Chordata; class Aves; order Passeriformes; family Tyrannidae; genus Lophotriccus; species Lophotriccus pileatus. Next base: position 18,526,382 of record JAWWES010000001.1, read on the forward strand.
TTCAGTAATGTCACAGTCATCTACAAAACCCATTTTTGCACCTGGGTGATGCAGGCCATGGTGTGAGACACTCAGTGCTCCACTGGCTCACACTCTTCTCCTCGTATTATTGCAAGAAAGAGAGACGAAAAGAAACCAAGCCCTCCCTCGTGCTTTGCCCCTTCTGGGGACATCAGGAAAGTCATAATCTGCCTCAAGCATCCTTGGACAAGTTGCACCCAGCAATCTGCAGTACCATCTCATATCAGCCCACCTACAAATCAGGACTGGTTTCAGTAGAGACAACTATCCCAACCCTTAAAAACCCTTGTTTTTAAGCAATCCTGTGGCTGGTCCTGGAGTGACAGCAAAACTGAATGCTTGCGATAAATTTCAATTCAAATTCTTTTCAAACATTTCTTTTTGCAGAACTGTGAGGCTTCAAATTTTCATTATCTCTAGCCAAGAGGGAATGTAAAACGGCTTCAACAGGTGCACCAAAGAAGCAGTTCAGAATCCACCCATAACTCAACAGACACAAAGTAAATGCGTTCAATAAATATTTTATTTTGACACATAGTACATATTTGTACTTTAAGCAAATACTATAGCCAAAGGGATGCTTACAAAGACATTGACAAAAAAGAAATAGCAAAGCATAAAATTATAATTTTCCTGAACAGAGATATTTTTGTGCTTAGAAGAACTTTTATATTATTCATTGAGTGCCATTTATGTGCTCTGTACTGCTGAGAATGTATAGCCAGCCCTGGGATAAATATTTTCAGAGTCATCCAAGTGATTTGGAGACTAAGACCTACTGACTGTCAGTAGTTATTCGGTGCTTTTGATGGTGTTGCCTGTCTTGTGCAGTCCGCAGGGCTCCCTAACTAAACCCTTGAGGCCACTGAGACTTTCTGTTTGCTTCAAAGGCTCTGTGTCAGGTCTGCAAGGTGCTGTAAGACCTCTAAGAGGATGTGGGAACCTTTCTGGAACAACAGATTGTTTTGGACAATGAGAATTCTTTTATTGAGGATAACATCAAGCATTTTTAAGGAGATGACACTCACTGCTAAAATGCAAACAGCTGAGGGAGTGGCACTAGGATAGTTCTGCAGGTGCATTTTGTCCCTTCCAGTGAATTAAGAAAACCTACAAAAACAACATCCTAGTTTGCTTCAAACTGCTGCAGTCTTCACTCACACCTTATCCATGGAAACCTCAAGTAATCTCTGGCAAACCTGCAGCATCCTATCAAGATTAGCAAGGGGAAAAAAAATTACTCTCCTTGCTGTCTACTGGAATTTAAAAGAATGAGGGCTGCCTTTTGTTATGAAACACAACCTTGTGGGGATTCCAAGCTGAAGAGCATGAGTGCCTGAAAATACCAGAAAACTGTGGCTTAGCAAGAGAAATAGGGAGTGAGTGGAGAAGCCATCCTGTTGATTTTGGAAGGAGTGGCAAAAGTTCCACTGACTTCAGCTGGGCATGAGCCAGGACCACTGGGCATAAAACTCTTCTTGGCATGAATTCCCTCTTGCACATACAATACTGACGGGGGTCCTACGGACAAAATTTGATTGATTGTGGCACTCGGACATCACACAGAAATTGTTTCTTTGTGGTAGGGTTTGCCCACGTGTAGAGTCAGCACAAACAGGACTATGAGGGAATTGGATGGTACATAGACCTTGTTTTGTTCCTCTGCATCATTGAATTCCACCCTTGGAGAATAAGCAAGGAAGTCTACTTCTTGATGGTTAGTTTTCTGTTACAACACATGATTGATGACTGTTTTTAAAATATTTGCAAAGGCATGTGTTATACTAAAGAAAGGTGTTAGTTTGATGGTGCTGGGGAATGAAACCTTAGATTTAATCAGAGATAAGAAATAACCCTTTAATGCTTTCACAAAATCCCTGGTTGAAACAAAGATACAGCAGCATCCTATGGCTTCATCAGTCCCCAGCACTACAACTGTTTCCTAACAGATTTTTACAGAGCCAAATACAGAGGACAAAGATCAACGGGATGCTATTATCAAGCACCATGTGCTGGGAAACAGTAAATGCTGAAAGAGTCTGTGCTAGCATCCTTGTTGTATTATCTCTGCATCCATGGACAGTGAGAAAATGAGGACTTCTTAAAGAACATATAAAGAAATTGACATTCATCTTATTATTATGTGTCATGGTTTTGCTTTGTGCTGCTACAAGGTTAAAAATTGTTCCTTTTTTCCCTTGCCTGGTTTTGGGGGAGG
>JAWWES010000001.1:18528934-18576904 GCA_035583135.1 Lophotriccus pileatus
TAGGGGGAGGAGTTTTGGGTCTCCCCTGTGGTTTGGTCTCAACAAAACACTTGTGTCCCACTCAAACGCAGACATTATGCTAAAATACTACTTCGTCATACAGAAAGGAGTCTCAAAGTGGACTTGGAGAGTTGCCATATTGAAACTTTTGAATTTTGTAGGATATTGTTCCCGTCTTTGTTTCACACACGCACATACACACATGCCTGTTCAGAGGAAAGCTGACCAGCCAGCAATCCACAAAATTTCTCAGAGCACACGGAAATCCTGCAAAAGAAAAGAATTCATTCCATTGGCAAAGTATGTGTTTGGTTACTGCCACGAGAGAGCAGACTTCAGTCCAGGGATGACAACCTGGCAAAATCACACTCTGGGCTTACTTCAGTGTCATTGTAAAAGCTCTGAATGAAGCTGGAGAACAGAAGAGGTCACAACAATATTTTAGAAGAGAGTTTGTACTCTAACAAAAACAGCAACAAGATTTCACCAGCTGGGTCTTTTCTTGGGAAGACACTGAACTGTAACAGGGAAGGTAGCAAACACACAGTTTTTTAGCCAAAACCAAATAAGAACCTTGGAGAAAGTAGATTATTATTATTATTAATAGTAACAGGAAAATGCTTTAAAAATATTTGGGCCCTTTCATGAAACCATGGCAGTTGATTACATAAAAACTAGTTTTGAAGAAGGATTTTCTATCTGTTACTTGCCCTGAACTATAAAGGAGTACAGATGTGAGCAAACCCATTTTTCCTTGTTTAAAAGTGCAAAAGAGTTGTGTTCAGCACAAGGAGAGACACTGAAATAAGAAAAGTAATAAAATAAACTGGTGGGAACAGGCATGGGGGCAATTTCCATCCATGTGTTAGCAGGGTGAAAAAAAACAGCACAGGGAAAAGATAAAAAGAGAAGTGAAGGTGGCAGTTGAAATACGTGAAACAGAGTGTGCCCATATTCCTACCTGAATGTGTCTTGGAGTCCAAGGGATGTTCGTATTGTAAAGCATCTCAAATTATTGAACCAGCAGATAGCTAAAGTGATCCTCATCCTAGCTCCCAGTAAGTTTTTTGCAAATGCAATCGATATCCAATAGTTTCACTCCACATTTCATGTTTGTGTACACCGTATCTTAATGGTGTTACTTGGTTTTCCCTTCCCCCTTTCAGAAACAGGATCAAACATTCTGGAAATGGGCTTGACAATTAAATATTTGAATCCTTAGGTATATATGTTGTATTACCCGTGATCTTTCCTATGCTGAAAAGTCCAAATTTAAGAAAAACTGTTGTATTTTGGTCATGCTCAGCCCTGCGTGATGGGATGAACCTCACAAACATGCTGGGTGAATGTAAGTTTTGTGGAAGTGAACCTACTCCTGGCAATAACCTGTATTCAGACTTGCATGCTTACCCCATTTCCATATATTTAGCTCTTTCTGCTTGTAAAGTTGTGTGGACAATAGATTTCAGCCCATAAGTGTATTAACAAGCAGTTGGAACTGTGAAGACCTTATTTGTGTTGGTGGGCATTTACTTAGGTCGTTGTACCTGCTGAGAAAATGCTTGTCAACATGTATTGCAGCCCCACAATCTAACTTCACACAATTAGGTTCTGCCTGTACACTCCACAATGAAGCATTTCCATCCCCTGAAAAAGAGCTGCATGTGGAATCAAGCAAGCAGATATTTTTACCCATACCATTTTCCTCTTGCCAGAAAGCTGGTTGGATTTCATTTGCTTTTTGTTTGTTTGCATATTTGCTTGTTTGTTTGTTTTTATGAGACTGCCCATGGGGAAATGCCATTTACACTTAATATTTTATTTATTTATTTTGATAGTAAATGCAAACAATTCAGTGAAGGTAAACATTCTTATTGGTATACGTTGCACAAGAAATATGAAACATTTCTAATGAAATTTATTCATTTGAAATTGGAAGGTGAAGGGGTTCCTGTCAAGTGAAATGTGAAATACTAGGAGGATTTGTCCTTAAGGAAATAACACTTCCCACACCAGTTAACACTCTGTGTGGTAAGGAAAGGAAACAGAAGAGAGTGCATGGTCACAGCTTCTGCTCCACTCATCCACACATGCCTGTTACACCTGCATATGTAGATGCAAAGATGCTGAGCTCTAAATTACACCAATGCCAGCAGGATGGCAGAGCTTTGAGAACTGCCCTGCACTGATTGACATGAATGTGATGCTTTCCAATAGTTTTGTCAGCATTTGGTGCAGCGTTTGGTACATTCTCAGAGTGGGTTCACACAGCATCACTACTTTGTGAGGGCAGCCAGGGAGCAGCTTCACTTTTTGGGACAATTCAGCATCTTATTTCAGGCTTCTTTGTGAAATAGTGTATGCACAGAGTGCCTTAAAGAAATTCTTTTCAACTGCTTCCAGCTGACTGAGGAGTTGCACTGATGCACAACTGAACCACAAGTGTGAACATACAAGACTGAATTTCAGATTGGGCACAGATTCAGGTTCACAACACTGAGAACAGGTCAGTGAATTGAAACTCATGTGAACATCAAAAAACTGTCGTGATGGCTGGCTTTTGGGTTCCCTGAGCTGGTTCACGGGGTGCCCACAGGCACAGGGATGGTTCTAGGTGTATGTCTATAACTTCAGGGTGGAGAAAACTTGGTTTAATAAAATAAAACTTGGTTTTAAACATCTTCCACTGTCGCTCAGGAAGAGCCACTGTTCCTCTTTGTGCCTCAGTTTTCTACCTGTAAAGCAGACATAATAAAACCTACCTTCTTACCATTTGGAAATGAGCTGAACATACAATGCCTACACTTTGGAGTTAGTAGTAATCGCCATGGGTAATCTCCAGTAGTAAGCACCATGGGTAAAAGAATGGATACAGGGCTGGACTCTGGTTACTACTGAACCACAAGGTGGCTTAGATACAGACACACACTCCTATCTTTTCAGTGACTGAAGCCTGCAAGGACTTGTTGAGACCTCTGTGTTCCCTCACAGCTCACTAAAGCTAAAGCCAAATCCTTCTGCAAGTTTGCCACAAGCCCTTTGTGCCAAGCATTTTCTGTAGAAAGCCCAGTACCCCCATCTGCACGCTGTTGTTACTGTTTGCACACAGAGACATTGCTGTTACCTGTCACTTCAGCTGCTTGAGGTTCTTAATCTATCCCCTGCTCTACCATGGCATGTGCTGATGTGTGAATCTCCACATGCCACCCTGCTTGGTGGCCAGTGCTATTACTCCCCCTTGTAATGAGTTTTCTGTGATGGCCTTGTCCTTAAGGAAACATCTCTGACCCCATTAGCAAATGTCATATTTAACATTTCATCCTCAGGTAAAAATGGCTTTGAACCCCAAAAATATGAATAGCAGGAATATTTTCTTGTTACTGAAGTAGGGGGGAACCAGTTTTGGCACAGATGTGCCAGTGAGGAGCAATTTTTGTTTGGCTTTTGATGCTCTGCGTACCCACTCAGAAGCACAATGAGAAAAATATAAATAAAAATAATCTATGTAAAGTACATAAAACTATATAAGCAAATGTGATTATACAAAGCAATTCCCTCAATTCTTTCCAGTAACAAAAACTTGGGATGTAGCACTGGCTGAATGAGAAATCTCAGATCAGGTCTTCAGCCTAGTTGTTGCCATCTGTACTGCAAAATAAGAGATCCTGACAAGTATTTCCAAACTGATGATAGCAGAATATCCTGCTGTAATCAGTGGGCTCCATCACTGCTTTTCATGTCGTCAGGATGTCACTCGCTGATTGTAAAGTTTGGAGCAAGAAACGCGTCTCAACATAAAGGTCCAGCTTCACAAGGAAGACAGAGAAGTGACAGACCTTTGAAGCCAAAGTCACTTGGATCTGGGCAAGTCTCTTTGGAAGCACCAAGGTCATGCAGAGGCTTAAGCTTCTGTGCATGAACAGTTCCCTAAAAGTCAATCCATGATACATAAACCTCCCCTTGATTGGAACCTAGGTTTGGGTGTAAGGTGCTCCAGTACTTTTCAAAATAAGGCTTTTATACGTGCAGAAATCAACAGAGTGGAATCAACAGTCAGCCTGGAAATTTAAGAATGAAGGGGAAATAATAATTAACTCAATCTGAGTACTGCTGAACATGCATGACTTGAGTTCCTCTCAGTAGGACTTCAACAGAGTCACAGATTTAAAGTTGCTTTATGAACATCCAGTTCATCACAGACCATAAATCTCATCATAGATCTCTGCATGCCTTCTACAAGTTCAATCTGAAAAAAAAATGCAGACAGGGCTATGCAAACCACCAATTTTTCAAATTGTAGATGTTAAAAAAAAAAGAAAAGAAAAGAAAAGAAAGAAAGGGACAACAGATCATTTGTGTTAACCTGGATTAATTATTTTTCAAAAACTTACATTGAAGTAAATCGACATTGAAGGCTGGGAAAGTGCACTAAAAATGCTAAAGCATTTTAAAAATTGAATTTTTGCATGCAAACAGAGGCACTTATGCCTTCCCTTCCTTTCACACCCATAAATGCAAATCCCCAAACCAGCAATTGACAAAACTCATTATTTGAAACGAAATGGCCTAGTATTTTCAAACTGATTTTTGCTGACAGGGTTAAAATGTAAAATGTGGATCAGCTCCACCACTTACCTTTTACAAAACTACAAGGAGAGACAGCATTGCAAGCACTGAAGGCTGTAACTTCTACTGATGCAGAGACCTCAACACAAACAAATGCTTATGCTAGAGCTGCAGACAGTCAGAACAAGGGGAAGGTACACCCACCATGGGTGTTTGAGGGCTGAACCAAAGAGGGTTGGCAGACAGACTCCAGTGTGGCATTTGCCTGCTTTATAAAGTATCCTCCTTGCTACAGCACTGGCACTGGGGAAAGTCACAAGAACCTGCTGACTTCAGGGAAAATCCCCGTTAAGAGGGCATGCAGGAAGGCACACCGTATATTTTAAAAGAGCTAGTTCTTACAGACTGGTCTGCCAACAATTCTCAGGTTGGAGCAGGCAGGAGCAGGAGAACGTGCCCTTCTTAAGTTTCATCTTCTTCTCCATTTGACCCTAGTGGGACAGAAACAATGCAACGTTCTGATTTCATTTCCTCTCACTAGGCCTCTCACCTGGATGCACTGAAGTGGTGCACAGCCTTGCTCCTGGAAGAATATTTATAGTGGGTGGCACTAGTCCACAACACGAATTTTTATTCCTTCTTTTTTTTTTTTCCCCCCCTCCTGGAAGGCCTCAAGATCCATCCTGTTTTGCTCCCCACTCTACATCTTTCTTCAAAGCTGATAATTTTAATTGCAAAAGCAATGCCTCCAAAAGGGAAGGCTAGATGTGTTTGTGCTCCATACAGGCTGCTGTATTTGTGTACCACTGCATTGGATGCTTCTCCTCTCTTTGACAGGAGCTGAGCTCTGTGTCCTCTGTCTTTGCTATGTCACATGGCTACCACCTGAAGGACAAAAATTCTGATCTCTGCCTCTTTGAAGCCTCTCCCTTGCAGAGATGAACAAGATCCCTAGTATTACATCTGCAGTGCTCCGTATTTCCCTAGAAATAACAAGTTAAGAGTCAAATACCATGTATTTGAGTAGTTCAGTGACTAATGCGTGCTCTTGTTATTTAGGGTCAAATGGTCACTGGCTTTATTTACTTTACAAGTGGCAGCAGCACCGTGCAGCCAAAGGAGTGTGCTGTGGTCTCAAAATGAACACCACTCCAGGCATGGCAGTGGGGCAGTGAGACATGCCTCTGGGAAGCTCACTAAGCTGTAAGAATTCATGCTCAGACCTAATGGGTGCTGCTCTTTCACTTGAGTCACTGCAAGGACTTGCCACTTGTCAAGCACAGACTCAGTGACATCCTCTTCAGCTAAGCAGTGGATTTAGCAGGATAAGGACTTTTTGCTCCTTGATTGTCCTTGTTCTTCTAGACAGAAGTAAATACATATTTCTGAGGTAGCTCTAAAGTCTCTAGTGGTATACTGGAGGTTGGAGGAGGACATTAGAAGACAGTTGTAGTTTCTGTACAGCACAATGAACATTTATAGAAAAGGGAAAACAAGCAAACAATCAAATAAACATTTGAAAAATAACAGAAGCAGAGATAGGAAAAAGGGGCCCTTGGGTGGAGGAGGGAGAAAGCTACTTGATAGTACTAAACTGCAATAAGGGGAAAACAATCTAAAATTGAAAAATTAGTTCCAATTACATTTTATGCTTAAAGCAGTTAAATATTATTGCAGTTTACATGCGAGATAAAGCAGTAACTGTAAAAAATTGGAAGGGTGGCATTGAGGGAAAGCTGCTATCCTTTGGCCCAGCTTTTAATGGGGACTTTTTCAGTAAGTCTGAAGGGATCCCAAGTTACTGGGTCCAAATGACAGACCCGCTGCTCTAATGTGTTGCTGGCTATGGGAACTGATTTGCTTGTGCTAGATTAACTCAAAGGGCTACATAACCTCAGGTGAGCAGGTCTGACCCGATCTACATATTTTCTGTGATGCAGTATACTTGTATAAACACAAGGAAAACCTACTGAGTTCAGAGATTAGCAGACAAGTGCTTCGTTACTCTAGACAGTGTACATTTCCCATACACTAGTATGTTTAGTTAATATATATTAGTTTAATGTCTTGCAGAATCAGCAGCAGTTTTTTACAGAGATGATAGACTCAGATGGATGTTGATGTTCTGGCTAACCTATTACTCAATTCTTCGGAAACAGGAAAAAACAGTAAATAGCTCCTCAAGGTGTAGTAATATTTCTCTGAAAAAGGGAAGCACTATGAAAGAGAAATCTCAGAGCAACAGAGAAAGAAATGTATGGAGCAATGCACTGCAAGTTAGAAGCTCAGATTTGATTTTTGACTTTCCTGCTTCCACACCATGAGACTCCTGGCAAATCAATTCACCTGTCTGTTCCCCTTCCTACTCTCTTGTCTAACTCCTCAAATGAAACAGTTAGCAGCTTAGGCCAGAGGTTGCTTGTAGGATCTAATGTTCTTAGTGTCTGGTTCTGTTACAGAGTTGCAGTTGTTTTTTACTAACTAGTAAAAAGAGACAATTAAAGAAAAAAAAAAGAAAAACAGCTGGTAGGAGACAGTGGGGATCAGATACACAGGTATAGAAAGAGAACATTCAGAAGCAGCATCGCAGAATTATGAACAAAACACCCTGATTATTCTAATGTTGTGAAAGCACAGGAGTAAGGAATAAGAACAAAGAAATATAGTCGGAGTTTAACTGTGCCCTCCTACAGAGAAACCAACAGAACAAGTTGGCCCTTTCTTTGAGTTCTACAAACTTCTGTTGAGTTCTCAAGAAACTGAAAGTGGGGCCGAGGTGGGAACAATAACTTCCTAGAAGTGTGGTTCTTGAAGAATGGCTGTCCTGCACTGATCCTGTGGCTCTGTTCCTACTCTGCAGTGGATATTCTGCAGCTTTAGTTCAGCTAAAATGCCTCCTCCCTTCAGTGCTTGCACATAAATTGCTATTAATGTTACCATGTTATACAAGTGCACTGGGGAGGAAAATAGGCCCACTAATGCATTGTCCTGCTCCAGTGTTTTTTAACCTGGAGGATGCCACGCTATTCCATGGCCTGTGGGTGGGCACAAGCCACAGGAAAAAAGCAACAGAGGTGGGACATGCTCCATAAGGCTGCATCTGCCTCACCCTTTCTTCCCCACGCTTCTCCCCAGGCTGAGCGCAAAGCTTAGCGCAGATAAAGCATATGCTCCCAGAGTTGCCTTATGGCCTTCCCTCCCTGCTCACATGACAACCGTCACTTGTAGTCAGCCATGGTAGCAGCTCACAGGGACCCAGGGCCTGCAGGCTCAGGCTGCAGCTGGCTATCCAAGCTTCCCTTTTGTTATCTGAATCCATTTACAATGGCCAGGGAAGCACACGTGTATCTCAGCCCAGAAGAGCTACCAGTGGGCAACTTGGTTCCACAGCCAGCAGGTAGCTTCCACCCTGGGCAGGAGGAGCAGAGAAAATGGTAATCAAGGATCAAACTCAGCCCCCTCTCCAACAATACGGGCTCCATGGCAGGCCCCAGAGGAATGGAATAGAACAAATCCAAATTATTACTATATATATCGATGCTACTATTTTTCCTGCTATTATTACATAACAACAAAGTGAAATGATGTATTTTTTTTTCCCTCTTGACAGAGCACAGACACGTGGCTGCTTATGTCTTTCATATTGTGCCACGGAACAATTAGGAGGGGACATGGGGTTGGGAGGGAGACACTCTGCCGTCAGTTGAGCACAACACTGGCAAACCCAGATGAACTCAGACAAATGCCACTGATGTGCAACTTCCAAGCCCCAAATCCCACTGAGCAAACCACTTTATCTGTGCTGAGCTGCACCGACTCCAGCAGAGCGTTGGCTGTAACAGGAGCACATGGGAACACGCCACAAAGTAGGGCCAGGGCATCGCTTTTAAAAACTAATACCAGCTACACAGGAGTGACAGAAACGTGCCACGTGATGACACAAAACTTTGGAGAAAAATCTAGAGATGCAACTTGTGTAAAGTTTTAAAATTGCAGCATTTTCCGTCCCTTGAAAAATTCCTCACGGACACTTGCTAACACCTTATAACTCTTGATAACAGTGGCTGACTAAAGCCAGAAATATCTCCAAGTGGTCATGCAAAGAGATTAATTTGTTTAAAATCATACACAGAAAAATGGAAACCCAGAAATATTTACTAACCTCTCCCTCTCCCCTTCATGACCTCAGTGTTTGCAGAAGGCCCTGGATTGATAGCCCAAGAAAATACAGTTCTCTCTTTCACTATAGACAAGATAAATCAAAGGCAGTGGAAATGCAAACATTTTATTTTCTGACCATAGCAGCATACCTCAGCTTACTCATCTGTTTTAAAGGGTGACAAAATACTTCTGCTTCTACAGGCCTAATAGGTGGCCTGCCCTGCAACTAATTCACGAGCCATTTGTAACTGTACAAAGCAGACACAACCCGCAATCGTTCTGTTAAAAGCACTGTATATTCATTTTGTATAGCTGTAAAAAACTACTTTACATGCAAGGTGTCCTTATCTTGGCCTCTTTTCTGAAATGGCCAGTAAAGGCATCAAGTGTAATAGACTTGTTAACAAGAAGTTGTTCTGTTAACAACAAAATTAAGCATCTTTTAAAATTAAGTTCATGTATACAATGAAGTGTCTACATCACTTATATTACTCAGTAATTACCTGCTTTGGCAGTGTTTTAGCAACGAAGAGGTACAAGAGGCTCCATGGTGTGCTATTATTAATAAAGGTAAAAGAATCCAAGAAACAAGGCACTAACACTGACATGTAAGAAACTATATCATGTTAATTTTAACCATCTGGATTAGGCCTCTTACTTTTACCAGCAATTGCTTATGCATACTGAAAAGATGCTGCTTACCCACTACTGCAAAGCTCTTCACAACCTAGAAATGGTAGGAGGCAAGCTCTGCCTAAAAATTAGGCTAACCCTTTCACATGTGACTAATGAAATTCGTGTGCCTTCTCTTGCCGGTGCCCCAAACTGTGACACCTGGCATGCACCTGACTTCCAGTAGATAGAATGGTCGGCTCTGCCTTCTTAGCACTGCAAATGAAATAATGAGGTAGAATGCATTAATTACAAGAATGTGTTTATCCTGTTATTTTTATATTATTCAGGCACTGACAAACCCACTCCAGCTTACAACAAGCAAGAGGGTGGGGCATTTACAATACTCTTCTCACGTCTTAAGAAAAAACGTGCAAGCTAATTTAAAATGCTTTCCTAGAAACACAGATGCAATTTAGTTTTCTAACATCAGCTTGTACTTTACCACACTATATTTTTCAGACATAAGAGATATTATTTCACAGTTATTCAACATAATTCTGCCATACTGGAAAAGGTGGGAGGAATGAAAGAAGAGCAGGAAAACCATGGGAAGATGCTGAAATCAACCGTATCACAATGGAATAAAGCTCAGGACTGAGAACATACAGAATAAATCCTTGGAACATCCTTGGAGTGTTGGATATGTAAAGCCATAGTGAAGCACAAACATTGATCTTTTATTGGAAAAAACCCAAGTACACTTCCATTCCCATTGTTGTTACAACTATTATTTCTGACTCTTTTAATATCCCACTTGTCAGCATCCCACCTGGAGGCAGTGCCACACAAAAAAATTAGTGCTTCCTAACCATAAGAATAAATGCCACGTGTCTTCTCCATAAAAACCATAAACGTCTCATGTTGCATATATTCAAACCCTCACGAACATTAATACACAGGATCAGTGTACACAGTAGAAAGGAGCTTCTCCAAAAAAGTTAGCCCACATTTCCACAGGGCTTTTCCAACACCCGTCAGCACAATCGCCATGCAGCCACCCAAAAGCTGCTGGCCTCACACTGTCGCTTTGTGCGTACCAGCCCGTGAGCCGCAGAAATTCTCAGATGAATTTCCCACCCGTGTGGACGGTACCGCCCGCGAGGTGCAGGGCAGGGGCCGGGCAGGACGCGGAGCGTGGCGCAGACCCCAGCGCTCCACTCCGCTAGTTCAGCCGGCCAAGCTGTCCCTACGGGCAGCCGGTGTGAAGTCGGCCGTGCCGCCGATGCTGGCCCGGTGAGGGCCTCTCCGCTACGCCTGGGCGAGGATTCCTCCGGCAGCGGGCACCGCCCGGAGCTCCGCCGCATCCCCGCGCGGCGCCGGTGCCTCAAACCCCGTGGCCGGGTCAGGGGGCACCGCCGGCCCGGCCCGGCCCGGCCCGGCCCGTCCGCCCCCGGGCCGTGGGGGTGGCTCCCCGTGTTTACTGCCCCAGCAGGGGCTGCGCGGATGCGCTGCCGCCTCCCGCAACTTCTGGCTCTCCGTGCTTTGGCCTCTGAATGAAACCCGCCCAACTCGGGCTAGTAAGTTACCCGGGGAGCTGCTCGGGGTGCGCCGGGCCGGGCCGAGCCCGCACCCCGCTACCCCGCGGCGCTGCCCAGGGCAGGCGTAGTTTATACTCTCGCAGCGCTGCCCGGGCGGCCAATGGACAGCGGCTGCCCTCGCAGTGCCGGGCACGGCTCCGCGCTGCCCCGGGCGGCCCCCGCTGCCTGCCCCGCTCCGGCAGCACCGCCGGGGGCTCCGCGAACCCCGCGAGGGGCAGCGCGGCGATCTTTGTGTGAGTGTGTGCGGGGAGTGTGTGCGCCGGCGGCTCCCTCGCGGGCCGCGAGTGTAACGGCAGCGCTGAGTGGCCGGCGGGCCCGTCGCTCAGCGCGCCGGCCAATGGCGGGCCGGCTTATATCGCGGGGAGTGTTGTGGCGCTGCCCGGGTTGCATGGCTCTGTGTGGAGCCGCGTTCCGCGGGCGCCGGGGCGGAGGGGCTGCGCTGCGAGCCGCGTCCGGCCCAGCGGCGCGGGGCGCGCCCCGCCGAGGTGAGTGAGTGCGCCCGCCCGCCGCCCCGCACCGGGCGGGCGGAGACGGGCAGCGGCAGGCAGGGAGGGAGGCATAGAGATAGAGAGAGGAGAGAGGGGTGCCCTCGCCCCACACTTTCCCATCCGCGCCCCAGCGGCGGGGCAGCCCCCCGCGCCCCCCCTGCGGCGCCGGCGGCCGGGAGGGCGGCGCGGAGCTTCCCGTGCCCGGCGCGGCGGCTGCCGCTGCTCCCAGTCACTTTTCCTCCCTCTCTCCAGCCCTGCCTTCGTTTGGAAAGTTTGGGCAGCGGAGGACGGGTGGGTTGGTGCCGCCAGCCCTCCGCCCGGCCGGGAGGGCAGGGGTGACCGGGGGTGTTTGACGGGGAGGGGGCGAAGTGGATCGCGGTACAGCGCAGGGCATTTAACACACCAGCGAGCCGAGCCCGAGAGGCGGCGGGGGTAGGCCAGCCAGTGCCAGGCTGCGTTTGAAACCAGGCACCTCTCGCCGCCACAGAGAGAGGCAAGAGCAGCGGCGGAGGGAGGAAGGGGAAGGAGGGCGAGGAGGAGGAGGGATGGCCACCGGCCGCCGCTCGGTGCGTGCCTCCGGGAGGACTTGACAGGGAAATCGCGGCAGGCAGAAACGAAACTTCATCCCGAGGGGCGGCGAGGCGCGGGGGAGAGTGCGCGGATCGGTATCGGCTGCCGCCGGCCTGGGGGGGCTCCGCGCCGCCGCCGGCAGAAAGGGCGGTGGGGGATATAAAACCGGAGAGGGGGGAGAAGCCGATCCGGCGGCCGCACGGGGAGCGGGAGGAAAAACCCCGGCGCCGACCCCGACAACAACAGCGGCCGCCGGGCTCGGCCGGAGAGTTGGGCTGTGCGTTTTCCGGTAGTCATCGGCGATGCACCCGGGGCGGCGGCGGCCCCGGTGGGCAGCGGGGGGGGCGGCCGGGCGGCCCCGCCGGAGTTTCGCGTGGATGCGGGATTATGTTGTGTCAATAAGTTTAAGGTGGAGAGGCAGAAAGGGAGGGAGGGAGGCGGGCGGGGGCCGGGGGGAGGCGGCGGCAGGCCTCGGCCGCGCGAAGTCCTATTTCTGAAGGTAAGTTGTGACATTGGGTGGTCGCGATGACAGAAAACTTGGCGAGGGGTGCCCTGGGGAGGGGGCGGCCGCCTCGGTAGGGGCTGTGACGGCCGCCGGGAGCCGGATGGGTGCTCGGCTGTTATTTGCTGCTGCGAGATCGGGTCGCTGGTAAATTACAGAAAGCAGCCCTCCTCCTCCTCCTCCTCCCCCCCCGCTCCCCGCCAGCCGCTTCGCTCTTCCTCCTCTCGGGTTTATTTGCAATGTATGAAACTTGCATGGCTGTGAGGAGAGCCGATCCAGTGTGGGTTTGCGAGGAGGAGGAGGAGGACGGGGAAGGAAGGGTTGGAGGCAGGGGAAAGGAGGCAGTCGCGTTAATCCCGAGCGCCGCACGGCAGGCAGCAGGTTTGCGTTAGGAATATCGGTGGCAGCCCGCTGCCGCCGCTGAATGAGGAAGGTAAAACGAAGCGATGCGAGAGCCGCCGAGGCGACATGCACGGCGGCGGGGCGAGAGGCACCGGCAGGCGGCTGCCCGCCCCCTCCCTCCCTGCCTGCTGCCTCCTCCCTCCCTCCCCGCCGGGGCGGGGAAGGACCGTGCCCGGGTCTCCCCCGCTCGCCGCCAGCCGAGCCGGGGGGCCGCGGGGCTTTAACCGTGTGCGGGGCGGATTCGCCACTTTTTCCGGGGGAGGCCCGCGGTTAAAAGTTTTCTGCGGAGGTGAGTGTGTGCGGGGAGGCCGGGGCGCCGCCAGGCCGGCGGTGGTCACTCGGGCCTGGGGCGCCGAAACCATTGCCCGTCCTGCTGGTGACACGTCCAAGTCCCGCAGCCCGGCGGGGCGGCGGAGGGGCCCGGCTCGGCCGCCGGGGCAGGGACGGGGTGCCGGTCTCCATGTGGCTCTCCCGGCGGCGGCACCTCCTCCCCGGTGGCAGCGGCGGCGGCAGCAGCGGGATCATCGCCCGGGCCCGCGGGGAGGAGGAGGGGAGCAGCAGGGAGGTGTTTGCTGCCAGCCTGCCTCGCCGGAGCCCGCCGGGGAGGGCAGCTGGGAGGGCCGGGGAGCCCCCCGCGCCCCCTCCCCGCGCCGCCGCCCCTTCCCTGCGCACCCGCCCGCCCCCAAAGGTGTTGTGGAGACTTTTCCCCCGGGAGGGTGAGATTTATGCGCTGCATTATTGCTCCTCTCCTCCCCCCTCAAAGCAAGATGGACTCTCTCTTCTCTCTCTCTCTCTCTCTCTCTCTCACTCACTCTCTCTCTCTCTCGCTCTCTCCCCCTCTCCCTGTGTCTTGTCAGCCTTCAAGATCGACATTTTGTAACTAGGATGCAAACTTGATGGTGACCGGGGGCGGGGGGCGCGGGTGGGCGGGGGGGGGAGAGGGGAAAACCCTGGGTCACGGCGGTCTTTCTCCATATTTAATACCTTTTCTTTCCACCGCACCCCGGAGCCCGGATTCCGGTGGCCCTACACTTTGCACGGGCGGTGGCTGCGAGCGCCGCTCCCCCCTTCTCGGCCGGGGGTCTGTCCCCGCGGGCTGCGGTGGCCGAGGGGCGGCCGGGCGGCTCCGCCGGGCTCTGCCGGGGAGGAACGGGCATTACCTGAAACTGTGCTCCAGCCTCGCAGCCTGCCGTCCGTCCCTCTCGTCTGTCTGCCTGTCTGTCTGTCTCCGCGGGTGGATCTCGTACCTGCGGTCTGGCGGCTTATTCTTCTTGTTAATTTTTTTGCGTTGTTCGGCTTATCTACGCGCGGGGATTGATCGCTCACTTGTGTAAGTCCCCGGGGTTTATTGTTATGTATGCCCCTTTGCAGATGGTGGTCAACTTTCTGCCTTTTATTTTGATAATACGTGCGAGTCTCTCTGTGTGTGCATGTAAATAATTACGTGATGCATCCCTGTGTGTACGTATATGTGTCTGTGTGCGCGCATAAACATGCATCCGTGTGTGCGAGAGAGAGGCAGAGGAAAAATAACCCACTCTGCTGATGCGCACTCAGATGATTTGCTCCAGTTGCCCACTCCTGATGCCCTTTAAAGACACGATGCATCTTTTCCTTGCTCCTTACTGATCCCTGTGTCATCTTTGTTTTAAAGACAACTTAGCTGGGGTGGGGGTGAGGAGGAAGCAAGTTTCAAGTTTTGGGATCTTTCCTCTTGTTGGCGTTGTGGTGAGTTACAATATTGTAAAATCATGGTGTGCTGATGATGTGCCTTTATTTGATACTTTATAGGTCACTATCACATGACAAAGGCTTTGGGACAGCTTCATCTTCATCTGTCTGTAATTTCTATTTGCCTTCCTGGGTAAGTATGTAAACTGTACACTTGAAAAAAGAACTCTGTTGTTGTTGACAAGATAGAGGTCTTCATGCTGCCACTTTTTGTGTGGAAGATGCTTTTTCGGGGTTAGCGCCTCAGAAAACACATCTTCTCTGGGTGCTCATAGCAGTTGCTAGATTACAAAGTTTATATGTAAGGGTGCGTCCAAATAACTGGGGATTTAAAAGGCTGTGCATATTCAGAGCTCTCTTCACTTGTTTTTTTTTCTTGTCTTTATTTTTTCTTTTTCCTTAAACTTTGTTTTGTAAAGATAGCTGATTGACTTAGGGCAAAAGTTTGAAACCAGAGTAACGTTAGAATATGCCAAGTGCAACACACAGGTCCAAAACTTCACGAGCATGTAAAGTCCTTTTAAAATTCACTGGTAGAAAAGTACCAAAATATAAACAGGGTAGGTAATTAGAAAACTCTGGAGGTCAGGCATCAGTGAGAAGTTTAGCAGAACTGTAATGCTACTGCAACAGGAGTTGGTTCAGTTTTAACACGTAAACTGAGAGCTAATTAGAATTCCTTCTGCGCTCTTTCTGTGTTAATGTTTTTTCTTTTGGCATTGATTAATGCAGATACTAATCAATTTGAAAGATGAATCTTAGTGACTAATTTACTAGTATTCCTAAGCTTTCAGGTACACGACAACTTTTTTTTTTAATCTGTATGCTGGGAAAAGTTTTGACACTGTTTGAAGGGTTTGACACCTTTTAAGCTGAAGTAGAAGTTTAAAAAAGAGGTTCTGAATTTTTGGGGTCACATTCATAGGTGACATAAAATGAGTGGCATCTGGAGCATTTCTCATACGATCGTCTGTGGTGGCACTGAACTGCATTTGATGCAAAATGGGGAAGTGGGAGGTAGCATTTCTTTTTGGTACTGTTGTGTACATAGTTAAAAACAAGACAAGACATGTATTTGGAGTAAGCTTACTGCTCATAAATGCAAATGATTAATAACATACTCTTGACCTTTTCCAGGCAGTGTATAGCAGACATAGGATAAGTGATGGTCCCAAACATGCTGGCTTGAAGGGGGCTGTTGGGAGCAGCTGTTCTGCTCTGATATTATGACCACAAAGCTAGTCCTAAGGCTGGGATAACCACAGTGGGAAGTTGGTTTGAAGGAGGATTCTGCCGTTCTCCAGTTCCTGCAGATTTACACCCAAATTTCAGGCATACGGATTTTGTGTGCAGTGAGGTTGGTATGTGTGGGTTTAAGAGCATAAACACCAAATTCAGTTACTGAAATTCTTTTGACAGACTAGTTGCATAGGAGAATATTGCTTTTGGTTTTATAGCATTACTGACAAGGATTATGTTCTGTGTAGAGTAATTGGTGCGACAATTTTTTCGAAGTAAAAACGCATTTGGAAGTTCGAAAACTGGCGGATAGGCTTCAAAATGTTGTTCAGGACTGAATACAAATGTACTGATTTCTGAACTTAATTTTCTGTGTTTTCAGGCAAGAGTCAGATTAAAGTGCTGTGAGCGCTAAGGACCTTCTTTTTTTGGAGTAATAGGAAAGGGTACTGAACAAGAGTAGCTCAGGGACCTTGCTTCAGGTACCTTCTTCAGCCATTATTTGGTTTTAGTTTTATGTGATGAAGTCTTCTGGATGCATGGAATGTTGGTCCTGAAAGTGAAGTGGTGATCATAATCTTCCCGTGCTGTAAGAGGAGTGGACCTTGAATTTGTGCATAATGCTAAATGTAGTTCTTGCCTGATGTTGAACTGGCTTGAAAAAAGAAAAGGAGGAGAGGGTATCTTTTTGATGAAAAAGACATAATAGAAGCTTTAGAGGAAGAAAAGAAATACATTTCCTCATAGCTTAAACAAAGGCAATAAAAATAATATGCCTAGTGAAGGTGAGAACAGAGATTTCATTAGATTTGTCCATGACTAGAAACCTGCATTTACTTTAGGAAGCTTTTATTTTGGTAAAAGGGAAGATTTCTTTTATTATACAGTTCTCACTAAAGTAACTGTTCATGAATGGATTTTAGTAATTCAGTCTTGACATACAGGAGAGACACCTGAGTTCTGTTCTTGCTTAACAAGTGCCAGTGCAGCGGTGGTCTGTCAAGCTGGAAGGCGAAGCTGCTGAGAAGGGGCCTTGTGAATGCTTCAAAAATTGGCCCATGGTCTCAAAAGTTCATTGCATACTACTGTCCCTCTTGGCCCAGCAAGCTGATAAACCATGTCAAGCAGACACATAATTTATCAGAAACGTGACTGGTTCCTGTGTTGAGGTAAACTCAGAATATTTAAGAAGCTTGCCCTTGATGCTTTGGAGTTTTTGGGCACTGCTTGCTGTAAGCTCATTGCCTGCGAAACTTCCACTGGCTTCAGCAGGAGGTTTATTTAGGAAAGGAGTGTAGGAGTGATGGTGAGGATGGAGAGGAATTTGACCATGTTTATTTTCCTGTTCAAGGAAGAAAACCTTTCTCTTTCATAGCTGTTGTGTGAATAATTAAGGATATTAAATGTCAGTTTTCTACATAAAATATCAGCGGTAATTGTGCAATTATTTTCTAGCTAACGTTTTTCCTGTTCATCCAGAATGATCTTAATACACTCTGTTCGTAAATTAGTGGTTCTGTAGCTTGTGATCCTGTAAGCATGTGAATATCTTTAAGCAGATGACAACTCTTGTTAAATTCACTGATACAATTGCTCGCCTTCAGAGCTTAAAGTTCTTCCAGGTTGCTGCCACTCGTGGTCTGTGGGCCGAGGATGCGCAGTGTCTCTGCAGCTCAGTCAGCATGGCGTGAGGCAGAGCATGGGAGGAGAGTGGCATGAAGAGAGGAAATTTTGACCAAGTGAGCTGGGCAGAGTTACTCTTTCACCACACGTGTTGGTGGGAAAGGTGCCAGTAAGGTAGACGAGACCTGTGGCATGCAAGGCTCTGCTGTGGTGTGAAGGTTCTAAGTGCACCTGCAGTGAAATTTGGACACCTGGGAGGTGAGACGCTGCCTGGCTTTCAACAGTATGTGGCCTTCAGTCCTCCCTCTTTATCTGAAGGCTGTTCCTTGGTAGAGGAAGGAACTGTAAAGTAAAATTGGAACTGAACCGAAATTTTGGTTTTAATTTTGAGTGTGTCACAGCCTGTCTCTGAGCTCTGGCAAGTGATGTAGTCAAAACCAGAGGCCACTCTCCAAATTTTGGACCCAGGTTGGACTTTCTGTGCCCTGTCGTGGGGGTGGCCTGCTGCAGCTGCTGGTGGGGTCAGCAGCACTGCTGTGGGCTGCTGGTGGCTTCCAGGGTCTTTACTCTTAGAAGCAGAGCCAGATGTCCCTTTGCCACCTGCAAATGGAGACTAACAGTACTTCCCTGTATCGTTAAATCATATGGTGCCTATATAGTGGGACAGTTTTCTTGAGTGAATTAAGTTTTTAAAGCAGTATAGTTACTGTTATACCTTACTGTAAACTTAATTTGTGCTTTCTTAATTACTTAGGGGTCTATAAAACTGGACTGAAATCATCTACGTATTTCAAAATATTCCTGAGAAGAAATAGGAAAAAGTCAACTTTCTGAGTTCTGTAGTATTAAGTTTCTTTCTTTTCCCTCTACCATGTTCCCCCCTTTCCTGGGGTATCATTGCCAGAAGCTTTTTCATCCTGTTTTATGTCAAAAGATTATTAGGACTTACTTCCTGTTTATTATTTTGTTTTTAATTTTTTCAAGATCAGTGATGATACAGTGTTTCTATCTGAGAGCAAGAGGGTGAGGGTGGTATTAGTGGACATGTGAATTTCACAAAAGACTCCTTCTGCTGTCACCCTTCTTGATAGTTTCAGAAGGGATAAAACCTGAACCAGCATAAAGATTACTCCAGCTTTAAGAATGGCTTGGTGAGCTGCTGTTAGATTGCATTACTTGAAAGAGAAAAAAGCACATGCTATTCTCTCAATAATAATGATATTATTAATAATTGGCAGTTCTAGGCATTGTCTTATTCATGTTCTTTCTGTCCTGTCTGGCAAAGTACATCAGCCCTACTGTAATCACACACCTCAAAACGAGGAACAATCATTTTTATCCCTGTTTTAGGCATCAGATACAAAGCTGTGAAAAAGTGTAGGCTTGCCTGCAGTCACTTAGCAGGTTAGCATTAGCAGGGATGGAATAAAATCCACATCTGACTTCCCAGTTTTGTGTCCTTCCCCTTGATGTATGCTGCTACTCTGAAGCTTTCCTGGTAAATGCCTGTCTTGAGATGTGAATGGCCTCGTTCAATTCTGTGCCAGTTGGGTGTTTTTTGCTAATACTCAACTTTGATTCATAAAGCTGCTTTAAAAAAAAAAAAATCCTACTTCAGAATAGTATGAAGTTACTGACTTGCAACTTAGTTATATTTATTGACAGGAGAGCCTAAAGTAGGAGGAGAGCTTACTTAAGAGTTTTTGCCAGTAAACATGGTATTTAAGCTGCTGTGTTTATTGTACTATTTATTACTTTTACATTTATTTAACACTAACTTACTTTGTGAAGTTGATAAAAGGAAGAGAATGGTTTTTCATTGCAAAGTTCTTAAAATATGATTCACATGAAGTAGTTCTTCACAGTTAAATTATTTTTTATATTCATAATTAATATGATTCACATGAAATAGTTCTTCACAGTTAAATTATTTTTTATATTCATAATTAATGCGAAATCAACTAATTTTCTTATGAAGCATAGCATTGACAGAAGCAGCTACTTTGGCACTCTGGCAGTATTGTGACAAATAAGGTAACTTACTTATTGAACTTTTACTGCAGTAAACATGCAAGATTTTCAGATTTGCCGTTCACTGGTATTTTGTTACTGAAAATAAATTTTTGATGTAAAAATCAGAGTTGTATTTGAGGAGTAAAGCATACTTTACTTAATGTCTGAGTGAAGACCAAATTGTAGTATTCTCACAGTGATGGCAGCATTTTATTTTTAATATTTATAAATTGGTGGCATAAAAGATGAATCAAGAAAGAGAAAAGAAGCGTGGTTTTGACGCTTTCCAGTGTTGGCGCATTTTCCTTTATAATGCACAAATGCATAATGTAATAGCAAGTCCTTATGAGCATGGACAATTCAGCATGTGAAAATAAGCTAGCTTCAGGCATATCTGAGCACAAAGAAAGCTGGTACAACAAAATTTCAATTTTTAGCAAGGGGAAGGAAAGTTAACAGGATTTTATGAAACTACACTAAGAAAATCAGTTGCTTAGGAAGCATAGAATTTTTATTGTCAGAAATCTTCCACGTGGGTGTTTCTGTGTAAGAGATTTTATAAAACGTAGCAAATGCTGAAAATAAGAAGCAGCATTTTATTGACCCTTAATGTTGCAGAGCCTCATTCAGCAAAGATAAAAATAATTCAGTGGACTTGCACAACATGGGATCTATGGAACTTAATGCAAGTGGAAGCTCTCTTGACAAGAAGCTTAGTAAGTCCTGCCTGTGTCTTCCCTCTGCCTGTTCGGTGTGTTCTGCTCAGGGTTTTTTATTATTTATTTATTGTTTTTTCTTTCTGAAAGGCAGTATGCATGTAGCAAATGGTTGAGGAGTCTGCTTTGAGACGTTGTGAAACCGCACGTGCTGCAGGTGTAGCAACAGGAAGGTTTCTGCTGTCCGTGCTCTCAGGATCTCTTTATCCCGCGCTTCTGAAACCCGGAGTTCCCTGTGACAGGGTTGGGTGCACACATTAAAGGCCTTCCCCTTAGCACTGTTAGTGGGGACTGAGCTGGCCTGTTGCAGGATTCAAGGAAGTTTTAAGCCTAGTCCTGGGCCTCTGGTGAGCTGGGTCGAGGATTGGTGACTACACTGTCCTCCTGAGTGTCAGGCAGTACTTTGCTGCTGTTGGGTTGGTGACTTTCAACCAATACCTTTCAGTTCTTTCCCCAGTATGTTTTTTCTGCTGGCTACGAAAGGACTTTTAAGCTTATGCCATGTCAGAGGTTGTCTCTTTTTGTTTTGAGTTTGGTTTTCATTTGTATCCCTGTCCTACACAATCAACAGTTATCCAGCAATGGCAGTGGGGAAGGCACGTCACATGATAACAGTTAGGATTATATCTCTTGCAGTAGAATAGTATGTCTTCCTTCTGCAGCCCGTGTGTTCTTCTATGAAGCAAATAATCCTAGTTTTTTTGTTTCTGTATGTGAGAGAACACATTTTTCTGTGGTTGTCAAAGCAGTATTTAGGAGAGAGACATCATGAGAACTTTGGAGATGAGGCTAGATAAAGAAAACGTGGGGTGAAAATGGTAGGAGTGAGGAAGAACTTGAATTCTTACCTTATTTTGTCCTCTTCAGTGTGAAGTAACTCCGTGAAAGTCAGTGGAGCTGAAATGCTGGGATGTTCTGCATTAAAATTTGTCTGTGGAAGTTGGAAGGAAGTTGCTCTTTTTTTGTCAGGTTGATGAAAAAGCCATTTTTGTGGTTGGCCGTGTTTTGGTTTGCTTTCCACAAGTGGTCTTTGAGCCACATCATGCCTACATTTAACTACAGTTAGCAACATCATGCTTTTTTTTTTTTGCTTTTTTTTTTAAACTGTATGAGTGAAGTACAGGAACATCAGCTTGTCTTGTCCTAACATCTGAAAAGCTCAATCCTGCAGTTAGAACTGTGCAACTGGATTCCTAAACAAAAAGCCAGAACCAGAGCTGCATCAGCAATGTGCATCCCTTTGCAGGTCTGCTGCCTGAAGTTCCTGGTGGCCTGTAATTCCTCAGGAAAGCTGCAGATTTCACATTATTCTTAATTATTGATGTTCAGATAGTCCTGCCAGGGTCAGGCACCTGCTGTACTTTGCGATCAACGCGCAAGTTTATAGGCTGTCCCTGACCTGATGATGAGCAACGTAGGAAGGGCAGGGAATAGAGAGACACTGCTGAAACATGCAGAGTTCACGTAATTGTGAAGGGGGTGGACGAGCATGAAGTGTGAGAATGCCATTTGGTAGATGATAAGCCATTTTGTTTGAGTGTGTTTGCTTCCCAAGTTGATTATCTGCGTAGGGAAGGAAAGCATTCTGATGTACTGCAAATCAGTGGTCGGAGACGATAGATTTCGAAAGAAGTAACATTTTCACCTCCACTTCATTGATAAGTCTGGCTTTAGATGTTCTTCCTCTTTGCAAAAGGTTTCTTTATATCCAGAGATCATCTTGAATAGTGTAAACTTCTTGCCTGGCTCAGTTCTAATCAGTGAGTGTTCCGTGTCACAAAGTTGTGAGTTTCAGGGTTTACCTCCTGTCTGAATACTTGAGTGATTCTTTTTCATATTTAAGTAAAGTGTCTTTATTTGTATTTCTTCCCTCTAATTTGTTTGAGATTCTCGTTCGTACATTGTGTTAAACATCAGTCATCAAGTGCTCATAATGTATTTTGAAACAAGTACACAAAATTGCAGCATGATCCAGCACTGATTACAGAACTATAGCATATGAATTAATAAGAAAATAAAAATAGCATAATTAATTTCCAGCTGCTTTTGGAGAAACAGAGGTGTTTATAGGGAGAAATTTGGTGTCTGCACAATGAAGAATGGCAAAACTGGTAGCAAATGTATTAATGCAAGCAATTATTCACAATTTACTTCCTCTGTTGTATTGATTAACATTGTGTTCCAGTGTTGAAAGAGTAAGCAGAAGCTCCAGTGCCATTCTTTTAAAACTGTTGGACTAAATAAAAAGCACGAGTGTCAGAAGTACAGCAAGGGAAGGAAGTTTTTAACTTTATTTTGTATTATAGAAAATCTTAAATAAGGGAATTAAATTACACATAACTAAGTGTAATGGTTGAATGTGTCCATTTCCCATTACTATGAGAAAGATATTCCCACCAATATGAGAGAGAATTACCTCTGTATGTATGTAAAATAATCTTTTAAGTGTTTCCCTTGGTAGTAAATCAGTATTTTCCTTTGCATGCCTTGTATGTGCTTGCTTGTGCTCATCTGCCTCCCCTCAGCTCTGTGTACCAAGGCAGCATAAAGTCTGGGGGTAAAAGTGACCTAGGCAAAATCTTGCACTGTGATGGCCCTCCCCACGCTTTGGTCCATCAGTTTCCTTTGGAGGAAGCTTGGAGTGGGTCTGGATACTCCGTTGCAGGTTTTGAAATGTCCGCTTGGTTCACCCTTACTCGGGGTTGGCCCTATTGTTCAGGTGGGAGCTCCAAACAAAGCTTTGGGCCTGTGTGCCTGCAAAGTCTTCCTGGTTTTTAATCAGCGGAGGAAGATCCTGCCCTCCTGAGAGACACGTCTAGAGGAAGCGGATTATTTATTTATATAGTGAAGTGGACTCTCGAGGGTGTCCCTGTCGAGCTTTCTGTTTTGCTGCGCTGTGTGACGGGGCCAGAGTGAGTGAGAGGATGCTGGAGTGTGAGGAGGGAAGCACCTGAGAAAACTGGCCAGATGCTGTGTTTTGTCTGAGAATTGTCCTGCAGTTTCTCTGCCACAAGTGATCTAGTTTCTGTGTGCTGTCTTGCTTTCCTGGATGGACCCACAAGGCTGCATTTGAAGTTTACTGTTATTCTTCGCAGAAAGAGAGAAATCAAAATGGGAGGTGAGTCTGTCATCACAGACATCCCCGTGCAGTGGGTTACAGGAGAGAAGGGCGCAGTTCAGGTCCTCCAGCGAGGACAGTGTGTGTTCTCTTATTCAAGGATCCTAGAGGGGGAAAAAAAAAAATCTTTGTGAGTGGGGGATGGTGTTTTGTGGAGCACTAACAGGCTTTGCAGAGATTGAGCAGGGCTGAAGGATAGCGTGGGGGCAGGCACATGGAAGGAGGGAGGGTTTTATGCCTGGTATTCCCGGCCCTTGTGAGCCCCTCTGTACCTTCACTACCGTGTCTGCTGCGTTGACATTCCAGTTATACCTACTGACCTGATTTAAATCATGATTTTGGTCCATAAACACTTGGTTTAAATTGCTGCTTGTAGTCTCATTTTGCTTTGGTAGTTTTGTTTGTTTTTTCAGAAGCAATCTCTATTGGTAGACAGCCGTTAAAATATGTTGCTAAATATAGCCTTTACACTAAATTTGGCACTACTTTTGTTAGTTCAGAGGATGCACTGTATGCCTGCACACTTTCTAAGTGATTACAGGACTTACATGCATTTATTTAGATTGTAACTGTTAAAGTTTTTATTTAGGACATAACAAATGATGCTGCTTTTTAATTGTGGCCTTTAAAAGTGTCCTATTTATTAAAGCCACACTAATACACAAACACACATGTACACAGAAGTAAATAAAAATACAGTTTGCACTTAGAATATCAGTAAAGTATTATCCCTAATATGGTAACCCATTCTGCTTAATCAAATGCAAGCTTTTAAAGCTGGTAGAACTCGAACTTCTCTGCTTTGTTTTCTCAGATGAGAAGGAAAACAAATGATCTTGTTTTTTCAATTCCCATTTAATTTCTCAGCTTTACAGCAAACACCACTAAGTGACTTTATGAAGCAAAGACTCTGCAAGGGCAGTGAAAGGTACTACTTTCAGGTAACTTAGTTCTAAAGGAACTTTCAGGTAACTTAGTTCTAAACCTAATACTTGTTCTTGGTACTTCAGTGAAGACTTACCTGTTGAGTATTTGAGCTTTGTTTACAGTTTTGACATCAAACATTTGCAATTTATTTTAATTTAATATAAATTGAGTTATATAATATTACAGTAGAATTTAACATTGGTTTGTAATAATTTAAAGGCAAATTGCAATTAGGTGTTTCTATTAAAACACATTTAGCAACAGTAATATCTGAAATTTGGATATGATGTCTTTGTTCAGAACGACTTTGCTTGTAACTATCTCTGTTTCTATGAGGTTGTGACTTTAATTTGCGCACTCAGTATGGGAGAGTGAGAGCACTTTACAACATCCATGGTGGAATCTAGCAGTGCTGGTGACCAGAAATCGAAAAGTGAAACCAACTTGTTAGTAGGTGATTCATGTATTACTAAGGTATTAGATGGGAGGGGGGAAATAAAATCGTAAATATGCCATAGCAAGTCTGTGGGCTGACATGGGTAAAGAATTCTAACCCCCACCCTACCTAAATATTAATAGCATCTGAGCAGTCAAAGAGGTTGATAACATGTATTGACTCTGCAGCTTCAAGCGGGTTTTCTGCAGCAGGGGAACTGTGTAGCAGTTTCTGTGACCAGTAAGGAATGCAGAGTTAGACCTCAGGTAGTAGAAGGGGTGTGCTCAGAAGTGTAGAGTGTGTCTGAGGCCTGGCCACACAGTTATACAAGCTACTCATATATTGCTATTTTGCCTGCTGCCCGCCAGAGGAGGAGTTACACACTTCAAGAAATGGTTTTATGGCCTCTCTCTGGGGCAAACATAGGTTTCATGATCCTGTCTTTGTCTTGTTTTTCTGTATTCTTTTGTATCAAAGTGTAGGGTGTTCACTACATAAAGTTTCAGCAGTTACTGAGCTCTTGTATAACTAAATATATAAAGATAAGATTAGAGAGCTAAATAGAAATTAGAAGAAAATAGAAGCAAAGGTTAAAATGCTATGCAGGTCCCAAATGTTTAAAAGAGTCGATTTTTATAAAGGATGTAAAGAAAACCTTCCTTAAAAAATTGAAATGGGAAGATTACTGAGTGCTACCTACTCTTTAGAGAGCAAGCCAATGTAAGATGAATCACTTCACCTCAAAGGGTCGTAATTTTCATTTTCATGTACGTTTGGTACAAGATCAGTAAGAAAATATAGTAGTCACACATTTAGGCAACTCTTTGGATAGAAGCTGTTTATTGCTGAAGCATTCATGTTTTTAGCTGCCCTAAACAATCAGCTCTTGTTTAATGTAAGTGTTTAAACAGAATGCTTTAACTCTCCCCCTCTGCTGTGTTCTTGTGATACCACACCTGGAGTATTTCATCCAGCTCTGGGTTCCCCAACATAAGAAGAATATGGACCTGTTGGAGCGAGTCCAGAGGAGGGCTGGGAAGTTGATCAGGTGGATGGCGCATCTCTGCTATCAGGACAGACTGTGAGAGTTGGGATTGTTCAGCCCAGAGAAGAGACTGCTCCAGGAAGAATTTACAGCAGCTTTTCAATACCTCAGAGGGGCTACAGGAGAGCTGGAGAGGGACTTTTTACAAGGGCATGTAGTGACAGGACAAGAGGAAATGGGTTCAAACTGAAAGAAAGTAGGTTTGGATTAGATATTAAGAAGAAATTCTTTACTGTGATGGTAACTGCACACTGTGATTGTTCCGTGCCTGGAAGTGTTCAGGGCCTGATTGGATGGGGCTTTGAGCAACCTGGTCTAGTGAAAGACATCCCTGCCTATGGCAAAGACACCTGGAGGCTGGAACTAGATAATCTTTTAGGTCTCTTCCAACCCAAACCATTCTAGGATTTTATAATGCAACAGATTATTATAGTTACTGCATTTCCATAGGATTGAATTATTCTTGTTTTAATTTGCTTCTTCCCCCCCCCCACACACACTCCCTCTTAGACATGTGAAATGTTGAGGCTTTCTTTCCTTTCAGAAAATAAGTATTTGAGCCAAGATTTTCTCTGGAGAATTCATATCTTTTGATGGTGTTCTGTCTGAGATCTCAGAGAAACCTGTTACTTAGCATGTGCTAAGCAGTGTTTTCCTGCTAGGTTACATTGAAATGGGCTACTGGTCAAGCTAAAAGACCTGGGTGTAAAATTCATTTTGGTCTGAAATCAGAGTTGATAAGAGCTTGTGCAATTCCACTGAGGCTGCTGAACAGAATTTGGCTGCATTAGTCACGGGGACTGGCAAAACCAGCTAGAAGCAGTGTGTGTTTAAAACATTGCTGGAACTACATGAGTAACACTTGATTGGAAGAATGTCCCTCACTTCTTTTGTTTGTTTGTTTGTTTGTTTGTGGTGGGACAGAGGTAGTGGTGGTATCCCATCACTGCAAATAAAACTCACTTTTTTCCTTTTCTCTGAAGAGTTACTCAGATAGATCAACTCAGGGAAATAATCCACCAAGAGATCATGTTTAGATGATGGGTGGTCTCTTTTTTCAAATTATACTCAGGAACTTAAAAAATTGGATCATCACAACTAGAATCATTTCTGCTAGTTCTGAACCAAACTAGTGTCAGTGCTAAGCAGTCTGCCCTCCTGGCAGCTCTAGCCATGCATAGAAGGAGTGGAAAGGCAGGTTCCCTGTCTTAGCCTGAGCACTCTGAATTTGCACATAAGGTAAACTGCAGGGGAATGTCCTTTGCAAAGCACAGATACTGTGCACTGTCTGCAAAGCAGATTCCATCACTTCCCCGAGTATGTCTTCTCCACACATCCAAAAGCAATGGGGGCAGTTAACCATGTGTGATTCCCCCACCTCCCATCCAAAGAAGAGCTGTTGTCTTGTGCCCCATTAGGCCTAATCATTGGCATGCTGAATTCAGTGGAAATAAATTCTGACTTCATGAATCTCATTGAGGTTTCTTGGAGGATCATTTGTACTTTACCAGTATAATGATAGTAGCTATTGGTGTGAATTTTCCTGTTTTACAAATGTGGCTGAAAGTACGTGGTTACCACAGAGTAAAGGTACAGTGTGCCACTACAACCTTTTCAACTATGGAGACCAAATAAAGGAGTAAAATTCTTTTCACAAAGATGTGTGTGCATTTAGGTGAGTTTACTTTTTAGCCTTTTGAGGTGTGCTGTTATAATTGGAGTAGGAGTGAAGTGCACACACAAAAAAATCACTTGCTGGGTATAGACTTGCATCCTGGTGCTGTAGTACTTGGTGCAACTGTCTTCTAGCATAGCTGAAGCAAGACTATTTTCTAAGGTAGATAAATTCATAGAATAATGCAAAAATTAATACTTTAATGGTGCAAGGAGTGAACTTCTTGAAATACGACCTGGGGCACGCACAGTGCTCTATCTAGTACAATTTACTATTTAGGCTCAAATGTATTCAGAGGAATGAGGGAAAATACATTCCAACTCTGCACTTATATTTTAACAACCAAATGAAAGGTTAGTGCTTCCTTCAAGGATTTTGGCAAAGGGTGAAAATTGTGCCGTATGGAACAGGGTAAAAAAAAAACTCCACTGGCTAGTACTGAAGTTTTTGCCATTAACTTGCTTCATGCTCTTGGGTAGATTGCTGCCACTTTCTCTGTTTCTTCGTTTACAAACTTGGGATACTTGGGATAGTGATGGCTACTTTCTTTGTAAAGTGTTGTGCAGTCTGAAGGGAAAACTTGGTAGTGAGTAGCAGGGCAGAAAGTTGAGAAAAGTTGTCCAGATTATTTGTGGTTTGTTTGTTTTTTATTATTTTTATTATATTACCATGGGTTGGCCCTATCATAGGGTAAAGTGGCAGTTACATTAATTGTGGTGGTGATATAATACTTGGGGAAAATTTTATACTGTTTTGGTTGTTTGTGAAGATCTAGAAAAAGGTGCCTGCTTCCTTCTCTGGAGAGATGGACTATTAGAATTTCATTCTAATAGAGTCAAAACAATTCACTTTCTAAACAGATACATAAATAAAGTCTTTGTGTGTACAGTAGAACGCAGGTGTTGTTGTCATTTATGTATTACATATTTTGTTAAGCAGCCTATTGTTAGGGTGTAATAACACTCTGCTCTTCTGTTATGTACTTTTACAGGCATCAACTAACTACATTTTACAAA
The DNA here is from genome assembly GCA_035583135.1 of Lophotriccus pileatus. NCBI lineage: Eukaryota > Metazoa > Chordata > Aves > Passeriformes > Tyrannidae > Lophotriccus > Lophotriccus pileatus. The sequence continues at coordinate 18,557,376 of JAWWES010000001.1, forward strand.
TATTTCAGAACCAGTGCTACCTGCCCCCGTTTTGCAGATTGCAGAGTAGACCCAGGGATGTTCAGGTAAGACCAGATGACTGGTGACAGAATAAAGTACAGAATTTGTGAACTTCCTGGCAGCTTCTACATGACTCTTAAACTTACTACACCAGCTGCCTCTTGGTTACTAAAGCATCTGCCTTGTGTATGTGCACATTACTTTCTCCATGTCAGTAGGTGAAAAAAAAATGATGAACTGTTGTGTATTGACTTCAGGCTTACTGGTTAAGTAATTGTGAACTTACATACTTGTGAAGTGTGGTAGCATCAAGGTTCAATTCAGAATTCTTCATCTACATTTAAGAGCTTGTGCTGCATGATGGAAAAATAACCTTGCAGGTCAGAGCTTTTGGGCCTGGGGTTTTGTTCTTCTGACCCAGAGTCTTTTCTTAACTCAGTGCTGTGTGAATATTGCCCTCTGTCCTTCCTAATTCTCTGAAAGTGACTCTTGCAAGGATGCACAGGCATGTTTTGTTTGTGGCCCAAGATGTGTGAAGGTGATAGAAACGTTTTTATGCTGGTTCCAAGAACAAGATGAAACGTCGTGTTGCTCAGAAGGACTCTGTAAGTCAGGCTTGGTCTGTACCTCTGTATTTCAGTGTGTTCAGTTCAGCTCTCTGTCCAGAGCTTCTTGCTCTAAGGGTTGGTCTGGAAGGAGGTTGGCATTGTGGCAGTGTGGGGTTTTGTGGGGAACTTTGTAGTTCAGGTCCCAAGTTTGAACATGTAGTTTTGTATTAGGTCAGTAACAAGAAAGCCTAATGACTGTCTTTGAAAGCAGATTAGACTGAGAATCTGTGGATCTTGTGCTTTCATTTCTCAGGCTAGTTCAGAACTGTGGATTTTTTGTGCCAACCTAGGGTTTTAAACATGTGCTGCTTTCGCTGGTACACAGTCTTGAGCATTCCAGAACTTGATTTCACGGAAAACTCTTTAATATCTTGTTCACCTTCTGATTTCAGATCACCCACCTGTGTGGTGTACTGTTAAATAAAATGATAGAAAGCTAAGAAGGTAATCGATAAAAATCTGTAGATCCTAAGGAAGTCATCCCCCATCCTTGCTCTGCAGTTCCAGCCAGCACTATCAGGATTTTTAACTGCTGACCCTTTTTTAAATGCTGACAAACTTGCATCTTTTGGATTGAATTTTTCCTGTATTGGGCATATATCTTTAAGACAGGGGCCCTGTAGGGTTTTCATCTGAGGGAGATGAGAAAGAATTGCTAAAATAAAAATATGTATGCTAAAGGAAGAACGAAACAACCAAAAACAGAATTCTAAACAACCCTCAGCAAAACAAAAAATGGGAAAACGGCCTATAGATTTTAAGGAGCTTGGCCTGAAGAATGCTGGTCCTGCTTGTCGCCCAGAGAATTGATTTTTATTTCACAAATACAAGAAGTTTTTTGTTCAGTTCATTTTTAAGAATTGTGCTTCAGTTATGGAGAGGACAAAGATCTTTATATACTTGATTATTTTAGTGCCCAGTCCTGCCATGCCCCCGTCACACAGTCTCCCTGAGCTGTTGCAGTGGCAGGATTGAAGCCCTACACGCAGCTAATCTTACAGGGACCTGATCCTGCTTTTTTGGCACAGATCCTTGGGCACGTGCACAGTTCTGGGTAAGCTGTTGTGGCTTGGCATCAATGAAACAATGGTGAAGATGGATCTGATTGTGTATTCCGGTTCATGAAGCTGGGAGGTTTCTCTTGGAAATCTGATACGCTGGTTACATACAGGAGTTTGTAAATTCTGTAACCTGAGTGATTTTTTAGAGGTGTTTCTCAAGTAAAACAGTCAGAACTTTCCTCTTTCCTCCTTAAAATGTAAGGCTAAACATATGACAGTGAAAGGAGATCAATAAGGATATAGATAAAACAAAAAACAGAAGGAGTAAATGGCCCAATAGTGTTCATTTTGGTTTGGGGTTTTTGTTTGTTTTTAAATACTTCTTCCTACAGTTAATACATGAATGCAATAATCAATTTGTGTAATTTCTTGGAAAATTCCCTCAATAAAAGTTCGCAAAAAGCAAATAAAGTTTTTGTAGAAAAATAAATATTTTGAGAAAAAGTAAACCAAATCTTACCCTGGCAGCTAGGGAGGAGGTTTCAGGTGGGATCCATGCTCAAGCCATGTCATGACACTTCCTTGACCTGGACCAGATGTTTCTGTCTCCTTGAAGAACTCACAACTTTAAGCAAAGGTATCGCTGGGCAGTTTTTGCTGCTGGTGTTTGGAATGTTGTGGACAACAGTGAGAACTGAAAATCATCAGGTATTTTTCATTCTGCTGCTCCTTGGGAGTTCTGTTTTGTCAGGTCCAACTAAGTTACACTTACCAAAAGGGGATTGTCTAGTTAGGGTATGAAAAGTGTGTTGTATTTCCCCTGGTTTCAAAGTATCCTGAAGAATAAGGTACTAATTTGGCTCCCTGTTACTGCAATCAGACTGCCATGGGCATAGGGGCAAGCAGAAAGTTAGTTCAGGGATCTTTCTGCTGGGTTAGTAACACTGCAGAATGTAGGATTAGTAGAGAAACAAAATGAAAATAAGAGGATATGGCTAGATATGATCCACTTGCATCAAAGGGGAATTTTATGTAGGATCCTAGTACTTTCTTCTTGTGCTTTATGGTGTTATTGAGACCTGCAGTAGGTATTGGATCTGATGTATTCTGTTCCTAGAGCATGCTGTTTCTTTTGCCCTGTAGCCAAGGACTGAAGGTGGCTCTTAGATACATGTCTGCAATTCCAGGTGCTCTGTAACAGGGAAAAGTCTGAGCCAAATAGCTCTGGATAAGGAGGTGTGTGTATTCCTGATACTCAGAGTGAGGTAAGAGAATAGTGGTACCTGGCATGTCCTGTCCTTGCTCTCCTGGCTGTGTTGGGATAGGCAGAGTGTGCCTTACAGTTCTGATTCCCTGAACATCCAGGTTGATGACTCTCTCTTCTAGAGCTCCTTGCTAGTTTGTCTTTGCAGGTTTCCTGTAGTGGAGACTGGGATGGGTGAGGACAGCTGTGAGGAGCATTTTGGTATCTTCCAGACAGTCAGGACACAGACACACCTCAGTCTGGGAGAGATTCTCAGTACTGGAGCTGAGGTGTGGTCGGAGATTGTCATGGATACCTGAACTTTGCCTTGTGAGTTAATTGTGTGGCCTATTAGGACTTTATGAATATGTAGGATTAGGACTTTATGAATATATAGGTGGTGATAAGGAGTTGTGTGGGGGGGAATATGATGGCTGTCAGAGACAGCCCCCCTTGTGAAGTTACAAGGGAAGCCTGTGAGATCATGAAACTTTTTATTTAAGGACATACAGTTTCAGTCCCTCAGATGCACTGTGCCAACTTGATTCATAGCCTGACATTTTGTCATTGTTTCAAGTCTTGAGCAAAAATTCAATCTGTTTATGGATTAAAAAAGACATTCCCAATGTATTTCCTTTGGCTGTGGATCTGTGATTGTTGTGCTTGAGTTTATTTATGAGCTACTAAGGCCTTTACTAGAGATGATTTGTTCCAGTTTTGAGTCTGACAGTTTTTCCTTTAGCAGGAGGAATTTCCAAGGAGTTAAGTTTTATACGGTTGGCATCAAGTACTCAGTGCAGGAGGTCTCCAACAAGTTCACTGAAGCAGTTATGGGATGCTGGGGGGAAGAAGTGCTCCTCACAGTTTTTGCTTTCTGAGCACCTGTAACAAATCACTTGGCACCAAGAATAGAAAGCAGCAGTTTCATTGAGGCTGTTGATCAGGTACATGGAGTCACATCATCTGCAGTCCTCTGTGCTTTTTCATTTTTGAGATTTGGAGCTGCAGAGGTTTTGCTTAAATAAAGAGGATCTCATCCCTTCTCGTTGATTGCTGCTGCTCTTGTCTTTTCCATCTCCATGAAGTAGGTGTGACAAGTTACCTGTCTGAGGGACAGCAGAGAACGTGTAAGATGTGATGATGAAGATTCAGGCATCTTTACTGGCTTGTTACTGTGGTGATAAAGTTTTTCCATTCCAATGGCCTTATTCTTCTCTGGAGAACTTCACTCATTCATTGTCGGCCACGTATAAGAGAAGTGGAGGGGGATGAGGAGAGGAAAAACATAAAATACAAAATTACAGTTAAAAAGTAAACACATGGAATCAGATCTTTTGGGAGAACTAGGCATGTTATCACCATATTAAAAGTTAAACATATGCATAATTCCTTATGAGCCTGAGATTATTATTTGGTTACAAAACTGCACCTGACTGCAAAGATTTTTAGCCTAAATTTGTATTACTTCTATGTAGAATCTGTGTCAAATATGTGAAATTTACTAGGTGTGACAAGTATTTGATCATAGTGTTATTTTAAACTTAGATACATCAGCTTCCAAAACTTAGGATTCTTGACAGGTATTTAAATATTTAAAACACCCTCCATAAGACTGCGAAATACAGCAATTCAACTATATAAACAATGCTAGGGATAATGAACTAGAAAATATTCAAAATGGCATACCCTCTCCATAAATATTTCTCTCTTATTTTAACATTCACCAGGGTGAATCACAAGGAAAGTAAATCCTGAATGTTTGTTTGTTCTAACTCACTAGCTCACTGATACAAGCTTTCAGGGAAATCCGTGGAGTCCCACAAGGTGGCAGGAGCTAACTGTTCTACACTAGAGTCAAGGTCTGAGGAAAAATAAAGGTAATAAACTGATTTTGCTAGTTGCATGCATTCAGATCATAGGCAAGTTAGGCCAAAATTTCCAAAACCCACTTTCGTGTTCCTTAGACTTCTGAATAATTTTGTCAAATGAATGAGGTTCTGTCCTCAAGAGTCTGACTTCAAAACAGAAAGTTCAAGCATGCTTACTTTGTTACCAAACCAGGACCTTTATTTTCTCTAGGTGGTGGTGATTTGCTTGTAAAGTGCATTGTGGCTTGGAGAACAGGAACGAATCAATGCAGGAACTTGGTGGTGCATGAGGCTCACAGTTGCAACAAATTGGCAGTGAACATCTCTAACTTGCAAACTTGCCTTGACATTGCGGGAATGCTGGTCATGAGGAGGGGCACAGCAGCAGGGCTGAGGGACTGGGGAAGAGAAGGAAATCTCTGCTGCTTCAGTGAGGCTGCAGGGATGTCTTTCTTTGGAAAATGAGGAGCTGATGGTCAGCTCTTCCCCAAAACAGTGTGTGATCAGGATGTGAAGCACTGCCAAAGGGCAAGGGGGTTAATCAAGAGTGTCTCATCAAAGGCATGATTTGAGACCTGTGGTTATATCCTTATGGTTGCTTAACCTTGCACTTTGAGTTCCAAGTCTCTAATATTTCAAAAATCTCTCTGGCCTGTCTTGAGAGTTTCAGTTGGCAGAAGTAACACTGAAAAAAACAGTAATAAGACAAAGTGACTGTCTCTGATTCAGTGGACCACAGAGTGTTGGTTTGAGACTTGTGAATCTCTTGATTTGTGATGAGATTTTATTTTAAATCAGCAAATGTCCATTTTTATTTTTTTGAATGAGAGGACAGATATGAACACTAACCAGGTATCTTTGGGAACGTGGGCAGTGATGTTTGCATGGACAGACAAGGCAATTCAGTAGGACTAAGGTGAAGTTGAGAACAGGTAGTTTTCTGAATTAGTAGACAGATATTGGAAGAAAAGTAATTGAACTCTCATAAGAAATTTAAGTTTCTTCCATCCCGCTTGGTGTCAAGTGCTTGTCGTTGTGATGTAGAAGAAGTTTGTAAGCATGTGTGATGGGGCTATCTGGAATAACCATATAAAATGAATTAAGGGAAAATTCTTCCATGCTGGTATGTGAAATAGCATTGTTATTTTTCAGGCAACGATAGAAGGAACTTAAGGACATGTAAAATCAATTGTTATAGTGACTTACAGACCTGTTGCATTAGTGTGTGTTGTCCAGTAAAATACCTACACTTTGTTAGTGACAAGGGTGACAGGACAAGATAGAGATGAGCATTCTCAGCAGCTGTAATAAAGGAATAGCATATACCATCCTCTTGCCAGTTTGTATGAGCTTCAAAAGCATTTCTTTTAATACTTCTCTTTGCAGGAATTGTACCTGTGTTGTTAGGTCTGACTTGAGTACTTTTAGGGGCTTCAGTCAGAAGACACGATTTCAAGGTGAAAATTTTGTAATTTCCAATAGTTACACCTTTCACTTGCCTGTAATTTGAAATGAATTTTAGTTCTTATATAAACATCCTAAAATAATTATTAGAAAGTAAATAATCAAGCAAAAATTCGGCATTTGGTGAACATACTACTGAAATCTGTTCTATGCAGTCGAAAAGGTGCATAATTTAGAGTTCTGTACCAAGAGGTTCAGACTATCACTATTTAAATGACTATCAGCTTGAATCATTAAGCAGTTGTTGCTTATTTGAAAGAAACCTAGCTATATCTGTCATTACTCCTGTTTGAAATTTTCAGTCACACAGGTGAGATAGATGCCTCAGTCCCACTATAGCTCAGAAGCAGTGGGCCACTTAAGCTGATATGAAATTCTAAACAAACCTCCACATATGGAAATACAATTTAAAAAATCAGTGTCAGACTCCAAGGTGGGAGATCACATATTGCTGTGGTGTCAGTGTTCTGTGTGGTCCCTGTGTGCTGCAAACATGGACCTTAACGTGGCTTGCAAAAAGTTTGCTACTGCTGTGTGTTCAGAATACTGTATCAAGGTAAAGTTTGGTTCGTAGGTTTCTTTTTGAACAAAAGGTCAATGATTGTGATAATATGAGGGTTAGAAAAAGTGGTGCAAACAACTTATTTTGACCACAGGGTGAATACAGAAAAAGGCTCTGGAGTGTGTACTGACATATGCCCTATTGGGCAGAGGGTAGCTTTCCAGAGAACAATGACAAATGGGTGGAGTTGTTTCTCAGCAGTGACATATAAATGATCATGAGATATACTTACTTTATGGTGTGTGTAGAATTATTACAGTGAACTGGGAGGCCCTATTAATGGCAATATGTGTGTATGTCCAAATTAATGGCAATATTTCTAGAGGAAATAGATGTGGGAGGTAAAGAGGACTGCACAGCGCGTGTGCCTCTCCAGTGTAAGTATCTACTTCCAGGAAACCCAGGGTCTTCCCTCCCTATCTGCCAAACCCTCACTTAAATGTTTAGCTGGTCTGTTGATTTTGGTTAATTCAGGGACAATTGGAGTTGTCCCATCCACCAGATCCCCCACCGAGGTGCTGAGTGCTTTCTCTTCTCCATAACCAACTTGGGAATTTAGGGTATCACTGGCCTCTGGTAAACACTCAATAAAGAGTCCAGCCAGACAAACAGGCAAATATACACTGCCTGTTTATTAACAGAGCTGGGAGTTCTATATATCCCTCCCAAGTCTAATTGGAGGGATTTTGAGTTCTAGAGAGTTGGGTGTGCAGAATGCAGGTTCTTTTAAAGAAAAACTGGAAAGATTCTTTACTATCAACTTTTTAGAAGCACGTTGTTAAAATGTAGCATTTTAAAGCAGCCTGTTATTAAAACCTGGCATCATCTCAAACCTTAAAGAGTGTGTGTCTACGTGGTTTTGTAGTTACCCGAGTGTGCTTTCAGTAAGGCAGAGCAAGTACCAGAAGGGGTTTGGCAGTGATAGCATGGAGCTCTGCACATGCTTATTTAACCTGCATTGAGTAAGAGTTGTTTAGATCATGCAAAGCTGGGCTGGGCTGCTGTAGTTAGAGTTCCTGGTACTCCATCAGTTGGCTTAAAAATCAGGGTGCTGTGTCTAGCAGCTACCAGAACTAACTGGAGTCTTTGGGGCCAGTCATTGACAGCTGGTGCCATATCCAACGAGAGCATGTCCTGGACGTTCCTTCGAGAGGCAAAAGCTGGCTAGGCTGCAGTAACAACTCTTCCTGTGTTAGCAGGCTGCAAATCCTGTTTATGGATTTCTTTTATAGAGTTGGATGTTAAAAACAGTACTTTCTCTTGGGAAATTATTATTCAATTAATTTGGTATTTATTTTTATAATAAGTTTTGATGTTGTTGAAAGTGGAAAGTAGTTAGGGATGAGATCTGCTTATTAGAGGGCTTGTTCTTGGGTTTTATAGGAGTACGAGAGGCAGGGGAAGATGAGCTTACTGCCTTTGGTGCTCAGGGTAGAATTTGTGCCCTGCCCTTCTGCCCTTCCTTAAAGAAGCTGTCATTGAAAACTAGAACCCTTGGGAACATCTGTGAAATACAGAAGTAAGTCAGCATTGAGGCCAAGTTACCTGTGTTTGCATCTAATATGTGCCTGTCCATTTAGTATCAAGGCTGTGTTTAACATTCATCCCTCCTCGCCCCCTCCCCACCTAAATGTGTGGCAGGAAGAGTAAAATTAAAAACAAAATAACAGAACAATTAGTGTGCTGAAGATTTACACAGGTGTCCATTGACAGGGAGTTTGTATGTCTGTGTGGTTTATATACAGCACTGGTTTACAAGGGATGCCGTTAAGTTCAGAGGCCACATGTACACCCAAGCAGAAGATCAAATTGTAATAGTGGAATCACTTTGCCAAAAATGTGAACATTAGAGAAGATGTTGAACTCCACCAGGTCACTTGTTGCAGCAGCCCCTTGCTCCTAGAGGAGCGCACTTGCCTTTCTCAGGTCTTTTCAGCACCAAAGCTAATGGTTGGTGCTTTTGCACCGACCAAGGTTTGTATCTGTAGTGCATTTTATCCTTTGGTAATGAGTGGCCTATTGTAATCCTTTTCTTCCTGTTACTTAAAAACAAACAAACAAACAAAGCCCCCAAAATGCTGCTTGTATATTTCAGAAGGGCCAGTATATTAATGCTGTTTATTGTATTTGTATTTATACAGTTAGGTAGCTAATATGTAGATTGGCATCTGTATTTCTTGCATTCATGCTGGAGTGGCAGGAAGAGACCCACCCTCTTCTTTGGTGTCCCACAGATGTATTTGAGACTTGAATGCAAGAAACCTGTATGATTTTTCTTGATGAAGATGTTTGGTATATGTGTGTAAATCAATACTTTGCATACTGCATTGACTTCTTATGCCTGAACCTAGAACTTAAAAAAAAAATAATTTGGTTTTGGATTGGGCATTTTTGGGGGGAGCTTGCATGTTTGAAGCAAAATGTGAATTTTGACTGCTGGTAATTTGTTTTGTGTTCTCTTGTAGTAAAGTGAGGTGTTGCATAATAAAAACTTCTTTTAGCTTTTGGGTCCCACACAAACACTGGGGAGAAAACCACAGACCAGAGACAAAAATAGTGTTGTCTTTTTTTTTTTCTTTTTTTTTGCTTGAATGACAAAAATTATCTGTTTAGATAGTATGTGGACAAAACATAGAGAAACTTATAGAGGAGATGTTGTAGCCACTGATTCACAGAGGGCAAGGGTGGGAGGGGAGGCTGTGGCGGTGGCAGAGCAGCTGTAGGTTAAAAGAATGTGAGGACAATTAAAGGTCAGGCTGGGTTTGCTCTTAAGTAAAACTGAATGAAAATTATTTCCCTGCTGCATTTGCTGCCCTGCTTGCTTTTCCAGAAAGCATGTTTATGGAGGAAAATATAACCTGAATATGCCAAGAACGGGCTGGCAACCCACCTGCAGGGACCTGACCTCTTCTCCATGCTCGCTCCCTCCCTCACTCGGTGCTGCCACAGAGACTGATCTCATCCCCTGCCGTGGCTGGCACAGCCTCCAGCTGTCCACAGATGTGGACAAAACCCATTTCTTTAAGTCACTGCCTGTTTTATGAATCTTGCCCACTTTGTTCCCCAACTTCTTCCCGTACCTACAGAGGTCTGTCTGATTTTTTGGCCCTTAAATCTGAAAGGAGCAGGTCACAGATTACATCCCCAAACAAAGCTAAACTTAGGGAAGTTTTGCAAATGTGATACAAGCTCCAAAAGTCTGAGCTCTGGTTCTGAAGTCTCACAATGCATTTGATCGCTGTCTTAATAATCAATATTCGAATTAGTACCAAACTTGGGCTTTCTACTGTGCAACCTAATACTGAAACCAGAAGAAAATTACAAATGTATCCTGAATGCAAAAGTCAAGCTACTGTAGTGGTTTTTTAGCATTTCATTAAAATAAAGTACATTAAAAATATTTATTTTTAAATGTATCAAGATTTGAATTCAATTATGTACTTAGTGAATGAGATGTGAAACTGGAGGAAGTAGGGGTTTTTTCTCCCTGTAGAAAAGATGACAATATTTGGCCCAAACACTAAAGGATTCTGTAAAAACAATTACACATACTTGAAAGGAAATCAAATAAAATAAATTCAAATAAATAGTTGTGTGTAGTGGCTGTTTCTAATTGGGCTTGATGTTTTATCACAGTTAGTTTTCCATTTAGGAAGGAGGATAGGAACCATAAAACTTGATGCAAATTAGCAAAATGAAATAGCTTTCTCTGCAGCTCCTCTTTGAATCTTTGCATGTCTTTTAAGTATATGCTTACAAAATACTGCATCAGTATATCTGGGGAAAAAAATAGGTTGTTTTAAAAACAGAAGTATATGTCCTAATAAAATGTTTCTGATAGAACTAAAAAATAAAGAAGATCGTATTGGAGCAAGTTTCTTTTTAAGGGTGTGTTTTGCATTTTAACCTCATGGAGAACAGCTCTCATTATTATTTAAGCAAAAACTAGACAAAACCCTCCTAATGTTAAGAAACTTTGATACTGGAAACGTGCAGGGGCATTTTTGCTACAAGTAATGTGTGATCTTCCAGTGTGAGAAGCAAACTTCTGCGTGTCTGAATTGACAAGTCACTTGTTCTGGTAAATCTAAAAAGAGGTCATCAGTGTTAAGATTTTATTCTGCCACATTGTATGTAGTATCTGAGCACCTTCCACCTACATCAGGGAAGAACTGGGATTAAACTTCTCAGGATAACAGTGTGGGGGAGGGATAAGAAGGGACAGCATGCTGCTTGTGGTAGGATTTTTGGCTTTGGTATTTTGTGCATTATTTAGGTGTGACGTTTGTACCTGGAGTTCTTCTGACGCTTGTGATGTGTAGGTGTGTATAGTAGGTAACAGGGCAGTGGCTTTCTGGTGATGGAAATGTGCTGTTGTCTGTGTGCTGTTGATGTACTACATGGCTCAGAAAGCGTTGGTGTTTGTGTGTGCATGTATGAAAATACTTGATACAACTTCTAAAAAGTGCTGAGATCCAGGAATCACAAAAACGGTGATTCTGCTGTTTCTGAATACACAGATGGTTGGTGTTGTTTTCTGGGATGTTTTATGAATCTGTTTAGTGTTGTTTTAAGTGTGGAGTATTGCAGTGTTATGTAAGCATTGGATTGGGATTGCATCCATTTTGAGCTGAGTGGTGACTTTGGTTAGATTTAGTAGTTAATATTGTATTTCTTCATGGAATTGGAATAAAATATGGAGCTTCAGCAGAGATGCTGATTTATTAGTATTACTGCAGTACTCTCTAGGTATATGTGAGCACAGTTCTTTTGTGAATTTTACAGCAGGCAGGGTTACAATAGTTGATATCACAGATTTGATTGGGGAATTGTTTGGATGTCTTCACTGATAGTCACTTCCAGGTTACATTTCAGAGCTTTTTAAAAGTGCTCTCAAAATGTTTGTTTGTTTCATCAATGTAATTGTTTGCTGTTATATTTCCTTGCTGGTTAGCAGGGGAAAGCTTGCAGCCATGCAAGATTAATCAGTGTTACTTTTTACCTTTCTATCGTCTTTGACCAGATCTTCCCCATCTTGGTCGGTTACTAAGTAATTTTAGTCTCATAAAGAACCAGAGCAACAAACCAGAAGTCATCCTGTCTTGTCAGTTCAGGAGAAGATATATATATGGAAGGAGTGAGTAAATTTGTGATCAGACTATCTCTGGGTTGACTTGTTTTAAATAAATATAGAGACAATTTGGTGCCTAATCTCCACCTGCCTTTAGTGTAGGGAATGAGCAATGACAAACTGTCACATCTAAATGAATTTTGACAACTGTAGTTTAAGCAATACAAAACTTCAAGTTAGTTTTAAAACAGCACAGAATAAATACTTGACTGAAAGTGAGTAGAGTTCTAAGTGTGTGTGAATGAGTTTAAAGCACAAGAGTGCATAACTTGTAGATGTTTCCTATTTCCTACTTCACGCCTTCTTTCTGAGGTAGGTTTTTATCTAGAAGCTGAGGGAGGATCCCTTTTCATGACTATGTTCAAGCTGTCAAAAATTTGTGTCTCCCTGCAAGAAAAAAGCTGACTCCATTTCAAGTAATGAGTTTTCAGCTTTTTTTTTTTTAATTACTGTAAAAACACTAAAAAAGTGTCCTGTGGGTGATACAGATGCCTGAAAAATAAATGTAAATCTACCAACAATGGACTAATCCTCTTAGTTACTTTTGCAGACACATAGGAAGTAATGACTACACTGTTAAAAACTGCTCATCTGATGTATCTGTACTGAAGTTGGAGACCTCTGGACAGGGTAATAACACTGGTCAGCAAAGATAATGACAGAAGTCTTACTGATTGGTAGTGTAAAGCACAAACTGTTTCACCTTGAGAAGAATTGTTGCCTAACAGTGACTGTCACGGTCCTGCCCCTGAAATCCTACTGAAATGGTAAACTTTGATTTTAAAATGTACTTGTTATTTTCGTGACCTCAGTCAAGGAATCTCATGAGGGGGAAAGAAGCAGAGAGAGTGATTTGAAGTACAAGCAGATGCTCCTCTAGTTTGTCAAGGAAGTTTCTTGCGTAGAAAGGCAGGGTTAAAGAAATGGAGCTTTTTGTACTGAAAATAATGCAGTGCTTTAGCCTTTGTCTCTCCAACCTTTTCTTTGTATGACCTGTCATCTTGAGGATGAAGTGCCTTCAGTAGTAAAAGACTGAAGTGGGCTGATAGAGAAGGGTATTTCAGAATGCTTAAAAATTGTTTGCAAAATAAATAATAGCAATTTAATTAAGAAGATAAGATAAAGTGTTTTATTTTATTACTAAATCGGGATAGACTGAAGTAAAAGATGTGCCTTTGTTGTTAAAGATTTGTATTGCTGAAGTTAAAGATGTGCCTTAAGTGATTTGTTAGTTAACCTTGTAAATTAGTTAATGATATTAATTGACTACTAAAAGCATTCTTTGTTAAAAATTAAAAAAAAAAAAAAAAAAGGTGCTTTTGGTGTTTTCTAGGTTGCTGGAATAAATTGTCCTTGTCTGTCATGTCAAGAGTATCAGAGATTGCTCTTCTGTATCTAATGAAACACTGGTGCACATGTACTTGAACTGAAGAAGCAGAGAGAAGGAAGGAGGCTGTACATTGCACTGTAGCAGCAGCATACCTGTGCAGTATTTGTGAACACTGAGGAGTGCCTTTTCAAAACTGAATATCAACTTGAAAAGCAAGGGGAAAACGGTGCTCATTGTTGTAGAATCTGTCTTCTAAAGAGCAGGTAGGACACAGCTTCTCTGAAATACACAGACCAAGCCTGGGATTGGAGGTGGGCTTGTAAGCTCACTTTCCTCAGGTGTGGTGGACTCCCAGAGCTGTGAGTGATGCTGTACAAGTGTTGGGTTTGGTTTGAAGAGAAGCCCAGACGTTTACGTAACAATAATTATACTGGAAAAGCTTTGGGAATATCCTTGCTGTTCCTCTTAAGTTGTTTGCTCTTAAGAAAGAGCTCTTGCCTGTGTTTTCATCTTGTCTGCTGTTGGTCCACACAACACTCCCAGCACAATATCCTATGCGGGTTTTGTGGCTTCTTGGTTTTAATACTCACTAAGTCTGTTCAGCAGATTGTAGAAATTACATTCCCAGTTCTGCTATAGTTCTGGCTTTAAGCTGTATGTTTCCTTAGTAAGGAAGCAGCTGTATGTCACTCCAGTGCTGTTTCCCCAAAAGGAATGATAAAGTTCTCCTGGGAGTGAAATTAGTGTCTCAGTATATGAATGAAAAGGGTTAAAGCTGCCAAACTACAGGGACACCAGTGCAGAAATGGCATTGATACTAAGGTGGATAGGATCTGGTGTGTTGCTGCTTGCACACTGGCTGGCCCAGCCTGCATGCTGAGATTTGGGCTGCCTTCAGTTTCCTCGTGGCTATTTCGATGCAGCTGCAGCACCAGAAGACAGTGCTGCAATGAGGCTTTGCCTCCGCTCGGTCGGAGCTGACTGCTCCGTCGGAGGAGCTGTTCAGAGGGATGTGTGTCTGCATCAGTGACCTTCAGCTTACAGCCCGAGGAGTTGATGGAACTGCAGTCACCAAAGGTAGGCTGTGCACTGGGAAGGCTGAACACAAAGGCATGAGTCCTGTCTGCCCACTCTTGGAAGTGAAGACCATTTCCAGCTCAGTCTGGATTTGTCTGCAGACTGAGTATAGATACTTTGAAACAGTGTCAAAAAGTGAACAATCCAAAGTGAATTTCAAAGGAGTCATTAAATGCTTTCTTAGAAGCTGCTGATTTTCATAATGTGATCTTCCAAATGTGAGTTAGATATGCTACAGGTTCCTTTATTGAGCACACAAGAGAAAATACATGGAAGAAGTGGTAAAAGTAAGATTGGTTGGCCAGCTTGCCTCTGTCAGTATAATGTAGAGGATATCAGATAGGATTTTCAAAAGTGTAAGAACTTGGCTTAAACTGATTCACTCTTTTGTTTTTGTCCTGTGTCCATTCTGTATCCATCAGTACCAAGTACTGCAAATCTTGCCATGTAAAAACACTGAATCCTGAAATAGAGAGCAAGACAAGTGTCTTAATAATGCAGAGTATTCCTGCTTATCTTCATGATCTCACTTAGGAAAACCCTAAATGCATAGGGATTGTCTGCTTCTGGCTGAGAAATATAGATCAGATTCTCGTTGTGTGTTAGGGAGATCCATTGACATGCTGTTTTCTGTTACGAGTTGTAATTATTTTTTTGAAACATTGGCTCGTGGCTCTCAGGATTGTCTGTATACCTTGCCTTGCAATTTTTTGGCTTTACCTTGACACTTTGTTTTCCAAGCTCTCATTTATTTAGAATGTTACATATTGCTGTTTTCTGTGGGGTCTGTAAGGCTATCCTAATGATACAAACAAACCTTGCTCCTGAGGACGGTGGGGACAGCAGGGCAGGCAGCAGGTGCCGTCTGACTCGTGCAGAGGCCGGGAGGGCAGGTGGGGGTGTCCTGCTCTGCAGGAGCCAGATCAGCCCTCCTGCGGGGAGCAAGCTCCCGTGGCCTGCCTTCCCCTGGGAACTGAGGTGGACTAGCTTATGTTTTTGGGAGAGAAAGTTCTTCCAGGGTGGGAGGTGCTGTTGTCGAGTTAAAGCCCTCCTTGGTGTCAGCTTGAATTTTAGCATGAAAAGCCTCTCAGTTCTTTAAGCTGTTTCCCTAAAGAACCCCCACTCCTTTCTTTTTCTTTTTTTCTTTTTTCTCTTTTTAAACTTCACCAAAGGGAGTTAGTTACACACTAAACATGGCAGTGCAGTCCTCCAGAAGGTACCATTTTTTCAAACGCGCAGTAGGAGGTTCCCCCAGTTGCAGGAGCAGGAGTAGGACGTGCCCTTTCAGAGCGGCTCACGCGTGAGAGTGGGCTCAGCGCGGCACCCAGGGCAGGGTGAGCAGGGGAGGGTTTGGGGGCCGTGGGGCTGGTGGGTGTGGGCTGGGTACCTGGGCAGGGAGCGCCGTACCTGCGCGGGGCACACTTGGGCACCGTGGGCCTGTGCGGGGCCGGCGGGCGTGGGCAGGGGGTGCTGCCGGCCCCGCTGTCAGCCCCGCCGCTGGCATTTCAGTAATGCGGTGCTGTTCGGCCCTACTGCCAAAACCCAGCTATAAGCAGCGAGTCTCTGCTCCACTTTTCCTCGCTCCATGCCTCTGCTCCGCCCCGTCCGCGCTCCCCGCGCTGCTGAGATCAGCTTCCTGCTTTTCCTTTCCCTCGGAACAACGCTGCCGCTCCTCCCCTGAAAGAGTTATTTTCATCGCTCTGGAGTTAATTTTTATGGGTGGCTGCGGGCTCTGTTTCTGACAGGCAGACACGGCGGGCTGGGAAAGCAGTATCATGGTGATTTTGTTTTGTTGCAGCCAAGCAGGGCTGTAGGCAGGATGGTAGACTGCTGCACCGAAAACATTTCTGTGCCAGCCCTGTGACTGGAGAAGGCTGAAGAGGTGAGTGCTGGCTTTACCTCGTGTAGGTCCAGGGAGTTGTTGAAGGAGGAACCGAGTGTCACAGCCTACCCAGGCTCAACAGCAAGAAATGAGCAATTATGTTGTTATGATCTCTGATTAGATGGTTTTGCTCCTACTAATATTGTAATGGAGTATATTCAGGAAATGATGTTTTTTGCTCTAGCAAAGATCTGTAGTTAATGAAAGTTTATACTTTGTAAATTACTGGATTTTCTCATTGAAAAGTGCATAGGTATGACACAAATATAGCCGTAAAGGGCAGATGATAAAGGTAAAGTTCACTCCAAACAACTTAAAATAAAAACGCTCAGGTTATTTCAGAACTTCTAGGTGCACTGAGTAATGCCAGAGAAGAGACTTTACAATGGTTTAATAATAAATATGGATCTAGAACAATGTGGTGTATTTGAGGGAGTGTCATGATGTTATAACACAAGGAAAAAAATTATAGAAACAAAAAAAACAAAACAAAAAGGAAAAATATTCTTTTTACAGTTGCCTCCCTCAGAAAGGAAGCCAAGATTGGTTGAGAGAAAAAGTGTTTGGAAGAATATCTCAGTTGCAATGAGCAGGCAACTTTTATGGAAACACGTCTTCTTACATTGTTGCAATTTTATTTTTGTTTTTCTTTATGGAGTGAAGAATGTAAATATAACAGGTTCATTAGTCAACTTTCAGCTTTTTAAGGTGAGCATCATTCTCTGTATTCCTTCTAATGAAGCTCTGAAATCATTAATCCATAACTGGTGGCAGGTTTACACAAATACTTTGGGGTATCCTGCTTTTGCTGCCTCTTCACTACCTCCTGTTAACAGATTACTGGGACAACTTTGTTCGTTCTGCCTGTGATGCTCTGGGTGGTTTTGCAGAGGACTCTCCATAAGGAGCTGCTCCAAACACGTAGCTGTGGTGAGCCAGCCAGGTGCTGGTGCTGCCATCACAGCTACAGGACACTGATGCAGGTCTGAGCAGCTCCTCAGGTGACAGGGGACAACAGGAAGAAATCAGAGATCTTCATCAGGATCATGGGGGATTTAATGCATCCCAGGCTCTGAGACCTGAGCAGAGGTGCTTGTGCTCTTGATTCAGAGCAGAATGTGTGCTTTGAGTAGCTGTTTTCTGTGCTGCCAAATTTAATTTATTGGTTCTGCTATAAAATGAAAGAAATACAGGCTTTGATTAATTCTTAAGTGAAGTTCTCCAGTAGCTTTGCTGAGAGCGGTTTTGGGGAAAGAGAGATTTC
This sequence comes from Lophotriccus pileatus, assembly GCA_035583135.1. Taxonomy (NCBI): domain Eukaryota; kingdom Metazoa; phylum Chordata; class Aves; order Passeriformes; family Tyrannidae; genus Lophotriccus; species Lophotriccus pileatus. Next base: position 18,574,806 of record JAWWES010000001.1, read on the forward strand.
AAAGTTTGATGCATTTTGATGGAAAATGGGAGTGGTGCAGTAAATTAGAAATTAGGAGTTGATTTCTGGTAATATTTTCAGTTATGACTGACTTTCCTTTTTCCCTTGGTGAAAGTTTCTAGTAGCCTTCTAGTACCTAAAGGGGGCTTTCAGAAAGGCTGGAGAGGGACTTGTCAGAAGGGCAGTTAGTGATAGGACAAGGGGGCATGGCCTTAAGCTGAAGGAAGGGGTAGGTTTAGATTAGATATTAGGAAGAAATTCTTTACTGTGGGGTGGGTGGTGAGGCACTGGAACAGATTGCCATGAGATGATGTGAACTCTGCATCCCTGGAAGTGTTCAAGATCAGGGTGGGTGGGGCTCTGAGTAACACGGTCTAGTGGAAGGTGTCCCTGCCCATGGCAAGAGGGCTGGAACTAGATGATCTCTAAGGTCTCTTCCAACCTAAATGACTGCATGATTCTGTGCTTCTATGATTCTTTCAGTTTTAGGGCAAGCAGAAGTGTGTTTTCATAAGGGTGTTGTATTACTGTCTCACACTTAACTGCTTGTAGTTGAACAGCTTTGTAGAATAAATGTGTAAGGCCTAAATAAAAACAAGAAACCGCTTTTATGGCATATTCTGGGGTCTCCACTTGAGCAGTGGTGGAGAAGCATTGTATAGGAAGTAATAATAAAACTTCCAGCCATATGTGGCCTTGCATCTTTTGTATTAAGTTTCAGGTGCTGGGCATGTTACACTGCATGGTTTTGCCTCCATGCCTTCTGTAAATTCATTTTTCCTAGATCTTCTTCTTGGTATAGATTTTTGCTCAAGAAATTAACCCTGTGTTATGTCATTACTCTGAGGGATAAAACTTTAGCTAAAGACATTTTGTGTGCTGTGCATATCAGTGCATTAGAAAGATGATGCAAGCCCATTTGCCTCAATGTGTTGAATCTAAAAATAACTGTAAATGCTGATGGTTCCACAAGAAATGTGTGGTAAATGTGCTTATCCTGTAGATGCAAATGTATTTCCTATGTGGGCCCAAGTATCCAACTCTGACTTGCCCAAGTTACTACCTTTTCACTTTCATTCTGGCAGTAGAGAAACTGTATAGCACTGAGTACATGGGCATAAAGTTTAAGCTTCAAGTCCAACAGCTGCTGGACCACTGTGTTGTTTTCATTAGTTTGCACTTATTTTCAGCATTAAAATTCTGATTGATAGGAGGCTGCTGTAAAAAAGCCAACCTGTATCAGTAGAGTCGAGGTTCCTACCAGTGGCTCTACATTTTGTGCTTATAACTGAAGTCAAAGCATTTGCTACTTCTCTGTCATATTTTAGCAACCTGTTTTTCTGCTGACTTGTGGAAATCTGTTACTTTGTTTTGAAGTGCACCAAAAGGGGATGGGAAGTTCTGTCTGAAAGTTGGATCTTTCCTTGTTGGAGAGATAATAAGTTCTAATAAGTGTTCTGTATTTGTAGGCATGAAGAGTAAAGGGTATGGCTCCCAGAGTATTTTTTCACCTTCAGGTCACTACATGTGTAATGGTGACCCCATCTATAACATAGATATTTGAACTACATATTATTTGAACTACAGCTCCCTGGCAAAGAAGACATTTGACAGAGGAGGTAATGAAGTGCCATGTTTAAATGGTAGCACTGTCACTGAAAGAAACAGTCCAAGCCTCAGACATTTGCATCCTAACTCATGGAGCCATGCTAGTGTTTTTGTAGTTGTATAGTGAACTGGACTGGAGGACTGATCATTGCTAAAATTAGTGGGGTTTTTATTAGCTTAGCTCTTTCTACCCAATAAAGATAGAACTAACCACTATTGAGTGGGTCATATATTGTGTTAGGAGTCAGACTGGAGAACTGAACAGCTCTGTTGCCCCCGAGAATGGGGAGTAGAAGCAGGGCAGGCGACACAACTGCTTTTGGCTTCAGGGCTGCCTTGTGCTTACTGCTTGTCCAGGTAGAGCCTCAAGGGCAGGCTAGGTGAAGTGCAAGAGGAGGAGGATGTATCTCCAGAAGTAGATGACTACTGCCTGTTTCTTCTACTAGGGCCCTATGTCTCTTTTAAATATGGTTTTGCAGTGTGGATAGTTT